>CM026081.1:0-672500 GCA_014839685.1 Anableps anableps | reverse complement strand
CATCAGGCAGTTACCAGAGCATCTGACAGTCAGGACAGCGAGCGAACATCAGCAGACTCTCGGAGTAACGTTGTGGGTTTGAATGAAACCAGCTGTTTGGACCATGTAGAGCGTCCTCTTTACAACAACAGGATGGCAGTGTGTGGGTGTGTACTTACATCCCCTCTGGTTTCAGCCCTGGACCAGTCAGACAGCTGGAACCATCACTTCATGATTGGTGGAAATTTTTTTATTGTATCCATTGACTTTCATATGGAGTCCCTCAGGGTTGTGTTTTCGGCCCCCCGCTGTTCTTTTCTTTCTGTTTTCTTTTCTGTCACCTAAAATTGTCAAAAGTAAAACTTGAAGCAACACTAGTATAATAAATGTATAAATATAATAACGCATATTTCTATTCTAGTCATTCGAACCGGTTGCCTGAATTATTCACTCAAAAAAATTAAATGGCTTAATTACACAAGGGAAAAAAAACAAAGTCAAAATAAAAAGACATCCAGAAAGCCCTGTTAATAAAGACCACCCGGACAGATTACAGGAAGCACTAAAACACAGGAGGGACAACAGAAAGAGGCATTTTCTTCTTCATTAGATGCTTTGTGTTTTTTTGTTTTGGGATAAACGTTCCTTCTCGCTCCAGGAAAACATCTTAACTGGTGTCCCAGTACTCCCTGGTGATTTAGGATGTTTGCACGATGGATGCCAAGTTTCTCTGGAGGGTTTTTAGTGTCAGAATGTGCAGGCAGAGGCAAGTTATAGTGCAGCTGGTGGGGGTTAAAAACTCTGTTGGAGTGCTGAGTCAGCGAAACAGAGGAAAACAGCCACTTACACAGAGACACAAACATGCAGCCAGAACCCGAACCCATCCCGGAGAATCTTTAATGTGTCTTTATTCCTGACCTGATCCATTAATCCACATCCTGATCCCTGTCACTGAAGCTGTTGCTGACAGATAAAACCTTCTGACAACATGTTTGGTTGTTTTCCCCTCGGTCACTTTGTGACTCATTGGAGATGAATGTTTGTGGATAATTTTAGCTTTACACACATTTGGCAGCCAGACGTTAGAATTATTTACGAAATTACTGCCAGGAATTTAATCTCTATTTTCAGCTTCTGGTTTTTCTGTTTTATCCAGACATAACAGATTTTTTTTTATTTGAAGAAATTGCATCAGATGATGTTAAATTTCAGCCCAAGAGATGCTTCCCTTGCTGAACTGGGGTGATGTGCTCCATCTTCCTGGTCTTAGTGGGAACGCCAGCAGCAGCGTTCTGGATCAGCTGCAGCTGTCTGGTTGATTTTATAGGCAGACCTGTGAAGACACTGTTGCAGTAATCAATGTGACTAAAGATAAACGCCTGGATGAGTTTCTCTAGATCTTATTGAGACATCAGTCCTTTAATCCTGGAAATGTTCTCCAGGTGATAGAAGGCTGACTTTGTAACTGTCTTTATGTGTCTCTGAAGGTTCATAATGGGTGAAATAGAAGCTGGTAGGAATTATGAAAGAGAAAAACATGACCTGACTTCATGTTTTTAAATCCAATTTGACTGAATGAGATAATTCACAACAGATTTAAAATCTATAATCATCTCTTCAGTTTTAGATTCATCTCTGTGGAGGATGACTTACATCAGAATCCTCTAATAACAGCTTCTGATTCTGGTTTCTGCTGAGTAGAGGCCTGATGGCAGGAAAGACAACAACATGACTCCTTTCACATGAACTCTGACATTCATTCAAGAACAGAACCTGGAGGCGACAGAAGAAACAACAGCTTCAGATGAAACGTGTTTCATCCTCATGTTGCAATGCTCCATCTGAAAGGTTCACCTCAAGCTGCAGAAAGGAAACTAACACACTTCACGGAGTGGCAACCGGCAGCTCAGTTTATTGCCAGGTCTCCAGATATTTGATTTGATGTGTAACTGAGAAGAAACTGACATCATTTTGATTATTCTGTAAAACTGAACTTATCTAAAACAAGTTTTAGTTTCTCTACAAATCCAGAATCCTGGACCATCTGAAGGCTTGGAAATGTTTAAATAGCTTCCCAAAGAGCCAGTCTAAAATTCAGTATCTATGCTCCTATCATCTACCTGTCGCATAGACAGTGTTTCCATTTTTCAGCTGAATGAATGAAAACTCCCAAAGACAGCGACATCAGACGGAAAACAGGATTTTTTTTTTGCTCTAGCAAGGTTATTCCAAAGAATCTGCTGGTTAAAACTTCTCAATCTAAACAGAATGCGTCCTTAAAGGGGCAAATTTATGTAAAATTGACTTTTTTAAGCTTTACATCATGTTGTAAAGTTATGCCCTCATCAGAAACACACCTGGAGCGCTGCTTTGATTCTTTCATGCATGTTTGAGAAATCTATTAATCTCCATGGCAACCAGTCAGCTGTGCTAAACGCCTGGATGGACCTAGCTCCGCCTTCGAGACACAGCTCCTCCTTAGAGCTGCAGTTTCTAAGCTTCCAAGTGTCCACCTCACAGACCGCCCCTCCCCCACGACTCCCCAACTCAACTCCTTCAGACTAGCGGCTTCAGCAATTAGCAAGCACCTGGTGGAACTGCACATCTGCTGACCTCAGTATACAAGCTACTTCTCAGTGAAACGCTGGTAAAAACATTGTTGAAGGGTTAATAGAGGAGTGCTGTTGTGATGACTTCCTGAAGGCAGAGCTGAAGAAAGAGCAGGACTTTCTTAAAGAGACAGAGGCCCAGTTTCAAGACGTTAAATTACAAAGTCAAATTTCTTTTAAGTCATATTGGATATAAACAGCCTTTTTGTAACAACTGAAGGGAGCATGGTTACTGGACTGAGCTATAAAATGATTCTATGTGCCTGGAAAACACATTATACTGGCCCTTTAAATAAACTGAGGAAATTGGACAGCCGAGGGACAAACGAGGAACTCTCAGATCAAAAAGCAGCCACTCAGCTGCATTTAGAGACATCACCATCTACAATATGATGCAAGATTATCTAAAGGAAAAACAAGAACTGGAGCTAATCTGCCTCATTCTAATCTGAATGAGAGTTTAACACTGATCCAGTAAATCATTCACTTCAATTAAAGAATACTTTATTAACTAATCAAATGTTGTTGTAACTCATATTATCCAAGTTGTTGTAGATGCTGATGGCTGTAGGTAGGAAGGACCTTCTGTAGAGGTCAGTATTACAGCAGGTCTGAGGGAACCTCTGACTGAAGACACTCTGTTGTTGTATGACAGTTGGATGAAGAGGATGTTCAGGGTTTTTTTTGTCATGTTCATCAATGCATATTATCATTTGACCCCAAGAAAATCCAAGAATATTAGCAGAAACAAAAATAAAATAAAAAGGAACATCTAACTGGGGGGGCGACTCTGTAGCTTTTAGAAAGAATCAGGCAGATAACTAATGTTTTCTGACTTTATGCTAAACTATGATAAAGTAAGATAAGTTAACAAACAATTTTACAGAAAGATCTGATCAGGATAAACTAAGCGTAGCAAAGATTATGTCAAATCAACAAGGTTAAACTAAAGTAAGATCAGCTAAACTACACTAAGAAAAACTAAGGTTGAAGTGAGGAATGTTAAGTTCGGTGCAGTTTTTAGTACATTCTGCATAGTCTAAAGAGCTGCATCATAGTTTAATTTATCTGTCTAGAATGGCCTTTAAGTAAGAGTGTGTCTCTGTGATGGACTGGTGACATGTCCAGGTTTCCCCATCTGGATGGACAGATAGATGGATAATAAGGTGACTAAAATAAACTAAACTAAGTTAAGATAAAATAAGCTAAGTAAAATGAGGTGACATATACTAGCTGAGTTAAAGTACACAAAACTAATACAACACAAGCTAAAAAATGATGAGCTGTGAAAACATAACATAATTTAAACTAAGCTAAAAGAGATATGCTAATATAAAACAAGCTGGGATAAACTTGGCTAAGCTAAAACAAATATGCTAATATAAGATAAGGTAGGGTAATCTTAGCTAAGCAAAAACTGATATGCTAATATGAAAGAAGCTAGGGTAAATTAAGCTAAAAGAGATATACGAATATAAAATAAGCTAGGGTAAACTAAGCTAAGCTAAAACAGATATGCTAATATAAAATAAGCTTGGGTAAACTAAGCTAAGGTAAAATAAAACAATGCCTCGTTTCCATTTAGCGGTACGACACGGGTCGGTGCTGTTCGATATACTAGTTTGTCTGTTTCCATTGTAAAAATGGCCCATTCAACCGACCCACACTGCAATGGTACAGTCCGCTTAGGGCGGAGCTATTGGCGTCACACAACACAGTCCATTGACTGGGGGACAGAAAAATATCACAAGACATACTATTGCATCCTGTTTGTCTTCACACTGGTATTATGGGATGTTAGGCATTATTTTTTTTAACCCCGCCTGCCCAGTGAGAGTCCAGCTAGCGGTTGAAGTGCCCTTCTGAACCCACCGGCCCATAAAATAGTTCACCGAAGCACATCGACCTGTGCTATATTGTTCAGGGAATAATGGAATAATAAGGAATAAGGAATAATGTTAGCATGTTACAGTTAGTGTGCTAATGCTAACATTTAGCATACCAATGTACCAAACTGCACACGACCTGCGCCGTACTGCTTAGTGGAAATGAGGTATAAAATGGGTTAAACTAAGGATAAATCAACATAAACTAAGATTAGGTCAATTAAGCTAAAATAAGATCAACTAAAATTGATAAATTAAGATAAACTAAGGTAAACCTAAAATAGGTAAGCTAAAATAAATTAAGGGAAAATATAGGCTAAGATTGATAAAATAAGGTTCACCTTGTTAAAATAAGAACAAATAAACTAAGATGTGCTAATATAGGGTTGGATAAGCTAGGCTACACTTAGCTAAGACATACAAAATAAGCTATGACAGTTAAACTAAGATAAAGTGAGACAAGCTAAATTATGCAAAGGTAAACTGAATTAAAATTACCACCACTGTTGGCTCATAATCCTCCAGTCTGAGGAGTTTCTCTACATTTTTAATGTTTCTCTACATTTTTTTCTCTGAAAAATACAAGAGATTCAAGACATTTCACCACATCTTGTTCAACTAATACAGTTTTAGATCATTATTAGATTAAATCTGTAGATTATGTTCTCTTAATCCCACCAAATAATTAAGAGATTTAAATGTTGTTGGGATTAAAACTTAATGTGCCATAGTTTTTAAAAAAATGAACGGATTAATTGACATTTAAACGAGCAGCAACTCTTATACAGTCTGAACAGCACCTATCAGTCATGGAGGTTGATGAACAAACATTTCATATTTTTTAGCCTATGTTAATTTAAACCTTTTTATCCAATAAATATTATCTTGAGTCGGCATCATTAGTCATGTCTGTGAGAAAAACACTTGCTGCCTGCTGATACCTGGACTTTTTGTGGTTAAATATTTAGACATTCTTTCTGCGCATCATTTATCTTCTGTTTTGGACGGTGTTACAGCCAGCTAGCGACGCCTATGGAAGGAAATGTAATCAGAGATGTTTTGTAAGTGTAATCAGACCTTTTAACTGTTTTAAAAAGCAATTCATCAGGTTAACTATTCCCTTTAATATCAGCTCATCCATGAACCCCTTCCACCACAGGAGGCCTGTGTTTTGGTGCTAATGAGCTCATGTCGCAGATGAAACGGGGATTTCCACACATCTGCAGCTCTGTGGAGGGTTGAGCTGTAGATTTCTATGCGGTGAACATATTTCCACTCATACATGTTCATACCTGCATGATTCTACAAATCGTATCAAAGACTCACCAAATGTAAGCACCTGTTGGATGAAACTACAATGGACCTATTTGTTTACAGGTAATTTTTGTCTAAACTCTTCAGGTTTGAGATGAGACAACCACAACGTCGTGTTGTGACATGTTCTCCCATCTGCAGGATTCCCCAGGCAGCCATTAGGCTTTGTTTCACCAGTAGGCTCTGTAAATGGACCCGCCTTCACTCACTCTTGTTATTTAACCAGGGAACAGAAATTCCAGAGAATATTTTCCAGATTATATTCAGTCCTGGAGGAATGGAAAACAAACAACATGCAACTTTATTGACTTTTTTTTAATCAAAGTGGATTTTCTAAACATTAGTGATACTTTAAAGGCCCAAATATATAAATACACCCCTCTGACATTTGGTCAAACATTCCTTCACAAACTCCATTTCTAGCCCATGCTTTCTGCAGCCATCAACAAGCTTTTGGAACCATTCTGGCTGATATTCACTCTTTTGATAAACTGGTTGATTTCCAGCATCATCGAGGTTAATGTTAGCTTTATCTGTTCTAAAACCAGTTCTGATGTATGTTTGGGATCGTTGTCCTGTTGGAAAAGCCAAAAGTGTCCAAATTTCTGACCTAAATGTCTCCGTCAGGTCTGTAGGCGTCCACAGAGAACCCAGTATAAAACCAGCATAGACTCAGAGGCTACTGACCAAGAAAGAATGCTCTGTTTCACAAATAATAACTTAAACTTGTAGCTAAATGTCTTCTGAAGATCAATTTGATGAACTAATGACACAAAAACTGGGCTGTTTGGCCTCAGTGATAAAAGTATGTTTGATCTGGAGGAGACAAGGTGAGGCTTTCAGCCTGAACAACACTCTACCAACTGTCAAGTTGTTGTCAACTATTGTCATTATTATGTACTTTTTTGCACCTGTGAGCAAGGCATTGATACTAAAACCATTTTTAATAAAATCCCAGAGTTCATGTAGCGAGCACGGCAGAGGCAAAGCCCACAGTACCATATTTTTGTCATTAGACAGGCAGACAAGAACTTAAGCCTCAAATGAACAGTTGCTGTAATAAATCACGTTAAGAAAAATTATTGGACTGCGAGGCTCAGAACCTTCTGGTGTTCCCACATTTTTATGTGTCTTCAGTATTTCCTGTAATTGATCTGACGGGTCAAACAGAACCTGCAGATCCAGTTTTTACAGAAACATTTGGAGCTGTATTCTTGTAGTTTTGAATTTGATTGTGGGTTTGTACTCTCTGCACTCTGGGTTGATGTGACAGAAAACTGTAAGTCCAATAGGAGTGGGCGAGACACTGAGGGAAAGTAGACAACAATACCTGCGTCTGGAAGTACAATGGCCATATGGAGATGAAACAGCGGCCATGAAAGTAATTGAATTTAAAAGGTTTCTGATTATTTCTCAGGGTCAGAATTTAGAGTGTGTGACATTATCACACTCTATGCTGACGATTCTGTGGCGATATTGGAACAGATCCTTCAACTTAAACTGTGATTGTGTAAAAACTGTAATAGGGATCAAAATGAAAATGGAGTCAGGTAAAGGTCCAACTTTCTGTCACAATTTTAAACTTTGAACGGTGGTTCTGCTAGAAAGTATGGCTGAGCTGCAGACCTCCAAACAGGGCTGAGATTTCATCTTTTCTTCTGCCCTGTTGGTGACCTATTAGAGCCACTGATGTTGTTTTCTGGTTTAAAAATATTCTAGTCATTTCTCAGCTATTTGAACATAAGTCCCTCATATTCATCATACAATTAGGAGCTTTTAAAGCTTTGTTTGGGTCTGAAATGGTTTTGTTTTCATTCAAAAGGAGAATTACATTTATTTGTAAGGTACAACCTGTAATTCCACCTTTACAGCGAGGAGATTAATGGAGATGATGATGTGGCTGAGGCCAACCTGATTTAAAGGTTTAAATTGGATTTCATTGGTTAAATCAGATTAGACCTGTTTTCTTCACAGAATAAAGTTTTTTTTCTCAGATGACAGATTAACGGTTGCTGGAACACGTTCAGGTTCATAGATCATGGATTTATTGTGACAGAAACTCGGAGGAATGAAGCTGGAGATAGGGCAACATCTATTGAAGTCTGTACAAACTTGTTTTATAGAAAGAATGGAGGGCGGGGCTGGTCTGATGATGATAAATACAGAATGAACTTAGATACAGTGCATGACAATTTCTCCCCAACTTCCTTCCACACCTCTCAGCTAACAGCTGTTGGAAGACGGCCTCAGATTTGACTCTCGAATAGTTTGGTAAACGGACCAGTTCATGATCCAACCTGTGGCTGCAGAACAAGCCCACATCCTCAGCTCTCCACCTCCACTGCAGGTATGACGTTATGTGCTGATGGGATGTTTGGTTTTCTGCATCATCACTAAGTTATCGCTGCTGCAATATCACTCTTCACGATCGGCTATCGCAGAGAACAGTCAGGCCTTCTGTGCCTGTGATATGATTGGTCAAAGTTTTCAAAGGGTTCATTTTTCAAAATCATACTCTCACCATGTTATCAATTCGATTATAAATGTCACAGTTTCAAGCTAAATATTTAATTCAAGAGCTAAATATTTAGCTGACCAACTAAATATTTAGCTCCAAACTTAATAGTTTGTTAGCAAACAAAGTATTGAGTTTGAAGCTAAATATTTCCAATATTGAGTGATGCATTACCGTTGAAGCGATTCAGTCGCACCAGCAGGAGTTTATACCGAGGTTCTCCAGACCCAGCTCTTTGTGGTTGTCCACTTCCGGTTATCGGCAAGGGGATTTGTGTATTACCTAAATATTTAGTTCAGAGCTTAATATTTATTTTCAAACTAAATATTTAGCTTGCTCATTAAATATTCAGTTTGAAACTGTCATTTTTACAAATAACATGATGAAAATATGCCTTTGAAAAATGAGGCTCTATTTTTTCTCTCTTATAACAAGCTAAATAACCCAAACTACTGCTGTTCATTTTTCACTGCGTAGCTTGACAAGCAACGCCCCGTATTTAGGAAGCTACAGATAATTTGTTTTTATAGCAGAAGCAAGTTTTTCAGTCAAACCTTGAGTCTTGTTCCACAGCTGGTTAGACGACTCGTTGTCTGGAGTGTCTGCTGGCTGTGAACCCAGAGCAGCAACACAGTTGGATTATTTGTCAAAAGTTATATCGTTGCCGGCACTCACCAACAGTACAGCATGTTTTCCTGAGATCAGGCAGCTCTGCCGTGCATCACAAACAAATATCTCTCCCATCGTCTCCTTTTCTGTCCAGAGATGTGAAAAGCAGATCTTTAAGAATGATTTGCTTTTTCAGTATCATAATTATCTCCTTGTCAGTAACACTGGACTACAGGAGTCAAACTTCTGAACATCAGAGGGCAAACATGTAATTTTACTGACAAAGAGTTTATTAAGGTCTTCAGCCCTCTTCTGACCTGATTAGAAAACAAATCCTGTCTGCACAGGCAGGACGGTCGCAGGACGTTTCATGAGTAGGCTCCGGGAAGGCTTTCTGAGACGTCTGCAGACGCTGAGGTTCATCATTCTGTCTGCAGAACAATGAACTTCAAGCAGTTTGAAAGGGACCAGACTGGTGGGAGCCCCACTGGCAGCTCTGGACTCCTAGCTTCCCTTATGTCCAGTGGAAGGAAGGATGGACTCACCGTTTCATGCAGTTTTCTGCTAATTGAACACTGACCCTGTTCATCGTATGTTGTTGAGGAGAGGATGATCTTTAATGCATAAACATGACAGAACTGGACGGTGGGGGGGGTTCAGCCTTCAAACCGCTCGCTCAGCAGCTCTCAGTCTCTGGTTAACCAGGACCAGCTGCTGCTGCTGACTTTAGTTTACTCAGCAGAACAGCAACCAAATCCTGGAGCAGCTGACGTCAGTGGGTGATGAAGAAGAGGATGACTATGACAATCACAACACTTCATTACCCGCCTCAGATTTATCACCCCATCATTACTGATGCCTCTCTTTTGATCTTCGCTGTTCTTTGGCTTCAGCTGCTCTCATGTGACCGTTTGCTCTTTTTTCGGTTTACTGTTATGATAAACTGTATATATTTGGCTTTTAAAGTGGTATTTTCCATTTATGTCAGAGTGAAATCCTTCGTAAAACAGACCAGGCACCACAATCATGTCTGACCTGCTGCAGCCGGACAGAAAGAGCAGTGGTGCTTTCCGTTAACTTCTCACCATCTTTTTGAGCAGTCCATGCAGCTCTGCTCCATGGTCTCACCTACTGCGTAAAGCTGCAGCACTGAGACGAATGAAGGACAGAAACTGGACCTAAAGTGTCTGGACTGCTACTGTGGAGCAGGAAAACCTTGTCTTCAGCGTGCAGAAGAACCATGACGGAAACATGACGTTTCTCCCACACTTCAGCTCAACATGCTGAGAAGATGATTGTTCTGCTGATCTGACACCAGTCTCATTATGTTAGTCTGCTGATTCACTAAAGTTCAGTTCAAACGAACTAAGTTCAGCAGTTATTTTACAAATATGATCCGCAAGGCAATGCTGTCTGTTTCCACTGTAAAAGCTGCCCATACACCCGACCTGTACCGCCCCAATCCTGCAACCCCTTCAGTTGGAGGTTTATGGGACAGTGGCTGTGGTTCCATCAACGTTTTTTTAATCTTGAAATATCACATTAGAAAAGGTTGATGGAAATGGCAAAATTCGAAATGACATCCTCAATTTCGCAAAACAGTTTTTATGCTCTCTTGAGGTGGTTTTTGGCTTTTCTGAAACAGAGTAAATCCAGTAAAGGGGAGATGGAAACAGATTTCCCGAATAAGTTTGTATGTAAGACATAGCGAACGCTCCCATCCACTGGTGGGTCTGTGCCTTACCAGAGGCTCAAAACTCGGAAAAATGTCTAAATCTAAACCTCGGGCTTGGAGAGGAGGACTGTCTCTCCATTCCCCTGAGATGTGTGGTCCACGCTAGTTTTCAAGCTCTACTTCCTGTTAATTACAGCCATGCACAGCGTCAACATCTGACGAATTTATGCTCCATGTAGCCTGGTTGATTCGCTCCAAACCAGTAGATGGAAACAGGCCTAATTTGCATTTTCTTTATTTTTCTTTTTTGTGACATTTTAAAAGTTTGTTCAAATTGCACATAACAATTGGATGGAAACATAGCTAAAGGCGCGTTCTGGTTAGGGCGGAGCTACTGGTGTCACATAACACAGTCCATTGATTGGATGACAGAAAAAACGTCACTGCTTGCGATGAGAACGAGACCTAGTAGTGCGTCATGTTTGTTGTCGCACAAGTGTGACGCCAAGTTAGGTAACCCCGCCCATCCAGAGAGAGTCCAGCTGGTGGTGGAAACATCTTCCTGAATGCGCCAGACTATGAAATAGTATACCGAACCTAGCAGTCCTTGCTGTACAGCTCAGTTGAAATGAGGCATAACGTTACCATGTTACAGTTAGTGTGCTAATATTTAGCATACCAACATTAGGCTAATAATTCAACTACTTTCTTAAATCCTTTGGTTAAGTCTGAGGAATGCCTTAAATAATAAAACAAATATGACAATAAAAAGGGTTAGCTATGGATATGAACTTTATTATGGAAATATTACCATTAGCACAACTGTTTAACACACTTGCCTATGGATGTTGTTCTTAGCATTAGCATGCTAATAATTAGTCTTGATAAAGCTAAAGAAGCGACACACCACTTGACAGTGGGGTACAGTATAGGAACTGCAGTCCATGAGCATTAAGAAAATTAAAGTTTGGTTAATAGTTTGGTTTGAATGGATGCGTGCTAATCTTAGTATTTAGCTCAAAATTGGCAGATTGTCGTCATCTCAGAGTGGTATTTGGGGTGATTGTTCAGAGTTTGCTGCAACATATTTCAACAATTTGCTGTACACGTTATTTATAGTATGCCAATGTTAGCATTTAGCACAATGATTAGCTGCAGTGTTTTGTTAGGATAGTAGCATCTAGCACATTTAGCAATAAATGTTAGCATTAGCATGTAAACATTAGCATTGAGAATTCTACCAGTAAACTCTGGAGCTAATTATTGTGATTTTGAAGACTTAAAATTTCAGCATTGTGGATCACCAGACATCCCATCCTCTGGCAGAGTGGAAACATCACCTGAAAGATCAGTTCTGACAAAGCAAACAAATAAAAAACAAAGTTTAAAACACAATCGAGAACTTTTCAAGTCACAACTTTCCAAATAGCGTTTAAAATGCAAAATCATCTGGGTTCCACTATCCAGTACTTGATCTTGTTTTCACGAGTTGTTGAGTTAATGAACATTTCAAATGCCACTTCCATGAGGATGTGGAACACTACAGACTGTAATTACTCTTAAAGTCTTGAATAAATCAAAAACTGCTGTCTGTCTGCAGGGATTGCCTCACAGCAACAGCCATGTTGTTCTAAAGAGGAGGGGTAGACACAAGCAGGACACCCTGAACCAAGAAGACCATTTAAAGTCTGTTCTGGAGTCCAGAAATGAGACCGAATTCTGGAATCGTCCTCGCTGTGGAGTCCCAGACTATCCCCGAGTAAATCCACTCGACGGGCCAAAGCACAGCCTGAAGAGGAGCAGAAAGCAGCGCGGGAAAAGATTTGCTCTGTTTGGAGGACGCTGGGACAAAACCGACCTCACCTACAGGTCAGAAACACAACCGTCTTAACCAAATTCTCCTCAACCCAACTCCTCCAGACTCTGAGCGTCTTTAGTAGTATTGGACCTCAAGCCGTCCTTCCTCTTCCATTCCAGGATTTATTTTGTTACTATGAAGTTCTTGAGAACATGTTTGTGTCCTCTAGGATTGTTCGTTTTCCCTGGCAGATGAGTGAAGACAAAGTTCGGCGCATCTTGGAGGAGGCCTTTGGAGTTTGGAGTGAAGTTACTCCTCTGACGTTCAGAGAGGTCATTAATGAGAGAGCGGACATCATTATCGACTTCAACAGGTAAGAAACCGAAGGACGTCCAACTTGGGTTGGAAAAACCAAAACAGATGTTCTGGTTTTAGTTTAAAAACACCCTCTGGAACAACAATTAGTTATTGAAGATTAATAAAACACATGTATACATGTGAATCAGCACTAAATGATATTTAAAAGCTGAAGATGTCATGTGCAGCCTGGAGATCTGCAGTAAATGTGTCAGATTCAGAAATAAAGGACGTTCACAATTATATCATGAACCCTGAAACTGGATGTTTACAAAGTCTGACGCGTCGCTCTGGCATCTTTGTCCTTGTCGTAACAGAACTCCTGTTTTCTCTGCCAAAACCTTTGCTTCACGCTTCAACCTGCAGAGGTTAAAGCCTCGACTCCATCAGTCTGATGCAACTTTCCAAACATTGTTCCAACACCTTTTTACAGGAGTGGTCTGGGTTTGGGGTGTTGCGTGGTGCAGTAGCTTGAGCGGCAGCCCCGTATACAGACCTCGACACAGCCATCCCGAGTTCAAGTTCCGTCCTTGGTACCTTAGCTGCATGTCTCCCCCCCTTATCTCTACCTGCTTCCTGTTGCATTACTTGCAAAATAGCCAAAAAAAACTAAAAAGGGTTTGAATTCCAGTTGAGCTCGATTTCTCCGGCTGACTATCAAATGGGCCAATCAGTGAACAGAAGGAGAAGTTGTGAACACTGACGCCGAGTTTCTGCAAAGTTTCAGAATCGTAATCTGCCTATATAGGGTTGTAGTTTGGCGATGGCCGTTCAGTCCATGTTGGCCACACTTCCAAATATCGAGCAATTAAAGTCGGAGCAAGAAGAATGTTTAAGGCATTTTATTTCTGGCAAAGATGTCGTGGCCCTACTCCCTATGGGGTTGTTTAGAGAAAATGCGATGTCCGGTAAGCTTCATAGCGTAGCTTCCTTCACGGTCGAGTTGTCACATTGCATACATCATGGCTAAATGTTAGCGAACAGAGTCCATGTCTCCAGCAAGCCATCGTTTCTCAGTAACCAAGGGTTCAGACCCTCTGGACAAAGCAAAGAAGCGTAGATCAAGAGGCTGGTTTTTACCAGGCTAGGGTCTTTCTGCATGGCGTTTGAATGTTCTCCCTTCAGGCGTGGGTTCAGTAGGTACAGAAATCAGCTCCAAAACCTTATTCTGAATTTATCAGAGGCAAATCTATAGACCCTGAGTAGTAGAAAGAGATTATTATGGTCTATTGCTGTGTTTCTACAGCAGCGGATGGGTTTCTGAAACGCTGCGCATACAGAAATAACTGGAAATATTTTATATTTCTCACAAGTTAAGATCAGATGTGCTTTTGTAGATACTGGCATGGTGATGACCTACCGTTTGATGGTCCTGGAGGAATCCTGGCCCACGCCTTTTTCCCTCGTACACTCAAAGAGGGAGAGGTCCACTTTGACTACGATGAACACTGGACAGTTGGCAACAGTGTTGGTGAGATGATCTACGATTATTTATGTTTGTGTGTGAGATGCTGATCTAATCACTGAATAACCTTCGTCTTTGTGAAGGTACCGATCTTCTCCAGGTGGCAGCCCATGAGTTCGGCCATGTTCTGGGCCTGCAGCACTCTCTGGAGCCCGATGCGGTCATGTGTCCCTTCTACAGTGATTCCTACCCTCTGAAGCTCAGTGAGGACGATAAAAGAGGGATCCAGTATTTATATGGACCTCCTCGGTACACGCCACCGGATATAACAGAGACCAATGAGATTGAAACTGAACTGGTGAGATCCTGATGCTTGGACCTTCAAAGCTACAGTCCTGATCCAGTCGTCATGTCTTTAACATTTGCTTCCAATAAATAAAGTCAAAAGTTACTGAAGTTCAAAGAAAGACCTCCGAGAAACTTGAAGAACCTTTGATCAAAACCACTTTAAAACTTCACAAGAACATCTGAAAACAAAGGAAAAGAAACAAGGACTGGATCGAGACTTGCAATCCGTACTTTATTCTGTTGAACTTAGGAGGCCATGGACAACAAATGTGAGTAATTAGTGTTTGTGTTCCTCAGCCGGATGCCTGCAGAACAAGCTTTGATGCCGTGTCCATGATCAGGGGAGAGCTCTTCTTCTTCAGGTCTCGATATGTTTGGCGTATCCGTGACAGGCGTCTACAAGGTGGCTATCCAGCCTTGTCTTCTCGCCACTGGAGTGGTTTTCCTGACTACATCGATGCTGCATATGAAGACAAGTCTGGCAACATCTGGTTCTTCCAAGGTAGGGAAGAAAACCCAGCCTTTCTCTTCATCTTTCCATGAAACAGCTAACAGAGTCCTCTCTCCTTCTGCATAAAAGTTTTATGTAATGAAGAAGTTCTTGGGGTCAACTGATCTCTAATTTCTTACAAAAACTGTTAAATACTTGCTACAGAGGCCTCGAGGTAGAGGCTCCCCCCGATCAGGTGGGACTAAACACACCCGATCAGTGTTTTTAACCGAGGATTTCTCCCTAACGACCAACCAAAGACCCTACCTGAGCCAGCTCGACCCAGACTTGAGGAAGACCTCTGTTTCTGCTGCAGGTGACAGCTACTGGGTGTTTGATGCCGGGAGGAGGATCTCTGGACCAGACCCTTTGCAGCAGCTGGGTCTTCCTGTAACAGACATCCAGGCGGCTCTGAGGTGGGAGGAGGACCACACGGAGAAGATTTACCTCTTCAAGTCTTCATTTTACTGGTCCTTCAACGTCCAGGAGAACCGAGTGAACGACCTCCATCCACGCAGCATGCACCAGTGGGCGGGACTGCCCGGACACGTTGACGCCGCCTTCCTGGACAGCTATGGTAAGAAGTTGGGTCTGGTTCCCAGTAACTGGTCACTAACTGGTGGGTTAATGGTTTCATCCGGCTGACCTCTTCCACCCTCAGGTTACGCTAACTTCCTGAGCGGACTCCATTACTGGAAGTTTGACCCAGTGGCGCTGAAGGTGCTGGACGGCTACCCTCGTAGAATCGGGATGGATTTCTTCGGCTGCTCCGAATCTGCATAAATATGTAAAATAATCCTTAAAATGAGAATACTCCACTGATATTGTTGGAATTGTGTTTCATTAAGATGTAAAACCTTCAGCATGGACAAAACAGGAAACGGCCCCGCCCAGCTCCCTGGTTCTTCATGGCCAGCGCCGGTTCTGATCCTTCGTTCAGGATGGATCTCTTCATGATTCATGTTCTGATCCAGGTTGGTGAAACTCTGCAGAACGACGAAGCAACAAGCTGCTCCATGCTTCTAAAGTCTATCAGCAGAAGGTCTGGATTCTGACCCGTTTACTTACAGCCAGTGGGGGGAGATGCTGGTGCGAGGAGATTCACATCCACCGACAGCCAGTATTAATCGTCTGGACGCTAAGTTTGATTATTAAAGGTGCTATTTCAGGTCAAACCTCAATCTGCTGACCTTCACAGAGTTACAGTCATAGAATGGTTCTCAGTCCTTCTTACTCAGATCTGATGTTCTTCCATCTTTCACAGGATGTTTATTATGACTCAGTTTTATATTCAGCTTCAGTCCCAAAGAAGAGACGTTGTTTTTATTTTTCGATATGCCCGTTTTTATATTTAAGGTTTCTAATCAGTGCAGGACGCTGATGATTGCTTTGACCAGTAAGACATACTGGTGCTAACCAGATCTGGTTCTGGTGTCTTGATGTGCTTTAAACTGTTACAGAAAAACATGAACTGGTCAAAACGAGTCCATGAATCAGACTCGGTTCGACTGGGAACCAAAGTCGCAGCATTTGCAGCTGCTGCGGTTCTCTTCCTCTCGGCTCTCAGTCATGGAAATGGAACAAATGCTGCGATTTTGGTTCCCAATTGAACCGAGTCTATCGGTCTATCAGGTGGAAAAAGCGTCCTAAACTCTGTTTTAAAGCCACGTTGGTTTTTAGGGGTGACCAACCTGCGGCCCAGGGGCCATGTGTGGCCCTCAGCTTGATATCGTTTGGCCCCTGGACCAGAATTCAGGACACAGATGTGGATCGGCAGCTCAGACGGTTGATGCCGATTAACCAGGCCTTTCAGAAGAGATCCAGACAATTAAACTAAAAGGAAAAGAAAATGTTTTCCTCTTTGTTTTTAGTTTAATTTTATAGTAAATTAAACCAAAAACATGCAGTGAGTTTTACTCAGAGGCCCCTGAATTATTTAGTTTATAGGTGAGAACACGTCTGAGATCAGATGACTGATTTTCAGCTGAATTTTAAAGAATATAATAAGTTACATTAAATGTGGAAAAACAGAGACAGACTTTATTCAACATCTGGAACATTTTGAGGCCAACTGGATTTTATTCAGGGCCATCAGTCAATAGACGCCAGAATTTTAAAATAATCATTTTCCATTTTCCAGTTTTGCTCCACTTTGTGTTTTTCTGTCACATAAAATCCTGATAAAATACATGAAAGTTTGTGGTCCTGAGGTGATCCGGTGTGGGAAAGTTCTGGGGGTTTGAATACTTTTACAGGTTCTGGATATTTATGTCTATAGAACCGTCGTTTTCAGTTGCATCACAACTAAAAGTAATTAAAAAAATCTTTAAAGGTGAAATTTTCAGACAGTTTGATCCAAACTGAAAATGTTCCGACTTTATGAAATGAATCATTTTCACACGTTTGGATCGATCGGTTCTGATCAGGTTCTGACCAGGCTCTGTTGCAGTTTCCTGACTTTCTGTGAGACTGTGATGTTTGAATGTGTTTCATTTTATATTCACTGATTAATGTTGAGTCTTTTAAATAAAAATGATTATGTCTCCTTTCCTGTGTCACTGTGTGATGATGATGCAGTGGAGCTGAAATCAGCAGGTTCTGGTTCTGGTTCTGGTCTTGACCCTCAGCTGCTGATTGTTTCCATGTGTCGGCATCAGACCGTTAAACTGCTTCCCGGAGTTATTATCCGAAACGCTTCAGTCTTCTTCTTCAAAGCTTTCCTTATCGGCAACATCCGACATGGAAAAAACACCCAGGAATCGGATCCTTATCTGCAGCTTTCAGGACGAAATCTGAAGCTCAGCGCCGACAGCAGCTGAAGGAAGCCGCCCGGTTCTGATCCGATCTGCAGGGAAGGCTCCAGCAGCACGAAGGCCCGGCTGCAGCGATCCCTGAGGAAACTTCTCTCCCAGCTCATCACTGGAATCCAGCGGATCCGCAGACGGTGTAAAAGCAGTCCTGGAAGCCTCAGTCTGAGTCTTTAAAACTGCGGCTGATTTAAACCTCCAGCCGTCATTTTATGGCCATTAAGGCTGTGGTATGAACATTTTCATAAGAGGCAGCATAGTTCAGCATGAATGAGGCGCGTTTTCAGCTGCTGGGCTCCAAGAATCCAGAGTTAACTGCTCTGGAACGACTTTCTTCTTCAAAAAGGAACATTTCAGTCTGTAATTATGCAAAAACTGAAAACCATTAACAGATTTTTCTTCGCTGTTTGGTGGTTTTGTTGTAAAAAAATATTCAAAAACAAAGAGAAATCCCAACCATTTAAAGCCTCTGCGAGGTCTAGTTAAAGTCTCCTATAGATGTGACCAGAATGTAATGATCTGTGGCCGACAGGGGAAACAGCTGCTTGTTCTACTGTAGGGCTGCACAGCGCTGCTTATGGCGCCATCTGCTGGTTGGTCGACAGAACTGCAGCTGCTAAAACCAAGAACAGGAGGAGCTTTATTCAAAATGTTACGGAATATGGAGGAATATGGAGGGTTCAAAGGGACAGAAATCAGATAAATACTCCATTCAATCATTAATTAAATGTACCATGAAATAAATAAAAGTTTAAGTGTTATTAAATCATTAAAATGCAAACTTACAATGGTCGATGTAGATAATGAATTAAAGGTGTATTTAATGACTTCATGGTTCCTGTTCCTGCAGCGTCCTCATGGTACATTTAATTAATGATGTATTTATTTCATTTTTAACCCTCCGTAGCTGAGCTTACAGTTATATTGGCTGCTTCTCCATCTGGTGCAGAACAGAAACCAACAAATACAAATATGGGGAAAAGCAATAAAATAATTACTGAGAGAGTTTTTGCACTGTGGGAGGAAGCTGGAGTACCCAGAGAGAACCCAGGCATGCACAGGAAGAACATCTCCTTATAGAAAGACCCCAGGCTGGGATTCAAACCCAGGAGCATCTTGCTCCAAGGCAGCAGGGCTACCAACTGCTCCACTGTGTGGCCAGTTTTTATTATTATATTTTGCTTCTATGAGTGTCTGCATGCTTCCACCAGCCTGATGCACCTGAACTTCCCTCTGAGCAACAACAGAGGAGATTTCTATTCTATTCTGTCATGGTGGGGGGTTCTGAAGGACCCAGGTGCAGAGAGCTTGATGAAGATGACAAAATGAACAAAAGGAAACTCGCCGCAGACTCCTGGAGGACAACGAGGATAACACTGCGGGGTGGAGAGAGAGGCACAGCAACCAGAGGGCTAATCAGAGGTCAGGAGAGGCAGCTGGGGAAGAGAGCAGGCGGACGGACATTAGGAGACGTGAAACAGCTGAGAAAGGAAAAAGATCAGCAAGGCTGAGACACAGGAAGACCATGGATGGGAGGAAAAACCCTGAAACTAACAGAAAGAACCATTAATATAAACAAAAACCAGAACCAGATGAATAAAAGGAACTAAAATCTGGATGCACAAATAAGAATAAAGCAGGAAGTAAACAGAGGAACGAAGTGAGGCAAGATCTAAGAAGAGAAAAGATCAAAACAGAAACACAGATGAAGGTTCAAAAACCTGCAGTTTATGACTATTCTGTTCTGTTCTGTTGTAACCCGGAGGATGGATGGACGACAGGCAGTAAACCGATGGGCCCGTCCTATATCCTCCTGGACGCTAGGTGGCGGTACGCGCCGTCACTGATGCCGCGTCGTGACGACACATCCCACGTGACGAACACAGGGCGCGTGTGCAGTGGCGGCAGGTTTAAAGAGTCTGAGTTTGGAGCGCAGAGAGAAAGTTCAGGGTGAAGTCGCGGATTAAACGGCAGGATTAGCGGGAATAACCTGGAAAAGCGGGATGTCTGAGGACAGGTGGGAAGTTTCCAGCTTTTATTTCACGTTTCTGACCTTTTTCCGCCACTTTAATCTGGAGGGAACGGCGCGGGCGGACCCGGCGACATAGAGCCGGGCCGAGCAGATAATCTGCGGGATGAAATGAGTTGATCGGGTTCTCTGTCTGCTGCTGCTGGGTTGTTATAATCCGACCAAGTTTATAACGATAATCTGACTTTGCTGGTGTTAATTCGCGCCTTTTCCTCCCAGTCAGCCTGATGCTGTTTGTCGGCGTCTCATGTCGGTCATTGAACCCCAGAGTAAACCAGTTAAACCAGTATAAACTGTGCTGAGTGTCCCCCCAGTTCTCCGCGTCAACATGGCGGACAGCAGCCGCCGGAG
Source organism: Anableps anableps (assembly GCA_014839685.1). Classification (NCBI taxonomy): domain Eukaryota; kingdom Metazoa; phylum Chordata; class Actinopteri; order Cyprinodontiformes; family Anablepidae; genus Anableps; species Anableps anableps. Next base: position 652,328 of record CM026081.1, on the reverse strand, counting down.
ATGACGGATCCGGCCGCTGCCGTCCTCCAGCGAGGCGCTCCCGGATTGTTTCCGGTCCGTTAAGCTGATCTGAGCTGCTTCCCTCCCTCCAGCTGCCCCCTGCAGGAGCTGCCCGGCCAGAACCTCCAGAACCGCGCCAGGACCAAGAGGAAGCGCTTCCTCTCTGAGGGCCTGGGTTCCGAGTCCACCCCGACCGAACTGGTCCTGCAGCGCTCCCCCCGGCCCAAACACCCCCGGCTGCCCCCCAGGGGGAAGGAGAACCCCTTTGTTCTGGCCAGGAGGTCCAGGAGGCGACGGGGGTCCACGTCAGGTGGGTGTCCTGCCTCCCTCCCGGGGCCCGGAGCAGTCTGGGTCCTGGTTCCGGATGTTTGCGGCGGTGTGGAATGACGCGTCCTCCTCCCTGCAGGGGTGTCCTGGGACCGCCTTCCAGACGAGCTGCTCCTGCGGATCTACGTGTGCCTGCCGCTGCCGGACCTGCTGCGGGTGTCCGCGGCGTGTCGGCGCTGGCGCCGCCTGGCGTGAGTCCTGCTGGCAGCGCGGCGGAACCGCCGGGTTCTGGCGGAACCGCGGCATTTGCTCTTTCTCTCTGGGTCGTCTGAGTTGTTCAATTCTGGGCTTTTAATTTGAAAGTTTTAACGCAACTCTTCATTCCCAGTATTCCCAGTATTCCCAGGATCATTGGCATTCAAGTGGAGCGGTTCTGCTGAGTCTGGTTTGAAACGGCAGAAACCAGCGCCTGCTCATGTTGGACCCCGGTTCTGGTCCCACCGAGTCTCAGTTGGTTCCACCAGAACCGTGATGTTCAGACTAGCTATGAAAGCGTTTGAGGTCCGAACCCAGAGTTCTGGTTCTGTGTCTGGGTTTGATGCTGAAAACAGCAGAGATGTTTCCAGAACCTCCCGCACCAGAACCTGGACATTCAGGTTTAAACCAACCCGTCCTGAGGGCTTCCGGGTCCATTTCTCCTGGTGTGGTTCTGTTTGGTCGGGTTCATCCAGCAGAACCAGAACATCTGGAGCAACGGATCTGCTTCCTGGACTCAGGCCGCAGCAGAACCAGCGGCGGTCCTTGGTTAGAATCTGGACCAGAATATTTCTGGTTCTCGTGTTTATTTTTGAACCAGAACTTGGTAAACAAGCCCAGCTCGGTTCTGTTTGGGTTCAGGTTCTGACTGATCCGGATCAGATGGTTTGATTCAGCAGAACCTGAGCTCAGCACAGTTCAGAACCCGTCCAGCAGCAGAACCGCTCTGAAACTGCCTCAGATCAGCATGAAAACAACCAGAACCGTTTGGACCTGCACCCCTAACTCCTGCCCCCCCCCCCCAGGTTGGACGAGTCTCTGTGGCTCAGCGTGGACCTGGAGGGCCTGACCCAAACGGGCCTGGCTCTGCAATACGTTCTGAGGACCGGGGTCCAGCGGCTGCGCTGCCCTCGGGCTTTTGTTGAGGAGCTGCACCTTCCAGAACCTCGGTGAGTCCAGATGCTCCTGGTTCTGACAGGAGGAGGTCCGGTAAGGCTCAGATCAAGGTTCAGTTCTGGGTTCTGATCGTTTAAATGGACCCAAACGAGGATTTTTCACTCCTAAAAATCTGAAAAGTGCGGTGTGCCTTTAAACCAAGCCCCCCTGAGTCAGAACGGCGCAGAACGGAGCGGCACCAGAGCAAAGACGGCTGGATATAAAAGCACGCCGCACTTTTCAGATTTCTTCCAGTGGAAAATGTGGGTTCCATCTCAGAAGAGCCCAGGAAAACCTCCTGAGGCTTGCGGAATGTGTTTAAGGGGTGTGAATACTGGTGTGCTGAGCTGCTGTGGGTTCTGGTTCCAGCCCGCTCCAGCTCCTGGAACTGGACCTGTCCAGCTCCATCATCTCCACCTCGGCTCTGCACAGCATCATCTGCGGCTGCCGCCAGCTGCGCTTCCTCAGCCTGGAGGCTCTGCGGCTCTCGGACCCCATCATCGGGTAAGCGGGTCGGTGCTGTTGGGTCGGTTCCGTGGGTCGGTAGAACCTGTACTGACGGTTCCGTCTGGGTTCTGTCTCCAGCTGCCTGGCGAGGAACCCCGACCTGCTGCAGCTCAACCTGGGCGGCTGCTCCGGTTTCTCTGCCGCCGCTCTGGCCGACATGCTGGGGTCCTGCTGCAGGTCAGAACCCGGTTCTGCTCCGTCGGACACGGCCGGTTCCGGTCCTGACGCTCGGCCCGTCTGTGCTCCTGTTTCAGGTTGGAGCAGCTGAACGTGTCGTGGTGCAGCTTCAGCAGGGAGCATGTGCAGAGCGTGGTGAGCCACCTGAGCCCCAGCGTCACCGAGCTGAACCTGAGCGGCTACAGGGAGAACCTGGCGCTGGCCGGTGAGCAACCGGCCGGACGGGTCCCCCGGACGGACGGACGGGTCCCCCGGACGGACAGCTCTTTCAGACAAACAGTTCTCGTAGACGGACAGCTCTTTCAGACGAACAGTTCCCCCGGACGGACTGCCCTTTCAGACGGACTGCCCTTTCAGACGAACAGTTCCCCCGGACGGACAGCTCTTTCAGACGAACAGTTCTCGTAGACGGACAGCTCTTTCAGACGAACAGTTCCCCCGGACGGACTGCCCTTTCAGACGAACAGTTCTCGTAGACGGACTGCTCTTCTGTCCCACTCTGACATTTTTCATGTGCTCGTTGCAGATGTGAAGGTTCTGGTGGACCGATGTCCAGACATCCAGACTCTGGATCTCAGGTGAGACCAGCTGTTGCCATGGTGATCCAGGACTTCCTGTCTTCATGACTAGCGATATGATGCGCCTCATCGGGGCTCCGGTTTCAAAATGGGGAAGAGAGGAGAGCAGGGTTCGGGTTAAGCCTTTCGTCTTGCAGTTGTTCTGCTTCAGTCTGGGATGAATGTCGGCATTTCCAGCTTCTACAGTTCTCCGCCTGTACCTGCAGGGGGCGCTCTTCCTCTCTTCTGACTGAACTGCAGAGTCCTCCAGGAGTTTAACCAGAAAGAATCTCAAACATGTCATCAGATGTTTTATGGCTGCAGGTCTGGGTCCTTGTCTAGATGTCTGGAGGGGCTTTTATTTTGAAAGATGGGGTGTAGTTTCCTGTCGCTGCCTCCATGTGTCGGGCGGTGGTACCGCAGTGGTTCTGAGTCTCCCTCTGGTGTGTTGCAGCGACAGCACCCTGCTGATGGCCGACAGCTTCCTGGTTCTGAAGCAGCTGGAGAAGCTGCAGCACCTGTCGCTGAGCCGCTGCTACCACATCCACCTGGCGGCGCTCTGGTGAGTCCCGCCCAGCATGGGGGGTGGGGGGGCTGTTGCAGCTTTAGGACGTCCACTGGGTTTGATCGAGTCTCTGACGATCTGCTGAAGCTCTTCTAGAGGAGCAGTTCATCTAGAGGAAGAGTTCTTCCATGATGAGCAGTTCTTCTTACTGGTAGAACCTGGTTGAGCTCCATTTCACCCAGTCTGGGTTGTTGACGTGTCGCTGTGGACCTGAAGGTGAAACCAGATCATGCCGCTGCTTCCGGTTTGACTCCAGAATGTTCTGGAATCGGCCCTGAAACGTGAACAGTTTCAACTTGCTGTTCCTCAGACTGAACGTGGTAGACTGAAGGAGTTCGTTCTCCGCTGTCTTTAAACGCAGCTGGGGTTGTGGTTCTGACCGGGTTCTGCTCCTGTTTCCAGCGACCTGGGCAGGATGATCCCGTCCCTCCGCTTCCTGGACGTCTTCGGCTTCGTCCAGGACAGCCAGCTGGCGGCTCTGAAGGACGACATGCCCCGGGTCGCCATCAACTCCCGACCCTTCTCCAGCGTGGCCCGGCCCACTCCGGCCGCCTCTCATCCGGACCGGACCATGTGGAACCGGGGGTGCAGGCTGAGGGTCCGGCCCTAACTGGAGCTCTGGGTTTTAGTTCTGTTCAGTGATGGTTCCTGGTCTTACAGGTGTTACTGGTACCAGAGGTCAGATGATGGACTCGGCCTCTTGTGCTGCACATGTTGAGCTTTTAGAACTTTTTTAGGCGCCCCAGCTGATGTTGGACCCTCCAGGTTCTGATGATGTGTTGAAATGATCCGTTCTGGACCGTCTCTGCTGTAATAATGACTCAAAGCTGGAATCACTGAACAATTTTATTAGAAAATGATGTTCTGGTTCCGGGCGGGTTGAACCGCGATCCGACTTGTTTTCGATCACAAACCGGCTCCGTTTGGATCCGATCCAGTTTTTATTTGAAAATCTCTGATTTACTCTGAATAGTGTTTGTATTAAAACCTGAAAACAGCTTGGGTCTGAATGTGTCGTCATTTCCTGGTGGGAAGTCCGAGGAAGTCCGACTCCTCCCTCCTCCGAGACGGTTCTGCGGGGTCAAAAATGAACCGCAATAACTTGGGTCATTGAGCCCGTCAGGAGGAAAAAAGGGGATTCATTTTTCAAACTCATACTTTCACCATGTTATTCATTTATAAATGTCACTGTTTCAAAATTAATAGTTAACTAAATATTTAGCTTCAAACTATAAATTTAGTTCGCAAACTAGAAAGTTTGAAGCTATTTAGTTGGCAAACAATAGCTTGCTAACTAGCTGGAAGCTAAATTAGCTTCCAAACTAAATATGTAGCTTCCTAGTTAAATGTTCAGTTTAAAGCTAAATATTCAGGTTCATGCTAATTATCTGCTCAAACTAGTTTGAATATATAGCTTTTGGCTAAATATTTAACCTCAAACTACAAGTTTGAAAACTAAGCATTTGCTAATTATTTGAAATTGTGACTAACAGACTGGTAACAATGAACCTTTTCTTCTCTGACAGGCTAAACTGTAATTATTGCTGTTCATTTTGATGATGTACCTTTAAAAAATTACACACCCCATCGGTCCCAGGTCGTCGTCCTGAGCTCTTCCCCTGGTCAATGAGCAGAACCTCAGCAGAACTTTGACCCGCTGAGGAAGCAGTTGGACCAACTGAACCAGCTGTTGGAGCTGTGCTGGCCACGCCCCATCTCTACCACCAACAGTCACCAGAACTACCTTTCCTGCTCAATATTAAGAATTATGATTTTATCATATGAACACAGGAAACGACCCACTGGGGGGATCCGAGTAGAAGCTCAGGAGAGACAGGAAAGATTGATCTGAAATATTTCAGTTCCATCAAGCTAGAATCTGGAAGGGGGCAAATACTTTTTCACAGCACCGTAGATCAATTGAACCCGGTGGTCGACTTCAGCTAATTCTACAGAACCAGAACAGCTTACAGATGTTCATCCGGACCAGAGCAGGAGAGCGGAACCAAGGTTCAACCAGATCAGGAATGAAGCACCACAGCCCAGGTTGAATCGGCCATATTGGTTTATTAGAAAAGTCACTTCCAGTGAGGCGGGACATATTTAACCGGACCGGTTCTGTTAAAGGTGACATCAGAAAGCCAGTTACTCTAGAAAAGCTGAAGCAACTGAACAGATTCTGGGTCAGCAGAGTTTTGTTCGAATCTCCAATTTATTCCAGGATCAAATCAGATTAGTAATAAATGAGTTCAGAACCAGAACCAGTCTCCAGATTTGGGTTTTTATTTAAAACAGACAAAAAAAAAACAAAAACGGTTTAATGTGTTTGTGGGAGAAGCGGGTCGAGCCGGAACCGACTGAACTGGCTTTCTGAGCTGAAACATTTACAGAGACTGAGAGGAACGAGCTGGTGCTGCTTCATCGGTAAGCCCCCCCACCACCCCCCCATACAATATACATTTATATATATAGAAAAGTGGCTAAAGATGCTAGGATGAGACGTTCTCACGGCACCATGGCTTATTAGAAGAAACACAACAGAACCGCCATCTTGGACCAACTAACAGACGCGTCTTTAATCTACAGGAAATGACGTGCAGATGCTACAAAGTTATCCATGTTTTCATCTGGTGTGTCTGAAGACGAGGACGACCGATGACAGGAGAGTCCACCGCCGTCCTCCGGAGAGACGGCGCAGACGGGTCGACGACACACAGGAGGAAAAATATTAGAAACAAAAAAAATATATTTTACAAACCCCCCCATCCCCCCTCCCACAGACGGGTCACAGTGGGAGGACGGCGCTGAGACGCCTTCAGTCATCCTCTCCATCGTCCTGGAAGACAGAAGCAGGACAAAGACAGTCATCCATGAGGTCTGAGGATGAGGATGGGATGAAGGACCCAGAACCAGTTCAACAGGAGTCATTCGGACCAGCAGGACCAGTTCAGAGCAGCATTCACACGCCGGCCCATCATGAGCTCCAGCTCTTCGCCCGCTCACTTCCACAACACACACGTTTGATTCTTCGGACAAAACAAAAAACTAAGTTCTAAACCAGAGCTTAAACTGGTTCTAAACCAGAGCCTAAACTGGTTCTAAACCAGGGCCTAAACTGGTTCTAAACCGAATCTGAGTCGGTTCTAAACCAGTTTTAAACCGGTTGTTGAGCTTATTCAGAGCTAGTTCTGTTCCCACTGACTGTGGCAAATTAAAACGGGATCCATCTCAGCCGGCGGTGGCAGTTCATGTTCTGATTAATTGACTGAAATTCATCCAGTGTAAAAAAAAAGCAGAGTCAGTTCAATAACTCCAACGGTTTCTGCCCTGCTGCTGTCAGACTGCTGAACTCGAGCCGCACTTCATGCACTAAATGCAGCTGCATCTCACTTTTTAACTTTTAGTGACTTGGCTTCTCGAACTGGGATGCGAGTGTGAATTTCGTGCCACAAACATGTTCACGTGAACTGGTACGAAGACCTTAAATGACGACTGGATTAGCGGACTCTACTAAACTTTCAGTCTGAACCAGAAGGCAGTAAAACTTCCTGGGCTAAAAGCATGTTGCCATAGCAACATCCTGACCAGCATTCTCATCCAACCACAGATCAGTTCGGTCTCCATAGCAACGATGCCCTGGATCTAATCTCTGGACCAGAACATTGCTCTGTCAGCAGAAAAAGGGTTTTTTTTTCCTGATACAGGAAGTTGTTCTTTCCCACCGTTGCCTCATGCTTGCTGATCCAATCAGCTTCGGCTTCTTGGGAAGGGTTTTAACCCGTTGCCATAGAAACTGAACACGGTTGATATAGAAATGGATCCATGGATCCGATTTCATACGAAAACATCATTTTCAGATAATTCAAGTTTAAGGTAACCATGACGACGAGCTGCAGCTCTCTCACCTCTCCATCTTCCCCTTCTCCATCCTCATCTTCACCCTCCTCTTCCTCGCCCTCATCGATGTCCTCCAGACCCTCCTCGTCCTCCTCTTCATCATCCTCGCCTTCCTCATCCTCCATGTCAGGGACCTTGGAGCACCCAGAGACAAACTGTTAGGAACCTCCCAGTGAAACCAGCGGGTTCAGCAGAACCGCCTGGCGTCCCTCCAGGCTGACGTCTCGGCCTCCTACCAGGTAGTACTGCAGAGGGTTGGGCCAGATGTCGTCCTTGATCACCTCTCCGAGCTCGTCGGCTCCGGCATCCGAGTGGTCGGTGAACCAGGTGAAGAAGCTCTCCGGCTCCTCGTGCTGCCGCTTCTTCCCGGCTTTGTTCGGCGTCTGGCCGCTTCGTTTGGTCAGATCCTGCACGGACCCAGGGGTCAAAGGTCAAGGGTTACACGTTTGTGGTTCCTGGGATCCCGAACACACCGGAGCTGCCCTTCATGTACACTTAACCGCTGTCACCAAGGTCCTTCAAAAAGACCCCGCTGGACTCAGATTCTACCCAACCTGATAGATGGGGGGAGGCGGAGGGGGGGGGGTCCATCTTGATCGAGGATTTGTTAACCTTTCCTTGTTTTATTTCCATGCTGGAAACCTTAAAAGTGCCCAGGACATGATGTCACCACCCTTTACTAAAGGTCTGATTCTGATTGGCTGACTAGACGACTGGTGACTCCTCCCCCTGGAAGCAGCTGGAACCCGATCAACTAGACAGATTCTGTTGTGATACCTGGTTCTGTTTGGATCAAATGCCCCATTATCTTCAGCTCATTTCTGAGAGCTCTGACACTGGAGCTCCAGAGACCCGGTTCAAAACAAGATCCGGACCTCAGTAAGGCATTCTACTTCCTCTACTAAAGCAATTTTCTGGTGAGACTAACATGTCCTCCCTTATTTTATTTTTTTTTGTTAAATCACAAATATCCCACCATAAATTATTGTTATCCAGTAGAACTCAGAACCCCCTGGGAGATCAGTGAACTTTTGGTAAATATTAAATCCTCGAAGGGGAAACTGCTCCCTTTTTTCCAAGGTTTTCCAGATCGTACTGTGGATCTAAACCAAAGCAAACGTACCTTTCCAGCTTTCCATTTGATCTCAGTAGATTTGGAAACGGGATCTCCACCCTCGTTGACGTTAAACTCTTTGGACAGAACTTTGTTCTCGAAGTACGGATTCTCGTCGAAGGACTGCAGGGACACACAGGAGAACAGGTGGATCAGAAAACATCATATTCAGAACAAACTCCACCAGAATAAGAATGTGAACTCACAAAATCTATTCTGTATCCAGACTTGATGTCCTCGAACTCTGTGACCTCAACCTTGGACAGATAATGAAGAGCTTCTTCATCCTCCTCCCCCAGAAGAGCCGAAACTAGAACCAGCAGTCAGAGCAGGCGTTTTTTATTTGGTCCTGGATGTGAAACCTTCACCAGGACTTGAGCTAAACACAGACAAGCGACTGTTTACCTTGGGATGGTTGACGAATGTTGTGACCCAGAAGTTTGGGATTTTGGCGATGAGCTCTGATCTCTTCTGAAAGAACGGCTGGCGTAATTTGTTGTACTTCTGCTCTACTTTTAAAATTTCTTCACTGGCCTGTTCATTTAATCTGGAAAACAATCAGAAGGTGTCAGAACAGTAAACGTGTTTCCATGCCGACGTGTCGGCTCCAAACTCACCTGTCGATTTCGTTCTGTACTTCATCAATGTGTTCGATCGCCTCCTGCTGCTCTTTCTCTGGAACACAAACCGACACCAGACTTTAACGTTTAGGGGGAAAAAATTATATCCTGACAAAAACGAAGAAAATAAACCAAAATCCAGGTGAAAGTAGAAGTTATGGTTTAAAATAATGTTAGCATAATGTCTGTTAACATTCATGCAGTCAAATATCTACTTCACTAATATTCTAAACTCTCTTCAACTTCATAAATTCAACATTAAAGGTAAACAATATTTTCGCTGTAAATGAAACAGAAATAATTGAGAGTATTTGTATTTTATTGCAGTTTTTTGTGACGTCCTGTTTCTGGTTTTCTAAATGTTTAGAATTTGGATATTTCTGGACCCGATGCGCCTACATCCACATCTCAGATGGATCCCATAACTGGGAAATTATTGGGTAGCACAGCAAGAAACAGACAATATACTCAACATAAATAAACTAAAGGCAAATTTCCATAAAATGAAATCAAAGTATTATCGTTAAAATACTCCCCCCTCCCTGAATGAACCTGTAGCTGAGCTGCAGATCTCCTTCAGAGACTGACTGCTGCAATCCTGGGGGCACTAAGGAGCGTTACAGGATATCCTTCCTCCCAGCAGCTGTTAGACTCTAGAACAGGGGTGTCCAAACTTTTTACCCTGGGGACAACACTGGCAAATTCAAACTACTGGCAGGCCACAAATTATTGAAATTTTACATGGAAAAATTAGTTCATTGTGATTCTTCTTTTATGGTTGTTACCAGCTAGATAATAGACAATTTTATGAAACCCATAAATCCTTAAAAAATCCAAAACATAAAAAGGGCTTCGGGCTGTTGCATTATTCAAAGAAAAACAGACCGTTTCAAATTTTGTTGGCCAAATTTTTTACTTGTGGTCAGGGGGCCAATCAAAATATTTCAAGGGCCATAAATGGCCCCTGGTCCACACTTTGGACAACCCTGCCCTAGAACCATCAAAGTCAGCCTGTGTCTACATCCATGCTGGGGTTTGTAGTTTTATTTTCACTTAATGTAAATAATCTGTTGGAGTTTTTTTTTTTTTTTAACTGCACAAATATTTATAAATTTTTAAATATGATCAGCTGCGCATTTCGTTGGATCTGAATACGCCATTTTTAATACCTGCACAGAGTTTTAAGTTGTAATTTTGCCATTACTGTAACACGATGTGACTCAATTTTGTTTTGATGTATTTTTAGCTTTGTGTGCGGGACAATAAATTAGGATATTTCTATGCCTCTAAATGCAGCTCTGTTAGACACGCAGTTACATGTCAGGATTACTAGATCCATGTTGGGTTTTTCTGGATGCATTCCCTCATAGCTGGGGTTTTCCAGGCTGCAGTCCGTGGGTTCCCTCCACAGACTGCCCCTCCACCCCCCTCCTTCCTGTTGCTGTTTAAGGCGGCCTGGTTTGAATGAAAAACGGGCTGAGCTCCGTCTCCGTGTCTGCTGCGAACAACCATCAGTTTCACCAACCGCTCCTTCTGCTCCGTTATTGTTAATAAAAACTCAAATTGAACCAAACTCGATGAATTAATCAGATCTGATCAGTTAAATAGCTTTTAGGAGCCAAATTGAGAACAACTGCTGGCCTGCTTTATTGTAAACTAACGGCTACAGGCTAGCAGAAGCTAGTAGAAGCTAACAGAGGCTAACGCGGCTAGTTAGCTGCAGCTGCATCACTAAATATCCCAACATGTTCAGCGAACTGAGGCAGTTCAGGGAAAACCAGGGCTTTAACTCCCAGGATGTAGTTAATAAGCGTCCATCAACGGAACTTGAGGCCGTGAGGACGGCATAATGACGGTAAACAGCTGAAAATGGCGCTGAGAGGAGAACCGTTATTACCGGAGGTCTCGTCCGCTCCGTCGTGGTTTGAATTCTCCTTCCCCTGCTCGCTTTAGCCGCTGAGGCCGACATGCTGCCGCTTTCTCCAACACTCTGTAACCTGAAGTTTCTCCCGGGCGGGCTAAATCACTGCTCCTGAGGACAAAAGTTACTTCACTACCTCACAAACAACAGTCCGCCCAGCAGCGCCACGATGGGAAACAAACCGACCCGCCTCCGCAACACATTTATGGCTCTCTGCTGCCCCTGGTGGCCCGGAGGACTGTGGAGGCGACGGGAATGACAGGAAGATCAGATTTATCGCCTAAGATTGACTTCAACCACACTCACAGCGTCCAGACACTAAGAATATATATATATATATATATATAAAAAAAAAAAAAATTCCCTTCTCACCCTCCACGGGTGGTCTTTCTCAACCTCTGAGCTCGGGTCCTCTACCAGAGGCCTGGGAGCTTGAGGGTTCTTCTGCGTAGTATCCTTGGCTGTGCCGAGAACTGCGCATTTCTGGACTGAGATGTCTGACGTTGTTCCTGGGATCTGTTTTAGCCACTGCTCCCAGTTTGGGGGTGACTGCCCCGAGGGCCCCGATGACCACAGGCACCACTGTGGTCTTCACCTTCCAGGCCTTCTCCAGTTCCCTCTGAGGCCCTGGTATTTCTCAGTTCTCGTGTTCCTTTTTCCTGATGTTGCAATCGCTTGGTATTGCTACATCCACCACAAACGGCTTTCCCTCTGTTGTTTATCCACCACCACGATGTCCGGTTGTTCGCCATTACCATTTTGTCTGTCTGGATCTGGAAAGTCCACAGGATCTTAGCTCGGTCATTCTCCACCACCTTTGGGGGTGTGCCCCACTTTGATCTCGGGGCTTCCAGTCCATATCCTGCACAGATGTTTCTGTACACTATGCCCGCCACTTGGTTATGACGTTCCATGTACGCTTTCCCTGCCAGCATCTTGCACCCTGCTGTTATGTGTTGGACTGTCTCAGGGGCCTCCTTGCACAATCTACACCTTGGATCTTGTCTGGTGTGGTAGATCTGAGCCCTCTATTGCTCTGGTGTTTAGGGCCTGTTCCTGTGCAGCCAGGATGAGTGCCTCTGTGCTGTCCTTGAGTCCAGCTTTTTCCAGCCATTGGTAGGATTTCCTGATATCAGCCACTTCAAGTTATTTGTCGGTGGTACATCCCATGTAGGGGCTTATCCTCCCATGATGGTTCCTCCAGCACCTCATCCTCTGGTCCCCATTGGTTTGAGACATTCGCTGAGCACATCGTCGGTTGAAGGCTTTGACCTTGATGTATTATGGATCTTGGATGTTTCATCCTGGACAGTGGCTCTCACACTCACTAGTCCTCTGCCTCCATCCTTACGGCTCGCGTATAGTCCTCAGGATGCTGGATTTAGGGTGGAACCCTCCATGCATGGTTAGTAGTTTCCCGAGTTTTAACATCCATGGTCTTTATCTCTTCCTTTGGCCAGCTTATTATTCCTGCAGTGGTATCTGATTACTGGCAAGGCATAGCTGTTTATTCGCACGGATCTTGTTCTTGCCGTTGAGCTGGCTTCTCAGGACTTGCCTTACTCGTTGGAGGGATTTGGCCATGGCTCCTTTCCTTGTGACCTCATCGAGCTGGCCTTTGCTTGTGGTATTCCCAGGTACTTGTAACTGTCCTCAATGTCTGCTATTGTTCCTTCTGGGAGTGAGACCCCTTCTGTGTGGATGACCTTCCCTCTCTGTGTAACCATCCGACCACACTTCTCTAGTCCGAATGACATCCCAATGTCAGTGCTGTAGATCCTGGGGTGTGGATCAGTAGTCGATGTCTCGTTTGCTCTTAGCGTACAGCTTGATGTCATCCATGTAGAGGAGGTGACTGATGGTGGCTCCGTTCTTGAGTCGGTATCCGTAGCCAGTCTTGTTGATGACTTGGCTGAGGGGGTTCAGACCTATGCAGAACAGCAGTGGGGACAGAGCGTCTCCTTGGTATATGCCACATTTGATGGACACTTGTGCAATTGGCTTGTAGTTGGCTTCAAGGGTGGTTTTCCACATCCCCATCGAGGCTGCAATGAAGGCTCTTAGAGTCCTGTTGATGTTGTACATCTCTAAGCATTCAATGATCCAAGTGTGTGGCATTGAGTCATAGGCTTTCTTGTAATCAATCCAAGCCGTGCACAGGTTGGTGTGTCGGGTTTTGCAGTCTCGGGCGACTGTTTGGTCTACCAGGAGTTGGTGTTTGGCTCCTCTGGTATTTATGCCGATGCCCTTCTGTGCTATACTCATGTATTTATCCATGTGCCCACTTATCTTAGCTGCTATGATGCCTGACATGAGCTTCCATGTTGTAGAGAGACAGGTTATTGGCCGATAGTTGGATGGGACCGAACCCTTTGAGGGATCCTTCTGGATCAGGATTGTGCGCCCTTCAGTTAACCATTCAGGGTGAGTCCCACTTTGTAGCAGCTGGTTCATTTGAGCTGCCAGTCGCTCATGGAGGGCAGTGAGTTTCTTTAGCCAGTAGGCATGGATCATGTCAGGACCTGGTGCTGTCCAGTTTTTCATACCTGAGACTCTTTCTTGGACATCTGCCACTGTGATAGTTACTGGGGCTTGCTCAGGGAGGTTGCTGTGGTCATCTCGTAGAGAGATTAGCCACTGTGCATTGCTGTTGTGGGTCGCCTCCCTTTCCCATATGCCTTTCCAGTACTGTTGGGTCTCCAGCCTTGGTGGGTCTGCTCTGTTGTTATTACCCTGCCATTGAGAGTACACTTTAGCTGGTTGGGTGGAGAAGAGCCGGTTAATCCTCCTGGCTTCATTTTCTCTCGTGTACCTCTTTAGGCGACTGGCCAAGGCTTGGAGCCTTTGTTTGGCAGTTTCGAGCGCTTCAGGTATGGGCATCTGGCTGTACCGCTTGGGTACCGGTCTTTTGATTGCACCTCTTTGGAGCTCTGACAATTGGCTCACTTCCCTCCTTGTTACCTTGATTTTAGCCTCTAACCGTCTTTTCCATGGTGGGTATTGAATCTCATGGTTGCTCCTATAGCCGAGCATCTCAAGGATCACTGATGCTGAGTTGTACACCAGCTCATTGGTTTCCGTTATGGTGTTGGTAGGGATCGTTCTCAATGCTGCATTCACATCTTCAATGAGACTTTCTGATGGTACTTCACTCAGCCGTTGTAATTGGCATCGGGATGGCCTGGTGTTCATTCGGGCCACGATCCTACCTCTCAGGTCAGTTGCTGCCTCGTTCAGCTGTGATGGTTCGTTCATTATTGGGGCTGCATACCCAATCTGCGGGTGGGGAGTTGAAGCTAACTCCCCTCTGACCTGGCGTCCTGGCTCCCCCTTGCCGTAGCATTTGTGTTGTACCTCGTCTATCTCAAGTTGTGACAGCATTTGCCGTTTGCAGATGTTGGAACACTGAGCTACTAGTTGTTTGGCAGTTAGTGTTGAATGGGGATGTCGACGTAACCATTCCTCCCGCATTCTTTGCATGTAACCCCTCTGACTAGGGTTACTTGAGTAGTAGCATTCCAACAGATCCAAGTTTTCACCTCTCGCCCAATTCCGTCTTGTTCCAGTAGCCCATTTTTCGTGAAGGTGCCCTGGTTCCCCAGCACCTGACGCAGACCTTGTTTGGCCGGGCGACGTCTGAGCCGGCATGGCGTGTATTCCTTTGTCACTCATCATGAGGTAGGCAGTAGCGCGAAGGATCTTGCCTAAGGACCCACACTGGATATCTCAACCAAGCGACCCGGCCTGGATTCGAACCCCGGTCTCCCGGGTGAAGGTCCGGTGACTTACCCATTGAGCTACCCAGCCGCTATATATATATATATATATATATATATATATATATATATATATATATATATATATATATATATATATTATATATATATATATATATCTATATATATATATATATATATAGTGGAGGAAATAAAATTAAATAAAATGAAGGATAAAAAGAACATCTTGTGTATATCGGGGATAGTGGGGTAGACTGGGCTATTTTTTCGTCATCAAGTTTATTAGTATGTCACATTTCAGCAACAAGGCAATTCATACTGCTTTACATGATTAAAAACATAACTCAGTAATAATAATAAAAAAAATACACTGCAGCAGAAAAATAAAGAGAAGTAATGAAATCCCAGACTAAAACTAATGATGTTCCAGTTATTATTAATCAAAGACAAATCTAAACAAACAGGTCTTTACTTCTGCTGTCCTCTTGTGAAACAATACAGGAGTAAAACAAAGATGCCTACCTTTATTTCAGGATGTTTCCTTTCAGTGGAAATGCGAAGAATGCATCCATGACATTAGGAAAAAAATACGATTTCTTTAAAAAAAAAGTGGCTCAACTTACCACAGCTTAGGGGTAGAGTGATTGTTTTACATTTTACATTTTAAACCTGAGCTAATTTTGATCCTGAAGGAAACTTTAAACTGTATATAACAAGTCAAATACAATATTATTATCCAGAATTTCTGAATAAAAATAAAAATAATGAGACATAATTGACACCAGCTGCAAACAAACTACTCTACTCTTTAGTCCACTCAGGTTGCAGAGAATAACGAGGTGCTGCTCTCTTAAGAATAGAGAATAGAATAGAAATATCCTTATGGTCTCGATGACGGGGAAGTTTCTTGTGCAACACAGCAAAGTGTTAGTGGCAGGAATAACAGAAAAACAGATTCAACACAAAGAATATAAATGATCTACTAGAAAAACAGAATAAAAGAATTTTTAAAAAATACAGCACAGAGTAAGGCAAAAATTTCAACATAAATACTGTGTAGTTATGAAAAGAAAATACTCCAGTCCAGAGGAAACGTGCACCTGAGTTGGTTAATTAAAAACATACCAGATGTGAAAAATATCTCTGAGGATTAAAAATACAAACTATTTACAGTTAGTGACAATAGAAAACGGTAGAGTTGTTCTGATACCAGCAGGAATATAACACTTACTGGTTCTGTTGGGAGCAGTGATGGTTCCAGAGTCCTAGCAGCTGCCTGGGAGGAAGGATCTCCTAGAACGCTCCTTAGTGGCACCGAGGATGCAGCAGTCTGTGTCCCTGAAGGGAGCTCTGCAGCTCAGCAACACTTCATGCACGGTGGGGGGGGGGAGACGTTGTCCATCAGTGATGTTATCTTAGCCAGAGTCCTTCTGTCTCCCACCACCTGCTCTGGGGTCAAAGGTCATCCTGGCCCAGAGCCGGCCTTCCTGTGAGCTGATCGAACCGCTTCCTCTCAGCTGGAGAGAAGCCTGCTGCTCCAACATAACCGTCCCAGAGAAGATGGCTGATGCCACCAGAGTCAAGGTCCTTCAGCATTCGCCCCCTGCAGTCCAAAATACCTCAGTCTGTGTCCAGGATGTGTGGGGTCTGCTGCCGTTTTTCCTGACCCTTGACCTGTACCAGTCTAAACCAAGGCTGTATAAACACAGCATAGAACCAGTGAACACTGCAGACAAAACTCGTTCATGATGTTCTTTTTTCTACATTGTCTCTTGTTGTCTAATCTGATTTAACAAAAGAACATGAGGCTGTTGTCGAAGCAACCGTCCATCTGAATGTGGGACAAACTGCATGTTTGTGTGACACTGAAATATTCTGATCAAACTCCCATATTCTGTGAAACTAAAGGAAGAAGTGATCGGAACAAGGCGAGTTCGGGCATCCAGTAGGAAACATCTCAGACCACTATGGCTGGAAGAGGTTATAAAATATGTTCTATTTTAATATCAGTGACTGAATGGAGCCTGCTGGTTCTCCTTCAGTTTCCTGCTGCTCCACTGAAACCTGCTCAGGTGAAGCTGCTGCTGTGACAGGTGCTCCTGCTGGGTGGAGCCAGCCTCCACGGAAGGCCACAGGTGTGGATCAGATGGACGTTTCTGTCCTGAAAGGTGGATTTTTGGATAAACGAAGCAGGAGATCTGAGGAGCAGAGATGAAGCTGACCTGTTAACGATCAGCCTCCAGTGTCTGCAGGTGAAGCTCATCTTTAAAATGCGCTGCGTGTTTTGGAACAACCTGTTCAGTCTGAACATCCTGAAAGGTGGACCCACGCAGTGACTCACTCTGGCATGTGGTGAAACTCTGATTTCCACGCAGGGAGGAGGCTGCTGGAATGCGCCACGGCGCTAGCTCTGCAGGTGCACCCAGCGCTGCCATCTGATTGGCTGCAGGTGCACCTATGTAACCGCGCTCGGCGAATCGTCGCGCTGTGACGTCAGGGCGGATTCAAAGGTTCGGTCAGGTTTGTTTCTATCGGTGGTTGAGGAAGAGGCAGCGGCCGTCAGCTCACCTGAGCAGGTAGATCTGTCCGAGCTTCTCCAGCGCACCTGGCCGCCATGTCAGCCCCGACACCTCCGGTGAGTCCAGCTTCATTCCTCCATCCCAGGTGGGAGCCGCTGGGCTGGACGAACCCATCAGAACCGGTCCCGGTCTCTCAGGTTCTGTTGGAGTCAGAGAGCCGCTGCTGCTGCTGTGGATTTACCTGTTGGTCCAGTTTGTCTCCTCCTCACATCTGGCTTTGTCCTCCTGACACAAACACCTGAGGTAATTACTGGAGACCAGCTTCCTGCTGCTCCGCTTTCAGCTGGAAGTCTCTCCAGAACCAGCTGAGGAGCTCCTCTGGACCTCAGTCTGGACTCGACTCATCACAGCAGCAGCAGCAGAAACGCACCATCAGAGTCTTTCTTTCATGTTTTTGTTCATATTTTAGCTTTGATCAGATCATTTTCACTGCAGTTTATTTACGGAACCAACAAAACAAAGCAGAAGTTTATTTATTTCCAGAATTAGATGAAAAATAACATTGGTGGGGGTTTTCTGCTGACTGTGATTGTTCAGGCTTCCAGCTTAAAATTCAGTTTCTCATAAAATGTGAATATTAAATCCATCCATGATCAAACCTGCTGGTCCTGAAAAACAAAACGTTTTAATACAGAAATGATTCATGACCTCAAATAATGAGGAAGACTGTTTGCTGGTGGGGAGGCCACAGATGAAGAGGGCTGTATTTAAGCATGTTGCTAGAAAGTTTAGTGGAAAGAAAACGTCTGTGAGGGAAAGGCTTGTTTTAAATAAATCCACCCAGAGTGAGATATTTCTATTGTCTATTACTTGCAGTGATTACGGTTTACAGTCGTACTGCATGACAACAACGCAATATGACTGATATTCTAGTGATAATAGGAATTGTGATTAAATCCAAATTTTCCTCACTGCTCTCCATCATAATGTTTATAGGTAAGGTCCAACTCAAGTGACCAGATTTATATGTGAGCAAGCAGAACTTCATGTACGGAACCAGAAGTATTTTAACCAAATCCTGCATCCGAGCACTGATTGCATCATCACTCAGCCTGATCTGATGCGGCATGCAGCTCCAGCTCCATGAAAACCCAACATTTAAATTCTTTGAAAATTTGAATTTTAAATTCAGAACTTTGGACCTACTGAACAGAATCTCCAGGTTCTGTTCAGGTCTGGGCTCCTGTTGCACAGAGGAGATCAGCCTGTGGTTCTGCTGAGGTTCTGGAAGCCCAGGTTGCTTGACAGAACCTTCAGGTCATCGCTGGTTCTGGTGTGTCTCATCTTCCTCTTGATGTTTACATATATTTGGATATTCAGATGCAGGCGGTGACGAGCGGATCCTTGATCCTCTCCTTGTCTGCTTAATTCCACCCTAGCTGGGAATTTTGCTCTGTGCGGACGCTGTCGTTCATCTGGATCTCATCATGATTCCTGTTTCAGTTCGAAAGTCTTTGGACCTGCAGGTTCTGGTCTGTTTCCGGCTTTTAAAAAGGATTCAATTCTTCAAAAACGACAGATTCCTCAGTGTCGTTATTTATAAGATGCAGAAACGAGCTCCTCCTCCTCATCATCGGTGGGAGCTCCTCTGTGAAAGAATGAATTGTTGTTTGCTGCTCTGGAACATTCGGGCCAAGGAGGAAAGATGTCTTGGTTTTAACCAGAGTCTGCTGGTTTTATTCAGTTTCATCCTAACATTCTCCAGATTGTTTCCTGGTTTTCACCTGGTTTTGTTCTGGTTTAGTTCAGGTTTTCTCCATGTTCTGTTTGGTTGTTTTTTTTAACCTAGTTTTGTTCTGGTTTCGACCTGGTTTGGTTCCAGTTGTGTTTGTTTTTCTCTCTAGTTTTGTTGTAGTTTAAGCCTGATTGGATCCTGAATTCATCCAGATTTTCGTTATTTTTATCCAGCAGTTTGTTTCAAGCTTTATCCTAGTTTTACTCCGGTTTTGAAGCATGAGCCTTAGAGAAGCAGCTGTTGCTGCCATCAACCTGGGAAGGGTTCAAAGTTCATCTCTAAACCATCTGAAGTCCATCATCCTCGAGAGAGGAGGATTATTCCCAAGAGGAAAACGTCTCCGACAGCTGCAGACCTTCCCAGGAGTGGATGTCCCAGCAGATTGCTCCATCTGGATGGAGGACAAGACTTCTGGGACAGTGTCCTCTGGAGACATGAGATGTTGGGCCATGATGGACAGAACCGAACCGAGCAAATCAGAACAAACACCTCACACCTACTGTGAAGCACGGTGGTGGAGGTGTGATGGTTTGGGCTTGTTCTAAACCTCGCAGACACTGATTGGACCAGGATCTCCTCTGTAAACCAAAGTCCATCTGTCCATCAGGTGAAGCTGGGTCTGACCTGGGTCATTAACAGAACCAGGATCCAAACCCAGCAGGATGGCTGGAAAAATAAGGATTAAGGTGTTTTTATTGGCCTAGTCCAAGTTTCCAAGGAGAAAGCATGTTCTCCTGTTCAAGAATTGCTTTGTCCTTCGCTCTGATTGGCTGATGCTCACTGATCACTATCAGCTGGTGTTTGATCCAGTTTCAGTTTCGAGTAGGTGTGTTTGGCTCTGACCGGATTCTGGAGAATAAAACCGGATCCGGAAGAGGTTCTCCCGTCTCAGCTGTAGTTTTCTCCCCGTCAGGATGGGAAGCAGCAGCAGCAGCTGGATATCCTGGACCCGCATTTCCAGCAGCAGCTGGAAAACGCTCGGGCGCAGGTCCGACAGGAGATCCAGCTGGAGCTGAAGATCAAGGAGGCGGCAGAGAGGATGAGGCGGGCCTACACCAGCCGGAGGGGCGCCGCCGTGGACGGGGAGGTGAAGGCATCCAACCGGAAGCTGGAGCAGCTACACCTGCAGCTTCAGGAGCTCAACGCCATGTCCATGGCCACAGAGAAGGAGAACCATGCAGGTCATCTTCGAGTGATGATGGGTCTGACCCAGTGGAATAATCAGAACCTTCTGGATTTAACCAGTTTCTCCGTCCAATCGAAGGCGTTTCTGTCTCCTTTCAGCCAGGGTGTCTTCCACTGCTGGAGGACTTCCTGGTTTCTGACCAATCAGAGAGCAGAGAGACAAGTCCACTCTCTCATTCACTCCCAGTATGTTTCACCTCTGATTGGTTCTGGAGAAACTGGACCTGAAGGTTCTGTTTAGTGGTGGGCACCACTAACTAAAAAGCTAGCTGTGCTAACCCTAAAGCTCTAATCATGAACATTAGTTCCACCACACCAACATGCCATTTAGCAGAAGCTAATGCTAAAGCGCTATGCCAACATGGTATTTAGAGTAAGCTAAAGTGCTACACCATCATGATATTTAGAGTAAGCTAATGTCCTATACCAAAATGGTATTTAGTGGAAGTTAATGCTTAAGCACTACACCAACATTGTATTAGTGGAAGCTAATGCTAAAACGCTATACCATCATGGTATTTAGAGTAAGCTAAAGCGCAACACCATCATGATATTTAGCATAAGCTAACGTTAATGTGCTACACCAACATGTTATTTAGTAGAAGCTAATGCTAAAGCGCTAGCTTCAATTCAGATTACATCTGCTCTTGAAAGACTACAACCCTCAAGCACCGATTTAATTTTTACATAATTTACATGTTCTATCACGCGCTTAGATATTGTATTTATGTTCATATCTTGTTCTCTACCGTCCGTGTTTTATTTTTTTTCCCGTATGTTTTCTTCTCCTAATAAAGTTATTGGGGGGGGGGGATTTGAAGAAAGGAAACAGAACTCTTGCGTAAACGGACTTCACCCACTTCAAAATAAGAGCATGAATTTAAATATCTAACTACTTGAAGAATATAAGCCGTCAGTAACCAAAACTTCAACACAGATGTCGAACTTTATTCAACTGAGTTTATAAAACAGCCAAGTAAATTAGCGCTTCAGAATTTATTCAAAAAAATTCATTTTGGGGAAGCTAAGTGTGCTAAACGTTTTCAAAGTTAGCAAAAACGCTAAACAAAAAGTTAGCTTGGCTATTAGCACATTAGCAGAAGTGTGCCCACCACTGGTTCTGTTTAACCAACCAGATCTGCTATAGGTGTATCAGTTGCTCTCACTTTCAGTCCCTCAGTAATTTTCCATATTAATTAATGAACTTTAGGTGATTTTAAAAATGTAAATAAGTTTGTTGAATCTGTTTTTTGTGTGTTTTCAAGCAGCCGTCCCAGAGGAGGAAGAGAAACAGTCGTCAGAGTTGTGTCAGTGGGAGGAAGTGACATCACCGCTGGCCAGTCGGGTCAGAACCCTGAAGAAGCAGCTGACGATGGAGACCAAAGTCAAGCAGGGCGCTGAGAACATGATTCTGACGTACACCAACAGCTCCTTCAAGGTGAAGCATGGCAGAAAAGACACAGGAAACGTCCTGTTTCCTTTCAAAATAAAAGCACATTCACACCATGGATGTTCAGCTGACGGTTCTACCTCAGCTGTGGAACTCTATCAGTTGGTCCAATGTGGAGCAGAACCTCTGATGGATGGTTCTGACACCTTGTTGAGGCGGTTCTGATATGTAAACCCACTTATTGAGCAGAATATTGTCGGGTTTTCTTCTCTTTACAGATAAAAATCTGTTTATCAGTCAGGCTGTCTGCTCCGGCCGAGCCTCCAGTCAGCTACTTCACAGACACAAACCTTCCCTTAAAGAGCCACAGGTGGCGCTCTTTTAGTTTCCACACAGTGACTGTCTGTGTTTTTCACGGCCAGAAACATTTTCCAACAGCTGATCATGTTTTTCCTGTGAGTGAGGAAAGGAGCCTTCTTTCAGCCAGCTGACTGGCAGCGTACAGCCCAGCTGTCTGCTTCATGAAGTCAGAGGAAACTCTGGAACCTCTCATTAAAAGGAGTTTAACCTGTAGGACTCTGGGCCGGGACCAGTTAAAGTCCAGTTTGGGTTCTTGTTGGTTCTCTCCGAGCGGATCGGAATCGTAAATTGAGCCGTTTTGTGTTCCAGGACCGGAAGATGCTCGCCACGGCCCAGCAGATGCTGCAGGACAGCCGGACGAAGATCGAGCTGCTGAGGATGCAGATCATTAAAGTCAGCCAGGCCAGAGATGGAGGCGGTTCCCTCGGTAAATGGTCCAAACTGAAGTTCCCGTCTGTTCTGGATCACGATGTTCTGGTCGGGATGAAGGAACCATGTTGGTCTTCTGCCAACCTTCAGATCACTGACAGAACATCAGTCAGGAAGACGGGAGTCTTGCTTCCTGGGGACGGTTTTCATCTCATTGAAAAACTAAAGTTTGTGTTTTCTAACATCTCTTGGTTCAAAACTCACTGATCAGGGAGAACATTATGACCAGTGGAGTGAAAACGAACAAACCATGAATCTCTGTGGATCATCTACCCGACTGTTAAACCCAAACCGATACCGATCAGGGTCCAGATGTCTCTGAGCTGTTGCTCCTGTCCGCAGGTCCCAACGAGGAGATCATCAGTCCTCTGGAGCTGCGAGTCGCTGAGCTCATGCACCGCATGAAGATCGAATCGGCTGTCGCCGAAGGAGCCAAGAACGTGGTGAAGCAGCTGAACGATCGGAAGATCCAGGAACGCCGGGTTCTGACCGAGGTGGGTGTGGCCCGAACGTCCAGCAGGTGATCAGTGATGGCTGACGTCAGGTCAGGCAGATGCTGCTAAATATTCAGGTCTTCAGGCTCCTGTGGGTCATCCTTACTGTCATCCGGCATTGCTTTGGTGTGGAGAGCTTTTAGATATCCTTTTCTGTTATGTTGTGCTGCTTATTAGCTTTGAGAGACACTTAACATGAGTGGATGAACTATGGGTGAATGTGGCGATTACTCTTTAATGGCCTAGTCCAAGTTTGATTGCAGTGGAATGTGGGTAAATCGAGGGCTAAAAGTGACACTATTTAATAAATAAGTCATTTAATAAATATTTGTACAAGAACACCAAACACATTAAGAAATTCAGACATAAATCCATAAATACATTTATAATTTATAGTTAAGTCATTAAGTGTAAACATATATCGTGTAGGTTTACATAGAACTAGTTTATATTCCTGTGTTTGAGCTCATGATGAATTTCTCTCTTTAAGACACAGTGGGGGCGGGGCTAATTGGTTAGTTAGCTAGTGGGCGGCGCTAACAGTTGTTGCTCATCTGGTGATGGGCGGGGTTTGATAATCAATCAGTGGGCGTGGCTAGCAGTGTTTTCAGGCAAGGTGATTGGTCTGCAGTTGACCAGTTTTCCGTTGGTTGTTGTGCAGGAAGGAGGAAATAGTTCTGTTTTTGTTTCATAAATGTAGGTTTTCATAAATGATGAAAACTTCTAATTTCTACGTATTTGATAATTGATCATTTCTAAAAGTATTGCTATATTTTTTTGGTCTCTTTTCATTATGTAATTTAAACAGTTTTGTTGAAATGATAAAATGATATATTCCAGCCTTCCTCGTATTTCTGATGTTTCATCGGTCAGTCTTTGGATCTCCTGTAGCCGTCTGTAACTGATGAAGAGCAGACCTTCATCAGTCTGAGGGTTTTATCTGTTAGATCCCTGGATCGTTAATCATGATCCGGGGCGTTCTCCTGATCCGATCAGCTCTCCTGAGGATTGTGATCCGTCCCTCCAGGCTCAGGCTCGGGTCCAGGAGTCGTCTCAGAAGGTGGATCTCCTGCGTCTGTCCCTGGAGAGACGTCTTGGCGAGCTTCCTCAGGATCATCCCACACGTGCAGCCATCAAAGAGACTCTGGTTTCGGGAATCTCACCGTCCTACGGAACGCCGAAGAAGCAATCAGGCTCCCTGTCGTCTTCCTCCTCGTCCTCCTTCTTCAGACCAGCCAGTCTAACAGGTCCAGTGTTTTTATTATCAACCTGGGGGAATCTCTGATTTTCTGTTTTCACATCTCATTCAAAAAAGTCTTGATTACTGACGCATATGCTCGTCTCCTGCCCTGTACTGTACATTCAGATATAATTTCCACTGGTTGAACCCTTCACCTCTCGCTGAAAACTCCTCAGTGTGTGGGTCAAACCTGCCCTCAGGTAGCCTCCAGCTGCTTCCAGGTTTTCTTAAGCAGCAAATCTGCCTGGAAACACTTGAGACCCGAGACACAGACTCTGCTGGATTCCTTATTTCACATAGTTCACTTCAGGCAGAACCGTGAGGGAGAGAAGGACAGCCTATGATGACACCACGTCGTTGGTCGTATGATTAAACCATTGGGAAAATAAACGTGCGAGTACGACTGCTCTTGGCTTCCGTAGTTTTCCACTTTGGTCATCGTTCTCATCCAACTTTAATAACATGGAGCAAAAAATAAATAAACAGGTCTTTGCTGTTTGTGAGTCTCACACCAGTCGTCAGCTGGAGATGAAGATGTGGGACGCAGACCGAGAGACAGTCGTCCTAATGGTTTGCGTTAGCTTCCCCTAATCTGTTTAGCGGTTTAACCTTGGCGTCTGCTAATTTTTTTTTTGTTTGTTTGTTTATGGTGCTTTGTGTTAGCATAGCAAAGATTCTTGTTTAGCAAATTAGTGGTTAGTGAACCTAACCTCACCTTTTGGTTAGCTGTGGCTAATAACTACTGCTGATTTTACTTTATTACTCCATTACAACCATGGTGGCCATTTTGGAAAATTTCCACCAGAAAAAGGAAACACAAGATCAAGAAAATATATTTGATTTCTGTGGTTCAAAATATGTAGGTAGGCTATGATTTGACACCACAGACATTCATCTAATGGTGATTTTAGAGCAAAAATACATTTTTTGATGGTGGCCATCTTGAAAAATCAAAAAATTATCAATAAATATAAATTCTCTGGGTCTAATTATGTATGATTTGACACCAGAAGTATTCATCTGTGATAATTATTGACTGTTTTAGTGAATAACTACATTTTCCTTGATGACCATCTTGAATTTTTCAGTGGCTAATGGGTTTTCTCAAAAAAAGGAAGCCCTGCCGAGTTAGGTTCTTGTGTCCACTTGTGAAAGAGTTTGCTGAAGTATTCGGTTATCTGCAGCACTATAACCCATGTTCAGCCCTGAAGTCTTCCTCAGCCAAAAGGCTGAAGATGAAGTCCTGCTCTGTCTCCAGCAGGGACTGCTGCAGGAGGAGTTACAGATCAGGAATGGGACGAAGACGTTGGATGTTTGCGTGAAGAACGAGTCGAACTAAAACCTGAAACTCTTCATATCTTGATGTCCTGAATTCGGCAATGACTCGGAGAGCTGGAAGCAGGGATGGGAGCGTTACAAAGCAGGAAAATATTTCTAGATCAGACGACAACTCATGAACTATACTGGCCTAACTCTGAGCTGAAGACGGTAAAAATGAGTTTCATTTGATAAATGAAGAGGAGTGGGAGTGTAGACGGGTCCCAGAGTCTGCAGATTTAAACTGGAGAAAACCTGATCATGGAAAGGATATTTATGCTGTGAAACATGGTGGCTGTTTCTGGTGAGCTGTGGTCAGAAGCTGATGATTGAGGAACATCTCGTCTCATCTCCACCAGACGAGACGTTATTTTGATGCTTGACCTCTGACCTGCAGGTCGGTTGGAGGTCTGTCTGATGGGCTGCCAGGACCTGCTGGAGGCCGTTCCGGGTCGCAGCGTCGCCGCCTTCTCCAGGAACTACGCTGATGGGAAGTCGATGAAGATGAAGGGTTCTGGACGAAGCACCAACGGGAAGACGGGGAGGTCGGATGAGCTGTCCTGTAAGGGAGTCCTGCAGTTTTCCGGTTATTTGCTCTGGAGGTTCTGGCTGATGGTGGTGAAATGTTAATATTATTTACTTTGTTTTTATTAGTTTGTAGTGCTTCTCTCTAACTGAAGCTGAGATGTTGGAACTGAAGCTTGACTTTGTTCACTGATTTAGCTTCTGTTGGGTAATGTTGGACTTTGTGGGAAGAACACTGTTTGTTCCTTCCTGAGGGACCCATGTTCTCCTGATCGGCTCCGACTGGTGACCAGCAGCTCAAATAAGGGGAAAATCACTCTTTTCCTCCTTTGATTTGTTGATGTGTTTACTGACAAAAAGAAAGGAGGAAAAAAAAAAAAAAAAAAAAAAAAAAAAATCAAAGATTTTTAGTCTCAGTCCAGTAAAAATAAACTTGAGGGTTTGGTTTGATGCAGAACTGGGAAAATTTTCTGTCTGATCCAAATTCTGGGCCAGGTTTGTTACTCCTAATTACCGATTTAAAGCAGAACAGTTTGGATGTTTCAGTTGTGAGGAATGAAACCAGAACCTTCCAGAAAAATCCCAGTTTCCCCGTCAATCTTCCTCATATATGCTCTGTTTCAGCTGAGGTCAGCGCCGTGCTGAAGGTGGACAACAGGATCGTGGGTCGGACTCACTGGAGGCCGCTGGGAAAAGAGGCCTGGGGTCAGAACTTCAGCACCGAGTTGGAGCGGGTCAGTTTTAGCTGCAGCAGTATCACAGTTCTGATGGTTCTGGTTCTGATTCCGGCTCCTGTATGTAGAAGGTTTTGCAGTTTAATTGACTTTGGGAACTTCAGAATCAGTTTCCAGTTGATAAAATGGAGCAGAACCTGAAGCAAAAAGTGAAACCAGTTATAAATCGATGAACATGTTGGAACGTTGTGTGTTGATCCAGTCCAGGGAACTGGAGATCGCTGTGTACTGGAGAGACTGGCGGGCCTTGAGTGGGGTGAAGTTCCTGCGGCTCGAGGACTTCCTGGACAACCGCAGACATGGGATATGTTTGGAGCTGGAGCCTCAAGGAATCCTCTTCATCGAGGTTTGGTCCAGTTATTACTGAAGATATAGAGACGGAACCATGGTTTCGGTTCTCTCTACTCTGAATCTCATCATACTGAACAATAGAAACGGTTGATATCAAACCAGACTGTCTGTAACTTGATGCTCCAATAAGATCACATCGTCTGCAGAGAGTGTAATACGGCAGTATTTCTTTAAAAGAAACAGAAATATTCTGTAATCTGAAACCTATTTAAATAGATCTTGAATGAAGGCTCCAGTGGTTCACACTGTTGAATTACAACAAGAAGGTCCTGGGTGCCCCGCCTCTCACCCAGTGACCCTAGAGTGGCCCCCCTACCCCCTCTTGACCCTCTAGAGATGAGCAGGTGTCAATAACTGAGTATCTTTCATTTTAAGTCCTGAAAGTTGATCAGCTCTTTATTTCCAGGTAACGTTCATCAATCCCGTCATCGAGCGTCCATCTAAACTCCAGAGGCAGATGAGGATTTTCCCAAAGGAAAAAGGTGGAAATATTACCTATTATTTGTAGAAAATTTTTCTCTTTTTATTTCTTGAAAACTTTCCATGTTTTAATGGGTTTATTATTGTCACAAAAATGTAAAAAAACAACAACAAATATTTCCAGAAAAGTTTGATATTTTCAGTGCTAACTAAAAGTTAGCTACGCTAACCTTAAACACTAATCGTATACAGTAGTTCTGCTAACACTAAAGCGCTATACCAACATGGTATTTAGTGGTAGCTAATGCTAAAGCGCTATACCAACATGGTATTTAGCGGAAGCTAATGCTAAAGCGCTAAATTCAACCATGTCGATAACCACCATGTGTCACGAGGAGAACATGAGCAGTACCAACAAAAAGGCTCTCAAAACAATTCATAAATGAGAATTTTTGCATGTATTTGTTTAATTAACACCCCTGGTTGGTTGCTCATGTAAGTATTGTATTCGGAAACTGAACTGCTGCGTAAACAGACTTCACCCACTTCAAAATAAGAGCATGAATATAAACATCTAACTACTTAAAGATCAGTCGATAACCAACACTTCAACACTGCTGTTGAACCTTATTCAACTGATGGTTTACAAAACAGCCGAGTAAATTAGTGCTTTAGAATTTATACTGAAAAATTAATTTAAGAGAAGCTAAGTGCGCTACACGTTTTCAGAGTTAACAAAAAAGCTAAAGGGGTAAAGGAAGAATTAGCTCTGCTATTAACAGAAGTGTACCCGCCACTGGATATTCTTTTTGTAAAAATTTGAATATATCATTAGTTTGTTTGAAAATATTCCCCCCCAACTTTTGTTTTGGGAAAACTTGAACAGATTAATCTGAAGAAAGAACCAGTCTCATTCCCGTTGTGGCTCTTTTCAATAAACACCTAGCAGCGCTAGCGCTAGCAGCTGGTTTTGCAGCTCTAGTGGGTGGGGTCGTCATATACATGGCCGCCCCCCAGAGTCCGAAAAGTAGCGCAACAGGATCTGAACAATGGAGGACATGGAAGCCGTGTTGAACCTTCTGCTCAGTTTGCGGCTTTTTGTCGCGCTCAGTCGCTGACGGCAGGTCAGATTATTGTAGCGGACTCGCTCCCGTGATGCAACCAGTGACCCCGCCCCCCAGCCAATCAGTGGCTGACAACCTTCTGATGTCACGTTTTCAGTGCGACTCGGCACGCCTGGAACCCCAGCAAAGTAGGTTCTAAAAACCGGGCTGGTGCCACGTAGCCGTTCCTAGAGGAAAACCCTGAGAACCGCCGTGGAGCCGAGTCGCTCAGCGGGTTCTGGTAGAGAAGAGCCATTACCTACTTATTATGGGAAATAGCACAGCCCCAGTATGGGCTCCAGTATGGGCCCCAGTTCAACCCATCTTAGCTGTGAAAGGTAAACTTTGGCCCGACACCCAGGGCTGTTAGAACCTTCCAGAACCGCGTTACTGCAGGTCTCACGGTTGTCTGACTCGACCTTGTTGCTGAATCGGACCTGACCTGCGAGACGTTTTCCAAGCTGTCGACGAAGATCCAGAGCTGGGACAATCGTTCCGGGTTTGACAGGAAACCATCCTGAGAGACGGATCTGAAACGTCTGATTTTCCTTCAGGGAAGAACTTCCTTCGTGCGGCTCAGATGAACATGAACTTCGCCACGTGGGGCCGACTGATGATGAGCTTCCTGCCTCCCTGCAACTCCCTGGAACCCATGAGTCCGCCGCTGCCGGGTCCGAACTCGGGCTCCTCGTCCTCCGGCAGTTCTCCAGCGCGGTGAGGGTCGTTCCCCTTCTCCCACCTCTGTGGTCGTTATTCCTGCAGAAGGCAGCTTTCAGCTTCTGTCAGGGATCCCCGGATCCGGATCCGGATCATCACACAGCTGAGTAATAAAAACTGTTTACTCCATCAGAGAACGGGCTTCATCCAGGCTGAACTTCTCTGAGGAATCAGTCAGGAGATCTCCACGTCCCTCGAGGAAAGAGGCGAAAGACGGCTCACAGGTCTGAACGGAACAGTAAAATGATGATTATGAGACAAACATTTATTAACTTTTAGTTTTTCTTTCTTTGTTCCTGATTCTTTTTCTCCCATTTCATCTGGAAAAGTCTCCGGACTGGAAAAGCAGCCTGAAGCTCAGACGACAAGCATCAGCTCGTCCTTCTCCACAGTGAGTTGGATTCCTGTCAGCAGGTCGAACTGATCTGAGCCGCATCCTGATGCGTCAGAATATCACTGGAAACTTCATTTATTTCATCCGTTTGATTCAAAAAGTGAAGCTGATCTATTATGTGTTCTAATATTTCCAGTTTTTATTACTGTTAGTGTTGATGAAGCAAACAGAAATGTTCTGTTTTGCCTCCATGGACATAGGCACCGCTGGCTGCTCAGTAGGCTGTGTCCAAGCATGTTAATGGAAGGTTTAGTGGAAGGAAAAAGTGTTGTTCCAGAAATGGCACAATTAAATGTAAATTGAAATGTATCACACTCTGTGCAGTTAATCTACATAATGTCTGAGATATGAGATGCAATGCACCTTTTTCTGCCACACTTTTTCCTTCCACTCAATTTTCCATTGATATGCTTGGATACAACACTGTGAACAGGCAGCACTTTTGAATTAATACTGAAGCAAATGAACTTTTGTGTGATTTTTCTGATCGATTGAGATGCCGCTGTATGTCGGACAGCAGTATGAGGAAGAACTGCTTGGACGAAGCATTTGGTACCATTTAATCTCCTCCTCCCAGCGACTTGGACGGACCTCATGTCCTTTATGTCCACCCTCTAGGGGTAGAGGGTGGCGACGACATCATGATGATGTCATACAGAGCAGTGGAAAATATGGTCACTGAGCAATACTGAACAATAATGATGTACTTTGGGCCAGACCTTAGAAAGGGCTTACAGGGGCAGCAGCCCAGGGCCTGATATTTTTTTGGGGGGTGGGGCAAATATTTTCCTTTTTTTTTCTTTTTTAAATGAATGCGTGTTTTGCAAACATTGTATATTATATCATGAAGTTGTCGTACCTTTTTTGGGAACGTGGAGCCAAAGGTGAATTAAATCCACCATGGATCAGTTTGTACCCGCTGCCGTGTTTGGCTACCTACTGATGTACTGTCATCTAAAGTAGTAAAAGACTTTTTCTTTGGTGGATGGGGCACCAAAACTGGCTCCAGCCCAGGGCCCACATTCCCATAAATCCGGCCCTGAGTGCGGTTCCATGTTTTCCCAACTGCAGCTCAGTTCCTTCAGTTACAGTCAGTAAATAATGTCAGAACGTTCTTACAACTCGGATGCTCTCAGATAAGCTGGAATGAGACACAGGATCAGATGTGGAGATTTGGTTTGGAGAACCAGATCAGGAGCCGAACAAACCCAGAAGGAACGTCGTTTATACCGGGAGAACCGGGCTGCAGATCCACTGGTCATAATGTTTTGGCTGATTCCTGCATCTTTGTGGTTTTTCCACACGAGAGCTGCGAAGTTCTCCAGACAGAACTCCCTTCAACGCGTGTTCTCCTCTGCAGGGCTGAGGGGCTGAAGCTGGAGGACTTCCAGAGCGTTGCCGTCCTGGGAAGAGGTCACTTCGGAAAGGTACGGGAACGCCTGGTTCTGCTGTAGAACTTCACAACCCGACCAAGGTTAGTGACTCTAACAGAACCTCTCCTCTGAACCCGAACCAAGGTTCTGCTGGCCGAGTATAAGAAGTCGGGGAAAATGTTCGCCATCAAAGCGCTGAAGAAAGGGGACATCCTAACGCGGGATGAGGTGGACAGGTGAGGAAGTTCTGCTCTGGTTCTGGGTTTGGATCCTTTATTCCACCTGCAGAACCTCCAGCTTCTCCCTCAGTCATTCCCTGTTTATGGAGCCGTAAGAAAACACGGCCCGGTCTGTCCGGGAACGGAGAACTCGCCTCTCACCAAACTCAGCAGAACTTCCTGGGAGCACAGGGAGCTTTCCTGGAACGCCCTGGGAGAGTATCACGGAGTACGAACCAAAATACTTCTGCTGGGTGGAGCTTCAAGCAACGTCTGGGAACTTCCCCTCAGCAGAACATTCTGGTTCCTTCACTGGAACGTTTCCTGGTACAGTCTGAAAAGTTTGTGGCTAATTCTGGGACGTACCTGGTAAGGAAGTAAGGTAGTGGCAGTATTATGGAGTGCTGCACAGGTTGTGTTGGGTAAGACCTCAGATCTTCATTGGAGGTGCTGGAGCTCTCAGAAGCAGCTTCTGTAAATAATCAGCTGCAAACTTCTCTCCAGAAGACGTTTCAGGGCTAAATCCTGCCGTCGGGCAGAACTGGAAGTTGTAGAAAGCCGTTCCGGTTTGTTTCACCTTGTCTTCCTGTTCAGCCTCGTCTGTGAGAAACGCATCTTCGAGGTGATCAACTCGGCTCGCCACCCGTTCCTGGTCAACCTGCACGGCTGCTTCCAGACGGCGGAGCACGTGTGCTTCGTGATGGCCTACTCTCCAGGAGGAGACCTCATGAAGCACATCCACACCAGCATCTTCTCGGAGAAGCAAACTCTGTGAGCAGACGCGTGCCTCTGTCCGGTCCAAACGGTCCAGTTCAAGTACAGCAGTGCCTCTCAGCTGGGCTTTTTCTTGGTTTTCAGGTTTTACTCTTCATGTGTTCTGCTGGGTCTGGAGTTCCTCCACCAGAGCAAAATCGTTTACAGGTGAGTGGGTCAGAACTGGCCTTTCTTCACGCACTGGGAATGTGCAGCATGTTTCCCTGTCTGTCCTCCAGGGATCTGAAGCTGGACAACCTGCTGATGGACGCTGATGGATACGTCAGGATTGCAGATTTTGGTTTGTGCAAAGAAGGTGAGGAAATAAACCGATTTTATGTGCTTTAATTGGTCCGAAAGGGTTTGAACCACTGGCAGAGCAGCTACAGTCCAGCTGGAAAGGTCCAGTTTCCAGGACATTTCCAGCTGGACTGTTGTCCTCCTTCCATCTTTGAACATCGAGATATTTCCACCACCCTGGTTTCACAATAACAAACAGAATGGTAGTTACCTAAATACTAGTTTTGTCTTTTATTCTGGAAATCCAAGGTAGGACTGTTTCCTGTTAGCCCATTAAGTAGCAGGTGGCTTTGAACCACTTCATGGAGTACCAGGAGACTGAAACTTGGAGACTCCTGTCTTTCTTCACTGGTATCTGTTGTTTGAGTCTTTTTCAATGGTCTCCATGGTGATTCTCTTCTTTTAAAGTTGTTCCTGGGGCGATGCGTTACTGGTTGCTATGGGGGTCCTCTCCCTTTGGCTGGTTGCCATGGTAATTCCCACCCTCTTCACTGCTTACAATCATCATTCCTTCCTTTGCACTTTTCACTATGGGATTCCCTCCTCTTTGACTGGTTGCTATGGGGATTCCCTCCTCTTTGACTGGTTGCTATGGGGATTTCCTCCTCTTTGACTGGTTGCTATGGGGATTCCCTCCTCTTTGACTGGTTGCTATGGGGATTCCCTCCTCTTTGACTGGTTGCTATGGGGATTCCCTCTCTTCAGTCTTCAACAAGGTGTTCCCATGGTGTTTTTGCAAGCAGTAGGCAGGGAGGGGACTGGGACCACTGATGGTTCAGCAGATGCTAACAGATATAAACTAACATTAAATCTGCAGCAACTGTAATTACTGTTAAAGCTCTTATGTCGGTTCTTGTGACTGTAAATAAGTTCTGCCCTCCTAAAGCTCCAAATCTCACTGGTTACAGTGGGAAAAGGTTTAGATTCAATGGAGTGTCTTTATAAAGAGTCAGGAAGGAAGTCTGTTTCCACTTCCTGTGCCGGCGTCACCATCAGAGCAGCTCAGCAGTTTCACGGTGGAACCAGGTGAACCTCCCTCCAGTCTGCAGACCTTCATCAGAACCTCTGTGTGCAGGAATGGGCCACGGGGATCGGACCAACACCTTCTGCGGCACCCCAGAGTTCCTGGCTCCGGAGGTGCTGACGGACAACAGCTACACCCGCAGCGTGGACTGGTGGGAACTGGGAGTCCTGGTGTTTGAGATGCTGGTGGGGGAGGTCAGTGAACCTTCTGGCTGATGACCACACAGCAGCTTTCTGCTCTTCACGAGGTTCTCAGGAGAACTCCGTTCTGTTTCCAGTCTCCTTTCCCAGGTGATGATGAGGAGGAGGTGTTCGACAGCATCGTCAATGAGGAAGTGCGCTACCCTCGCTTCCTGTCCGCACAGTCGGCCAGTCTCATGCAGAAGGTTTGTCCTCCTCGGCCTCAAACATCTGGACCCAAAGGTCCGTCACCGTCGGTTTTCCTGATGTTCTCGCTGTTGCAGCTGCTGCAGAAGAACCCGGAGCTGAGGCTCGGATCAGGAGAGGAGGACGCCGCCGAGATCAAACGACACCAGTTCTACCAGGTTGGAGCCCAGTTCTGCAGAGCCTCAGAGCCGTCCCATACCATGATAACGCCTCCTGGCTCTGTTGGTCTAATTAGGATAAGACCTCTGTTCTCTGAAGTTCTGATGTTTGGTGGAGCGCTGCTGTTCGGTTTACCCGATATTCCCCGTTCTCCCATCAGGGGATGAACTGGGACGCCCTCCTGGCCAAGAAGCTGAAGCCTCCCTTCCTGCCGACGATCACGGCGCCGCAGGACGTCAGCAACTTCGACGAGGAGTTTCACTCGCCTGAAGCCCGGTCCTCACGCCGCCGCAGACCCCCTGCGTCCTCACGGCCGAGCAGCAGGAGGTCTTTAACGACTTCGACTTCTCCCTGATCAGCTGACGGGCCTGACTCCGCCCACCGGGCCTGACTCCGCCCACCTGGTCTCTGAAACGGTTGAAGGCTGTTTTTCACACATTGAACGCAGCACTTTGCTCTCAGTCTGAGCTGTAAATATCTCCAAGGCCAAAACACTGAACGTTTCTCTTTCTATGTGATTTAGTTTTAAGTTATTCTGCAGGAATGAAGATGATGATGACGTTTGAATCCAACCAGCCTGTTTAAAGTTAGAATTGATGAAATAAAAGCTGGACTTTAACTTCTCATCAGTAACATCTTTATTTCTGTTCAGAGGTAAAAAAAAAAAAAAAAACATGACTCCAGAATCGCAGAAAAGTCAGAAACACACAGCGTCTTGATTTATTGGGTACAAACCGGAGCTCTGGAGGCTCCCGCCTGACAAGTCCTGCAGCTTTATTGCTCTCCTTCTGGGAAATACTGCCTCAGACTGCGAACTGCACCTTTAATCCCTCAGCAGCAGCTTCTTCAGTCAGCAGGAACCTCTGGAGAGCATCTGGACAGCAGCAGGGAGGTAGAATAGATCCACCTTTACTATCTGGACCCGGTAGAACCTCTGGGCCCAGAAACAAACATGCAGCAAGTACAGGGTTTTGAACCAGCAGTCTGAGGACGGTGGAGGTGCAGCAAGTCGTTCCTGGCTCTGACAGGAAGTCCATCAGTCGGCTTCCTGTCGGGACCAACACGCGGGGTTTAAGGGACGGTTCCCTTCGACGACTGGACTCATCTGCAACACAAACCCGGACACAAACCTCAGACTGCTCCCATTCCTGCCAGGAAGATGAGCCAACTGGGATGTAAAACTCTGACGTTCCCAGAACATTCAGGTGAACCAGGGATGTCCAAAGTGTGGCCCAGGGGCCATTTGTGGCCCTTGAAATGATTTTGATCGGCCCTTGACTACAAGCCGAGAACGGTAAAAACTTGGCCAACAAAACGGAAAACAATCGATGACCCCCAAAAATTTGGAGATAGCTTTTCTTTTAACGAGGCAACAGTCTGAAGCCTTTTATGCTTTGGATCTTTAATGATCGACTGATTTCATAAAAATGTGTTTATTGTTGAAGGTAAAACTAAAAACATCACTGTAAACTAATGTTTGCGTTTCTAATTTAATGAATTCTGTGGCCCGCCAGTCGTCTAAACTGGCCAATTTTGGCCCCCAGGGCAAAACGTTTGGACACCACTGAGTGAACCCTCGGACTGAGTCGGGTTCTGACAGGAAACCACAGGTTGGGCACTACCCCGCCTCACTTCCTGTTTCAGCATTTATTTATTGGAAATGATCCAGAGAACATAACCTGATCCCAGCTCCTGGTCAGATATTCCCAGATGATCTCACTTTGTTCCAGATCCTGTGAAAACAGACTGGGCCCCCAGAAGCCCCCCCCCTGGTCCTCAGGAGCCAGGGTTCCTGAGGACCCTGAGGGGTCGTTGGCAGGTTCCTGCTGCACAGAAGCTGAGGACCAATCTTCTGAACTGAGGGGGGGTTGGAGCAGGAGCCTTAAGGGCCGCCGCTCCACAGAACTTGACTTGGGAACCCAAGGACCCAGGCTGCGGGACTTTGAAACCCCCCCCATCCCCCACCCAAGGGTTTCATAGTCCCCCTTGCTGGGGGACTATGAAACCCTTACCAAAGGAACCGGGTTGAAACTGCTGCTGAAGAACCACAGTTGGGAACAGCAGGAACCAAAGACCAAGGTAGGTAGCCGGGGTGGACCAGGGCTGGGAACCGCGGCGACCGGGCCTAAAGATCGAGGACCCAGGAGAGGAACTGCAGGCGGGGCTCCTGAGGACCAGGACTGAGGCTGGGTCCTCGGAAAGCAGGAGAGTTCTTTAGAGACAGATTAACTGAACCTAAACTGATCCATATATGGTTCAGAACCGTCCCTGAATACTCATACAGCCTACGGTGGGTGAAGGTGAAGGCCATCCAGGTTGGCTGAGTTGAAGCAGAAGTCCTGGTCTTCAGCAGCTGCAGAGGAACCGTGAAGATAGTAAACCTACAGTCAGCATTTGTTAAACTGAGCCGGATCAGAACCATCATTAGTCAGAACTCTGAGCTTTGCTCTATTCCGACATTTGGACCTTAGAAAGACCAGTTCCTGCATCTGATCCCGGGGTTTCCCCAACATCGGTCCGGACCGCTGGCAGAACAGAACCACCTAGCCGTGTGGCAGTTGAACCGCTGCTGGCGATCCGTCTCCGTGAATGGGGCAGAACCTAAACCGGGTCGCTGCCCTCCCTGAAGTACACCTGCTCCCACACCACGCTGCCCCACTCGCAGAAGAAGCCCCACAGGTTGCGGGCGGCTCCGCGGTCGAACGGGTTCTCGTCGGCGCCGCAGTGCTTGAGGTAGGAGATGCGGTGGCGCGACATGAACTCCCAGGTGGTGGCGTTCATGGAGATCAGGTAGAGGTGCGACCCGAGCAGCAGCAGCACGACCAGCGCCAGCAGAACCAGCAGACCGCAGACCGCCAGCAGCACGCCGTTGGCGCGCAGCCACGGCGACCAGGAGGGGGCGTGGCTGAAGCCCGTCCTGAGGAGACAGAACGGCCGTCAGTGCTCCGACTCCGTGACCTCTGACCTCAGGCGAGTGCGTACTCACCAGGTGATGTGCAGCCCCCACAGCAGCACCAGCAGCTGCACGGCCAGGTACAGGACAAACCAGCGGTGGTTCCGCTCCCCCACGCAGTTCTCGATCCAGGGGCAGTGGTGGTCGTAGCGCCGGACGCAGTGCCGACACGTCTGGCAGTGCTTCGACCTCATTGGCTGCTGCTCCAAACAGAGAGCGCGGAGGATTACCTGAGGTGCTCCGGCGCCAGCGGGGCTCCGCAGCACAACGCCATCATCACCGCATGGTGGCGTACCGGAGAGGCTGCGTTCACCCTGAGCCAAATGCTGACGCTCAAACAAAGCTTCGCTAACGAGGCTGTTTCCATCCAACTGTTATGCGAATTTTAAACGAACGTTTGAAATGTTGCGAAAAAAAAAAAAAAAAAAAAAAAAAATCCAAATTGGGTGTTGTTCCATCCACTGGTTTGGAGGCTACGCCGAACGTGATGTCATCGGATGTTGCTGCTGCGCATGGCTGTAACAAACAGGAAGTAGAGGCTGCTGGCTCGCATGGACCGGAGGGAGCTGGAGGCTTGGACTTTCATGCCTCTGGTAAGGCTCAGAGCCAGCAGGGGATGGGAAGGTTCGCTACGTCGGAACTTATTCAGTAAACGTGTTTCCATCTCCTCTTTAGCGCCTTAACTCTTTTTCGGAAAAGCCGAAAACCATCTCAAGCGAGTGTAAAAATGTTTTTGCAAAATTAGCTGTTTCCCTCCAATTATCATGCGAATTTTGAGCAAAATTTTACAATTTTGCAAAAAAAGGAAGAAGAAAACGCGAATTAGGCGTGTTTCCATCTACTGGTTTGGAGCGAATCGACAGGCTCGCCAGAGCGTGATGTCATCAGATGTTGACGCTACGTATGGCTGGAATCATCTACGTCAGAACGCATTCGGTAACTGCTGATAATAAACTGAATTATTCTGATCGAGTTGACCTACTAATATTTCTGCTTGAGATGCCGCCGGTGGTCGGTTCTGTATGAATAACGTGAAGGATTCCCCAGAGGCCAGAGGAAGGGTTCATCCTCCAGACGGATGCGGCCGCTACGAGCCGCGCTGGTGATGAACGTGATGAACGTGAATGCGGTTTCACCAGACCGGCTCAGGTACCTGCAGCAGGCAGTGGCCGCAGCGGCGCTGGCGCAGGGGTTTGGCGCTGGGGGGGGGTCATGTCCTGCTGCTCCTCGGTTGCTCCCAGAGTGAACTGGAAAACACAGCAGGAAAACCAGTCTGCAAAGCCCATACCATGATACCACCACCACCATACTTCAGCACCGAGCTCCCTCTGAGTTAGCAGGCTTTCCTCCAGAGGTTCTGGCGAGGCGGATTCTAATCCCAGCCGGGGAGCTGGTTGCTCTGACCGAGTCAGCGGTGTTGCTGCTGGCCTGGATGGCTGGCGGGGCTCTGGCCTCCGGAGGCCCCGGGGGTCCGGATCCCTGAGGACCATTTCAGTCCAGAACATTCCCACACGATCTGGACAGATTTTGCTTTGAAACCATAATTTACGGGAAATAATCTGAGATTAGTGTGGTATGGTCTGATTCGACTGTGCTTAATCTGGGCCTGGTACTCTGAGCGGTTCGACACCTCCCCACATCGCTGAAGCAGGGAGAGGGTCCGGTTCGGTCCGGTTCAGGAGTCTACAGGCACACGGATCAGAACCAGAGTAAAATCACTGGGTCCAGGAAGTCACGGAGTTCGAAAAGTTCGGAATCTCCATTGTTCCGACCCAGCGCCACTCTCAGCCGAGCCCACCCCCCACAGTGACCCTGGACCCGCCCCTGGACCCGCTGGCTCACCTGCAGGTCGCCGTCCTCAGACAGGATGAATCCAGGATCCATGAGCGACACCGCGAAGTACAGCAGCACCGACAGCAGAACCAGCAGGACGAACAGAACCGGCTGCAGCAGCTGGCCCGCCTCCTCCTGCCTCCGGAGCTCTGCAGGGACACACAGCATTCCGGGAGCCTGAGCAGCAGCACCGGGATCCGCTGGGAGGGACTCACCTGTCTCATACAGGAAGAGGATCAGCGTGATGATCCAGGTCAGAACCACATGAGCCGTCCTCACCAGGAAACCCGAACCGAACACATTCTTGAACATGGTCCTAACATCCCAGAACCTCCATGGCAACCTTCACAGGGGCTGGGAACGGGAATAATGTGGGACGTACACAAAAAGCCTGGACGGGGTCAGAACAGTTCTGGTGGGATGGACCAGAACCAGGAAACGGTCGATAACCGCGGCTGGACTCCTCCTTTCGGGCCAGCAGTCCGCTAGCATTCCGCTGCTCAGCGGGGCTGTTGTCGTCCTGAACGCGCAGCCCTGATTGGTCAGCAGCAGACACGTGACAACGCAGGGGCCTGAGGGAGCCGCCATCTTGCTCAGGGTTCTGAGCGCTTATTTTATTTTGCCTTTTATTATTTTTATTTTAGTTTCCTTTATATTTTTATTGTTTTATGCCGTTTTATTGTAGTTTATTTTTATTATTGCCTTATTTATGTTTACATTTTACTATATATAGATATGTTAAAAAAAATAATAAATAAATATATATATATATATGTATATATATATATATATATATAATATATATTATATATCTATTATCATATATATATCTAATTGTATATGTGTATCTATATCATATGTCATTATAGTAGTCTCATATATATAATAGTGGTATCTATCATAACTCTCTCCTCTCCTCCTCTCTCTCTGTCGTCTCTATCTCTCTCTGTGTCGGTCGCTCTCTCTCTCCATCTCTGCTCTCTCTCTCTCTCTCTCTCTCTGTGTCTGTATCGCTGTCTCTCCCTTTTCTTGCCTCCTTCGTTTGCCCTTTTTTCTTGTTTTCCCCTGTGGTTTCTTTTTCCGTTTCCGTTCTCTTCGCTTTTTTTCCCGCCCTGTTTTTCCCCTGTCCGTCCTTTCTCCCTGCCCGCGTTTCCTCTCGTCCTAGTTTGCTTTTATGTTTCCTTTACCTGTTTTACTCCGTTTAATGAACTTTCATATAAACTGTCTGATTTACATGTAGATTTGAATTTAGTTCTTTGTTTTGGGTTTCATTTGATGAATTATTTGTAATCTTATGTGTGGAACCAAGGTGCTGCCACCTCCTGGTGTTTTTACCTCTTCAGCATAAGGAAACGTGACTTCTTCAAACTGATCCCTGGTTTGCAACAGATACAACAGACACCAGAGTATTAGAAACATCCCCATACCATCATACCTGCACCACCATGCTTTACAGTGTGCTGTGACTTGAATTTAGCGTTTGAGGGCGTCTGACGAGCTTCCTGCAGCTTCTCGACCCAAACAGAACAATCTTGCTTTTATCAGCTCATCAAATGTTCTGCTTCTCTTTAGGCCGGTCAGTAGGGCGGATCAGAACCTCTGCAGCAGACATGGATTTATTAAACGATGGGGGTTTATGCTGACTAGCTGTTGAAGGTCTTACCTGTGGACCTTCCTCCATCATGTTGTTCCCAGGCTGACGGAGCGACACACGGCTGACTCAGAACCAGATGCACGCCATGCACCAGGATAACATCTCTTGCCATGCAGGAACATCATTTCTATTAAAAACAGAAACTGATCTGCTTGGTGACGCGTCACTGAGTAAAAGAAGCTTTAAGACTTTCAGCATTAAAACAATAAAAGGAATCAGTTTTTATTTGTTAAACTAACTCAGTTAACTCGTGGGTTTCTGGATCAGTACGTTACATTTAAACAGTTTGAAGAATCTTTTTATTTGTTGATGTAAAAAACAGTTTATATCAAGTTTTATAGTTGATCCCTGATTGGTCGACTCATTCCATCACAGTAAAGCTCCACATGAGCCTGAGTTCCTCATCTACAGGCCTGGTTTCAGAACCTCCTCCTGATCCGATGAGCTCTACCGAGCCTGCAGCTCTTCAGCCGCTGCTTCATCCAGGATGAAGGGAGTTTTTATGGTTTTCCCTTTCAACAGGAGCTCCAGGCCCTGAAATATAACAGGACAGCAGGAGATTTATTATGAATAAACAGAACCAGACGTGATGGGATTATGTTCCTCACCTCTCCGAAGTACGACACCAGAGGAGAAATCTCACATTTGACCTCAGGATGCTTCTCTGCTGATGGACTGCAGGGGAGAAATATTCACACATTTTCACTAAACGACACAAATTCAAACTTTATGTGAGCTTAAGGTCAGCGTGGTCTGACCTGGGTGGGATCTGGATGCTGTTTCCACGTTCATCCAGCAGGGCGGCTCCAGCCGCCGCCGCCCAGCGGCAGTGTTGAGCCAGCAGGGAGTTTCTGGCCGTGGTCGGAGTGTCTGCAGCCGCTCCATCCGAGTTCTTCAGAGGAGAAAACTCCTCCTCCCTCAGAACCTCAAACACAACAAAGTTCCTGCAGAAAGACCAACGGTGGAGTAATCTGGATTCTCATCAGTC
Organism: Anableps anableps; assembly: GCA_014839685.1. Lineage (NCBI taxonomy): Eukaryota > Metazoa > Chordata > Actinopteri > Cyprinodontiformes > Anablepidae > Anableps > Anableps anableps. The sequence continues at coordinate 611,161 of CM026081.1, read as the reverse complement.
CGTAAACTGGCAGGGATAATCCATACCTGGAGAACGGGAACACGTCAAAAACAAACTTCTCCATCTTTATCCCGTTGGGTTTGGTTGGTTTCACCTGATTCCCACAAGAGTCCACAAACGGGACTTTCTTCAGAGCAACATGCTGCTTCAGCTGCTCCTTAAACTTCCTGAAAGGAGAAAGGAATTCCCCGGATCAACAGGTCATTGGATATTCCCTGTTAATATGATCGTAATCCATCCATCCTGATCGGTTTCTTACTCGGCCACATCCTGCAGGAAGCTCCTGGTGAAGAAGTGGTTGCAGATGTTTCCAGCGCTGTAGACCAGCTCTCCTGCAGGTCCTCGGAGTTGGGCCGTCTCCGGTCGGATCTCGCTGTACTCCACCACCTGAGGGACCCCTCCCACCCTGCAGACCACACCCACCGGCTCAGCTGGATGGGCCTTCTCCACCACCTGATGGAGCAACGCGAAGCAGTGAGAACTCTGAGGTGCAATCAGTCATGGTGGACACCACACTAGCGAAGATGTTAGCTGCGCTAACCTAAAGCACAAATCACAAACATTAGTTCTGCTAACCCGAAAGCGCTACACCAACATGGTATTTAGTGGAAGCTAATGCTAAAGCGCTACACCAACATGGTATTTAGTGGAAGCTAATGCTAAAGCGTTATACCAACATAGTATTTAGTGGAAGCTAATGCTAAAGCAAATCACCCTCAACAGGGTCAAATCTGTCATTAGCTACCTCTCCAGTTTCTTCAAAGTTAGCAAAAGCGCTTAGCTATTAGCAAATTAGTGGAAGTGTGCCCACCACTGGCAATCAGAGATGTTGAGATGTTTGCTTTCGGCTTAGGTCTGGACAGGATCTCAAAGTCTCAAATTAGAGATTTATCTGATCAAATATTTTATTATTTTATGAGGAGGAAGCTGCAGGTCAGAGGTCAACTCAGACAGTCTGAAGGAGACAGTAAGCAAAGTTATTTAAGGTTTTTCAACTTGATCTGAATTTGTAGAGATGATTGGATTGGGTTTTCTGGATATGAGCTAGACTTGTTTGTCTTATGAGACAACATTCTCAGTGAACTGGGTGGAAACTAGGAAACGACTGAGCACCTTTGCGCCGCAGTCGGCTCCTTTCATCACACAGAAACCAACAAAAACTGGATCGGCCATCTTCACCAGGATGTTGTCCACACAGTAAACATGGACGTACTCCACTCCTCTCCGCTTCATGTCCTCCAGCACGTCATTGTCCACCAGCGCCTGGTATAGACCTCCATTACCGTCTGAAACAGAGTGGAGACCGTCGTCATCAAGTTTAATCACGGCTCTCCTGAGTTTTCCTGATTCAAACCTGCCTGGAGCCATGGCGATCTTCCCTTTTCCCTCCAGGATGACCTTCCCATCGAAGGTGACAGCTGGGATCATCCTCTGCTCGAACATGATGATGTTTGACGACTCCAGGCCGAAGTGAGAGTTCTCCTGAAAGAAGGTCTGGGTGGGCTTCAGAGTGAATTCGCTGGTCATGATGTACCTGAGCAGGTGGTGACAGACAGGATGAGGAGTTGCCCTGTTAGACCAGCTGAAGATCTGAAGCTGGGATTACTTCACATCCCAGAAGGTAATATTCCTTTCTAATTTACGGTAGCTGACAGATGCAAATGTGCAGCAAACGGCCAAATACCCTAACAACCACAGACAAAATACCACAAATAGCAAAAACAGCTGCAAGTGAACAATGCTGCAAACTCACTCCACAAGTCTTCCAGACCACCAGGGGGAGTCTGGAGTAGGTAATATCACTCACGTAAATATGCTGCTGTTCTATAATGTAAAAGACACAAAGTATAATGCACCTTCTCTTTCTTTCTCCAACTTCTTCTGGACATCCTGTTTTTACTGAGCGTCTGGTCTCACATGATTACTTGGTCGACTCCCCCTAGTGGTCTGGAGGACTTCTGTTTTGTGGAATGAGTTTGGGGGGTTTTACTTTTTGTTTCTATTTCCTGTAGTTTCTCGTTTGCAATTGTTTTTTTTTTTTTTTTTGTGTTTGTATGTTTTGGAGTTTGCATCATTCATATGTTTGCAGCACATTTGGCCGTTTAGTGCACGTTTGCACCCATCGGCCACTGTACTAATCAGAGTTCTGGATTATTTGAACGATATGGAAACCAAAAGAAAAGATAAACTTGTAACAGGAGAGACCAACTGAAATCCCACAGAAAATCTTTGGAAAACCGACGAATGTCCTGAAAGAAGTACGTTTCTGAATATTACTACAAATCTGAGGGATCAAAAATCACCAGTGGGGTTCCTCAAGGCTCTGTTCTCAGTCCACTGAAGCTCTACATACTCAGCTGATCCTAGATTACAGGTTTCTACATCAGTGTTCAGGAAAACTTTGGAGCTGCCTGCAGAACTGGGAACGTCTCAGGCAGGACAATTTAGAAATATGTTGGACAATGTCCTCTAAATGAGTATTTATCTAATAGTGGGCATTACAGTGACCTTAGAGATACTATAAAGGTACAGCTGTGACCACATACTACCTTTACGACCAATACATGACCTCACATTACAGATGAAGCTGGAGGAAGTCACTGTAAAGCCCTGAAACTTCCAGCTGATGGTCTCAAAGTTCATCTGAGCTCTCACAGCCATAATTATCATCATCAGATTCATTATCACTGTCCTCTTCAGAAGCTGGAGCCTCTGGAGCTCCAGACTCCACGTCTTCCTCAACATCTCCTGGGCTCACTTCTTCATCCTCACTACTCGTCTTTCTCTTCTAGTTTGGTTTTCTACGTCTTCCCGCCTGAAGCAACAGTGTTAACAGTGGCAGTGTTTCTTTCTCTTTAGCAATAATATGGGTCTGCACAGAAAAATATCAGAAACTGCCAGAATTGATCAGAAAAATCTGAGGAATTATCAAATTTATCGTGAAATATCACGAAACATTGAAAAACAGAAAAACATCTGAGAATATTCAAAAATATTTTGAAATTCTGCTTACTTCATGTTTGAATAGCCAAATACCATCCATAACGGTCCCAATGCCTATAGGCCAATCAAAATACTAAAAAAAATGGGTTAAAGGAGCCAGCCAATCACTGATGATCTCTTATGTATCACTAAAAAAAATGGTTGTTTGTCAGCAAACCAACAAAGTTTTGTGTTTTCAAGACTTTTTCAAACAGACTGTATATTTACAAGGTTAGAGGAGAAGCAGGCCGGTCAAAATGGCTGACAATTTTCCAGTTTTGGTCGGACGATATTAAAATAGGTCGGTAATGTCCGACTGGCGGTTTTTCACCAACACCGCTACATCTACCGTATGCTGATGACACACTGCTTTATACGGAAGTCTGTAGCTGCTATTTTACAGGAAGATGTGTCTTTATTTCACTTTATGAAAGCTTGTTTTGGTTCAAACTGTTTAATAAAAGCTACCATGACATTAATAAATTATTCTGTTTATATCTGCTTAATTTGTTTGCTTTTATTTCTAAATATGTTCGTATTTCTGCTTCGGTGATTGTTAATAATAATAAAATAACCAGGATAGCTCGTAACGGACAACATTAAAGATCTGAACATTATGTACCTGCAGTAACAGATTTCATTTTATTAAAGTTATATTTCACTCAAATTTAACTCACTGAACTCATGTGATTTGTAAATAAAGAGATTATGCTACAATTTGAAACATTTAAGCAAAAAACAAACTAATTTTATATATTTTAAAATATATATCAATGGATGAGGTTTTCTTGTGATCAGACAACAGATTATTTTTATTTCCAAGTGGAGGATAAAGCTTATGAACTCTCCTTGTTCTGGATGGATAAAAGCAGATCCGTCCGTTTGGGTCTCACCAGGGAACGGTGCACTTGGATCCCAGTCGGCTCTCTGCAAGCTCCTGGACCTTCAGGATCCGCTCCGCTTGGATCTGATACAACGTCTTCCCGCTCGGCAGCCCGACGTCATACATGCCTTTGGGATAGCGAACTCCAAGTCGCGTTCCCTGACCTCCAGCTAGGAGCAGAACTGCAACACGACTCCTGGAGATCTGCAGGAGCCCTGTGTGGAAAGAGGAAGAATGGAGACCAGGGGGATGGATGTCAGTGGAGTTTTATTCAGTTCTATTTGTAATAAAACATGTTTGCTTTTCCAACTTTATAGCACATCATTCCTGATGGTCACATTTCCAGGTTTTCCTGGGCTTCCTGTGAGACTGATGATGCGGATGAACTCAGACCTCTGTCAGCACCTCACTCAGTAACACGTGGGCAGCTGAACAGGCTGGGAATTGAACCAGCAACCTTCCTTTCAGAGCCACAGCATCGTTTTTCCTACCTGAGCGTTTAGCATTAGTATCTAATGCTGCGTTTAATCTGAAGTGCTCCCCCTAGAGTAGGTTGTGCAGCACTGCATGGTGACGTCACACTACGTCATGTTTGGATCCAGTTAATATAAAACCCGTAAGCTGCTCAGAGGGGGGTGGTCTAGTTGATGGTTCTGGTTCTGAGGTGAAACACTCGGTCCAAACCTGGAGGAGACTCATTATTTTCCTAATTAAGCACTGGTGCGCATGCGCACACCTTCCTCAGAACAATAAAAGATTCTGCATAATATCGCGATAAAACCCGGAGTTAAAGTTCTGGCCAGTGCAGAGCGGAAGCGACCACGGTTCTGGTTCTGATCTCTACCTTCATGCTCCCATTCTGCCAGCCTCTCCGGGTCGCTCCTCCTCACGCCTCCCATGCTCTCCGGGGGAACCGGCTCCAGGTTCGGGTCCCGGTCCAGACTGCAGGAAGTAGCGGCGGCTCCAGCTGCCTCTGCGGCCGCCTGGCAGTGCTCCTTCAGCCGCTGCAGGTCCAGCTGACCCAGCTCCTGCAGGAAAACCTCCTGCTCCTCCTCACTGAGCTCCGACCAGAACCGCAGGACGTGGGCCTGACCCGAACCGTCCAGAGCGGTTCTGATCTGCTGCAGAGAAGGCATGTTTGGGAGCGGTTCTGGTCCTGCAGCTCACAGGCTTGGAGAGGAAATGACGCTTGAAGGCTGAACGACTCGTGACTGAAGTCAGACATGATTCCAGGGGAGAACCGGAACCAGAACCTGGAGATGTGATGATTCAGCAGCTCATCAGCTGATCTGGAGCTGAAAGTGCAGCAGAGACGGTTTCACCGCAGAGGTTCTGCTGGTGGGAATGATTTCATCCAAACTAACCTGCACCTGGTTTCTGAGCAGAGACCAGATCTTCACTGGGAGGCCAGTCAGAGACCAGTCAGAGACCAGTCAGAGAACGAACTTTCACCAGGAACATGGACCAAATCGGGATATTGTGGAAAAGTTCAAGATTTTCTGTCCTCGTTTCAGAAAGTGAAAGTCAGATGTTCTATAGATCTATCTCACATAGAGTGGAACAGTCCAGCCGGTGGTTCTGATGGTTCTGGCTCGCAGAGAATGAAAACCCAACATTCAGCGGCTCAGAACACCAGAATGTTACATCAGAGCAATAAAAACGTCATTTTAATCAGAAACACCAGGATTCTGGAGACCTGAGGTGTCCAAACTGTGGCCCGGGGGCCATTTGTGGCCCTTGAAATTATTTTCTTTGGACCCCTGACCACAAGTCAAGAATCGTAAAAATTTCTCCAGCAGAGTAGAAAACAATTGATGGCCCCCCCCCCAAATAAATAAATAAATAAAATAGGAAACTGTTTCTTTTAATAGGCCAACAGCCTGAAGCCTTTTTAATCTTCTGCGTCTTTAATGATTTACAGATTTCCTAAAAATGTGTTTATTGTTGAGCAGGTGAACAAAACAAAATCACAGTAAACTAATTTTCGCATTTTTAATTTAAAGCTGCAGCATGTAACTTTTATTAAAAATATATTGTTCTTCATATTTGTTAAAACTGGTGACAGCATGGATGAGAATCTGTGCAAAGATGGCTCCTCCCAGTGCTCTCCAGAGGCGACCAATCAGAGCCAGGAGGCGGGGCTTAGCGCTGCCAATCCCCCTCCTGTATGTGCCGCTCACCCCCCCTCTGGTGGGGATATCTCTTGAAATAAGACACAACTAACTTCTCAGCTTGTTTTAAGTGCGGTTCTGGTCAGGCCCGTTTGGGCCAGTTAAACCAGTACCAGCATGGCCACCGGAGCAGCGTTTGGCAGCAGAAGGAAGCAGGACGGCTGAGTTAAACGTGGACTCGATAAGACCCAGTGGACCGGAACCATCACTCTGTACCTCCAGCAACCTGGTTCTGGTCCCCCCAGACTCTGGGACCTCAAGGTCCGCTGAGGACCGGTCCGGTTCTGGTTCTCCTCAGCCCAGACAGGACACTTCTGGAGTAGTGGATCTCAACCTGGGGTTCCAGAGCCAGAAGTGGACCTTCCACAGGGGTTCTGAACAACTTGGCTAAAAGAGCAGAACCAGCTCGCTTTGAACAAGTCCTGCATTAACGTCCACATCAAAGTGGCAGCAGCGTAGTTTCCCTCACCGTCACGTCGGAAACACGCTTTTTGTTTGCATAATTTTCCTCCAAGAAAATGAATCGATGCTCTTTTTGTAAATGTTTCATGTGCTGCTTTGTTTTAAAACCTAAAACCAGCAATAAAACTGTGGTTCTTTAAAAACAACCCCAAATTTCCAATAACTGATATTTATTAAACATTCGTAAGTTGTTTTTTCAGAAAATGTGACGAAACCTTTGCGTCTCACCGAGTTTTATGCGGCTGGACGGAGGACAGAAACGTCTCTTTGCTTTCTGAAGGCTGCAGACTCCTGGTCCAGATCTTCTGACTCAGCCTCAGTCCACTCCTGGTCAAGCTCCCCCAGATTCTGCTCGACAATCCTGTCAAGGCTGCAGTTCTCCTTGTTTCCTACCACACTTCCTCCTTCCACTCAACTTTCCATTAATACGCTTGCATACAGAACTCTGAAGAAGCAGCCTCTGTGTCTCCCGTGCTCCTGGACGTGTCCGGGCAGCAGCCGTCCCCAGGCGCAGGACAGCTCTGCAGGGGTCAGCCGATCAGGGCGGAACTCCAGCAGGCTCCGCCGTTCCACTCGCTAACAATATTCTAGGTTTGAGACCGGGCTTTGGGTTTTCATTCTCTGCAACCTCAGCAGAGCCCGGTTCTCCCTCTGGTGCAGTGGGTGGGAAGCAGACGTGATCGGAACCGGACCGGGTGGACCCGGATCCCGCTCTGCTGCGGAGGCTCAGAGAACAACGAGGCAGGATGGGGTGAACTGGGAAGAGAGCAGGATCAGCACAGGAACCAGCATGTGAAGCTCTGCAGACACCAGACTTCCTCCACAGCTTTCTTCTACTCTGAGCTTTTATTTTGAAGGAGCATTCAGAGACAAACCAGCATTTCCTGTTATTTCTAATTCCAGACGAAAAGGAAGTGATCAGTGGGAATGTCAGATCAGGATCATCAGCTTTCAAATGAACAACTGTTACAGTTTCAACATTATCAGTCAAAGCAATAAATACAGAAATAAATAAAATAAACCTGCAGAAAAGAATCAGCCGAGTCCACCAGAGTTCGGACCCGTCCGGGATGCGTTCTGGATGAGGAATCAGTCCGGTCCTTCAGGAGTGTTTCTAAGATCAGGACGGTTTTCCTGAACTCTGATATTTCCGAGTTTTTCCATGGAGCTTGAACGCATCAGGCTGAGCCGCCATCATGTGATCAGGAATAAAGGCGTGAAGGAGGAGACGTCTGAGCTCCGGAAGCTCGAAGCGGTTCTGATGACGGAGTTCTGGTCTCTGAGTGGCGCTGCTGAGCATCAGCCAGGAGGGCCATCCGGCGGGGAACAGAACCGACTCCAGGACCCGAGCAAAGGTTCCGTTTGTTTGGGACTAAAGCAGAATATTTCAGAACCTCAAGCTCCGGTTTCACCTGGAATCTGGAGGAACCGGCGGAACCACAGCACGAGGTTCTGCTCAGCTGCAGGGAGGAGGATCCGTTCCTCATGTTCTGCTGATCTGGGATCAGATCCAGGAGGGATGAAGATGCCTTCCAGGTCCTCCTGGAGGATCTCCAGGCGCTCCCAGGCCAGCAGGGATCCATCTCCGAGGCTGAGCCCCGCTGCCAGGCCGTTCTTCTGGTTCTGATCCAGATCCCAGGACCATCGCTGAGGGTTGGAACGTAGATGGAGAACCAGAACCTCAGACCTGGAGGAGCTGAGATGGTCTAGCTGAACAACAGAACCAGAACCAGCTTCCTCCTCCTGAACTCCGTGTTTATGAAAGCATAACAGAACCCGATGAAGAGGAGCTGCTTGAGCAGCAGCAGCAGCCATGATGAAGGTCAGATGGCTGCACTGGAGATGCCGCTGGGAACATTCCAGCTGATCCCAGCGGATCTCTGCTCACGAAGCCTTCAGAGGGAATAGAACCGGTTCCGGATCCGATATCTGGTCGGTTCTGGAGGACGTCCCGCTGATCTTCGGGATCGTCCACCAGCAGGGACGGAGGAGACGTGTCCTCAGTGGGACTCGGGTCCAGTTTGGGTTGGCGGACGATGGTTCTGGTGGCTTGGTGGGATCTCCAGCACCACCTCCACAGCCCAGATGATCCTGCAAGTGAAGGCCTTCAGAAAGCCCCGGTTCCTCCTGGTGTCCCAGCAGCTCACTGGTTCCCAGTAACCCCAGGGATGTAAACTGGTGTGGATTAAGACTAGGAGGTGATAAAGCACTGAAAACGCTGGGGGCCCGGCTGACTGGGCCGGTCGGTTGCGGTCCTGGTCTCTTCACCTGGACTGGACCCCCAGCGTGATCTTCAGGTTCTCGTAGACCACGTAGCTGATGCTGACGGACGGAATGACCTTCATGAAGTTCGGGGCGAGGCCCCGGTAGAGGCCCAGGGCCCCTTCGGTCCGGATGATGTGTCGGAAGAGGCCCATCATGGTCATCTGGGGCCCGCCCTCCAGAGAAGCTGAATAGAACAGAGGAACAAGTGACCGAGTGCTCAGGAACCCCCCCACCCAGAGGACCTGACCAACAAAACATTCGACCCAAAAGGTCCAGAACCAGGACACCTGTCTTTCATTAAGCAAACATCTGAGACCCTTCATCTGGACCTACAATAAATTGTTTTCTACTATGTTTCATAAAAATATTTCATGTTTAATGCAATTATTTACTGCTTTTAATTATAACAAATCTATATTTTACCCATGTGTACTTTCAACTTGCCGATTCGGGTCGCCGGTGCATAAAGTTTGGACTCCTCTGGCTCAGATAGAGGTTCAGAAATACCTTGCAATGGCTATAATATTAATAAATACAATGATGATATCAGTAGCGATTTCTGCCCATTTCCTTCTTTCCTCTCTTTCTCATCTGAGACCTTTAACATTTTGGGCATCAGTGTCCGATGTGAGCATCTGCTGCTGTGAGACTGTCCAGCTAGCTAAATACGACATTAGAATGTAAAATTCAGGCTCATAACTCTTAGAATATTTTAGGCAACAATTATTGCTCCAGACACTCCTTTGTGATATCGATATTGCACATGCTTATATTGCGATCGGATAGATTTGTGATGCAGGCGCAGTCCTACTCCAGATGATCTCCGCGCTGCCTCTGACGGGGCTTCGGGTTCTGTTCTGGTCCTGCTGGGTCTCAGTGCTGCTTGTTGTTGGGTCTAAAGTATGATGACAGGAGTGGGTAGGACTGTGGATTCTTTGAGCAAAGCTGACTGAGTCTAAAACAGCACTGAAGTCTACATTTAGGCTATCACTTTAAGTGTCATACTATCACTAAATCAGTACTTAACACTAAATCAGACAAAAATCTGAGGTGAATAATAGAGCCAGAAATCTCACGACCCCCCTGGATTACCTCGACTCCTTCACCGAAGACCTCTAGAGGGACTGAGATTAACACAATAAGCGTCTGGTCATACCAGAGTCATGTATGGTGTTCCACAGGGTTCTGGACTCGGACAGGTTCTGTTCATCCTTTAAATGCTTCCCCAGAGAAACCTTATTGCTGTGCTGATGATGCCGGGTTGTGGATACCGGGTCAAGCCTTTTAGCTGGATTCCAGAAGAACTCTCCAGAACCCTTCCTGCTAATCCAAAACGCTGCAGCCAGAACTGGTCCCTGCCTACCATCCGGCTCCGAGGGAATCAAGGACTGGTTTCAGGAATCTTCTCACCACATTTAAAGCTAGTAATGATACTTCCTCCTCTAAAACTGAAGGTTCTGGGTCCTTGATTGATCCAGATTATGGTCATAATCGAAAACGTTTTGATCACATTTTCCGTGATCTGACCTGCACAGGAGCCGTGAGGGTCAGAACCTTCTGCAGGTTCTGTGTCTACAGAGGTTCCTGTAGCAATTCTGACCGGTTAGACTGAACCTTCAGGTCCAGTTTCTAAAGAACCATCCGGAGGTAAAATCTACTGGGAGTGAATGAGAGAGTGAGTGTGTCTCTCTGGGCTCTGATTGGTTAGAAACCAGAAAGTCCTCCAGTAGTGGGAGACAAAAACACCTACGACTGGATGGAGAAACTGGTTCAGTCCAAAAGGTTCTGAATATTCACCCGGGTCAGAACCACCATCACTCTGAGCTGAATGTTCTAGAGGAAAGTCTGGAAAAATCCTCAAAGTTAAACTTCGATTGTGGAAAAACTGGACAGGGATCAGAATGATAACTGGGTTGGGTAAAGTCCAGCTTCCTGTGACCCGGTTAGACTCCGACTGATGGTTCTGATGGCTGATAAATGGAGGTCCAAACAGGACTGGTTTTGTTCACGACCCATAATACTACAGGAGTAGCACAGAACCAGGAATAACAGCAACAAAGCAACAGGATGAACCTGGGCTCTTATTATAAATCACATAGACGGTTCTGATCAGAGTCGGACCTTGTGCCTGCATCCGGGTCCGGACCAGAGCCAGCGGGTAGCTCGCCAGTTGTCCGCAGGTGCTGGAGGTGGTCCCGCAGGCCAGAAGCACGAAGACTCCCGGGTCGGCGCTGTCTGTGGCGAAACGCTGCAGCCAGGAGTTCTTCAAGGTCTGATAAGAGGAAACGGGTCAGAACAGCAGAACCACCTGAGGATCCCGACCCGCCGTCCCGGCCCACCCACCTCGTAGACGGCCAGGTCGATGCCGGCGTAGGGGATGATGCCCAGCACGTTGGGGATGTAGCCCTTGTAGAACGCGGCCATGCCCTCCTTCTGGAGGATGTGTTTGGCACAGTCCACGATGCCAGAGTACTGACCCGTCTTCCTCAGGGCCAAGCGGGTCTTCAGAACCTGAAGGGACGGGAAGGAGACGGTCATTTCATTCCAACAGTGATTTTAGACAAATTCTCAACCATCTCTGACTGTGGAAGCGTCTGGACTGGACCGCCGCCATCTTGGATTCAGGAGCGGAAAGTGACAGCTGTTGCTCAGGCCCTCAGTCGCTCCCCCCTGGAACCTTCCTGGAGCTAACTGCATTTACCAGCTGCTTTAGCAGGTACATTCAAGAACCTGCAAGGCACTGGGTAGAACTTTCCAGGAACCTAATGGATCCCTTTCCATGAAACTTTCTGGAACTTACTGCCCTCAAAACTTTCTGGTTACTTTCCCCGAAAATTCCAGAAAGGATGTGATAAGTTCTAGGAAAAATCCTTGCAGGTAGGTTCCTGGTATGTTCTAGGAAAGTTCCCAGTGAGTTCTAGGAAAGTTTTAGGTAAGTTCCCAGTGAACCCTAAATTCCAGGAAGGTACCGCCAGTATGGAGTAGTAAATCCCAACTCTTCGTCAGGGTTTGGACCACCATCTTCCAAGCAGGACCAGTACCGTTCCTTCACAAGACCATCCACCGTCATTTCAGGATGTCAGAGGAAATAACCAAGCATAAAAGAAACAGACGTTGCTTGTGTGAAGTTTTTCCTTCCACTCAGCTTCCCATTAACATGCTTGGATGCATACGTCTCTGAACAGACAGCTTGTTTCTCGATCGTGTCGACCAGAACCAGAACTACCAGAACCTACCAGAACATTTTTAGAAACAGACTGTTGGCTTCCTCACCTCCATGGGGTAGATGCTGCTCTGAGCGATCGCTCCAGCCAGAGACCCGGACACGAACCTCTCCGTCATTCCCAGCGTCTCCTGGTTGCTCCCGATGAGCCGCTTAATCTGCCGGACAGATCAGATTCACTCAGCAGGAACGCACCCCGACGCTTTCAGGAGACTCGGACCCGAGCCTGGTTCTGACCTGCTCGTAGGCCATGAACTTGATGGCGGACTCCGGAGCGATTTTGATCACGTTGATCCCGTTTCCTCTCCACAGCGACCTCACGCCGCCCTCCCGGATCATCTGGAGGAACCCGCTGCCGATCCGCATGCTGTTGCTCTTGGAGGCGTGGACCTGAGCGAGACGGACGCTTTACTTCCTGTCGGCCCAACAGGGATCCGGGCGTGGCTGGCGATTTACCTGCATCAGAACCTTCAGCCTGTCCAGCGGCGCCGTGCAGGTCCGGGACACGGCGCCGGCTCCTCCTCCGGCCACCAGGTGGCGCCACCACATGCCCGTTTTCTTCTCCTCTGCGGTGAACTCGTCAGGAACGATTATACTCTCACCGACATCCAGGATCTGTGGAGGGAGCGTTCAGACGTCAGTTCCTGACCAATCAGCAGCTCCCCAGGACGGCCGCGGCGGGAGGGGGGGGTTACCGTGGAGTGCTTCCAGTACAGGATGATCTCGGGGATGTTGTCCGCCGGGTGCAGCAGGTGGTAATCTCGCCACTCGTCCCAGTCGATGGTCATGGTCCCGTTCCTGTCCATGCTGCGGGAGGAAGGACAGGTCAGCCGGGAACGGGAAGCCCGCCGTGCGCGGCCGGCTCTGGTGGGAACGCCATGCGGCAAGGGAAGCGGCGAAGCTGCAGGACGGCGACGAGCGCAAGCAAGAAGCGCAGCAGCAGCGCAGCAGCAGCAGCGCAGCAGCAGGGGGTCAGCAGGCGGACCGAGGAGGCCGCTACTTACGACAGGACCGGGGTCCAGATGAACCCCGACCGTGTTCTGGGACACAGAGAGACACACTGGTTAGACAGAACCACGGACAGAACCCGGGTCAGAACCAGGGAAAGAGCCAGGGACAGAACCAGAGACAGAACCACAGAGAGAGCCATGGACAGAACCACGGCCAGAGCCAGGGACAGAGTTGAGAGTCCAGTTGTCCCCTGGTGGACCAGGGGACAGTCGGGACAGATCCACCGGGACACTGTGGACATTCATTCATGGATGTTCAGTAAACACCTTCAACATCCCATGACAACACACTTCCTGCAGCCCAGCCTGGTGTGGTTATCAGCATGGAGCGCCCCCCAGAGGCCAAACTGCACCAAAACTGACCAGAAGTGCAGCTGTAGTTACAGGTTTGTCCAGCAGGGGCGACAAACTTTTATTTATTTGCTGTTCAAGCATAAAAACCATCATTAAAGCTCATTTTCTGATTGAGTTTTAATTTGTTTTGATGAGATAAAAAATAAGTGACTCGTGATCAAAATTGAACCGATCAATAAATATAATTTTAATAAAACTATTTTTTAAAATATTCTAATTAATAAATACAAGTAAAATATCTTAATGTAATAATTTGTTAGAAATAAAATTAATTAAATGTGGAAATAATTCATTCAAACTTTAATTCTTCATTTGTTCATCAGATATAATTGATTTAGTTGAATTATTTCACATGATTAATTTATCTTCCCTCCGAGTTGGTGGGCGGGGCCAGCGCTGCTGTGGACCAGCTGATTGGTTAACCAGCCCAGCAGCTTCACTGCAGACCAATCAGATGTCTGGGTCCATTTCCGGCAGCCATGATGGACTGAAAGCTCAGCAAATAATTCGATGTGTTTTAATTTGTTTTTCACATTTATTCATTTCATGTATGAACTGTGTTTTTGTTTCAGTGATCAGGAATATAAATATTAATTTAAATGATTTATTTATTGGATGGAGTCATTCTGATGACGCCATTCAGTATTTCTGGGTTCTGGACGGTGCGTTTAGGCACCATCCGTAAATATTAATATCCGATTGTTACCAGAACCCGTTCTGACCCGTGCCGACCCGGCTCTGCTCACCTCCTCAGAATCTCCTCGGCCTGCTCCTCGGAGATGTTGATTCCCAGATCCCGCAGCGACTGCATGATCTCCTGCGAGTCGATCCGGCCTGAAACGAACGGATGGGTCAAAGGTCAGCGCTCATCTCTGATGCCAGACTAGAGCGGTTCCGGTCCAGATCTTCGTCTCACCGTCGTTCTTCTTGTCCAGACTCTTGAAGACGAGCCGCAGCTTCTTCTCGTGGTCTCGCAGGTAATGGACGAACTCTTGGAAGTCCAGCTGCCCGTCCAGGTCCTTGTCTCCGGCTTTGACGATTTTCTGCGACGGACACAGAGAGACAGGAAGGACGGCTGAGGAAGACGAGGGACGGACTGGAGACACTTCCACGGGCTTCAGGGACGAAGAGACCAGCTGGGTTCTGCTGCCGACCCGGCTCTCCCACCGGAACCGATCCGGCGAAGCAACCGGAGGAGCCGGGTCCACCAGAACCAAACCAGCTCCCCTCATTTACCAGGGAGGACCTGGGAGCTGTGGACGGCACTGGGAGGGAGGGAGGGAGGGAGGGAGAGAGGAAGGAAGGAAGGAAGGAAGGAAGGAAGGAAGGAAGGAAGGAAAAAGGAGGGAGGAAGGCAAGGAGGAGGGAGGGAAGGGAGGAACGAAGGAGGGAGGAGGGAGGAAGGGAGGAACGAAGGAGGGAAGAAGGGAGGAGCGAAGGAAGGAGGGAGGGAGGGAGGGAGAGAGGGAGGAAGGAAGGAGGGAAGGGAGGAATGAAGGAGGGAGGAAAGGAGGGAGGAGGAGGGAAGGGAGGGAGGAACGAAGGAAGGAAGGAAGGAAGGAGGGAGGGAGGGAAGAGAGGAACGAAGGAGGGAGGAACGAAGGAGGAAGGAAGGAAGGGAGGAACGAAGGAGGGAAGGAAGGAAGGAGGGAGGGAAGAGAGGAACGAAGGAGGGAGGAGGCACACGAAGGGAGGAAGGAAGGAAGGAAGGAAGAAGGAAAAAGGAGGAGGGAAGGAAGGAAGGAGGGAGGGAAGGGAGGAACGAAGGAGGGAGGAAGGAAGGGAGGGAGAGAGGGAGGAAGGAAGGAAGGAAGGAAGGAAGGAAGGAGAAGGAAAAAGGAGGGAGGAGAGAAGGAAGGAGGGAGGGAAGGGAGGAACGAAGGAGGGAGGAAGGAAGGGAGGAACGAAGGAGGGAGAGAGGGAGGAAGGAAGGAAGGAAGGAAGGAAGGAGGGAAGAAGGGAGGAAGGGAGGAGGAAGGAAGGAAGGAAGGGGAGGGAGGAACGAAGGGAAGGAGTAGGAACGAAGGAGGGAGGAAGGGAGGAACGAAGGAGGAAGGAAGGAACGAAGGAGGGAGGGAGGAACAAAGGAAGGGAGAGAGGAAAGAAGGAAGGAAGGAAAGAGGAATGAAGGAAGGAAAAAGGAGGGAAGGAAGGAAGGAAGGAACGAAGGAGGAGGGAAGGAAGGAGGAGGGAGGGAAGGGAGGAACGAAGGAGGGAAGGAAGGAAGGAAGGAGGGAAGAAGGGAGGAGGCGAAGGAAGGAGGGAGGGAGGGAGGAGAAGGAAGGGAGGGAGGAAGGAAGGAGGGAAGGGAGGAACGAAGGAGGGAGGAAAGGAGGGAGGAGGAGGGAAGGGAGGGAGGAACGAAGGAAGGAAGGAAGGAAGGAGGAGGAGGAGGAACGAAGGAGGGAGGAACGAAGGAGGAAGGAAGGAAGGGAGGAACGAAGGAGGGAAGGAAGGAAGGAGGGAGGGAAGGGAGGAACGAAGGAGGGAGGAACGAAGGAGGAAGGAAGGAAGGGAGGAACGAAGGAGGGAGGAAAAGAGGGAGGAGGAGGGAAGGGAGGGAGGAACGAAGGAAGGAAGGAAGGAAGGAGGGAGGGAAGGGAGGAACGAAGGAAGGAAGGAGGGAGGAAGTAAGGAAGGAAGGAGGGAGGAATCGTTATGCTCCTCCCAGGTTTTCCAGGCGTTTCCAGGGTCAATCCTGTAAAACGCTCTTTGCTGTAAAATCTGAGGCAGTTCAAATAAACAGAACTGAGTGGAAAACAGAAGCAGTTCCAGTTTTCCCAGAACTCCCAGTCAAAACCAGAGCCTTTGATCCCAGCGGGATCCTGATGAATCCCTGCCGGTTCCGATCCGATCGGGCTGAGCTGCTCGGTCGGCTCAGCTCTGTCAACCGGTGATGATGCCGCCCTCATTTCTGTCTGTTTTCCTTCCACTAACTTTTCTCCTCCTGCCCCTCGCTTCCCTGACTGGCTGAAGCTGCGGCGGCCCAGTTCCAGGACTGGGCAGTAACTGGAAACAGGAGGAAATGAGGACGGATCAGCACGGCGCGCCACCTGGCCAGGTGTTTCGGTACCTGCTGCAGGTCCGGAGGCGCCGCCGTCAGGACCAACATCCGGGTCTCGCTGGGAGCGGAGTCGCTGCTGGGGGCGGCGGCCGTTCTCTGGAGAACCACCTGCAGCGTCCCACAGCTTCCAGTCCGCCCAGTCTGCTGGCCGTCCGCAGGCGCACTGCGAGCCCAGCCCAGGACGGCCCGGCCGAGGAACGTCAGGAAGTCCTGGAGCATCCTGGGAGCGGCGATGAAGAGCGGCTGCAGCTCAGTCTTCCTCAGATCAGACCAGACGCTCCGGCTGCATCTTCCCCCGTTTGTGACGGCGAAGCGGCCCGGCTTCCTGCGGCAGGAGGGACGCGGCGTTCCAGCGCGCCTGCGGAGCTGCGCTCAGGAGCATCTGATCCTGATTCAGCAGCAGCGCAGTCATCCTCACTGCAGCCCGGCCCGGCCAATCGGAGCAGCCCACACTGAGGGGCAGCCAATCAGGGCCGGGCTCTCAGCGGGGAGACGATCCGCTGCGTCAGAGGAAGGGGAGGGGGAGGGGGGAGCCGCAGGTTTCCCCTTCGTCATCCCTCCTCTTCCTCCATGGATGCTCCTGCTGCAGCGGCTCGGATTCAGTCCAAAACGACCAGAACCTCAGAGCCCTGCTGCAGCCGATCGGCTGCATGTCTGCACCAGCCCACTCTGGGTGTAGGTGGTGGCAGCATCATGCTGAGGAAAGATGGATGGAGCTAAATCAGGACAATCATTTTTCCTTCCAGTTTTTTTATTTAGACCAAAGAAAATCTGGAATAAATGTCAAATCCATATTTTCAAAATAAAGGTCCTGACATCCTGCGGCACATGTTAATGGTTTAAATCCCGCTCACTGTCCTGGCACGCGCTCAAACTCTGACAAACTCATGCTCGCCTATGGCATGCCAAAAGTGCCACAAATCGCCACTTTTACCATGCGCCACGTTAAAAGTCAAGTAAAACCATGTTTTTGAGGTCAGGAGGCCGTAAAACACTGCAGAAATCCCATCAAACACTGGTTTTTACACCGTTTCAAGACCGCCTTCTGAACGGTGAAAAAAAGCCTTTAGTCAGGTCATTAAACGTCGCTTTTAACGTGTGACGTGTTCAGTGGCCTGAATAAACGCTGTTTATTTGCACATCAGAAGGTGGTGTGGTGACGGGATTTTTTTGTCGTATTTTACGACATCCTGACGTATAGAACGGTGTTTTTTGCGTGAGTTATTAGCCAGACGCATGGCAGCTAAAACGTGACGTGTAGCACTTTGAGCTCGCAACACAATCACATAAAAAGTGGTGTTCAGTGACCTGAAGAAACGCTGTTTTTTTGCAGTTCAGTAGGTGCTCTCAAAGTGGTGTTTAAAAAAACAAAACAAACAAAAAAAAAACGTTTAGATGAGATTTTTGCAGTATTTTGTCCTGACTTTAAAACGCCATTTTACTTGACTTTTTAAACAAACGGGTTTTAAAAGTGGCAATTTTTGGCACTTTTGGCTTGCCATAACATTGTTCAACAGCCTGAATATACCCAGGGTTTTTTTGACGGTGGTGTTTTGACAGGATTTTTTGATTTTGACAGGCTGGACCAGAACCACGATCCAAACCCAGCAGCAGATCTACAACAGACGGCCTAATCAAAGTCCAGACCTGACCTGTGATTGGACCTTCAGAGAGCAGAACCGAGGGTTTACACTTCACACCCAGAACCTGAGGTTCTGATGAAGTTCGGACCGAGTTCTGTTCAGGACGGCTCTGATCCGTTAACTGGGTTTAGACTGTCCTGAACCTGAAGGTTCGCATGTTTGGTTCAGAACCAGAAGGACACATCCTGACCCATTTACTGGTGAGGCTGGTCCGGAACCTCTGGTTCCGAACCCTGGCTCCAAACCCAGTCCGGTTCATCTGACCGAGTCTGGATCAGTTCTGGAGGAGAACCTTCAGGGTTCCAACTGGGTAATTCGCCTCATGTTCCGAACCTGGGGGCGTGGTCCAGTCATCCCGTCTGCAGTTCGGGAGTTTTACTTTGTAAAAGTTCGGTACTGAAACTCAAAGAACTGTTCTGGATCAGTTTGGGTCAACCGAACCGAACCGAACCGAGATAATCAGCATAAACCCCCGGACCATTATGGGATGCTTCTCCAACACGGACCGCACGTCCGCAGTAATCTGAGCTCCCGCTCAGAACCCAGCAGTTCCCGCTCAGAACCGAACCCGAACCGTCCTCTTACCCGCAGCTCGTGCTCGGTTCGGTGGACCCCCAGCTTCTTCAGACCGATGCTCAGGTCGTTCACGCAGATCCCGCCGTCCCCGTTCACGTCCAGGATCTCGAACAGAACCTTCAGCCGGTGCTCCTGCTCCGAACCGCCGCACATGTCACACGGATGGTCCAGGCTCTCCGAACCGGACCGGGAGTCCTGGGAGGCGGGCTGCGGGCTGACCGACGGAGGGGGCCCGCAGCCTCCGCCCGGGTCCACGCCAGCGTGGGTCTCCGCGGACCGACACTGGCAGAACAGCCCGGCGAGCAGACGGCTTCCCTGCTGCTGGATCATGAACCGGGCCGGGCCGAACCGAAGCGTTTCAGGAGGAGGATCGGACCGATGGACGAACTAGCACCACGTCACATGCTCCTCCATCTGCTCCAGGAAAAACCCAGCTTCGCTTCCAGAATAAGAACCAGAACCGTTCTTCTGACCCGGATCGGCTCCTCGGAATTCCCGAGAAGACCCTGTTCGGTTCCGGTCCGGTTCTCAGAACGCCTCTTCAATGGGCTGAATCCGATAAAAGAGGTCCGTTAGTGGGATTGTAATCCGGGATGTCAGCGCCTCCAGCGGCCCATAAAACCCGTTAAAACAGAGCAGAATATCCGCTGGCTCAGAAATGGACCCCAAATCATCCGAACCTGGGTCCAATTCTGCGGCTTTTCAATTAAAACTGATTAATTTACCGCTAACTGACCGTCCGCTGACTGCGCCAAACCGGCTTCTGCTGCAGTCTCGCTGTTTAACGCGAGATCACAGAAGAAAAACACGGGATAGATGCATGGTGGGAATTACAGCTCCATACTGGGATCTGAAGCAGTTGGCTCGGCTCAGTTCTTCCGGCTAACAAACGGTTCTCCTTTTGTTGTCCTTTAACCAAAACATCATAATAAAAAATGAAGCCAATATAAAACGCAGCGACGGTTCCAGTATAAAGACTTCGGATGGATTATCCCCAATAAATCAGAACACAGAAACATGATCCAGTGTTTCTAAACACACAGAAAGCTTATTACCTGCTAATGCTAACAGCAGCTAGCCTGACACCGAACCCCTGATTGTGAACAAATCCAACTGGTGTTCAAGTCCCGACTGTAATGCAGAAAATCGGATGAGTTTTCATTCCCCGATTCAACTTTCAGATAAACGGGCCGCACCAGAACTTAACGGGTTTGGACTTCAGAACTGGTTCAGTTGGACTGTTTGGATTCACACTGGATTATAATTTCATAATAGAAATACGAACATTCAACCCTGTTTATAATTTCTTAATAGCAGCAGAAACAAAAGGGAGCAAAAAAGAGCTGGCAAATTGAGCTGGATCAGTCATGAGCGGCACATCACATAAAGGAAAAGCTGAAGAGAAGCGGTGAGGATGGATCAGCAGTCTGGATCATGTGGACTAAAGCGTTCACTGAAACTCAGTGACCTCAGACAGGGTGGTCCTCTGACCGGCGAAGATAAGGAATCACTCAGAGCGTTCAGACGAACTAAGAGGAACTGTTCAGTTTGTCAGCTTGGCTTTTATTTCTCACCGTTCAGCTTCAGTTTCCTTTATGACCTGGGATCTCAGCTGATCTTCATGATTTTATCTGAGCTGCAGTCATACTTCAGTAATACTTAAGTACAACTTGGATATACTTCAGCATGACTCTGTACTAGTTCACTAACACTTTGGTAATACTTCACTATGACTCAGTGGTACTTCAGTAATAATACTTCAGTAATACCTCAGTAACGCTTCAGTACAGCTAATACTTCAGTAGTACTTCAGTCATACTTCAGTTGTATTTCAGTTGTACTCCAGTAAAGCTTCAGTAAAGCTTCAGCAGTACTTCAGCAGCGTGGTGCAGGCAGCTGGAGGAAAGAAGGCAGCATCCAGAGGGAAGCTGGGTTTTTATTGCTGGCTCTAAAAGCAGCCGCTGTGGAGGCCGACCGCGGACCAGAGCAGAAGGCGAGGCGACTCTTCAGAACGCCATCTCAGCAGCTGCCGGGTCTGCGTGTGGTCCAATGCTAACGGATCAGAACCAGAATCGGGAAGATTGGTTTCCTCTTTCATCT
Source organism: Anableps anableps (assembly GCA_014839685.1). Lineage (NCBI taxonomy): Eukaryota > Metazoa > Chordata > Actinopteri > Cyprinodontiformes > Anablepidae > Anableps > Anableps anableps. The sequence continues at coordinate 590,428 of CM026081.1, read as the reverse complement.
GAGAAGAGAAGCCGGTTGGTCCAGAAGGTTCTGGTCCAGAAGGTTCTGGTCCAGAGCTACAACATAAATCCTCCAACACCAAGCAGATAACCTGTCCACCATCAGTTGCCATGGTAACACATCCTGGTAGTGAAGCAGCTTCGTGATGAACCTGCTGAGGTTCTGATCCAGAATCAGGTCGGTTCTACCAGCTGGACCCAATCCTGCAGACAAACTCCTGGTTCTGGATCATCAGAACCTGCAGCTGCACGGCAGAGGCTGTATGGAGCAGAAATGGATCAGAACAAGCACGAAACGAGCTGCACAGGAACGTCTGGATGGTCCGCAGTCTTCGGACGGCGAGGGACGTCCAGCACGGACCCCCCCGGACGTCCAGGGGGGTCCGTGCTGGACGTCCGGGGGGGGGGGGGGGGGGGGGGGGGGGGACGGCGAGGGACGTCCAGGTGGGTCGGTGCTGGACGGCGTGCCCCTTTCTACCAGGAGGGGGCGGTGTTGGCCAGACGTCTCATTCGCCTGCAGAGACACAGATCAGTTCACTGTAGGGATCCCCAGAAGAAGAGACATCGCACACGGACGGGGCAGCGACCGGCTGGTAGAAGGTTGCTGGTTCTACGCCGGCCGCTCTCCCACACTTGCAACCACAGACTTCAGTGGATTTTATGCAACAGACCAACCAGAAGCAGCCGATACTGCAGAACGAGTCGTGGTTTTCAACATTTATCAATAGAAATCTGGAAAACACGGCAGAACCTTGAATATGAAAGCGCTCTACAGGCTTCAGGTTCTGACTGTCGGTCCGGCTTTCTCATTCTTGCCAAAAAAAACAATGAAACAAAAAACACAAATAATTCAAACTACCAACAAAAGAAAACCTTAAAAAATAAAAACTAAATGAAAACAATAAAACATACAATTAAAACTAAAAAATAATGAAACTAACAGAACTAAAAACTAACAAAGAATAAGACAAAAATGAAGCAAAGAAAAAGAAAAACACCAAACTGGACGAACCAAAACAGCAAAATTAAACTGAGCCCCCCCCGCGCCGGGAGCCTGGGGCCCGGGGGCCCGGGGGCCCTGCTGACCTGGTGTTCCTGTCCTGGTCCCGGATCTTCTTCTCCATCTCTGCGTCTGTGAGGGTCTCCAGCAGGGGGCACCACTGGTCCGCGTCTCCCGTGTTCCGGATGGCGATCTCGACCGTGGGCAGGGGGTTCTCACTGGGCAGAGAGGACAGAACCGGGTCAGAACGGGCCGCCGGCCGGGGGCCGGGGCCCGTTCTGACCCGGTCACCTGAAGGCGTAGGTCCTCTGGTGCCAGCTCAGCTGCCCCCGGATGCTGTAGGCGATGGTGGTGACGAACTCGCCCCCCAGGCCCAGCTCGGAGCACAGCTTCAGGGCGAACGACTCGGGCGAGTTCTCCTTCTCCGACATGTCCCACTCGAACTGGTCCACCAGCGAGATGTTCCCCACGTGGATGTTGAGCTGGACGGCGGAGAACCACGCGTTAGAGGGGCGCGGCCGCAGCTTCCGCGGCGGCTCCGCGGCGGCGCCACCCACCTTGATGATGACCCTCTGGTCGGCCTGCTCGTCCAGGACGCCGTCGCTGGGGTAGGACTCGATCTGCTGGCGGATGGCGGACGCCACGGCCGGCACGAAGGCCAGCGGGTTCAGGTCCAGGTCGTCGCACAGGATCTCGGCGAACATCTCCGGCGTCATCAGCTTCTCTGAGGAACGAGCAGGAGGTCAGGCGCCGGACCCGCGCCGGGACCGGGACCGGTCCTGGAGCCGGTCCCGGTCCGCTTACCGTTCATGTTCCAGGTGAAGGCGTCTCTCAGCTTCTGTCCGTCGATCTCCATGTCCAGGCGGATCGGAACCAGAGCTTCCACCTGCGCTGCGTTTTCATGGATCACCGCCGGGTCGTGGTCGTCGAAGCTGGAACCACAACCCGACCCGGTTAGGAACCGGAACCAGACCCGATTGGAAACCAGAACCAGACCTGGTTAGAAACCAGGCCCGATTAGGAACCAGAACCAGAGCTTCCACCTTTCATCCATGAAAGGTGGAACCAGAACCAGGGAAAATGGACCAACAGAACCAAAACAGGATCGGGTCAGTTCTGGTGATGTTCTGGTTGTGAGAACGATCTGCTGCCTTCTCGGAGTTCTGATGAAAGCCAGAGGTCCGGATAAACTCTCCCAGAACCAGAACGTGTTCTGGTCTGAGGGACCACACTGGAACACCACGCCTACAGCTCTGGTTCTGGTTCTGGTCCAAAACCTTCAGCGGGGAGAAGCTGAAGATGGATTTCAGGGAGTCTGAGCATCCATCCGGGTCAACACGGAGTCACTTCATCAGAACAGAGTTTTTCCTTCCAACTGATTATTTCACTTCCAGCATAAACGTGGCCTCATGATAAAATGATAAACTGGTCTACCTTAGCTCCCTCCCATTAAAGCATCACTGGAATTTACTGGGATCCAGTCCAGACGGCCTGCTTTGAAGTTTCATTCTTACGTTTTTTTTTTTTAAAGGAAAAAAGCCTAAAATTCGGATTTATTTCTGCTCTTATGAGCTGATCAAACATTAAACTTGAAGTTTCTGATGTTTCTTGTTGATTCTGGAGGGTTTTTAAAGTGAAGCGCCTGAAAATACGAGGAGAGGACGACAACAAACTGAAGTCAGGAGGACAGAGGAAAACAGGAAGGAGACAGAATCCCACCACAGAGGGAAGGTCCGCTTCTTCTCGCGGCCGATGCGGTTCCTGTTGATGGAGGTGGAGGAGGGGACGGCGTCCAGGTGGTGGGAGCTGTTGGGGAGGGTGGGGACCCACTGGCTGCTGCGCTTCGCCTTCTGCTCCCTGAAACCACACACACAGGGTGAGGAGCAATCTGCTTCCTGCTGGGAAAGTCATGTTGGGGGAAAAGCTGCGTCACGACGCAGCCCCCCCCCCAGCTACCTGAGGTAAGCTGGAGGCTCCGTGCTGATGGACACCGCCTTGTACTTCTCATCGTTCCCGTCAAAGATCTCCTCGCACTCTGAGGCCTTCAGCAGCGTCACGCTGGTGGCTGAAAGCAGGACAAACATCATCAGCACCATCACAGCTGGCTCCGGGACCAGAACCGACCCGATCCTCCCAGGAGCGCCAGCTGACGGCTGTCCTTCGTCTAAACCATAAACCAGCCGTTCATAATCATCAGACGCTCCTGCAGCACAGCTGACTCTTCTTCGTGCTGAAGCCGGAAGCGTTTCTCTCTAAACCAAAGGAACTAAAAGCCAACGCAGCATCGCGCGCTCAGCTGCTTCTGTTATGGAAACAACTAGAATAAAACACTTCAGTGATGAGACGCCGGTCACTCAGACCACCCACGCTTCTTCAAAGAGTCGTCGTAGGTGGCCATGGCTGTGGGCAGGAAGGCTCTCCTGTAGCAGTCTGTATTACAGCGGTCTGGAGGAGCCTCTGACTGAAGACAGTCTGGTTTTCTCTGACAGTCTCACGAAGAGGATGGTCAGGGTTGTCCAGAGGTTTCTTGATTTTAGAAGCATCATCATCTCCAGAACAGAACCAGAACCAGCCTTGTTTATCAGGCTGTTGAGCCTTTTCAGGCCCCTGGCTCTGATGCTGCTGCCCCAGCAGATGATGGCAGAGGAGATGACGCTCTCAGCAACAGACTGATAGAAGGTCTGCAACATCTGCTGCAGACCTTGAAGGATCTTAGCTTCCTCCAGAAGTCCAGTCTGCTCTGCCCCTTCCTGGAGACGCGTCGCTGCTGGGTCTCCAGTCCAGCCTGGTGTCCAGATGAACACCGAGGTCTTTATGTTCCTCAACCGCCTCCTCTTCTTCTCCCATGAAGGAACTAGGTTTGACCTTCGACCCTGGTTCTCCTGACATCCACACTGAAGATGAGATGACTGTTTCCAGAGCGTGACACACAGCGCTCCACCAGCTCTCTGCGCTCAGCTTCTGGTCCGACGACTGCCGAGCCGTCTAACTGTCCCCCCCGGTCCAGCTGGGGCTTCTGAAATGCGAGGGAAGAGCTCAATAACTCTGATCTCCCTCCAGCTGGTGGACAGCGCGACTGGAAGCTGCTCTCCTGGCACAGACTGCGAGACTGGAAAAGTGGGAAATGAAGGCGTGAAACACGCAGCTCTGCTCTGCAGATGGAATCGGCTGAAAGCCTGCGATGGCAGCACATCTGACTGGCCAGGAAGGAACAACCCTCCATCTGAAAGGTGAGGTTTACCCCAGGGCTGACTTCTAGGATCCTTTAAACCGTCGAAACGGACTCACCGTGTGATGAAGCCATGATCTTCTTCCTCTCCTCCACGGAGGCCAACCTCCTCCACAGTGACGGATATCGCTTATACAGTGAACCTCTGAACATCCGCAGGTAGTTCCCAACCTGGGCAGAAGAAGCTCCACGTTAAAACCCACCAGAGAAGGTCCCTGCAGCCTGAGCAGGGGGCTCTGGATCTCTGCTGGGAACAAATACACCCTCACAGCTTTGATTCTTTCGAAAACAACTTGAACTAAGCTAGACTCCATTTAATCTGCTTCACAGAAACTGGTTTTTCCTCACAACTGGTTCATTTTCCAGCTAAATAATGAGCCTCCTGTTAGACTGCAGTTATAGACAGCCACCTGTTGTCTTTAAACATGTTTAAAACCCGTTTTTACAGCATGAATCACTTAAATCTGGTGATTCCTTCACTTTCAGTCATAAACCTGATGTTTTTTCAGTCTCTTAAAATACTATAAAATTTGTGAATTTTGTGTATCGAGTCTCTTTAGAATTAAACTCAGCTTCCAAACAGCAACTCAAAACTAAGAAATAAACTCCTGGTTATATTTTAGTTTCTGTAAAGACAAGCTGCGGTAAAAACCACCTTAATCAGCAGCAGGCTGGAAAATAAGCTTCATTATTAATCATCTGAAGCTGTCCGGTTCGAGCTGATTCAGTTCAGAGCTTAGGTTTTATCTAATGAGCCGTTTTTTGGGCTCAGAATGAACCAGAACCACCAAGGTCTTTGTTTACAGCTGCGTTAGCATGCTAACGGTAGCTAGCAGCAGGATGGAGACCCCAGACTGGTTTTACTGGGAATCAAGCCTCCAGCACCAGTGATCACATACAGACATACCTCTGACCCCACCATATAAAAGTCTCCATCTTCCTCCAGTTGGAATTTAACTGGTTTCTGGCCAAAGGTTTTACTCAGAGCTAGCTGCATCTTTGCTACACCGGGGCTAACAAGCTGGACCTGCTTCTGGCGCGTTTAAAACCTCCGGAAAAAGTGGGAAACCACAAATTTATTCATTAAAACCTAAAATGGATGGCTTTCGACTGCCTAAAAATTCATATAATTATATAAATGATAACACTCTCCTTTTCATATCTGGTTTAAAAAGACAGTTATTAAATACAGGTTGATAATTTCGCAGGATATTAAAAATCATGAGTGTGTCTGAAGCTTGATGGACATGTCTTTTTAAGATGTTTCAATACCAGTACAATAGTGATTGAATTCATTCAGTTTTGCATTTATTTATTTATTTCAAACAGATTCAGATTCAAACAGCATGATGCATATTTACATAACCATTTGTTTGAAAAGGAGGTATGGAGAAGTATAAACTTATTTGACCTACCCGCTTCCTTTTATATGCATCTTACTTTACACTTTACTCTTGATTTAAAGAAAAACGATGTGGTTTTTACATGTTAGATGTTCTGCTGGTTCTGTTTTGCTTCCCAGGGAGGGAGTCATCAGGAGGGCCTGGTCAGCCAATCAGATGCTGACTCTGGGAAACAGGCCACATTGTGCTGGTTAGCCTGTCCTCCTGGCTGGAGCTGCTTCATGTTTCTAACACAGATTCCTTTTATTAAAAACTGGCTTCGATTTCAGAATTGACCTCATTAATAATTAAAGTTCATTGATTCTTGGACATGGTTTTACAGACATTCAAACACCAACAACTAAAATTCATGCTCAGGATATTCAGGATGCCGCTGGCATGGGGTCAAAGGTCATAGCTAACCTAATTGGTCCAACAAGGACATTTTTAGGTACTTGCTGACTTCCCTATGCAGTCTTGAAAATTATGGAAAGGCTGGAAATGGATTCCAGGATTTTCCAGGTCTGGAAAAAAAAGAATATGGAAAATATGTGTATTAATTGTATAAATGTTGCATCCACCCTTCTTTGTGTCCTTCCATTGTTTATGTCCTTAATTGAGTCCATTCTTCCTTCCTCCCCTCATTCATGTCCTTTCTACTCCCATCCTTTCCTTGAGTCCTGCATTCCTTCGTCTTCTTTCCTTGTGTCCTTCCTTCCTTCTGTCCTGCATTTCTTCCTCATGTCCTTCCTCTTTCTTTCCTTGTGTTCTTTCCTTCCTACCTTGTGTCCTTCTTTTGTAGATTATGTCCTTAATTGTGCCCTTCTTTCCTTCCAACCCCCATTCTTTCATTTAGTCATTTCTTTCCTTCCTTGTGTCCTTTTTCTCTCCTTTCCTCATTCCTTATGTCCTCCTTCCTGCCAACATACACTTTTTGTGTCCTTTCCTTCTATCCTTGGGTCCTGCATACCCTCTGTGTCTTTCTTTCCTGCCCTCCTACCTTTCTTGTGTCCTACCTGATGCCCCTTTCTTTCCTTGAGTCCTTTCCACCCTTGCTTGTGTCCTAGATTCCTTCCTTCCTTCCAGGTTTGTGTTGGCACCACAGGTAAATCCTGCTGCCTCTAAAGGACTGAGAAGTCTTGACCTTTGACATGAAGCATCTGAGGAGGTCTGAACTTGAAGGAAAGCAGTTCCTGAAGGTCAAAGGTCAGATCTGGTGTGTTTGTGACCCCTGCAGTCAGTTAAAACTCTGTGTTTTAATGTAAAACATCCCAATGAAACCAAAGCAACATTTGCTGCTGCACACATTTATTTGTTTAAAAAGTGAAATGAAAAAGAAGGAATAAATTCTGTTTTATATTTAAATCTTTTTCACACGTCAGGATTTTAATCTGAGACGAAGACAAACATCACGGAGTCCCACAGACTCATTGTCCAAGGTTTGTCTGCAGTCCCGAACTCCGGCTTTTCCCAAAACGGCCTCGGAGCGACGATTCAGCATCGAGGAAGAGTTTCTGAAGATGATTAAAGCCCAAAAACACAAACAACAAAACCGTTTCCTCCAAAGCAGTTCAGGCTGTTTGGCATTCTTCACCGAGAACTAAACAAACACGTGGAAAACAAAGAGCACGTCCGTCCCCTTCATGTCTCCGAAGGAAGGTCCATGAAGGCCACCCGAGTTACCCTCCGAGGCGCTGACCCTCCCCCCAGGCGAAGCCTCCAGGTCGGTCCTCAGGCAGAGGGTTGTAGTTGGCGTCTTCCTCCGGCGTGTCGAACAGCATCTTTCTGTGGGAGGAGCCAGAGAGACAGAAAACCTCAGCGTCATGCAGACAGACGGATCTGAAACACCGTTTTCATCCACCCGACACCGGAACCGAACACTTTGACCCTGAACACGCCATGCCTACAGTGAAACATGGGGTTGGCAGCGTCACGCTGAGGGAATGCCTCTTATAAAGGAAGCTGGTCCAAGTTGGATGGAAGACTCAGAGGGCCACAATATAAATGCATGCCACACTTTTCAGATTTTTTTATTACATTTAAAGATTTTAAACCATGAATCACCTTCCCTCCCTTTCAGCATCTTTGATCTGACAAACAAAAACCCAATAAAACAACACCACAGTTTGTTGTTTTAATGTGATAGAGAGTGGGAATGTTTATACTTTTTATGTACTTTTTCCATTGCCCTTTCAACCAGGCATAACATTACGACCGTCAAGTTAAAGCTGACTGAGTGCATGTTTTTCAAGTCAAACAGGAAGTCAAGGTAGAGGCTCCTCCTTAACAGAACCAGAACCAGTCGATATTCTGGACCCTGTGGATTCTACAGGGATGTCTTTGTGGATTTATTTTACTGAGAAACCATCGGTTCAGGGTTTATGAGGCACCCTGAGACAGCTCAGACTGATTCCAGCTTCCTTCTGTTTAATTACCGAGGATGAGGATGATCCGACTCCGTTACTCTGAGTTAAAACTGACAGAAGGACTGATTCTGAGCCAGGAAACGATCTGCAGACGATTTCAGGAGCCAACGTGTCACCCAAGCTTCTCAGAGGCTGCAGAATAAAATAATTACACAGAAGAAGAAGCAGCAGCTTAATCAGCTCAGCAGCTGTATGGATCTAATCAGGAGTGGCTTGCTAAGTAAAATCTACAACCTATCTGTTTTATTCCTGGTTTTTATTTTAGGTCTACATTATTTATGTTTGATTTAAACTTTATAAATCATATGAGTCACTTTTATCTCCAAGACCACAACCGGAGGAAACAAGTTACAGCTGCTTATAACATATTAACCTGGGAGTCCTCACTTCACTGGATTTATGTTCTTTATTTACTGTTTTATTCTTTAAATTAACTTCATGATGTAAAAACCTTCAATTTAATATTTACTCATCTGTTATTAACATTAGTGAGATGTTATTTTCATTTCAGAACATATTTAGTCAGTCATTTCAAATTTATTTAGAGATGAATAAATAAAATCTAATCTAATCCTCTACATTAATTCAGGGAAAAAAAACTGAAATTAAATATAGAAATAAATAAAATAGAACAGTAATATCAACTAAAATATATATTTAACAAATTACAAATGAAAAAGCAAATCAAAACAAAGTAAAATAAATTGAAAATTAATAAAAAAAAAAAAAAAAAAAAAAAAAAAAAATATATATATATATATATATATATATATATATATATATATATATATATATATATATATATAATTAAATTAGGAAATAAATACTAAAATAAAGTCAAACAAAATGTAAAACATTGTATCAAAAATTGAAAAAATGTAATTAAAAATACAAAATGTCAAATAGGTAAATTTAACAACCAAATAAAAAAAAAAAAACACAAAAAACTACAGAATGAAATGAAAAATAAATGTAAAATATAAAACGAAACAGTTGGCGGTTAGCTAAGTACTTAGCCGATGGGCTAAAAACACCTTACATGATTGATGGAGTCTTGAGCCACCTCCCTCCTCCTGGCTGGTTGGGAAAAACGTCCTCCAGGAAGTAGTAAACGTGCCCAACAGCGATCCCTGGAAACAAACACTAATTATCAGTTCCCACCACTCCGCATGTGCTCACCCCGTCAGCAGCGAGAGGAAAACGGACCTAAAAGGTCGACGATGATGGAGTTCCCCAGCAGGAGGGAGAATCCCATCAGCACCCAGGGCAGGAAGGGAGCCTGGAAGTTCAGCAGGCCGAAGAAGTTCATGCGAACGTTGGGATTCCTTCGACTCCAGATGTAGACCAGCATGATGGTGAAGGCCTGGCCGAGGAAGACGAGGCTCACGAAGATGCCGAAGATCTGTTCAGCGTCCGTTAAAGGATTCAGTCGGAGGCTTTGATGTCTGGACTTTACAGAACCGTCATCCTGAGCTGCAGAATCTCCTCCACGAATTCACAGCTGAAACCACAAGTTTACATACACCCAATAGAAAGACACAAACAGCTTTTTTTCTACCTGTCTGAAGCTAAACCCCTCTGGATGCTGAGGGACGCCGTCCATCCGGACCCATCCGGACTCATCCAGAACCATCCGGACCCATCCGGCCTCATCCGGACCTGAGCTTAACTTCCTGGCTTGTGTCTTTAGATGCTGCTTCAATATTTCCACATAATGTTCCTTCCTCATGTTTCCATCTATTTTATGAAGCTCACCAGTTCCTCCTGCAGCAAAACAGCCCCACAGCATGATGCTGCCACCACCATACTTCACAGTTAGGATGGTCCAAGTGTCCCCTTATTTCCTCCAAATGTAACGATGGTCATTATGTCCAAACAGTTCAGCTTTAGTCTCATCAGAGCTCAGGACATGTCTCCAGGAATGGAGGCCTTTGTCCCTGTGGACGTCTGGAGTGATGGCTTCCTCCTCGCTGAGCGGCCTTTCAGCCCAGGTGGGTTCAGGACCCGTTTCACTGAGGACCATGACTCTGTCTGACCAGCTGCAGCAGCATCTTCACAAGGTCTCTGGCTTTGGTTCTGGGCTCGATCCACTTATTCTGGACCGGAACCCGTCCGTCTCTGGGACCGGAACCCGTCTCCTTCCTGGGCGCCATGATAGTTGGACGTTCCCATCGTGTCGGCTCCTTCCAGCATCTGGAGATAGCTCCCAGGAGGAACCAGGCTGGAGCAGCTCCTGGTTCCTCCTGATCTCCGGGCTGATTCCTGCTGACTTTCCGTCGGGTCGAACCAGGAAGCAGAGCGGTCCAGGTGAGGCCTTAGAATCCATCCACAGGTGAGCCTCCAGTTAACCTATCAGAGCTTTCCAAAGCCATGACATCATCACCTAGGCTTTCCCTCATTGTTTAAAGAGACAGTAATCATTCTGTATGTAAACTTCTGATCCTGAAGACATTAATAGATAATCTCTGACAGATTATTTCTCTGGTTATTCTGGAAGCCCATTTCTGCCATGGAAGCAAAAATAAAAGCCCAACAGGAAGTCATAATTTTGAGTTTTAAACTCATCATTATGAGATATGGGCTTCCATAGGAGCCAGCCTCCTTAGGGAAACAGCGCGACTTTCTATCTCGTAGTCCTGACTTTAAAACTCGTAATTACGACTTCCTGTTGGGCTTTTATTTTTGCTTCCATGGTGGAAATGGGCTTCCATAGAGGACAGAGGTTTTTAGCAAGTAGAAAGAACGTTTGTGATTCTGACCTGAAACAAGACAAGTTTGGTCTGATTTCCCTTCAGACAGTGAGAACGGAAGGCGGGCGTGTCTTTTCACTGGGTGTATGTAAACTTGTGGCTTCAGAAAGCTTCCTGGCGTCTCTGACTGAAGCATTATAAGCTGTTTGTATGAAACGTGCTCAGCAGGTGTGGTTGAAGGATACGGTCATCAGCAGGCCACCGAACAGGAACATGAAGACAAAGTCAGCCGTCCGGCCCCTGAAGGAGCCCTCCTCCAGCATCCGGCAGTACCTGTACCTGGAGCCAGGCGGTTAAAGAAAGCTCATTCGTAGTGAAAACGCAGCTCCAGCTCTCGCTGCTTCCCTCCCTCAGAGACACACTTTGGTTTCCTTAAACTGCGTTTCCTAAGCGGACCCTCAGATTAGGGCTGAAACGATTAATCTGATGAACTGATTATTGAAATAATCGTCAACTGATTCAGTAATTCATTAAAGCTGCAGTCTGGAGCTTTTATAAAAATCTGTTTTTTCCAAATTTATTAAAACTGTCACCATGTCGTATAATATTGTATAAAATAAGAGGTTGACAGAAAAATCTGCAGAATGTGGCCATTTTTATCTGATTAATCACCAGAATGATCGATTCCTACAATAACTGTCAGATGCAGCCCTGCTTCAGAACATCTTGGACCACGTCAGCAGGCAGAAACATCTGCCTCGGTGAAACAGAAACATGCAAACCAGGAGGATACAGAAATATCATGTTGAACAGGAAATTGAAGCCGACTGGACCGAAGAACAGGAAGTTGGTGATGAGTCGCCATACCTGAGAAATAAGAGAAAATCCTTCAGCTGTGGTGGTTCTGACCCGATTTAATGAAACATAAAGAGGTGAAAATGAGTGATTCAGATTCAGCACCTGGTAATTCCTCAGAATCAGGTCTGGGTTGAAGTAGAGCTGGAACGGTGTGATGATCTCCAGTTGCTGTGAGAGAAAACAGGGAAGAAACTGAACAGATTCATGGAAACCCAATTATTCCAGAGTCTCTGGTGACCGTGAGCTGGTTTAAGGCTGGAAACCCCCTGAACCGGAGCTGGGACGCAGGGACACCCAGCTGAACCATTCTGCTGGAGCAGCTCTGCCACGCTGGCCTGACTGGTTCTTTTTCTAGACTTTAGGGCATCGTTTTCTGGTCGAATCGTTGCTGTTTGGACCGTTATAACCTCTGGTTCTGGATGCTGAGCAGCTGGAAGGCTGACAGTTGTCATGATGCGTAACCATGGCAACAAGGTGGTGTTTTTACAACTGGGAGCAGCTGATCAGCATCTGGAAAGCTCAAATAATCCCTGAACTCTGACCCCAAACCCCAGAGGAGTTGAAAAGCAGGCTTCATGGATGCAGAGCAGGAAGTTCAGACCTTCTCTTCCATCCACCATGATGGTCAACCGGAGATCTTTGGCAAACAAACTGGATGAGCTTCAAGCCCAAGAAAGACCCAGTCAGAGTTTTACATTTATGATGGTATTTAATGGAACATGGCTGCAGGGTCTTATCCCCTACTCCAGCATCTTTCTGACCACACGGCCAGGCAGTTACAGAGGAGCAGCAAAAGCAAAGGAGGTGGATTAGCAGAGCTGCTAACACCTGATGGAGTTGTCCAGAACATGTTACTGTGGAATATCGTCTCTGCTGCCTGTTGGCATGTCAGAAACAGTCTTTAGTCAGAGGCCTCTTTAGGTTTGTTGCAACTCTGACTGCTACTGGAGAGCCTTCCTGAGGTCCAGAACTTCAACTTTTCATTCAAAGTAATGGGAAGCAGGGGGCTTCCTCCCAGTTCTGCCTCAGAACCCTGGCTTGGATGAAGAGTTGGCAACTTCTTCCAGCTGTTCAGGAACATCTGGGGTTTTCCTCCACATCTTCCATGCCAAACATCACACGTTCTACCAGACTTTAACATCCAGCCCAGTTTGGAAGTGTAAATATTTCCTCACAGGTACAACTTTTAATGTAGAACCTGGGTAAACCAGAGGATGGAAGACCAGATGGACCAACAGCTGGATCTGTTTCCATCCCAAACACTACATGTGGTCAGATCTCAAACAGCAGCAGGAGGAACAGAAACCAGCCAGCTGGGATCAGCTCCAGCTCACCATCAGTCTGGATCTGGACCAGAACTCCCCATCCAGAACGAATAATTCATAAAACAGGTTTTATAGATAATAAAACCTTCCTGAGGTGAGGCTGAAGAGTAAAGATGTTCAACATCTGATGGTGCGTTCACGGTCAGTCCGTGACGGAGGGAACCAGTTCCCCAACATCTTCAGATTAAATAAAACCAGATTATAATCTCTGACTGCGCTCATCACCGGGTTAAACGAACCTGAACAGAACCCTAACTGTGTTCTCAGCTCGGAACAACATTAAACATGAAGCTAACTTCCTGAATGAGCAGCTCACACTCGGATCTGCAGCAGAACATCTGGAGCTCAACAGAAACCAGCAGAGTCCTGACTGACGGACTGACTGACTCGGTTCGGTTCGGGTTGGTCTTACCACTGCAGCCGTGGTGAGGACGCAGGCCGTGGTGTAAGCTCTGGTAACAACAGGAATCTGTAAATATTCCTGCTGGAGGGTCTGGTAGGCCATTTTGGAGACACTGACAGCTTCCGGGGCTTTCTGACACGTCATTCCCAAACGAGATGGGGATGCGTTCATGAACCGTGGGAAAATCTACCACTGCTTCCACCTGACGTTTCTAAGAAAACAATTTGACGCGTAATCAAAAACAAAACTAAATAAAAAATGTTTAAATCAACAACGACAACAATAATATATTTTTTAAATGTTTTAGTATCGATTTTGACTAATCTTGTGTTATTAAAATAAAAAATAAAGCTAAAAGAGTTATAAAAGTAAAACTTTTGATGGTTATTAAAAAAAACAAAAACTTAAAACAATTCAATATAAATTCCAATAAAGTAAAGGCATTGTCTATCCATGTAGCTTTAGAGCCACTTGGTGGTTTGTTTGACGTAAGGGGCGCCAGCAGGTGGACTCCCCGACAGTGAGGGCTTCAACAGAAGTGGCGGGAAAGGAAGCATAATTTCTTCTACATTTATTCCCGTTCGGCTATTATTTTACTGTTTCTATGGTTTACTAATAATTTCACTGAGGTGATTTATATTATTTTCATGGCTAGATTGACCGCATTAGATGGAATAATAAATAAAGCTCTCAGATGGTGAGTATGGACGTTGTGTTGGAGGGAGGCACCTAGTGGTTGGGCGGTGCAACTGCAGACAGGATCCGTTAACAGATCGATGGTTCAACAATGAAGTTTGCACAGCGAAATGTCGATGTCGTTTATATTAATATTTTCAGACATTTAAAATTATTTTTAACGGATTTTTGTGAAAGATTAGAATGTAAATATGAACAGAGTGTAAAGGTAAAGTTAATGTAAGTTGCGTGAACAGCTCCATACTTTTTAGATCAGTAGCCTGTTAGCGCTTAAGCTAATGCTAATTAGCCGAGTCGATAACCCTTTCAGTCTTCGAGCGAGTTTATTATGCTTTCAACAAATACGTTTGCTATAGTTAGTCCATATTATCAAGATAACTCATTGTAATAGTACTTAAGTGTTTTGTTCTTTGAAATAAAAAAAAAAACAACAACAACAACAAAAAAAACTATTAGCATAAAAACTCGGCCATGACGCAGTTTTATTTTATTCCACAGGCTCCAGAGCCAAGGAAAAGACGGTCACTTGAGATGTTAGGGTCATCAGAAAAGGTCGATGAAGGTCAGTAGAAAAAGAAGATGGATCAATTTACATCTGTTGCTTTTGTTGTCATCCTGAAAGTCATAAATGTGTACTTATTTCTACTGAAACGGCTGCCGCAAAATTTGCTGAAAAGGTAAGGACAGAGCACATGACAGATTACAGTCATGTTCCCAAATAAAATTTAATCTGATTAGCGGCATCAGTATTAAACTTCCCATTAACCCTAGGCCTGTCACAATAAGCAATTCATTAATTAATCGCATGATAAATGAAAATGAGCTGAAATGATTTGCTCATTTACTCACAAACTAACTGCAGGAGGTTCCCCTGTGGAGAGGACACAGAGCCGGACCTGCCGTTAAGCGTTCAGGGGCTTAGGGCCAATAGGGGCCCTGAGATTGACACAATGTAAACCGACTCACTGTTGCCCCACTGCCTGCAACAAAACCATAGAGCCTACGTCGCGTTAATCATAAGTAATTTAGTTCAATCAGCAGCTACTCAAACGTGCATATAAATTGACAGGTATTCGGACAAATTACAAGACGATTTCTTTTAGCTTATTACAACCCTAATGAATTGTCCCCGAGTTTAGGCCTGGTTGACCCAGTGCACCTAAGAGCTTTGCACTCTCTGTTTTTTGTCTTCTTTCATCTGCGGATCACAGTCTTCAGTCGAGGTAAGCTACCATTTTGTGCTGAATAGAAAAAAATAATGTTTTTCTCACCATTTTTAAGAGTAGATTTTGATTGATGTTTCTGTATGATTGCTTGGTGTTTCAATGTTTTAATTCGCACACCCAGAGTAGCTAGTGCTTGCTAAGGCTAATGATGATGGTGAACAAAAAAAAAAAATTACAATGGGGGGGAGGGGGCTTCCTGCACCTAAAGCTGAAAGCTTTATAGGAAATCTTCTAAAAGTATATGAGGAAGCGTATTTATTTTAAGCTGACATGCTTAGTATTGGAAACCGGCCAAACGTCCTGATTAGGGGAGGACAGCCCTAACGTTTCTCCCCCATTACCCCACATCCACTTAAGGAGGAGCAGGACACTGAAATGTCCTGCATTAGTCAGATTCACAGGCTTCCTGCAATGGCCGGACTAAAGTTAGCGTAATAAGTCTATACTGGTTGTAAAGTCCATGTTATTAGCTTTCAGAAACCATTGAAATTTTTCTGATTGTTCAAACTAATGCAAAGATAGAGTAATTCAAAATGTGGTTTAATTAAAAAATGTCATAAGCAATACGATGATAAACTAACAAAAAGATAAACCTTTTGTTGATGAAGTTCAGGTATATTTATGAATTGATTCAGCCATCAACCATTATTTTATTAGTTTGAAATTCTTTACTCATTAAATTGAGTAATGCTTGTGTCTGTCTGTGTATGCTGTACTCATGTCTCTCCTAGTTATGATATTTCCAGGTACTGCTGAGCATGTGGAAGACCTCAAAGCGGGCATAACCTTCAGGAGCAGAGAAAAAAAAAGAAAAGAAAGGATGTAGAGGCAAACAGACAAGCGCAAGGTACCTCAAAAAAAGTGATGTTTATTACTTACTGGAATGGGTGGCTGTTTATAGTATGTGCAGTATGTGTTCTTGCAGTGGAATGTACTGAGTAGTTTGTTGTTTGACTAATGCACTCAGAGTGTGAAAGTTCAAATGATGATATTGCAACCTGTCATTCAGCAAAGTTGTTGCATCATTCAGTTTCAATGTAAGAAAAATGTTTAAAACAGCAAGCTGGTACAGATTCTCAGTCGTGGAGTACTGCTACATGACTTTTGGTTTAGCATAATTTTCTGTGTGTGATAACTATCATATTTAATGTATTGTTTCAGAGTGAACATTACTCAAATATTTGGGTGGTGCTGAGATCAGAGAAGATGAAAGCACTGGTACGGGACAGTGTTTTAAATTCCAGATTATTGTTTTTACTACAATAATCTAATGAACTACTTGCTACCAGGCCTCTGCAGAGCTGAATGACTTCTGGTGAGGGAACTCAACCATTTGATTCAGGTGTGTTGGAGCAAGGATGCATCTAAAAGCTGCAGGATGGTAGCTCTCGAAGATTGGACTTGGGCACCCCTGATTTAGATCAACAAATGGTAACTAGACTTTGCTTGTATAGCTGTTTTCTAGACAACCAGGCCACTCAAAGCACTTTACAACACATTTTGTGCCTTCATTTATCCATCCACACATGCATTCATTCAGCATTTTTAGTGAGTTAGTTAGGAGTTAACTATGATAAACCATGTTAAAGAGGTCAAATGTTGCATAAGGTAAATAATTGCAAACAGCATTTGGTTTTGAGTATCTTTATCTACTTATGGTAAAAGTTGGGCCCCCTAAACATATTCTGTTTAGGGCCCCCAGATGTTCAGGTCTGGCTCTGGAACACACATATAAAACCAGGTCACAACCTTTGGGGTGAACGCTGGACAAATGTCTCTGGAAACACAAAAAATAGTATAGTATTTAATAGTATTATGTATAATAGTTGTGTTGGGTGCAGCCATGGGAGAGAGCTAGAAAATACACACAGAGATCAAAAGACACTGGTAAAAACTCCAAATCCCTGAATTTTTTTAAAGGATTTTTGTGGCTCTGGTGGCTTTTATTTGATAGTAAATTTACAAGAAAGTGGGTTATGAGAGAGGGGGAAGACATTGGGCAAAGGTCAACAGGCTGGGACTCGAACCTGTGATGGCTGCATGGAGGGCTGAGGCCTCCGTACATAGGTGGCGCGCTCTAACTCTGCGCTACCGCAGTGCCCCTGAATCCCAGAATTGACAGTGTTAAGCCATCCTCCTGCACAGCTCCCAGAAGGGAGGCGTTCAACACTGCTGTTTCCCCGTGACATCATACATCTACAAAACTGCGGCGGCGGCATTTTTGCTTCTTGCTCATAGCTCTTCACAGGCTGCGCTGTGGAGGACATGCACGCGAACATCTTCATTTTGCTCACCACTGGACCGAGAGCAGCCTCCACGTCTTCTGTGATCATCGGCACTGCAAACTCAACGTCCTCACCTGTTTATCAGAACGGCTCACAGTAAGTTGTGTCTGGTAAGAGATAATTAATTAATTAATTCAGAACAGTTCGTTTATTTTATTGAGTTTTGCTTTCTTTGTGGTGCTTAACTGCTTGACTGATAACAGGCCAGCCTGATGCTAAAGATTCATTTTATAAAGTTGATGATGGATTTTAGCAGTGTTTTCCCTTCAACTCATCTCGGTAACCTGTATAAATTACATATGCATTGTCTTTATAAACATGCTGAATTATGTCTGTTATCTGAGCTTCTAAAGCTAAAGCCAAATGCTCTGCTAATGCTAAGATGGTAGTCACCATTAGTTCTGCTGTTTATTGCACAGCTCATTCTGTTCATGCTGTCATAGCACACCGCCAGTGCTCATAAACACATTGATATTGGTATAAATGGTATTTAAAGAACTTAGAACAGCTGCTAAACAGCACTGCAGTCTCTTATTTTCTTGATTGATAGCTCAGCGGCTAATTCTGGATGACATTACTGCATCACCACCATCTTATGATTCCATGTTGATTATCTGTGGGAGGTCAAACGTTGACAAAAATTTCTTTCTCTTTGCTCACACACAGGCTGCATTGGGGAGGATATGTGTGGCCATCTTGATCTCACTGAGTAAAAGACTTCATCTTCAAAAAAGCTTTGGATCTAAAGTATGGTGTGCTGTTTGTGTAGACTGTCTCTTTATCTTTCCATACGCTGTATGTGTGTGTATGTGTGTGTGTTTGTGTGTGTGAGCTGCAGCACAGCCAATCAAATTAACTAATTTTTAAAAAAGAAACAAAAAGCTAAAGACAAATATGTTCCCAGAAGTTATTTCTTTCAGGTCCATAAACTACAAATTAGTCAACAAAAATGAAGTGCAAACTGCAAAACCTGCAAGAAGATAATCACAGATGGAGATGGAACAACTTCCAACTTTGCCCGACATTTAAAGTTAGCATAAAGAACGGTAGGTGATACTTTGTTTTGCGATGATGAGATAGCTGACCTTAGCTAACTATCTGTTATTAGCAAGTCTTCTGATACTGTTGATGGTACTGCTTGGTGTGTATGCTGTTTTTGTCATGCTATTTTAATCCGGTCCTACAAGCACATCCAAGAATAACATGCAGTTTGTTCGCTCAAGATTGGCAGTGGATGATGAGCAGGCATCTGTTTCAGAAAATGGGTTCTGTACCTTAACTCAGGGAAGAGAGATTCTCTCTGTCTCCTCCCATCATAATGCTGAAATGAGTCCAGTTCTGTCATAGGATAGATCATATGTTTGAAGACATCTGCATCGGTATATCATACTGATAAGAAATAGGTTGTTTACTGCGGACAGTGCATTAAGTCTGAACATGGAGCTCTGCTTTTGCATTTTTCACTGAATGTTTCTTGCAGCTAAGTTTAATTAAACTGTAATATAGAGGTGCGATTTTAGAATTACTTTTTTTATACTTTGTAAGTTCAGTTGCACATGTTTCATCATGGTTCGAGAAAAATACAGCTTTAGAAAAGTACACATGATCTATTATTTACATTTAACATAATTGCAGCCTCAAAGGACTTGAAACTCCAAGTTTCAGGCTTGGGACTTGACTTGACAGTTGCCTGACTTGACTCAGGACTTGAGGATAAAGACTTGGGACACCTTCAGGAAGTCATCACAACAGCTAACCCTTTAACGTTTTTACCAGCTTTGCACTGAGAAGTAGCTAGTATAATGAGCTCAAATGGTGTGCAGCTCCACCAGGTGTTTGCTAATTGGTGCTGTCTAGTCTGAAGGGGCTGAGTGGGGAAGTTGCGGGAAGGGTTGCTTTGTGTGGCAGACGCTTGAAAGCTTAGAAACTGCAGCTCTAAGGAGGAGCTGGGTCTCAAAGGTGGTGTTAGGTTCATCCAGGCGTTTTGCACAGGTGAGTGGTTGCCATGGGAGATTAAATGATTTCTCAAACATGCATGAAAGAATCAAGACAATACTCCAGGTATGTTTTTGATTAGGGAATAACATTATAACATGATGTAAAGCTCAAAAAAGTTGATTTTACGTAATACTGCGCCTTTAAACAAGCTGCTGTTCCTCTCAGTTAGTCCAGGATCAGATCTGCCTGACCTTAGACTCTTTTCTTTCTCAGTAAGCCTATCAGTAAAATTAATGAAATACTAGTGTTAATAGAGAACTGTGGCAACTCACTAATGTGGACTTTATTACCTGTAATTATTTTAATATGCACCAAACACCTGAAGAGTTATTTTTAATTCCTCACAAGAACACTCCACCTTTCAACCAGCTTTAGCACTGACATTCCTTTTCTAAGATAACAGAAAATATTTTTTATATGGCGCACTATCAGGGAGAAAAAGGAGACAAAAGTGCCTGGTTTAGGATTTGTTTAATTGAGTGTTTAGGTTAAACAGAACAAAAAGTGAAAAATATGTTTTCTACTTGTAACTCGCTTCTGTCAGACTGCCCAAGGGCAGCTGTGGTTACTATTCAGTAGCTTGCCACCATCAGTGTGTGAATGGGTGAATGACTGAATGTAGTGTAAAGCACTTTGTGGTCCTCTGGGCTTGATAAAGCGCTATATAAGTACAGGCCATTTACCATAACTGAATTATTCTCCATCTATCTGGGTGTAAATAAAACTACAAGTTAACGCATTTATGCTAACAATAACCACCACCATGAATTATAGCTATATGTTTTATGGCATTTTTAATAAACCAGACCCATTACATAGGATTATTTTTCTGATATTCCTGTAATTCTTACATAATGTTTTTTAATGTTTCATAAAGATTTAGTAAATGAGCCAGATATTCCCTCCACCATATTTTGTTTTATATGTGATAAGTTTGTTTTACACCTCACGAAATTTTTTTTAAATATTCTCAGCTGATAAGTCAGAATAGTGACCTCATTATTGCATCTTCAGCTGACTCTAGGGAATTTGCTGATATTGTAAAGCTGCTCTGCTTCCTTCATCCAGGTTTCTTTTAAGTCGTTCTAGTTTCCGGACTCTCTTGTCTTCCTTCTCCTTCATCTTCTCAATCAGGAAGTCCAGATGAGCTAAAGTAGATGCTGAATCAACTTTGAGAGCAATCTTTTCCAGTTTGACGACGTGTTCATAGGACTCATCCAGCAGCTGATATTTCTTTGCATTCAGCTGTTTAATTTTTGTCTCCAGAACTTCTAAGTAACTCAAGCTTTTCTCTCTTTCAGTTTTACTGTTTTCATACACTTGTTTTATTTCTTTCAGAGTCATCTGAACTTTTCTTGTCTTGGTCACATATCTCCATTTTTCTTTCACATGATCAGACGTGGGGCACTTCCCACTACAAACGATGCAGTAACCCCCTTTGATAACATCACAGAAGGCAGGACTTGGGGCCAGTGTGCATCCAGGGTAGTGACAGGTCTCCTCACAGCGAGTACAGCACATAGCTCCTTCATAAGAAACACCTTTAAACCAGTTTTTAGTAGTGATAGGTTCTTTGTCTTTGTAGGACTCCTCTGTTTGAAAAGCAAAATGTTTATTCTTTTTCATCTCTTCTTTATGTTTAATCAGGTTATGTTGAATCTGTCTGATTTGCTCCTGTTTTTGTTCAGTTTCAATTATTCTTTGCTGCAGATTTTGAATGCAGGCTGTCAGTTGACTGCGTTCTTTTATAACATCAACAGTTGTCTTCACATTTCGAGGACGAGCCTTTTCTAGAAAGGCAGTGAACTCTGTCAATCCTCTCTCTGTTATCTTATTGGCACCTTCTAGGTATTCTGGTTCTTCGTTCCGGTCTTCGCTCTGGCAGTTATTAAACAAGAAGCAGACAGGCTGCTTTTTCTCATCTTTGGCACATTTAATGTTTGAAACTTCAAGAGCTTGAAGGACGTTCTTTGGTGTTCTTCCATTTGAGTGGGTGATGAGAGCTACAATGTTGTCTTCTATGTTTTTTCCAAACAACGACATGACTGAATTCAAGACATACATCAGTCGGTCACTGAGACGATTATCGCTTGCTTTCATCACCAGACCTACTCCATGAATTGCATGAACCCCACCCATTGATTGAAACAAGTCGAATAATCTTTGACTGATGTTGACATCATATTCTATCCCTCGAGTGCTTCCAAATCCTGGAGTATCGATGATGCTCAGAGAGTAAGGTATGCTTTTACCTTCAAAACCAAATATTTCATACACAATCACTTCAGATGTTTCATCATCCTCCTCCTCTACAACTTGAAACCAGACCTCATCCTGAAACTTCACTCCCATGGTGAAATTGACCAGTGCATTGATCAAAGTGGATTTTCCAGCTCCTGTTTCTCCAACCAGCAAGATGGTTTTATGTTTCTTGCATTCCTCTCTTTCACCGACAGTCAGTCGAGTCAGTTTTGCCGATTTTTCTTTCTTTGGTCTAAGTTGGTAAACAGATGGATTTCCTGATTGGATCAGAGTACTTTTGGAGATCATGTTTTCCAGTGTAGAATTCCTAAAAGAAGAACAGACTTACTCAAATACATTTTCAAACTTATGTACAGATGTCCTCTTTCCAAAACTAGGTGTAAAGTTAACATTATGAAATATTGATGAAGCTTACATCAAATTATTAAAGAAATTGAAGACAGAATGACTGGAGTATAGCATGTGTTTAACTCTAGGAGGCAGTGTAAGTTAAAATAGCAGCCTGGATTGAATAACCATCATTTAAGTTGACCTCAAACACATCAGTCATCTTATTGACTGTAAAGACTGATAATAAAACCACAGAAAGAATATTAACCTAAAATATAATCAGTAATATCTACAGTGATTGCTATTGTTTTTTCAGTGGTGCTAATTAGCTAAAAATAACTAAAAACATTTATCCTTTGCAACATGGGAAAAGTGTCTTATAAAAGAACTTTTATCCGTTTTACATTTAAGCTGAGCAAAAATTAGGCATTTGTTGTATCAACTGACAAAATGATCAGAATTGTAATATTTTATTCTTATAAACTGGAACCCATAATAATCAGAAGAGTATAATAAATATTGAGCAGCTGAAGTTGGTGTTACCCATAATAGAGAGATCAGCATCATGTTAGGTATTTTACAGCTCAGCACAGCAGCTGAAATATGAGCCAAACATTCATAACATTGTGAATATGCACTGAGTGTATCTCACACATCTATAGTGTTTCACAAACTTAGTGTAACTAAGTGAAGGAACAAATGTCTATTTGCACAATACTCTGCAAAGATTAAAATTTAAGTTGTGATGTTAGAGTTCTCTAATTTGTGTCTAGTTTTGGAGAAGTATTTAACTACTGCATGATTTCTGTAAAGTCTGTTAAGTTAGATAATTTATGAAACCCAGATACTTCACATGAGGAAAATAAATGATGGTCATCAGCAGAGCTGATAAAATATATCTTAATGGTGCCTTACTGCCTGCTCTGGGGAATGTACTGAAAGCAGGAATATCACATGGCCGCAAACAGAACAGGAACACCCTTACACAGAGCTGCCATTTCAGACATGACCTGATTCACAATGACTCTAAAGGATGTCAAAAACATACACAGACAATCATTTAAAAACACAAACAGTAATCCAAATTTAGTTCTTAATATTGTTAATAAGGACACTGTGATCAACCATTTTTAAGGCAGAGGAGAGGTCAGGAAAAAACCCAAAACTGAAATCTCTTAATCCACATGACAGCTCAGCCAAGCAAGGGGATCAATTCAGAGAGAGAAAAAACTTGATTTCTTCTGTTTGAGTAATTTAAATAGCTTACATTGGTGTCTCTATTTTGAGTAGTGTGAATAATAAGGTTACAGGAGCCCTGGCATCTTGTCATGGATGTTTTAAACTTTAGCTCCAGGGAAGTCGGTCAGATTCCTCCTTACATACCTCACTGCTGGATTGCTGCTGTCTGGAATCAGGGGTTCTGCCCTCAGTTTAGTTTGAGGCAGAGAAGCAGGTGTACGAGATGGTGAGGTAGAAGATGAAGGTGGACACTTTGAGCCACTAACCTTGCTTGGAGATTTACTGGAACATAGGACATAAGCATAAAGACCATCTTGTATCTATCTAGGTTTTAGTTTCAGTTTATTATCATGTTTTATTTAAAATACTCATATAGATTTGTGTTTGTTCAAACTAAAAATGAATAGAATACAAATGTAGCAGAATAATGGTGCCTAATATAAAGGTGAATCTTAGATGACAATATTACATATGCTAGGTATCTGATATCATAAGCTGTGCACAAGAAGAAGAAAAAAACAGTCATCGCAAATTACACCTTTTCTTGCTCTTCTAGGTTCTGATGGTTCTTGCATTTAGTCGAAGGACTAAATGCAAGGAGAGATTATAGTTTCAAAGACTTTCAATTCAAAATAGCTCACTAGAGTTTGAATTTGTAGAGAATATTTCTAACAGGAGTTTAATGTTGAAAGTTTATTTGAACTCTAGTTTTGCATGTTTGCACAGTCTGAATATAGATAGATTATCTTAGTGCCTGCATAGAATCCATCACTGATTTGAGTCAAACACAGATCCAGTAAACGCACATGCAGCAAACTGATTTTATCAAATTTAATTCACGGAAGACTGATGATTTATGTGGAACAGTGCATAACATGAATTGGAGATAACTTGGTAGATATTTAATAATAACAAAATTCTGTTCAATGGGTACAGCGTAGCCTGGAGTGTCTCAGGATATATAAAATGTCAATGTCGGTCCTCACTGGGACTCCACAGCTCCATCACTCATCGTATCACAAAGGAAACAAAGAAAATGTATTTATGGAACAAAATATTGAATTAAACTTAGACAGCCATTAATATCTACGTTACAACTAAAAGTAATGTACTATGCAAGTCAAAACTGCACATATCAAAATGTAGTTTTATGGTACAATTGTTTTAGACAACATCTGAAATTCCTCTGAACTAATTCCTTTTAGTTGACGAAAATAGTTTAGTTGAAAGAGATAAAAGAAAAAACAATTTTCAATTTATCGTTTAAAAAACTAGGGATGGTTGATATGCATTTAAAATGTTATAATATTTTGTGGTATCAAAAAAGTATGAATAAAATATATTTAAACAAATCTGTTTTTCAATAGATTGTATGACTCTCCTATAGTCAAGGTCCTGCAAACACAAACCTACCCATTGTTAAATACAAAACACCAGTTACAATTAGTAGCGTAATTACTGTTAGACAGTTCAGCATAGCTGCACTTTATCACATTTTTGAATATATTAATATTTATTCAGGCTTTCTTTGGAAACGTTCTTGTTGAACTTGTCATAGATTTGTTGTGATTGTTGTTGATTCTTCACCGTTTTTACACGGTTGTTACTCTGCACCACAAATACTGCAGTGCTAATATGGTTCCTTCATCCATTCGGCTTCTCATCTCCTCCAGTTTCTGGACCTTCTTTGTGTCTCCTTTCTCCTTCATCTTCTCAATCAAGAAATCCAAGTGAACAAAAGTGGACACAGAATCAGCTTTGAGGGCGATCTCCTCCAGTTTGATAACGTGTTGGTACGACTCATCAACAAGCTGGAACTTCTCCAATCTCAGTTTCTGTATGTCATTTACAAGACTTTTTATGATATTAAACTTTTTGTCAGGGTCATCCTTTTCTGTCTGCATCTCCTTCTTGACTTCTACAGTCTTCTTAACCTTTTTGGTTCGTATTACATATCTCCAGTTTTCCTTCACATGAGCTGATGCAGGACATCTCCTAGTGCAGACAGTGCATTTGCCTTTTTTAATGACCTCACAATGTTGAGGACTGCGAACAAGTGTACAGCCAGGATAGTGGCAGTTCTCTTCACAGACAGTGCAGACCATTGCTTTCTCAAAAAAAATTTTCCTGAAAACCGCTTTATTTTTTAGAGGCTCCTTTTCTTTGAAGACAACATCAACTTCTACAGTAAAAGTCTCAGATTTCTTCATGTCTTCTACTTGTTTGACGAGAGCATCATAGGTTTGTTTGAGTTCAGTCTCTTTGTGCTCTATTAACAGGATTCTCTCCAGCAGGTTTTGGACACATGCTGTCAGGCTGATGCGTTCATTCAGGACATCCGTAGTCATTATCAGTTTTTGGGCTGTTTTCTTCTCCAAGAAGGCTGTAAAGGCTCTCATTCCTCTCTGTGAAATTTTGGAAGCAATTTCTAGGAATTCAGTGTCCTCTGATCGGTCATCAGTTTGAGAGTTATCAAAAAGGAAGTAAATAGGTTGATTCTTTTCATTTTTGGCACATTTTATTTTTGTAGCTTCAAGAGCTTGAAGAACATTTTTGGGTGTTCTTCCATCTGAGTGAGTAATGAGAGCCACAATGCTTTTCTCCAGGTTTTTCCCAAACAGAGACATGACTGAATTGAAGACGTATGAAAGGCGATCATTCACTCGATTATCTGTGGCCTTCATCACCAGACCCACAGCATGAATCTCATGAATTCCCTCATCTGATCGAAACAAGTCAAACAGTCTTTGACTGACAATAACATCCTTTTCAATCCCTCTGGTGTCTCCAAATCCTGGCGTATCGATGATGGTCAGAGAGAACGGCAGAGTTTGATCTTCAAACCCAAAAATCTCGTACACAATCACATCTGATGTCTGGCTTTCAGTCTGCCCTCTCTTCTCGTCTTCTACGATCTTAAACCAGACCTCATCCTCAAACTTCACTCCCATGGCGTGGTTGACCAGTGAATTGATGACAGTAGACTTTCCTGCTCCTGTTTCACCCACCAGCAGCACCGTTCTGTTGGCCTTGTTCAAGTTTTTCTTTCCAAGAGTTATTCTAGTCAGAGGTCCAAAGTCCTCTTTTTTTGTGTTTAGTTGGAAAACAGCAGGGGGTCCTGACTGGATCAGGAGACTTTTACGGATGATGTCCTTGAATTTAGATGAGATATACCTGTTGAAAAAATTTAGATTTTACTAGTTTAAATTCCTTTCCCAAATTCCTCTTTTAATTTGAATAATATTGTAAAAGCCAAATTAAATTATATAACTTAGGCTGATATATTTATCATTGTATAACTGTGTAAAAATAATTAATTCTCTAGATGATTGGTACGTATCCTTAGGCATTGTGTTTTTCTCCTCTACTTTCTGGCAAGGGGGCTTAATTTGTTTTAAATTAACTTATAAAGGGATCACACAAATAGCTGCTCTTAAACTATTTCTGCTAATATCTAAAGGTATAAGACTAAGAATACTTTTAGTATAAATCTGGCTGATTAAAAATGTTAACATTTTATTACTCTGTGCCACTCTTGTACAGTAAACTTAGAAACTGAACTAAACTTAAATCTTAAAGAAAATTCAGTTTGAATATCTTAAATAAAAAGTTATTCAGTAAAGTCCAATATGAATATCTATTGAAAAGTCAGTTTGAAAACATCTTTAGCTTTAAATCTAAAATTAAATGATGCCATATACAAGAAAATTTTATTTCCAAAGTAGGAATACATTGTAAACTATGGATAGCCATTTCATTCAAAAATAAATAGTTAATAAATACTCCATCAATGTCCCCATGAAATAAAAACAAAATAAATATGAACAAATTTTTAATGGGGAGCATATTTTGGCAATCACAGTTTTATTTATCAATGTTTATTCATTCATTTCAGGATTTATTTATGTATGTCATTATTTATTTCATAGTGGTGTTTTATTTTGCGACACTTTTGTAAATCTACATAATGTATTTCATGGATTTTTATTTTTTAACTCTGTTTTTTTTTTCTGGGTCTCTTTATTTCATGTTGTCATAATCAAATGAGGGGGCGGTTTTCTCTGTGAGTGCAGCGACCTGAGAGATATGGAGAGCCGTGTTTTTCAAAAATAAATTTATACTGTTATGAAATAATTAATAAATACTCAAGTAATTGTCCCCATGAAATAAAAAACAAATATTAAAAAGTGTTTTTTGTTTTTTGTTTTTTTTTTTAATGGGGAGCTTATTTTGTCAATCAGTATTATTTATTTATTTCAGCATTTATTTCAGTATTTGTTTCATGAGACTTATTTTGTAAAGCTATGTATTTCAGGGACTTTTATTTTTTAACTTCATTTTTAATTCACGGTCTTTTTATTTCATGTTCCTATATTCAAATGAGGGGGAGGAGTTTTCTCTGTGCTGTGGCTCTGGTCAGAGTGCAGCGAGCTGAGAGACAACGGACATTTGCACATCTGCATGAGTGTGTAACGTGAGAGCTGTTAAGACTTGAACTGATGTACCGGGACAATGAAAGAGCGGAATATCTTTGGAGTATGGGAACTTGTCTCCATTTAATTAAAGGGACAGTATTATGTGTTTTCAAGGCACATAGAATAATTTTATACCACTATCAAGTAACTATGTTATCTTCAGTTGTTACAAAAATGCTGTATATATCAAATATGACCTAAAAGAAATTTGATTTCATAATTTAACGCCTTGAAATTGGGCCTCTGTCTCTTTAAGAAAGTCCTGCTCTTTCTGACACTCTGCCTCCAGGAAGTCATCACAACAGCATTCCTCTATTAACTCTTTAACAATGTTTTTTACCAGTGTTTCACTGAGAAGTAGCTCTTATAATGAGCTCAATAGATGCGCAGTTCCACCAGGTGATTGATAATTGCTGCTGGCTAGTCTGGAGGAGCTGAGTGGGGAAGTTGTAGGGGAGGGGTGCTCTGTGAGGCGGAAGCTTAGAAACTATAACTCTGAGGAGGAGCTTTGTCTCGCCTGGATGGAGTTAGGGTCATCCAGGCATTTTGCACAGCTGCATGGTTGCCACGGGAGATTAAAGGATTTCTCAAACATGCATAAAAGAATCAAGGCAACACTCCACGTATGTTTTTGATGAGGGGATAATATTATAACATGATGTAAGGCTCAAAAAAGTTGATTTAACATTATATGGCCCCTTTAAAAGCTCTTCCTAACCTGCTCAATGGAACACATCACAGTTGAAGCAATGGCTACTCAGAAGTACCAGGTTTCAAAATAAGGCTCTTCTCTGTGGAGCAGGTCTGACTCTGGTCAGAGTGAAGCGCTTGGCAGAATGAGTTCACATCTGTTTAGCTCAAATTAGTCGTCCAACCTTAATGACCTGTCATAACAAAATCAGACATTTTGTTATGATAAAATGAGCCTTTGTGAAACTGAGCAACATCTGATTTCATTCTGGCCGGTGATGTGCCAAGGTAATAATTGGCAACAGAGCTCAGCATGACAGGCCTTGCTTTCCCCTGTAAGCGTGTTACTCTTCTGGGTAGCCATTGCTTCAAGTGGGTGGTGTTGATCTGAGTGGGTTGGGAAGAGCTTTTGATTAAACGGAGACGGGTTTCTGTACTCCAAAGAGATTCTGCCTCTTTCATTGTCCTGGTATACCAGTTCAAGCCATAAAAGCTCTCATGTTACTGCCTCATGCAGCTGCACTAAAGTTCGCTGTCTCTGCTTGCTGCACTCTGACCAGACCCTCCGTAGTGCCCACAGAGAAATCCCCACCACCTCATTTGAATAGAACACAAAATAAAAAGACCCTGAAATAAAATCTTAGTAAAAAACTAAAAGCCCTGAAAAACATACAGTAGCTTCACAAAATGTCACAAAATAAAACATTGTGAAATAAATATCTCAATAAATATTGAAATCTTGAAATAAATAAAACTGATTGACAAAATAAGCTCCTCATTAAAAAATATTTTTGATATGTTTGTTTCATGGGGATATTTATTTTTTTGATAGAGTACTAATTATTTCTTAAAGTATTTTATTTATTTTTGAATGAAACGGCTCTCCATAGGGAGATAGCAAACTGCAGTGCATCTGCATGAGGGTGTTACTTGCAAGTTATAAAGACTTGAACTAACTTACTGGGATAATCAAAGAGGTGCAACATCTTTGGAGTTTGAGAACTTGTCTCCATATGAACAAAAGCTCTGCAGCACTCCCTCAAATCAACACAACCTAGTTGAGGCAGCGGCTACCCTGGAAGTGCCACGCATTTCAAAATAAGAGCACATGAACATAGCTTAATTGCTCTGCTTACAAGGGAAAGCAAGGCTTGTCATGCCAACCCGGAGGTAACAAATTCTGTTCGGGAGGACTACCTTGGCATGACACCGGCCAGAATAGAATTGGATGTTAAATCTTGTTCCACAGTTTCATTAGCAAATCTTAGAATATCATCTTGGAGTTGTCCAGTGTCCTCCATATTGCCTGCTGAACAATTTGACATCCTGACTTTGTGAACCTAGTTGATTCATGATATGATGTTAGTCGGATCAAACAGGAACACTTTGCTATGATGGGTCATTAAGGTGGAGGACTAGTTTGTGTAAAACAGATGTGAACTCACTCTGTAAAGTGCTTCACTCTGTCCAGACCCACTCCACAGAGCATACCCTGCCCTCTCATTTTAAAATATGAAATAAAAAGAGCCTGAAATAAAAACGGAGTTAAAAATAAAAAGTCCCTGAAATATGTAGCTTTATAAAGTGTCACAAGATAAAACACCATTATAAAATGAATAAACAAGGAAATAAATACATAAAGCAATCTTAAAATAAGTAAATCTTGAAATAAATAACATAAAACTGATGGACAAAATAAGCTCCGCATTAAAAAAATATTGTTTTTTGTATTTTGTTTTTGTTTCATGGGGACATGTATTTGTTTGATGGAGTATTCATGAATTATTTCACTGTATGTATTTATTTTTGAGTAAGATAGCTCTCCACATTAATCTGCAGTGTGTGTACTAGAAAACTTATAAAAAGTTTAAGATGTAGTGTAGCATTTTAGACAGTAACATTGCTCATTAGGTATTCTTATTAAATATATTGTCATCTGTGTGTGCTGTCAGTCTACACAGGGATACCCAAGATGAAACTACGAAGCTCTCTTAAATCACTGTGTCATAGCTATCATTCTGTAATTTAATTCAGATATTTATTTTTAATATATTTTTATGAATGGTGTCAGCAGGAAAAACAAAGCATTTTAAAGTCAGTGATTAACAGCTGGTCCATTGAGACTGCATTTTAACCAGCTTTACTAAAGTCCTTTTACTAAAGTCAAGATTTTTCTTTTTTAGGCAAGCCATTTATTAACATATACAATTAAAAAATAAAGTTGAAATAAGTAAAAAACCAAGGGTATGCTGACTTGTGAAACAAGTGAACCTGATTTGCGTCTCAAGATGTAAAACTAATGGAACTGTAATGCCAAAAGTAGCTAAAGTTTAACCTGAACCTCCTGTTTATAATAGCAAGACAATCCAAATATAACATTGTTTAATGCCAATAAAATAATCGATAAACAACTGGGATCACAAGAGAGTTAGCAGTTTATTATTATTCTAACTCCTGAACTCCATTTTCTGACCACATTTGTGGAAAACATTGGTACCCAGACCAGGATAAGTCCACAAAAAAACATTTACTGTGCTGAAATGTAATAATTTCCATATTCATGTATGTTTTCTTTTTCACTGGTACTTTCAGTTTTATGCTGAAATCACATGCTAGATCAGTCACTGGGTGTATGACACCATATAAGGGACAGGCTGACAAAAAAAAGTAAAAAAAAAAAAAAAAAAAAAAAAAAAATATGGGAATAGTCATAAAATTACAAAAATAAAGTTATATTATTACGAGAATTAACTTGTACGAGAAGAAATTTGAAAAAGTACGAGAATAAAGTCGTAGTATTATGAGAATAAAGTCATATTACCAAAATAAAGTCGTACGAGAATAATGTTGTAATATTACCAGAATAGTGTCATAGTAATACGAGAATAAAGTCATAATATTATGAGAGTAAAGTCTTAATATTATGAGAACTCAACACAAAAGAACAGTCTTACAGCCGTGGTAAAATGAGGAATGTTGAGCATCTTGTGAAGTTATACTTTGGTATTGGTTTTACAAATAAGGAAATACTTAATCTGTTAACATATCAACATCAGATTATTATCAGTATCAGAACTTTGAAACGATTGTGCAAGCAACAGTGTCTGCTTCGAAGAAAGAACCACATGTACTTGGAAGAAATTGCTTTTGTGGAAGAGGAGCTCTCAGGCGGTGGTCGACTGGAAGGCTAAATATGGTTATATCTGCGTGCCATTCAAAGAGCTTTTGTTGTTTCTCAGGAAACAAAGGGGATGGTGATCAAGATTAGTTGAACTTCAGCTCGCACGGTTACACCAACTTCTGTGACCCATTAGAATCCATGACCATACTGTGCAGGCCAAATAATAATGTCAGAGATCAATACAACTATTTTCAGAGTTCTGCCACCTCCACACTAAAATCTGGACTTATTTAACATAAGATTTGACCAGTTGCAGTTGCTAAGACTGCTTTTTCATGTCAGAGTTCTCATAATATTATGACTTTATTCTGGTAGTATCACGACTTTATTCACGTAATATTATGACTTTATTCTTCTATTATTACAACTTTACTCTGGAAATATTATGACTTTATTCTTCTATTATTACGACTTTACTCTGGTAATATTATGACTTTATTCTTGTAATACTACGACTTTATTCTCATATTATTTCGACTTTATTCTAGCACAACTTTATTCTCATAATATGACTTTATTCTCATAACACGATGACTTTATTCTTGTATTATTTCGATTTTATTGTCGTACGAGTTTATTCTAATAATATTATGACTTTATTCTTGTCATTTTATGACCTTATTCTTGTAATTTTATGACTTTAAAATTATTTTTTTCTTAGCCTGGCCCTAATATGCCATCGTACTGGGTGAGAGTCTGTTAAATAACAAATTTCTTAAAATCATACACAAAACCCAAAAGAGACAAGAGAATTATGTTCAAAAAGAATATTTCTTCTACCTTTCTTTCAGATAGAAAAGTGGTTTGCTTAATCTGCAGAATTCCTAAATTAGGACTCAGTTCACTTAAGTTTAATAGCGTTTGCCCTATATATGCAAAAAAGATACATAGAACACACCAAGTTCTCGTGGATGTTGATTTGTGAATTTGGACCAAAGGTGGTGAAAATAGCACTTAAATACAGTAATTGGGGTAAACATAAAACAGCCAGTTCCTTGAAAATAGTCAAACACCTCTTTGAGTCTGAAGAATAATGTGTTTTTGATATAGTTAGTGTTCTAGTAAACAGAACAATGGCCAGAATCTGTAAGTGGAAAGAACATTGCTTGACTATAACCCAGCCATGAGTTGGTGGTCCTTTTAAGATTTCTGACAGAAGTTATAAGAATACATGGGTGTGAAAAATATGTAGATTTGGATTTTTTTCTCCTTTAATAATAAACACTATTAAACTGCATTTTCTGTTTACTTGTGTTGTCTTTGATGAATATTTAAATTGGTTTGATCTTCTGAAACACTTAAATGTGACAATCATGCACAAAATAGGAAATCAGATGCTGCATACTGCAGTATCTGTGTCAGTACAAAAAGGAATATCAGTAATAAAACATTCATAATTATTGAGATTTATTTATATCAAATATCTCCTTAAACTGATCACATGATTCCCTTAGCAAGGATATTATGGCCTAATAATGACACTTTCTCAATTATCAATATATTGGGTTACAAATCCCATATGCTGCACTGTTTAGAAGTTCAGGATTGTTGGAGTACAGTAATACAAATAAGATTCGCCCTATTGTTTGCGATCTCTTCTCTTCAGTATGAAAACCATAATGGTTAAGACTTATGTTTTATTCAAATAATTCTTACTCACCGATCAGAGGCAGCTGAGAAGCACCTAAAACTTTAACCAGCTAAAGTAGGTGACATTCTTCTAACCCACACGTATAAATGAGACCAAATGTAATAATAAAATCTGTCTTCTAAAAGGTATTTTAGACAAAACCCCCAGTGTTTTTTACTATGAACCAACTTCAAACTTCTTGCTGTAAAGCAACTTTAAAACGCTGGAAGTATTTTTTTGCCTAAATTACACAAAATGGTTTTTAACAGCTCACCTTGCCCTCAGTCAAACACTGTCCAAATCTGAGCCATTTGACCGATATGATTCTGTATTTTCAGTTAATTTAATTCCTTTTCCTGTTTTTTTTTTTTTTTTTTAATCTTAAAAGTTCACTTATTTAGTCTCCTTTTACTACACATAAATGATAAAGTATCATTGGAAACATGTTAGAAATTTTTGTTTTTTATGGTTTGATCAGTACAGATTTACATTTTATTTGTTAACAATAAATGTTTTTTACTTACATTCTTTGCATGATGATGAAGTTGTGATGTTTACTCCAGCGAGGTTGAAACAGGTTTTTATATCTAATTAAAAACAAATAGTAAAGACACTGTTATTACTGTTATTTGTTTTAATCTTGTTTATATGTTTGTAAGTGTATAGTTAAAGTCATTCTTTAGGCACACTGTGTTGTACACAATACACCTCATCACTTAACCAAGAAAGCACAACTGGTATTAGGGGACCTCTTTGTTGTGTTTTCAAAGAAAAAAAATCAGCTGTAACAACCCTACATTCGTGTCCAACTAATTGTTGAGCAGTTATTTATGTGATCCTTTAAACATGTTAACATAAAAAATAAACATATATGTTAGCTTGATGTCTCAGTTCATATTCTAACCTTCAAACTTCAGGTTCTAACATTAGAAAGTTTTCCTACCTGTGCAGTTAATCACACTATTACTCTTCACAATGCTCAGTGAGGCTGTCAAAACAGGGAGAGTAAGGAGAAGTCAACATTCGGAGTTTTATATGCTGTAAGAGGAGGAGGAAACACTTTGTCACATGATTTCACTGAAGCTTTTTTTATTCAACAATGGCCCCTGAACTATGCTGAAACCTTTCTTTTGCTTTTCTTTACCTCCTGTGATTGATGTTTTCAACTATTGTCCTGCAACCAGTGTCTCATTCCTCAATATTTCAGTTTGCAATAAACATGTAACACTATCAATAAGAGAAATAAACTTACTTAAATTTACATTTATTTCAGGTTTCTTGTCATCAGTTCAACAAAGTGCCTTTGATTCTTCTATAAAACATATTTATTTTTACATGATAGCTTTTATAGCATTTTTCAAGAAACACACCTAAATATAAAAAATGACAATTGAGTATTAAACTATGTTGTCTTTGTTTTTTAATTTAAATTGTTGATAATCTGTGAAAGAAGTAATGTTGTCCTAATGATAAGCACTCTATTTCCTGCTTGATTTGAACCATAACTCTCTGTTGTTTAAGTCACCAACAATAAATTTGTTGGACCTAAAATGCCTTCCTATGACTAGATTTCTAAACCCTGCACTAAGACATGAATCATCCTGTTCATAGCTAACACATGAGGCTATCATTTAATCCAAAACAACTGTGCAATGCTTAACTTTAGTAAATCTGTATATCAGTGAATGACTTGACACATTTTTTTTAAATTTTTTCCCCTGGTAGGACACCAGACATATATTTTCCACTCCAGGTTGTAAAAAGAAAAGAAATTGTATTTTATTCCCAACTCTGTCATTACAGAGTAATTGACAACAAGGAGGGTCAACAACCTACCTTGAGAAGGTTAGTTGCACATTTATTATTAAAATTATATGAACATAAGTATTTTGACTTTTTAGCAGCAGAAGAAGCTCAACTGCCTCTTGTCAGTCTGAGCAAAAGTTTTAATTCATTTTTGTAGCACTTTGTTTTTAATCTCATGGAAAATGCTTTAAAAATGACTAGAATTATGTTGCTCAGTAGGTGTTGTTTTACGCTGGAACAAAATATCACTTTAGGAAGTTGAAACTAAATATTTTCATAGCAGCTTTATAGATTATACCCTCATTGTTTTGCAGTATCAGAAGACTTTCATTCATAACCACTGATCTGAATCAGTCGTCATGGTTGGTGTTGGGTTTATTCAGATAAAGCATTTTTAAAATGCAAAGCATTTTGGACAGTCAAACCATTGTTTATATGTACTGAATAAGAATGTTGATTATCTGAACAAAGGTCTTGTGGCCTTGCAGCTCATGATTCATTATGATATTTTTATTTGTGGCTAATTTTG
Organism: Anableps anableps; assembly: GCA_014839685.1. Taxonomy (NCBI): domain Eukaryota; kingdom Metazoa; phylum Chordata; class Actinopteri; order Cyprinodontiformes; family Anablepidae; genus Anableps; species Anableps anableps. The sequence goes on along the minus strand of CM026081.1, from coordinate 554,769 downwards.
ATTAGAAGTTCAGTTTGCTTCCTTTTAATGAATCAGATTGGAAATATATCTATTGAAGTTTTATAGACATGAGTGAAAACACACACTTTACAATAAGGTACACTTTTATATGTTATATTCATTGATTTCTGCATATATTTAGGTGGCAGAACATCTTTATTTGTTGTATTCTGCTGGTAGGAATTACTGAAAATTCCAAAAATATGTTTATGTTGACTGAGAAGACAAGCTAACATGCTGACAAATTTAAGATTATGTGGAAGGATGAGGTTTCCTAAACAGTAAGATGCTTTATAAAAGCAATACTAAAGTGTTTTTTCCCCAGTGAGTACAGTTGTTTACAACATGTCTATCTTTGTTTTATTTCATGTTCATCAACTTTGGTAACTGCAAAATACTGTACAGTTATTAACTGTATTTATTTTTCCCATCTTGTCACAGCATATCAGGCTTATGAAGAAGCTGGTTGCCTACATGTTCAAGGGCAGCTTTGCTCTACAAAAACATCTGAAGTTGGTTTCCTGATTGCTAGGTTGGCTTTGTTACATCAGGGTTACATCTGACATCTAAATGGACAGGTTGCAATAGTTTGCAATTGTAGGACTTCAGGACAAAATAAAAGGGATCTTTTCATCACACTCAGAATTTGTAGTCCATTGTATTTATAGTCTCTGTGTAGCTGAAGTTTAGTCCAAGTTTCTGACAATCAGAATTCAGTAGATTTAAATGCAATGTCCCCTGGAGGTAGAGGAATGCCTATTTCAGCCTTTTAGTTGCCTTGATTCTGATGAATGATTCACAAAGCAGCTGCAGATACTTATTTAGACAAACTTGGCAAAGTCGGTTTTATGTCTGCTTTTAATTCACAGAGCTTTTCAATTTTTATGTATATGGTGTCACATATTTCCACTTTACTGAAGAGAAACTAAAAGTATTTTTAAGCTACCCACATAGCTTTAACATGATTACATTATCTTCTTGATCTGTAATGTCAGTAGACAGTTGTTTCATTCAGAGCCACTGTACTGAAACACCGTGTTCTGGTTGGTGTCAGCTGTTTTCAGATAAGACATTCTAAAATTCACCGCATGGCACGTAAAACATGTCACTTCTCAAACCGTCTAAACTAATTTATTTATGATAATGTGCTGGACGAGGATGAGTAATTGTACGTTCTCTTATGGTCTGTGTGTGTTTTTCTACTCAAGTGTTTGGGTTTTGGATGTGATTTAAAATAGCTTTGTAGTTCTTGTTGTAATCCACACACAAACAAAATTATTTTTGTAAAACAAAAGAATCTAATCTCAGTCACAAAATCTCAAACCTGTAATACTTTTTTTAATCTATTCATTTATTATTATTTATTTGGAGAAAAAACACATTATACGTTTTGTTTTTCAGAAAAAATGGTAATGGAATGCATATGGTTATTTTAGATCATAAATATTTTGTCAATTTTTTCAAAAGCTCTGTCTGTCAGAGATAAAAACAGTCTGAACAGCATTGTGAGAGTGTGTAGGAAGATCACAGGAGTCCAGATGTCAGACCTGAGCTCTGTTTGGAGGAAAAGAGTGCTTCAAAAAACTAAATCCATACTGAGCCAACCTAACCACATTCTTAGAGCTAAGTTTGTGTTACTGCCCTCACAGCGGCATTATGTTGCACCCCAACAGAAAACTAATCATTACTCCAAATCTTTTATTCCTTCAGCCATTTGGCTTTTAAGTTATGTTGACCAGTAGCTGAATAACTTGTGCTGTTTTTGTCTGTCTTTATGAAATTATCAAGTGTCTTTTAGTCTTGTTGCACTGACAGTGTTGTTTTGATGTTGAAATAGCTATATGAGATTTTGTTTTCTTCTTAAACTTATTTTTTGTTATGTTGACTAGAGAGCTGCGAACTGAATTGCCCTTTCTTGGGATAAATAAGGTTTGATTAGATTTGAATAATATCTAAATATTCAGCTAATCAGGGGTACTCTGTGGGGTTTGGTGAGTTTGATGATGATGTGTCTCCCTGATGTCTTGTCCTGGTTACTATTAATGGCTTAATGGGACAGCAGAGGATGCAAGGCATCAGATGAAGGTTTAACTCCCATTTAGAGTTGGTTATTGGAAAGTGCTTGATGCTTGCCTTAGGTCAGAACCACCAAATACCTGCTAATGAAGTGTCAGGATGCTCCTGGCCAAACGGAGTTGTAAACAGATCTCATCTGTTGTTACTCTTTAATTTTTTCCTTTATCCACCTGTTCAGGCAGTGAATGGAGAGATTCATGGTGGTTTTTTTAATGTAGTATTTTACATTTAATCCGGATAATTACTTGAAAGAAATCTTTCTTACAGATGTTAGTTATGAGGAAAAAATGATGTCTTTGACAGCAACATGTTATCAGTTTAACAGAATTAGTGCTATCTTCACATTCCTCTCATACAAACCCCGACATGGTTGGTCTCAGATGTCTTAAGATGGAACATTTTAAAATACACAGCATTAGACACGGCAGCAAAAACGTGGGTATGTGACCTTGTACCTGCTGCTGGCTGGACTTTGTTTATTAGATTCATTGTGATCTTTATTTGCAGTGATCAAAAGATCTACATGCTGACTGGTTGTCTTTAAGGCATATGTTGAAAAAAAAATCTGTCCATAATCATGTGGTAAACTGGTAAATGGCCTGTAATTATATTGCACTTTATAAAATCCAGAGGACCCCAAAACACTTTACACTACATTCAGTCATTCACCCATTCACTCACACTCTCACATGCTGATGGTGGCAAGCTACTGGATTATAACTGCGGCTGCCTTGTGGCACACTGACAGAGGCGAGGCAGCCATGCACCGGCACCACCGGCCCTCTGACCACCACCAGCAGGCAAGATGCGTGAAGTGTCCTGGACACAACAACGGAGATGGACGGAGCAGGGCCTGAACCAGCGATTACGGGACGAACTCCTATCCCGGTTGCCACCATCCCCTCCCAAAACTTCATATGTGGGGTTTAGTAAACTACAAAGGGAACCATGTAGTTTGTGTAGATGGAACTAGGTTTGAGCTTATCAGTACAAAAGACTAAGTGATCTGGCAAGAAACAATGTGAAGAACCAACTCATACACATGATGATGCTGTTGGCCCATTTTTCTTCCAAAGGCTTTAGGAAACTTGTTGTATTGCACAATGTGTACCCTTTCAACTATCAAGAGATTGTTGACAAAAAATTGGTTGGATTGCCCAGAACATGAAAAAGGGTTATCATTAGCAAAAGGGACCAGTGGGGTAAGCAGATTTGTTGATACCCCCCATGTTTGTGACCTATTTATAGTCTTTTACATCCCATACTGAAGAACCAGGGAAGCAAACCTGACTTGCAAATATGTTGCTGAACAGGAAATATAAGCTGTCTTCCACAGTAAACAATGTTATCTCTCATGCATGTATTTAACAAAGTCAACAAGCTGCAACGAAACACCCTCCCTGTTGAAATCACTCCCGTGGTGGCTGTTATGAGTGTCCAGATAAGGTTTTTAAAAATGCACTGCATGTTACACAATGAAACTTGGCTTTTCAAACTGTTTAAAATGTATTCATTTGTATTGTTACGCTGTATGCAATGTGGTATTGTTTGAGCAAACATGGTGACTCCTGAGAAGATTCTCCACTCTTCCATGTTTTCTCCATTGGTGAATAATGGTTCTCACTGTGGTTCTCTGGAGTTCCAAAGCCTTGGAAATGGCTCTGTAACCTTTCCTATGCTGTTAGACTACATCCATGCTGGAGGCAAACCTTGCCCTACGCTTTTTGCCCATATGTGACTATTAGATATTTTTATTGTGGTCTGAACAGCACAGATCTGATTCTTTTCAAATCAGACCCAAGTCACTTTCATATTTGATATTAAATCTGATACATATCTGATTTTTTTCAAAGCGACTTAAGTCCTAAGGGTCATGTCACGTCCCATCTGACTTTAGCATGACATTACATTTTTTGATGACCTAATCATCATATTCAGAGCAACCTCAAGCTGTTTTATCAATCTGTTTATCCTGGTCCTATTATGTTCATCAAAACTTTACAGGAAGCACCAAAGCCAGTATTACCATGTCACATTATTTTATGCTTTTATGATGAGAAGATTTTAGTATCATGTTTTAGCATAATGTCATGGTTCACATTTTCTTTGTCGTGTTTAATATGAAAGCAAATTACATGTTGTGTTTAATGTGTTTTTGTCTGGACTTTGTTTTAAGGTAAAACTTAAATTACAAGTTAATGGAATATTTTTTTCAGACATTTATTAATCAGATTTCTATTAACATTTCACAGAATTTACATCAGATGATTACATATAGAAAAAGAGAATATGGTAAAATTAGAACATAATGTCAAACATACAAAGATCTGATAATTTAGTTTAGTTCCATCTCATCTTTAAGAATAATAGTTTATTAGGAATTTGAAGTAATAAATATAAGAAAAAACAACAAAAAATGTATTTTATTACAAAGGTCAACAAGCTGAAAATCAGGAAGAGTGTAACAGTTCATGTATTCATAACCATATATCATGGTGTAGCTGTTAGTTGTGAGGAGATGCAATCATATTATGAACACATGCGTCATATATTGTCATCACACTCAGCCAGAAGAGGACAAGCATATGTCCCTCTCCAGCTGTTTGTGAATTGTCATCAAAATGAGTTGATGGTGAAACTGTCTAAGCTCTGTGTACCAAAGCAATTTGAGAATGACTGATTTGTACTGATGACATGTAGAAGTTTGAAGAACACACCTTGATTTCTTTATCAAACAGTATGAAAACATTTTAAGATTCCAGGTAAACTATGGCAGCAGTGAAGGGTTGTGGAAAAATTTCTAGCCCAGTTTACTTATAATTAAATACGGAAAGCACAACAGTCATCTAATCACATGGTTTTCTGTGGCTGATGGCATGTAATGAACATGGTAATTAAATTACAGCAGGTCTGTAAAGAGATGAGTGGCATTTTTGAGTATTTTGGATTTTCAAATCAGAGGAAGTCGTTTTATTCTTTGATGTCTTTTATTTTGCATTAAAGCTGCAGTATGTAACTCTTCACGGATCTGTCTAAAAAAATCAAACAGTTGCAGCTGATCCAGAACGCTGCTGCTGGCATTCCCACTAAAACCAGGAAGATAGAGCACATCACCCCAGTTCTAAAATCCTTCCACTGGCTCCCTGGAGCTCAGAGAATAGACTTTAAAATACTTCTGTTAGCTTATAAATCACTGAATGGCTTAGCACCAAAATACATTAAAGACCTGTTGTCATTGTATCAACCTTCCAGACCACTCAGGTCTTCTGGTTCAAGTCTGCTCTTTATCCCCAGAACCAAACATGGAGAAGCAGCTTTCAGTTTTTATGTGCCACAAATCTGGAGCAAACTTCCAGAGAACTGCAAAACAGCCAACAGACTTAGTTCCTTTAAATCAAGACCAAAAGCCCACCTGTTCAGAGCTGCCTTTGATTAGTAGTAAGTGGATCATTGATCAGTATTTTCAAATATTTGCTTGATGAGCCTAATGATTTTGATGCATTGATATTTGCTGATTTTGCTGTATACCTGATTGATGTTTTTATGATGTGAAGCACTTTGAAGTGCCTTGCTATGCAAATAAACAAACTTTACAAAATGTGTTTTTTCCATATTTGTTAAAACTGTCAGATAAGACAGATAATCTGTGAAAAGATCGATCTCCTCCTCCTCCCTGAGCCATTATTGCAGTTGGAAGAAATGCACCACTTCCCACGTAAAACAGTCAATCAGAGCCAGGAGGAGGGTCTTAGTGTTGCCAGTTAACCCCGTGTATTTGCCGCTAAATGTGCTAATGGTGAAGGAACAACTTACCATTCCAGGAAAACTGTTTATTCGCTGTCATCGGTAGCCATGCTAACTAGCCTTAGCATTAGCAGCAGGCTATGTTGTGGTGAACCAGCTGTAACATAGCAGAGTGAAGGGGGGAGTGTGTGAGAGGCGCGTACATGAGGGTGATTGACAGCACTAAAACCCTCCTCCTGATTGGAGGAGGGTTCTGATTGGTTGTTTCTGATTGAGTGTTTCTGCAGTAAGTACTGGGAGCACTGGGAGAAGGCAGAGGAGCGTGATTTTTTTCACAGATTATCTATCTTATACTGTCTCGACATGATAATTTTAACAAATATGTAAAAAAACATTTTTCATAAAAGTTACATACTGCAGCTTTAAGTGACCTAAATAAAATCAAACAAAAACTATTTTATACCAGATTTACAACAAGAAAGTTACCTTTCTTTTGTGGACATAAACATTTTGTTTTATTAAATAACCAGGGTAGGATTTAGTTCAGTGAAAGGAAAATGGAAATTTATCAATTCTGAAACCCGGCCTTGCCATACATTGCCTGATTCCTCATGTCAACAAACAGCGATTTGTTGTTCCACAAGCATTAGCATTTATTATTTTGTTGTATTGCATTGAGACTTTAAAATGAGGAATGTGATGAACTGTGATTTATGTGTATAGTTATACTACTTCTGGTATTTGCACTGAAGTGTATCTCTAAAGGGTTTTAATATATCTTACATGAGGAACAAAAACAGGAGAAAAGGATCCAGTGCATTGATCCAAACATCAAGTGCATTAATTCAAAGCAAAAACATGTTAAAGGAACAAACTTAACTGATGCCAGATTTACTACTTCAAGACCTTTTGAATTTTTTTGCTTGCTTCTTTCATTTTACCCCATATAGACTGAACGATTGATCTGGTCCCTTCATCCTCTTTGTTTTTCATCTGCTCAAGTTTCTGAATTTTGTTTACTTCTCCTATTTCCTTCAGTTTTTCAATCAGAAAGTCAAACGGGACAAATGTGGATACTGAATTAAGTTTCAAAGCAATCTGCTCCAAATTTACAACATGTTGGAAGGATTCTTCCAGCAGCTGTGACTTTTCTGCTTTCAACTTTTTCATGTCATTCTCAAGGTTACCCAAAAAACTCAAAACTGTTTCTTGTTTTGATCTTCTATTAATCTCATCAAGACTTCTCTGAACCCTCTTTGTCTTGTTCACATATCTCCACTTTCCTTTCACATGTGCAGATACAGGGCACTTTAAAGTACAAACAGTGCACCGGCCATCTTTCATCACTTCACAGTCTTCAGGCTTTCGAGAGCTTGAACATCCAGGATAGTGACAGTTCTCCTCACAGATTGTACAGCAAACTGCACCTTTTACTAAAATCATCAACCGCATCTCTCCTTCAATGGTTTCTTTGTCTTTGTAGGCTTCATCAAATTCTATGGTGACCTTCTCATTAGTCTTGTACTCTTCATGGTTCTTCAGAGCTTCTTTAATCTGTTTAATTTCTGTCTCTTTCAGCTCAGACAGATGGATTCTTTCTTGCAGGTTTTGGATGCAGGCTGATAGTCTGATCCGTTCATTGAGAACATCCAAAGTCATTTCTAGTTTTCGAGGTGCAATTTTTTCCAGAAAGGCAGTAAAGCCACTCAGTCCTCTCATTGCTATTCTGTCAGCATTTTCAAGAAACTCTGGTTCCTCTGTTCGTTCTTTGTGTTGGCAGTTATTAAACAGGAAGTGAACAGGTTGTTCCTTCTCATCTTTGGCACATTTAATATTTGCGGCTTTGAGAGCCTGAAGCAAGTCCTTTGGTTTTCTTCCATTGGAGTGAGTGACCAGAGCGACAATGTTTTTCTCTATGTCTTTTCCAAACAGAGACATCACTGAATCAAAGATGTACTTCAGTCGGTCACTCAGACGATTCACGCTGGACTTCAGCACCAGACCCACTGCATGAAGTTCATGAATGCCATTTTCTGATCGAAACAATTCAAATAATCTTTCACTGACAATGACATCATGTTCTAGTCCTCTGGTGTCGCCATACCCTGGAGTATCAATGATGGTCAGAGAGAAGGGCAGAGTTTTACCTTCAAAACCAAAGATCTGATACACAATGACATCTGATGTCTGGCTTTCTGTCTGACTTCTGTTCTCGTCTTCTACAATCTGAAACCAGACTTCATCCTCAAACTTCACTCCCATGGCGTGGTTGACCAGAGCATTGATCAGAGTAGATTTTCCTGCTCCTGTTTCACCAACAAGCAAGATGCTTTTATTTGGCTTGCTCAGCTTTTTCTTACCAAAGGTCACTCTGGTCAGTGTTCCAACAGTCTCTTTTCTTGTTTTAAGCTGGTAGACATCCGGAGATCCTGAGCTGATGACAGCACTGTTAGAGATTATGTGTTGTAGGGAGGTGTTGTCAAACCTGTACAAAAAGCACAGAACTTTAGGTTACATATTTAAGGTAAGGATTTTATTTTTTTGTTAGAAAATGCAATAGGACACCATCAGTCTTAACTTTTTACATTTGAAATTCTGCCCATCTCTGGAGTCAGTTTACATCTGAAACCCTCCAGAACATCAACCAGCAACAGAAGAACAGTTCTCATGTTTTCAAGGCAGGAGGACCTAAGACCTTTCTCATTGCTGAAAGTGTGTAAAGCGCTTTGATTTGCTGATGAATTACAGATTATTTCCTTTAAATTCCATGTGATGTGTTTTAGGTGTCATCTGCTCTTAAATCAGGTTTAGACAGAAAATTTGGTTGAAACAAACGAAGCTTTTATAAGTATAAACATTTCATCTTAATAGTAAGCTACAATAAAACATAGTAATGGTTATTTCTGTCTGTATATCCCCATTAAAAAGCTCAAATATGAGCAGTAATCTGAACCAAGTTATCTTTTATAACGATCAGTAAGGACCTTGATATCCACATGGTGCGCTGATCATCATGTGACTGTTCACCTAAACTGGTCCTTGTTTCATGAAATCTTAACAAATGTTGATTGGACCTACTTGCACTCGATGACTGATTTGGCTCCTCCGTCCATTTGGCCGTCTATCATTTCTAGTTTATGGACCTTCTCTTTGTCTCCTTCGTCCTTCATCTTCTTTATCAGGAAGTCCAGATTGATGTATGTGGAAACTGAATTCACTTTGAGGAGAGTTGGATCCAGTTTGATGGCAAGTTGGTAAGACTTTTCTATCAAAATTCCCTTGTGTCTGTTCAGGGTTTCCATTTTCTGTAGTAGAGTTTCTGTCAGTTTTATCTTCTTTGTATCTGAATTACTTTTACTCAAATACCTTGTTTTAAATTCCTCCTTGGTTCTCTGGACTTTTCTCGTCTTGGTCACATACTTCCAGTTGCCTTTAACATGTTTTGATGCAGAACAACTCCTTGTACAAATACTGCAGGAGTTTCTATCCATGACCTCACACTGTCCAGGGTTCTGGGCCATTGTACATCCTGGATAGTGGCAGTTCTCCTCACAGACGGGGCAGCAGACAGCTGCTTTAATGAAGGACATCTCACCATCAATAGGTTCTTTATCTTTGTAGACTTCATCGACTTCCACAGTGAACTTCTTGTTCATCTTCATCTCTTCTTTGTGTTTCTTCAGAGCTTCTTGAATCTGTTTGATTTCTTTCTGTTTCAGTTCAGTTAGTTTGATTTTGTCTTGCAGATTTTGGATTGAGGCTATCAGTCTGATGAATGACTTAAAGCTGACCTTTACCTGCAGCTGCTGAGCTGAGATCTTTTGAAGAAAAGCTGTGAATCGGCTCATTCCCCTCTCTGTCACACTCCATGCTTCTTCCAGATCTGAGCTAGTTTCCTCTGTTCGGGCCTCGTGCTGACGATTATTGAATGTGAAGTAAGGTCGACTTCCTCCAACCTGAAGATCCTTAAGAGAAATTTTAGGTGTTGTTCCATCTGAGTGAGTAATGAGAGCCACAGTGTTTTTCTCTAAGTCTTTTCCAAACAGAGACATCACTGAATCAGAGACGTATGACAGCTGGTCACTCAGTTTTCTTTCTGTTGCTTTCATCACCACACAGACCGCATGAACTTCATGGATCCCATCTTCTAACCGAAACAAGTCAAACACTCTTTGATTGATGAAGACATCATGTTTAAGTCCATCTGTGTCTCTATAACCAGGCGTGTCGATGATGGTTAGAGAGTAGGGCAGAGTTTTATACTCAGAATCAAAGATCTTGTATACGATCACGTCTGATGTTGGACTTTGATCCCCCCCCTCTACGATCTGATACCAGACCTTATCCTGCCACTTTACTCCCATGGTGTAGTTGAATAAAGCATTGATCAGAGCAGATTTTCCTGCTCCTGTTTCACCGACAAGTAAGATGGTTTTATTTGGTTTGTTCAGCTGTTTTCTACCAACAGTGACTCTGGTCACTGTCCCAAGGTTCCCTTTTGTGGTTGTCTTTTGGTGGATGGCAGGACATCCTGAGTGGCTTGGTACACTGTGGAAGATAAATTATTTTAAGGTGGAACATTGTCTGTTGGTCAATTTTACTGACAAACTATTTTTCTCATATTTCTAAGTAATAATAAAAAATTCTGTTGTTATCTCCAGTATTATTAACTCATATTTACTTACCTATTTGAACAACTTGTCTGAGAAAATTTGTGAATGCATAGACCTTTTCTTATACTAAGAGGTAATCTTTATTTACTTCAGGATGTAACTTAGACTGATTAAAAAGAAAAATTCTAGACATACTAAAACAAATTCATTAAAAACATTGAGGAGTTTTCAGTTTCTGTAGGGAACTGTGACAAATCTGGTGATAATTACACTGAAGAGCTATGATCTCCAGTTCTACAGTGACCAAAGTGCTCTGATAAATCTCCTGAAACTTTCAGTGTTTATATTCAGTATTTTTACATTTACAGACCAGATAAATACCAGATAAATACCAGAAAGTATTAACTGCAGTGAATCAGAAATCCTGATGTCTAAAATATCACTAAAATTTTGCTAATGGTGACAGGTTTTTTTCTTTAAAAAGTGTAATCAGTTTAAATTTAAAAATATACAAATATTATGATATTTTATGTACTGTCTAGTAGAATATAGCTGCATTGGTTGGTGGTACTCACGCTGTGTCCATTGTGCGGTCGACAATGGAAACCAGTGAAGGTCTCAGATGTTTAGGAACCTGGAGAAGTCCAGACAATATGAATCACATCATCTTTTCAGGTTCACTTAGAATGGAATGAACATTTTTAATTCCCATGTTCAGACAGAATATCAACAATATGTCCACAAAATTATTTTTTAAACACACACACACACACACACACACGAGCTTGCATGGGCATGGATGGTGGGTCTGGACAATAGGTGGATGAATAATCAGATTTAAAGACAAGTTTAAATGTTTACACGTGAATGTCTGACTGAGCTGTGCTCAGGCACGTGGTTTTCTAGAAAAGCTCTGTATCATAAAATGTAATTTTCCCAACATGGTAGCACTATTTAGAAAAGTGGAAAACTGCTGGTTTAATCATGGTGAGACATTTTGAATCTGCATCATGTTACTTTCCGATGTTCTGCACTATTCTCTTTATCTACTGCAGAAGAAAAGTATAAAAATCAACATCAGCTTGTCATCAGAACCTGTTGATAAAGATTGATGATGATAACTGATAAAGATTCTTCTGATAATTGCCAGGCAAACAGGGTGGGGGGGCTGTTTAAGGACTACCATTAAAAGCTGAAACTTATGTGTACTGTATACAATACAAATCATTTGCGTGAACAGTTACCTTTTATTTACTAAACTATATAACTATAGACTCCAGCTGTAATAATCTAGTCAGAAGAGTCCCTTCCTCTGATTATATGTTCCACTGAATAAAAGCAGTGATTCTATATTTGAACCGTATAACCAAACTTTTAATCAGTAATCATGTTTGTGTGCAAAATTTTGAAAATATTCTGCATACTGCACCTGTAAGTCCATAGCTTGGTGGGAAAAGTATTAAATGCTTGATGTTTATTGTGCTCCATGAATGCACAGGTGTGTTTAGATTATTATTGTACAGCAGAAGGCATAGAGCTAAAAGGTACACAGTGTGTAAAGTTTTCCCTTTTTTCAAGAACTTTGCTGGGATTTGTCTGCATGAAAATATATAAAGTCTGTTTCATGAAATTTAAATTTCAGTTGAAAGACCCTTTTGAGACACCTCATGATTGGTTCAGTGGGATGGCCAGTAATTACTGGGTGGTTGTTGTTATCCTTAGGCAGCTCTGTGTTCCTGTGCTGATTTGACCTGATGATGTATTAAATAATTACTTTTTACTTACAACTAGACCTAACTGAGCTAAATATGTGACTTTTATTTTAATCGTATGTCTCATTCTATCATATAAAATCTAAAAACGCATTCAGTTTATGTTTAACCTGCAAGCAACACCAAGAGGACCAAATCCTCATCCAAGGTGCTGAAGAAATGTGTGGATGAAATAAGCAAATCCATGCATTAATATTTCAAATAAAAGTTTCATACTGCAACATAAAAATGTCATTTGAAATGTCTGTGGCATAAATCCATGCTTTTAAGATTGCAAAGGCTTCTGTAGTTGGACATAGATACAGGTGCAAAGACGAATACAGTCTTAAAGGTTTTTAGTCAAGTTATTTTGGCAGAAATATTTCACAGAATTGTCAGAAAAAAGTAACACCGTTCATATTTCAGTTAAAAAGAAAACAAATCTACAGATACAAATCTCAAACCTGGGGTGGAGGCCCCAATGTGAGCTGTGAAGCACCAAGTAATTGGTCTTTAAATGATCTTTAGAAAATAGCTAAACATTTTTTAAAAGAAGATATGCTAAGAAAAGATTCATTTTTCACAATTCTGTCCTCTGTTCATTTGAGAAAAATAGCTTAACTGTTAGAATCATAAAGTAAAAACAAAAAGAAAAAGCTCAGGGTTCTGTGTGAGAAAATCTGGAGATGTTCAGAGGGAGAAAAAAGCAATCTGTGTAAACATTTAATTGAATTAAAATAATTTCTAACATGTTCTCAGAAACGTTTGAAAATTTGATCTCCCAGTGAACGACAGTTTTGTCACTTGAAGACGATTCTGAAGATGAAAACAATAACACATCAGCATTTTTAATAATCTCTTGCATGATGACTATTCTCTTGATGCTCGGCTTTAAATATGCACTCTATCAGAAAACTCTGGTTTGACCTGATCTATTAGGAAGTTCAAGTCATCTTCTGAAGAAGATATTTGTGGTGCTCTTACCTGTGATGGGGATTAGTCTGGAAGAGCACAAATGGGTTGGACTAACAGCTTTTATACTCCATTGGAGGAGGAGCAACAGGTCACATGATTTCACAGAAACTAGGATGCTTGATTTTAAAGGTCATCATAAATAAATGAACTGACTGAAAAATCTGTTCAGGACAGCAACGATTTAGATTTAACTCAAATAGTTCAAAGCATAAAAAGAAGAATGATATTTCTTTATTATAACTGAGCAATTGTAAAGGTACGTTTCTGATAGGTTAAGTCTTCATTTCAAAGGAACCTTTACAAAGAAAATGGGTTTCTTATTCAAAACATACAATCATGTGTGACGGTTTGCTCAAGCAAAGCGTAAATATTTTAACTGTTTTTATGCAGCTTTGATTCTTTATTTGCTTGTTTAGTATTAAAACCTTTGGCACCTGATGTTTCATAAAAATCATAATTGAAGTCTCATCTGAGTTATGCTGAAGAAGAAACTACAGGACCTGAAATGGAGAATCGAGCTAATAGATTTATTTCCACTGAGCTTTTATTGCCACAGTCCCTAACCCAAAAACAGCACCCCTTCTTATGGGGTCCGGGGTTTGGGCCCCATAAGGAGCAGTCGGTTCTCACAACGTAGTATTTGTTGGAAAAATCTCAGTGAAATATTTATAATCACATATTTGTCATATCACAACCTGTCAGTTATGTGTTCATCACAGTTTGTTTAGTGCGTGTTATTTACGTTTGCTTATTATTTATTGTTGCTATGGTAACTGGATCTTTGTGTTTCTGTTTTTCTAAACTCTGAACGTGAACATGAGTTCCTGTGAAACCAAACTGAATAAATGTCAAAGATGCTGACTAACGGATGGACCAGCTCTTCTTGTTCCCTGTGAAAGGAGATCTCATCAATGCCTTCTGTTATGATCTATTGACTTTCATTCACAGTAAAAATTATGAAAAAGGACTGACTGATGTATTGTCATTCTTGAAAATCAGTCATTCATTTGACTCTTGCTGGATTCAGATGCTCAACACCAACATCTCAGGATCCTTTCTGTGAACACAGAATCCTCTGGTTTGACTGCACTTTGCAGGCTGGATGAGAGCAGCGGTTAAGAAAACATAAAAACACAACACAGAAGAACACAAGATAGCACAGAAGCAACCTGAGTAACTTCATCCTCAGTATCAGGCTCAATAATGGATGTAAAAACTTCCAGTGTTTTATATGGACAATATGGCTGTTACTCAGGGTTGCATTAGAAGTTGTGGCAAATGATCTATAGACTAATTCAGTTGGGCCCTGAATGGGTTTCATAAGGGCCATCAGTGGAGAGTGCTCCAGTCCCCCCATATCCCCCTTTCGATGACAAGGTGCCCCCAGCAGCCTACTGGTTGATCCTACCCTCTTTATATAGGACTTCACACCATTTCCCCCACTTCACGTCTGTCATGGCTGTTTTTGCTGTGAATTAAAATTGCCCACATGGCTGAAGCACACATTAACCGTTAACCTCTTCTCTGTTTTCACACTGAGTGGCTGGCCAGTATGTCTCAGTTTGCCATATTGAGGAATTTCAAGACGTCATTGTATTCATAAGCTTCGATAGTTTCTGATGATGTTTGTTTAATGGAAGCAGTCGTGAAGAGTGGAAAGTGTGGCAAAATCAAGGAAGCAGCATGGGTTAACAGACCTGTAGTTGCTGAAGTGAACTGCATGTTTAAAACAGGCAAAACTGTTAGGAACTCTGCATCCGGGGCTCTGAGGGAGGCTGCACACCTGCTCATACAGTAAAGAAAAGAGCATTCAGTGTAAAACATTTGTTTTTCTTCTGTAGTTTCTAATATCAGGACACTATAACATTACTTTTAAAGGTTGGGGGAGCTTTTCTGTGGAGAGAAGCATGTTTACAGCTTCTGTATAGAAAAATGATTTGATTTTAAACTCTGATGCACAAAACCGAGACTATGGGTGAATTCCATTTGCAGCTTGCTGACTGGTTTTTATTTGCATGGATTTATTTGTTATTAAATATATGTTTGCATATTATGTCAGCAAAGTTTAGTAGTATTTGGCTCAGTATTTTAAGGATAAAGTGAACAGTAATTGCTCATTTAGTCCAGTAGATGGATCTGTTAGGACATTTTCAATAATCTGTCTTAAAGCAGACGTAGGATGGATAACTTAAGTAAAAAAGTAAAAACGGTGCATCTTTCAGATGAAAAAATGTGAACACAAATTGGTCGGTTGGCTTGGTGTGGCATTCACAGTGGGAATGCTTGGACACCTCTGGGTCTGTGGTGTGGGATTGGTGTATTGCACAGTCTTTGGTGTGTTGGACCAGCCTTTCTCCTCTGCTTCTTCCTGCTGCTCTGACCCCTGGCATGGGGCCGGCTTGCAGTCGCTGTTGGGTGGGTGGGGCAGTGGAGTGCACCTTCTGGTGGTGGCACTGGGGTGGCTGGTGAGTTGTACTTGGCCTGGAGTGGTGGATCGGCTCAGATGCACGGTCCTGGCTGGTGCAGGCGCATGTGTTGTTTCGTGGGTGGCCTGGGGTTGCTGGCATAGGCCATGGGGCTTGGTAAGCTCCCTGGTTTCCTGCTGTTCTTATTTGTTTACTGTGTAGATATTGCTGCATACTTTTGGTCCTGGTCAATTTCCCATGGCATTCTGCTGGATTGCATTGGATTGGTGAGATCTTATGTGGCTTGTATTGGATTGGTAAGGTCTTAGCATAATGTACATCCTTCCAGTCCATCCCTGTTTGTCCTGAGGCCTGCCTCGGTTGCAAAAGCTTTCCTCTTCCTCTAAAGTCATTGTCGCCTCTCTGTCTACACACAACTGATAAGTGTCTGCATGCTGGTGGTTCTTTGTTTGAATATTCTTAACTCAAGGTGAAGTTGAACTGATAGTCACTGCAGACTCATACACTTTAAATCCTCATAGATTCATGTGTTTATTACAGATATAAAAATCATTTTCACTTAATATTTATTCATTAGCAAGTTAAAGGCAACAGATAAGAAATCCCAGTTTGATTGCATCGTTATATTGCAGGTGTGTCTCTGTAAAATGGAGCAACTGTCGCTGCTCTGTTCTCTGGAAAAGAAAACAGACAATGCTTATTTCTGGCCTTCAGGTTCTGGCCTTCAGGCCTCACATTACACATACCTATAGAGTAATAATCACAATCTATTTAACTAAGACTCATTTCATTTCACATTTAATCACTTTACATTCTTAATCCAACAAGTAAAAATTTCAGATTAAATAGTTTTATATCTCGAATAGAGAAATCATGAAACAATCCTCTTACCAATCTTTGGACCTTTAATTACCCAGAAAGCCAACACTTTCATTGCTTAGAGCCCTGATCTGTGACCACGCAGGGACATGGCAACAAGCATATACCCTTTCAACTATCAAGACATTGTTGATAAAAAAAAATTGCTGGGGTCACCCAAAAAATGAAAAAGGGTTATCATTAGCGAAAAGGGACCAGAGAGGTAAGCAGATTTGTTGATACCTACCCAGGTTTGTATCTTTTACATATTATTTTACATCCCATACTGAAAAACCAAACCTAACCTGTCTTGCAGATATGTTGCTGATCAGGAAATATAAGATGTCTTCCACAGGAAAAAAATATTATCTCTTTTGTATTTAACAAAATCAACAGACTGCTACAAAACACCCTACCTGTTGAAACACCTCCATGGTGGCTGTTATGAGTGTCCAGATAAGGTTTTTAGAAATGCACTATGTTACAAAATGAAACTTTGCTTTTCAAACTATTTAAAATGCAGTGCAATCAATTGCAATGGCAATCAATTCTTTTGTTCCTCACGCAATTTAGCGTTCCTTATTTGGAATCTTTGTAGATCAGGCCCTAAGTTAGTAAATAGTACATATACAACCTCTAGTTGTTTCTATATGGAATTACCTTGGCTGAGCCATAAGATCAGCTGTGACTTGTCAACCCTTTCCAGGTATGGCAGGAATGCAGTAAACTTTAGGATTTTCTGACTGTCAGTTGTAAAAGAGGGACCGGTGGAGCTACAGTAACAAGGAATTCAGACCAAAGCATTGCAGTTCCACTTTATATAGAGCACAAGTGAATGATTTTAAATGTGAAAAGGAAGTATTTGAAAGCATATACCACTTTAAGTTTGTTCTAAATAGCCAAAGTCAGCTAAAGGTTCCACTGTTCTGAAAATGTATTTCCCTTTCAACAAGCTAATGGTCAAATGACATCATTCCACTACAGGTAAGGGAACTATTAGTGATCAAAACCTCTCAGAACCTAACATTTAAAAGTCCAAACTAACATTTTACTTGAGGTGGATGAGTCTTGCAGTGCTTTAAATGTTATTCTGGGTACTTCTGTGGTTTTGGAGTAATTTTGGATGCCAGCCACTCCTGAGAAGATTCTCCACTCTTCCATGTTTTCTCCACTGCTGAATAATGGTTCTCACTGTGGTTCTCTGGAGTGCCTAAGCCTTAGAAATGGCTCTATAACCCTTCCTATGCTGTTAGGCTGCATGTGCACTGGAAGCAAAACTTGCTCAAACCTAAGTTTTTGTCCACATGTGACACATGACCACATCAGATATTTTTTATTATGGTCTGAACAACACAGATCTGATTGTTTTCATATCAGACCCAAGTCACTTTCATATTTGGTCCTAAATCTGATACATATCTGATTTTTTCAAAGCGACTTAAGTTCTAAGGGTTATGTCACGTTCCATCTGACTTTAGCATCATTGTGTGCAACAGACTGACAAATTTTGTCCAAAAAAGGCAAAAATCATGACATTTTTTGATGACCTAATCATATTCAGAGGAACCTCAAGCTATTTTATCAACCTGTTGATCCTGTTCATATCAACATGTTAATCAAACCTTTACAGGAATCACCAAAATCAGTTTTATCAAGTTTCATTATTTTTTTTTTTTTTACTTTTATGATGAGAAGACTGAAATTTTGGTATAATGTTAATTTCATGGTTCACATTTTCTTTGTACTATTGAACATGAAGGCAAATTACATTTTGTGTTTATGTTATTGTCTGGACTTTATTTTAAGGTAAAACTTCAATTACAAATTAACAGAGTAAAGTCTTGTTCAGGCATTTATTATTCAGATTTGTATTACCATTTCACATAATTTACATCAAATGATTACACATGGAAGAAGAGAATAAAGTAAAATGAGAACCTAAGGTCAAACATACAAAGATCTAATAATTTAGTCTGATTCCAACTCATCTTTAAGAAAAATAGTTGATTAGGAATTTGAAGTAGGAAGTATAAGGAAAAAAACAGAAAATGTACTGTTTTATTACAAAGGTTAAACAGATGAAAATCAAGAAGAGTATAACAGTTCATGTATTCATAACCATATATCATGGTGTAGCTGTTAGTTGTGAGGAGATGCAATCATATTATAAACACATGTGTCATATATAAAAACCAAAGATCTGATACACAGTCACATCTGATGTCTGGCTTTCTGCCTGACTTCTCATCTTCTACAATTTGAAACCAGACTTCATCCTCAAACTTCACTGTCATGGCGTGGTTGAAACAGAGCATTGATCAGAGTAGATTTCCCTGCTCCTGTTTCACCAACAAACAGATTATTTTTATTTGTTTTGTTCAGTTTATTGTGCCAACAGTCAGTCTGGTCAACGTTCCAAACTTCTCTTTCTTGTTTTGAGCTGGTAGACCAGAATGAATCAGAACACTTGAAGTGTTCAAGTGTCAGTTACATTATGTAAACTGTATAAATTACATCAGTGTTGATCACATTTAGACCGCAGATTTGTTTATAAAATTATAGCTATAGTAGTGATGAGAAGTGCTGACATCTGTATTTATAAATTAATAAAATGAATAGATCTACTAAAGTCAAGCTCCATTTGCTATAAATAATAGGATATGTCTTTACAACACACTAAGTCCAGCTTGGGTTGTGGTCACCGTGGTGCCTAGGTGCCTGTACAAGCCCTCGGCAGTAGAACTGTCTAGCACAGGAGGAAAATCTCTCTCCCCTTGTTTGGACTAATTATGATTTTTATGGCCAATTTATGTGTGACCTCTGAGGTTCAGTCATACTGTAGGCCTGGATGTTCAAAGAATTCCTTCAAGATACGCCATGGATAGCTACCTCGTACTTTGTGTTTTTTCTGTATTTGCACTGTATTGTGCTGTTTTACTGCAGTTGCTTTCACCAGAGAGCAACTTCTAAACATCAAAAAGTCCTCTCTGAGCATTTTTTCCTCCAGTTTTTATCAATCCAGAATTTGTCTTCAATCTTGGTGGAGAGTTCTCTGTTAGATCTATGAAAGGCGCAGATGGGGGAAAGTGAGCAGGTACGCTTGTCAAGCTCTGCCAGTGGGGACCTACAAGTGGAATCTCTCCAGACTCCAATAGGATGGGTGATTAAATGTGACTCCACAGAAGCTGGGTTGGGGGTTGGGGGATTGATCTATTTAATATTAAGAATTAGAAATGAATTGTAAATGATTACCTTTGTGGAGCTAAACACTCAATTTCATAAAAAAACAATAAAATATAGGAATATATTTTAAAGCGGTTGTTAGCTAGACCCAGCACTACCAATTCAAACTGAAAATGGGCATAAATGATTCATAATATAGGGCAATAGATAACTAATGATGACTAAACTACTCAGTCCATTGATAATCTTGAGACTGTTAAAGCACTTTTGTTAAATGAACTTATAAGAAATGCTAATTGATCATACTTGCAGTTGAGCAAGGCTTTGACCCCTCCATCCATTTGCTGATATAACTCCTGCAGTTTCTGCCTCTTCTCTGAACCTCCTTTTTCTTTCATCTTCTCAGTTAGGAAGTCCAAACTTATGTAGGTGGAAAGGGAGCAAACTTTAAACAGTCTGATCCAAGCCTACAACTCGCTGGAAGGACTTTTCTATTAGTCGTGTCTTCTCTGATTTTAGGCATTCAGTCTCCTTTTCCAGAATCTCTTGAAGTTTTATCTTATAGTATGATGCTTTCTACTTATATTTCTTTTTGTATTCCTCTTTGGTTCTCTGCACTTTTTTTTTTCTTGGTCACATATCTCCAGTTGGCTTTAATGTGTGTTGATACAGGACAGTTTCCAGTGCAAACAATGCAGTGCCCATATTGCATGACCGCACACTCTTCGTGGTTCAGGGCCATTGTACATCCCAGATCGTGACAGTTCTCCTTACAGATGGTGCAACAGACAGCTGCTTTTAAGAACGACATCTCACCATCAATAGGTTCTTCATCTTTATAGACTTCATCTATTTCAATGATGTTTTCATCTTATTCTCTGAATTTCTTCAGAGCTTCCCGAAGCTGCCTATTTTTTTCTGTTTCAGTTTATTTAGCTCTCCTCTAGGCTTAGGATGGAGGCTGCATATCTAATTTGTGACTTAAATCAGATAACATCAAAATGTTAACAAAACAAAAATATATTAAAAAATATTTGAAATATGATTTTGTTCAATGATCTGACTATAACAGGTGCTATCATCCGTTTTTACTTTGGCAAAATTTCAAACCTAGCATCTAAACATGTTTATTAGTTTAGAAAGGGTGGAATGAATGACAGCAGGTCTAACATCCAACCTGACTGGGGTTTTACTGTACAATATGTAGATGATCCCACCAGGGAGGAGAAAACACTGGATCTGTTCTTATCAATGTCAGATCATAGTCTGGTCAGACTATAGCCTTCAACTCACAAATAAACCCAGCGTAAGGAGGATGCTCTACTCGTTCAGAGTTTGGTACCCAGAGGTGAGTAAGACCTTCATCTATGGGGAACACAGGTTTAAATGTGATATTGGAGCCTCTGAAAAGCAGTAGAGATCATGATACTGACTGTCACTGACTGTGACTTTTATATGTGGAAGGTGCTATAAAAAACATTACTGTTTAAAACAGTTTAGCTGAAACTATTACTGCACTGACCCGCCTTTATACTCGGACAGTATGGTAGGGTGCACTGGCGCTGGTACACTTTTACAAGTTCTTAGGAGTCTTAGTGAATGACAAGTGTGATAGGAACCTGCATTCCTCTTTCCTGTGGATATTAAGTTCCTTTGTGTGAAAAAAGCTGCATACATTTTCCTCACACTGTGGTGGCCTGTTCAGACCCAGTAACACCCTCTGCCCTTCTACCAGCCTTGCTCTATGTCAAAAAGTAATCACCCTCTGAACCTAACAACTTCTTGTTCCTCTGTTGGTCTAGACCTATTTTTTTTTTTTTTTTCAGGTCATAATTATCCTTGATTCAGCCACAAAAATGGGAACAGAAGTGATCAAAGACAGAAAAATGTTCCTTACAGAGAATACAAGGTCTGGAGAAGATCCAGGAACTCTTCAAAACTGAAAGAAAAACAGGAAGAAATCTGATTCTGGAGGCTCTTTCAATATCAATCTGGATGTTTTAGATACAAAGCTACAAATAAAAAAAAGCAGTGGAATAATAAATAAGAAGGTGTTTAGATTCTTTCACAATCTCATCCTCTACAAACGAACAGGTGCTTTAACTGTGCTGCACTGCAAAGATGTGTCCTCTTCCAGAAAACTGCAAAACAGTCGACACACTGAGTTCCTTTAAATCAAGGCTAAAAACCCAACTATTTAGAGTTGCCTTTGATCAGTAGTAAGTAGAACATTGAACTATTTGCTATTTGCCTGATGATCCTAATGTACTGATATTTGCATGATAATTTTGATCATTTTCATGTGTATTTGCTTGATGATTTTGATGATTTCCTATACACTTGATTGATGTTTTTTATGATGTGAAGCACTTTCAACTGCCTTGCTGGTGAAATGTGCTATACAAATAAACTTGACTTTAGTTTAGTTCACTGATTTCCTTTTAAATCTCTTGACTCTGATCTATGTATGGACCTCTGCATGTAAAGCACTTTCTGTTGGAAGGTTTCACAATTATCAGCTTTTTATTCTGAACAAAAAACGTACAAGTTATAGTTTAATAGTTTGGATCAAAATTACCTCCTGACTTCAGAAGATGTAATATATTTGACACAATCAGCATGTCAAGTTGTGAGTGTTTAGGGTGCATTTTGATCTCAATCTAGTATGAATATACATAAATATGAATGGATTTTCCAAGCATAAATCATTTACTGTTGAGCAAACTGCATCAACATAGAGGTATGATTTACTCAGAAGAAAACCTTAGAATATTTCAGACATTTGTGTACAGTTGGATAATTGAACAGATCTGTCACTTGATTGTTAGAAACCTACAGTAAAAGCATACAAAAGCAGAGGTCAGAGTTCACAAAGAGTTCAAACATGAGAAATAGCTGTTCAGGTGAACACAGATGACAAACAGGAAGCAGAAGATATGAAATGTAAGATGAGGAGCATACATTTTACAAGGTTGAGGTGTAAAGGTGAGATCAAAATCTAATCAGCTAAACTAAAAATAAATAAATATGATGAACAGGTCAACACCCAGTTTGTGGTCACACACAAAAAATGTTTAAATAACTGAAATATTTATTAATTGTTCAGGATTTAATTAAATTGTTTAAAATAATTAAATCTGGTAGAAGAGTACCGGTCAGAGCTGATTACTATTGGTCCATTAATGATCTCACCTGTGATGGTTTCAGGAAGCTCTGCTTTGACGACCGTCAGTGAAAGAATGAGCTGTGTCAGATCAAATGGTTTTAAAGATATAGTCTTGGTGAAAAGAAAGCACACCCTCTTTTGATCTGAGGGTTAACATTGATGATCTGTTTACCAGGCTATAAAATTTTTTCTGTCAAACTGTAAGAATAAAAAAAACACACACCAAAGATTTTTACCATATGTTTATTTAGTAAGGATTATGTCAAAATGGAAAAAAAGTTAACTGCCCTAACCCCTTGATTTATGCAAAATATGTAAAACATATGAATTTAAAGTAGATATACTTTATTTTGGCCATTACTGTTCTCATGAAGGACTTATGGCAACCTGAGAGAAAATCCACAGGTTTAGAGTCAAATCCTAAAATACAAAAAATAATGTACTACCACCATAATATATTACTATTACCAATATGTTTCTGAGTATGTACTTGTTCACTTATCTAAGGCGGGATTAATGAGGAAATATATTTGTGGTTTGTAAGAATCAGCTGTATAAGTCAATTTTCTTTTGGAAGTTTTATGGTTTTTAGTGATGGTTCTTTAAGTTGTTGGTGTCAGAACATCCGATACCTGAAATTATATTAAATATGGTCATGTTGTTTAGCATGGTGCACATTTGTCAGGATTGCTTCCTGTCTTCTGAAAGGTCTTGGGTTTAGATCCAGGCTGGACAGGCTGATGTTATTATTATGAAATCATAGGAACTGAAACTGAGAATCAAGTAAAAATATTTTTACTGGACTCTCACAGCTCAGTTGGTTTACTGTTTTTCCCATTTATTCAGTTTAATTTCTATATTTGCTCAAATGTTAATGATACCTTTTTATCTCTTAGTTTAAATTCATGCTTAATATAATTACTAAGCCCTGATAATACTAAACTTGTTAAATTTGACTGTTTTCATTTTTGTCACTTTTTTCTGTGAAGAATGGACGTCTTACCATGAACGTTTCAGATTTGTTAATTAGAGTATAATTACAAGTTAACATCAGTCTGACTGACGCGGCTTATTATCCTCAAACATCAAAGCAGATTGAGTGTTATGCTGCTGAAATTGTCCGCTTGACCTCTATACCCTTTGGATTGTTTTAATGTCTGTGAGCTGAATATTTGCACTTCTGTGGACTTAAATGTGTTAACACCAAGAGCTGCTTTGACTCAAGCTCTGAACGACTTGACTCTTTGAGTACATTTTTTAGCTTCAGTTAGGATAAAGATGCCTAATCCTAGATACACCAGCCTCCTCTCTGTGAATATGGTTGTTGCAAAATTATTCTGAGAGGCTGTATTGTTTCTTAAACCTCTGAGGTTTAAGGACTGGTTAAAGGCAAATCCTTCATACATAATATTACTCATTGTAGGCTCGATTAGTTTTTAATTAGTTTTTTAATTGAGTTGCAGAATTATTTTAAACAATTCTTTCAAATACTTTCAGATTGACATCACTAAAACATGTCAATTGTTAAAACATGCCATTTCCACAGTGCAGTGGAAATGCATATATTTACTGCCCTCTAGTGGTCACAGGCGGTAGAGAAACATTATATTGGGAATAAAGGTGTGCTTTTCACAAATTATGTAAATACATTTGTTAGTTGGCTACATTAAAATAACATCATCCCGCAAAGATGTGAGCTTTCAAAAATCAGTTGGACTGCCATTGCCAATCCAAAGGAGAGTCTCTGAAAACTCTTAAAAGGTTAACATATCTGTGAGAGGAGACACCTTTTTGGTTTTGTCCTATTTTCAAGCATAACTGCTACAGAAGAACTAAGCTAAAGTCCAATGGCCTGTCCTGTCTACCAATGCTTTAGTACAGAAATACACTGTGTGTTCATGGTGAGAAGTACACACCAGAGATTTGGTCTCTTAGTTTCAGCCAGCTGGCTGCACAGACCATTTGTTCTCACCACATCAGATTCTCAAGTTCAATTACTAGCTTACATTTTCACAGGACAGCTAATACAGGACTAAGACTTCCTTGCTTAGTAAGTCAGGGACATGTCAGCAGTAAGTTGACTTTAACCCCCCCTTGTTACCTAATCCCTTTTGCTAATGATGAATCATTTTTATTTTCTGGCAGACCCTACCAGATTTTTTATCTTTAATATCTTGGTAGTTGAAAGGATACAGTTTGTGCAGTCTAAAAGGTTTCTTAAATCCTTTGGAAGAAAAACAGGCCTACAACATCACCATATCTATCAGTGTAGATGAGGCGGTTCTCCACATCCTTTGTTTGTTTCCAGGGTCACTTAGTGTTTCTTACTGAAAAGCTCAATGCTGGTTACATCTACACAAACTACATGGATTTAGTTTGAGTCACAGTTGTAGTGGAACAAACTCCATGTGATTATGGACAGATTTATTTTTCAAAGACAAGCTGGCATGTAGATCTCTGGAAGATCACTATAAATAAAGGCCACAGTGAATCTTATGTACTTACTAAGGTTCAATTGGCAACATATACAAAGGCACATCCCCACTTTGTTCTTGCCATGAAAGGTGATTTGATTACCTTAATGTAGGAGACAGGTTCAGATGAAGAACTGCAGTCTTTAATTCTCCAATTTAACAGAAACTAACATCAAATCTGGAAAATAAAATAAAAAGTAAGCAACAGAGAGCAAAGAGAGAAAAAAAACAATGGAGTGTGAGTACATTGAAAAAGGTCATTACATCGTGGACATGAATGAGTTGAGTTCTTTTAGGGTAGAAAGAAACTGCAGTCAACAATCTGCAGATTGAAACTACATGCCATTACACAATAACTCAACCTCCTAAATTATTTTATCATAGATAAATGATGCTTCAAGGTTGGAGAAGTGATGTGTTGCTGCAGGCCATGCTGTGTATTTTAAAATGTTCCATCTAAACATATCTGAGACCAACCATGTCAAGGTTTGTATGAGAGGAATGTGAAGATAGCACTGATTCTGTTAAAGCGATAACATTGTTTTGCTGTCAAAGACATCATTTTCCCACATAACTGACGTAGCTACAAAAAAGATTTCTTTCAACTACTTATCAGGTTTGAATGTCAAATTCTATTAAATTAAAAACAAAACCCATCATTCATCTCTACACTTACTGCCTGAACAGGTGGATGAGTAGCAGAAAATTAGTCCTGTTTACTGTTCCCTGTTTGGCCCAGTAAATCTACTGGACATCCTGACACTTCAGTAGCAGGTATTTTGGTGGTTCCTGACCCAAGACAGATATCAAGCATAATGCAATGACCTGCTCGAAATGAGAGGTTAAATATTATGTTGTCGTATTATCATAAATAAATTAGCTTTATACAGTTGGAGAAGTGATGTGTTGTGTGCCATGCTGTGCATTTTAAAATGCCTTATCTGAAAACAGCTGACACCAACCAGAACCGGATGTTTCAGTACAGTGGTTCTGAATGAAACAACTGTCTACTGACATTGCAGATCAAGAAGATAATGTAATCATGTTAAAACTATGGGGGTAGCTTAAAATACTTTCAGTTTCTCTTCACTAAAGTAGAAAATTGTGAGGCTCTGTAGATTGGAAGCAGACATAAAACATATTTTGCAAAGTTTCTCTAATGGAACCCTGATGTAACAAATCCAATCAAGCAATCAGGAAAACATCTTCAGGTTCACAGTTCTATTTTTAATCAACTTTGGTAATCTTAATGTAAGGAAATCTTGTCCTTCCAAATACTCTTAAACTTGTCAGCATGTTGGCTTGTCTTATCAGTCACCATAAACACATTTTTGTAAATAAATGAGCTTGTTGGAATACGTTTATGGTAGAATACAAAAACTAAAGATGTTCTGAACACCTAAATACATGCAGAAATCACTGAATATAACATATGAAAAGTGTACCTTATTGTAAGGAGTGTGTTTCACTCATGTCCATAAAACTTCAATAAAAATATTTTCAATCTGATTCATTAAAACAAAGCAAACTGGACTTCTAATCAAAACTAGCCACAAATAAAAAATATCAATGAATCATGAGCTGCAGGTACAAGGCCACAAGATCTTTGTTTAGATAATCAACATTTATTATTCAGTACATTACTATAAACAAAGGTCTGAATGTTCAAAAATGAAACTTGGAATACCATGCTTTGCATTTTAAAAATGCTTTATCTGAATACACCCAACATCAACCATAACGGCTGATTCAGATCAGTGGTTGTGAATGAAAGCAATGAGGGTAAAATCTATAAAGCTTCTGTGAAAATATTTCGTTTCAGTTTACTGAAGTGATAACATGTTTCAGCATAAGAAAAAACTCCTGCTTGGCAACATAATTTTAGTCCATTTTTTAGTATTTTTCATGAGATGAAAATAAAGTGCTACAAAAGTAAATTAAAACCTTTGCTCAGTTTCCCAGACATGCAGCACCATCCTTGACTGACTGGAGACAGTCAAGGTTCTTCTGCAGCTAACAGTTCAAAATACTTGCGTTAGTATAATTGGGATTATACATCATAAATGTATGATACTCATAAACAATACTTGGAGATAGTTAAGGTTCAAGTCAGACATCCAGTGTTTATTACTACTTTTATAGTTTTAATATTTTGGTGTTTGTCTTGAGTCATAAAAACTGTCACGTAAAAATAAATCATATGTCATGTTTTATACTTGAATCAAAGGCAATATGTTGAACTGATAACTAGAAACCTGAATAAATTGAAATTTAAGTAAGTTTATTTCTCTTATTGATAATGTTACATGTTTATTGCAAATAAAACTGAAATATTGAGGAATAGACACTGGAGTCAATTTGATTAGCAGCTACACTGTTTAGGACAGACCTCATCAACTAGACAAGGTAACAAAAAGTAAAAGAAAGGTTTCAGCATAGTTCAGGGGCCATTCAGTTTACTTGGGTAAACAAATAAAGCTTCAGTAAAATCATGTGACCAACTTATTTCCTCCTCCTCTTACAGAATATAAAACTCTGAATGCTGACTTCTCTTTACTCTTTCAGCCTTGACAGCCTCACTGAGCATTGTGAAGAGTAGTTGTGTGATTGACTACACAGGTAGGAAAACTTTCCAATGTTAGAGCCTAAATTTGGATGTTAGAATATAAACTGAGATATTGTTTACTTTTTATGTTCACATTTTCAAAGGTTCACTTAAATTAAACAACTGTTTAACAATTAGTTGAATGTAGGTTTTACAGCTGACCTCTGAAAACACAACAAAGACATCCCTTAATGCCAGTTGTGCTTTTCTTAATTATAATTCTTCCCTAAGTATTACACATTAATTACCTTTTAAGTGATGAGGTATAGTAAGTAATATACAATATGCCTAATGCATGACTTTAACTACACTTACAAACATAAAAGCAGGCATAACAATAATAACAGTAACTTTTCTTTTTGTTTTTGATTAGTCACAGAATCCTGTTTCAGCCTTACTGGAGTGAAAATCACGACTTCATCATCATGCAAAGAATGTAAGTAGTAAAAACATTTATTGGTAACAAAGTTTATTGAAATCTGAGCTTATCAAACCATGGAAACGCTTTAAAATTTTTAACATATTTCAAATGCTACTTTATGATTTATATGCAGTAAAAGGAGACTAAATAAGAGAAATCTTAGGATAAACACTAGTGAATGAGTTAACAAATGAGATGAACCATTCTCACAAAGGAAAAGAAGCACGAAGTTGGACAATGTTTGGTGTTTGACTGAGGGCAGGAGGAGCTGTTGCCAAATAAGATAAAAACCTATTTGCATTGGTTAGTCAAAAGAAAATAGGTTAGACAAAAACAGGCACAGCCTGTTTAGCAAAGAAAAGCACTTTAAATTGAAACAGACACAAAGGGTTAATGAATTATAGAGCCTCAGATGGGATCTGGTTTATGGACTTCCCAACCTTAGTCTCAAACAATGTCACAGCAGGTGTTAGTAGGACTGAGTAGGACTGAGGCATTGTAAATACCTGCAAAATAGTATTTATCTTGATGCAACAAAAATAGCTAGTTTTGGGGCCCAAAAACATACACGTAAACTTAGAAATGTGTGTACATGTCCAATGCATATGTATTTTACTGTTTAGGTCTCTATTTAATGTAGGGGTTTTGCTTTTTAATAATTCAACATAAGAATTACCAAGAATGATGTAAGTGGGGCCATCAAGAAAACTGTATGGTTACATATTTGACACATAGGTTGTTATTTAAATATTTCAAGGGTTTGAGTATTTTAGTTAATTTTTACTTATTTTGTAGGAACTTCAACAAAGAGGAACATAAAAAGTCTGTTTAATGTTTACCCCAATAACTGGTTTTAGTGCTGTTTCACAAATTCTCTGTTGACTTTCATGTATTATTTTAAGAAATTGAAAGAAATTGGTTGTCTAATAGCTTCTCATCAAATTACTAATTGAGTTTGATGTTTCAGAATAAAAGAAATAAAGGCACTGACTGAAAGTACCAATGAAAAACCTTAAGAAAATATATCAAGCCATATTTAACTGAAAATTATTTTCATTTCAACATAGCAAATGTTTTCTGCTGACGTAACCTGGTCTGGGTACCAATGTTGTCCACAAATGTGTTCCAAAAAAGGGTGTTAGCAGCTGTATTAAGCCCAGCTGTGAACTTTTTTCACTCATCTTTAGCTGAGTGCAACCAATTGTTAATCAAACATAATTTGATTGACTTTAAACAATGTCATATTTGGTCTAGGGTCAGGAAAAGGACAGCTGCTTTGTAAGATTGAACAAAATTCATTTTATCCTCTCTGCTGAGCAAAGAAAAGCTCTTCTTGTGTGAAACCTCATCCTTCCAAATGCAAGTTGTCTTGTTTTATCAGTCAATGTTAAGTGGAGTCTCCTTTGGATAATTACCTTCTTTTTCAAGGGGGTACATTATCTAGTGCCATACAACAAGGAAGTAACACTATAAATAAGAACATGTGAAACGATAGAAATAAAATTGCTGCCCTCTGCTGTTGGTTCTGAGATACTGAGTAAATTGAAAATGGAACAGTCTGATCATGGTTGAGCTGATTATAAAGATCTACCCAAGTAAACTCAAAGGTTATTAAAATGATGAGACGGTAAAGGGTTATAAGGAAATGCTGTTACGCTCAGTGTCATATGTCAACTCAAGGTCCAGAGTATCGAGACAAGAGCGGGTAGGTCTGTGGATGTTTTGAGGAAAGCCAGTTGAATCTAAGATAACTTTAAAGGTTACATTTAGGCTGTGACTTCCAGTGTCAACATGAATGTTAAAGTGCCCCACTAAATTGAACTTTTCAGTTTATTAATTAGCACGTCAGCAGGAGAGCAACAGAAGAGCTTTCTCAGAGCCACTGAAGCAGTGAGATCATGCAGAACAGAATATGTCTTCTGATGTGCCATACAGCCATTGAGTGTTTTGCCTCATACAATCAGTGCTTCTGTTGACAGACTACCGTTCTCACATTCCTCAGTCAGCTACATGCTGACACATAGTGATATTAAATATGGTGGAGAAACTTAATGTTAAAAAACGGTCTTTCGAATGGACTTGAACTGATGCTGGCAGTGGATATCATAAACACAGCATATAGTTTTAGGGGGAAAATATTTTTGGGTTACTGTAAGTGTCAGTCACTTTTTGATCAGATCTATGTGAATCTTAATCACTGGCATCTGTTCTGGGATTTTATGGCTTCTACTTTGCAAACATGGTAACAGAAAAAAACTGAGATTAAATGTATCTAAACTGGAATTTAAATAAAGTTAATCTGCAATTTAAATAAAGTTAATCTGCAAAAAATATGCAAATTTCTTTTGGGTACTTAACTTTTTTCTTCTCTTAAAATCTGCAGCCATCACAAATATTTCTAGCAGTACAATTAAGCCCAAAATGATTCACACCCTTGGCAGATTTGGATTTTAAATTATTTTCATTCAACCAAGAAGTTTGTTTCTCAGAGGAAATGAGATAGGGGTCTGTCAGAAGAGAATACAACAAATTTCTATTTTTTAGCCATGTTTTATTGAAAGAAATATGCTTGTCAAAAGTTATCCATACCCTCCTGAATAATAAGTGAAGATATCTATTGGCATTACAGCAGTCAAACCCTTCTTCTAACAGTTGAGCAACTTTCTGCATTTTTCCTTTTGTATTCTGATGGTTTGTCGTTGGTGTTGAGTTTCTAGTCTTTTGGGTTGGTAGGCCTCATTGCCATCACCCCAAGCTTCAGCTCAGATTCTTTGTCATATTTAGGTTAGAAATCTGACTGGACCACTCCAGAACATTAGTATGACTTCCAGTCTGAAGAAACTTGTTGGTCACATTAAAAGATTACTTTAAACCTAAATCTGCCAGGAGTATGAATAATTTTGAGCCTAACTGTGCATTTCTGCATCAAATAAAACCCCAATATCTAAACATCTTAAATTTTCAAAGGGTAAATTATGAATTTTTTCCACAGAAATGTCTCCTACAAATACAAGGACATCATCTCTGAAAGTCGTCAGATCTATTCAGGATCTCCCGCTATCTACCAGCTAAAACTAGAAAAGACAGAGCTCGGACCTCTGACAAGAGTCACGCTTGGTGAAAAAAACATCAGCAAGATAAACAAAACCATCTTACTTGTTGGAGAAACAGGGGCTGGAAAATCAACCCTGATCAACACTATGGTCAACTATGCCATGGGAGTTAAGTGGGAGGATAAAATCTGGTTTCAGATTGTAGAAGAGGATGGAAGAAGTCAGTGTGACAGCCAGACATCAGATGTGATTGTGTACGAAATCTTTGGTTTTGAAGGTAAACCTATGCCATTCTCTCTGACCATCATTGATACTCCGGGATTTGGAGACACCAGAGGGATTGAAAAGGATGCAATTGTCAGTCACAGATTGTTTGACTTGTTTCGATCAGAAGATGGAGTTCATGAGATTCATGCAGTGGGTCTGGTGATGAAGGCTACAGATAATCGTGTTAATGACAGATTATCTTATGTCCTGAACTCAGTGATGTCTCTTTTTGGAAGAAACCTAGAGAACAACATTGTTGCTCTTCTCACTCACTCAGACGGACAAAGACCCAGAAATGTCATTGAAGCCCTTGAACAAACAAAAATTAAATGTGCAAAAAATGAAAACAACCAGCCTGTTTACTTTCTGTTCGATAACTGCCAGAATGAAGACCGAACGGCAGACACAGAATTTCTGCAAGTTGCTGACAAAATTTCAGACAAAGGAATGAGAGCACTCACAGCATTTCTGGAAAAAACTGCACCTAAAAGACTGATGACCACTGCTGAAGTTCTGAATGAGCGCATCAGCCTGATAGCCTCCATCCAAAACCTCCAGGAGAGAATCCAAATGACTGAACACAAACAGACGGAAATAAATGGAATCAAAGACGCTCTAAAGAAACATTCAGAGGAGATGAGGAGGAATGAAAACTTCACTGTAGAAATTATGAGGGTCTACAAGGTGAAGGAACCTACTAAAAGTAAAAAGCTGTTGTTTAATTTTTTTGAAAAAGCCATGTGCTGCACAGTCTGTGAAGAAAACTGTCACTATCCTGGATGTACACTTGCTTTGAGTCCCTATTACTGCGAAGTCATTCAAAAAGGCCACTGCACTGTCTGCACTGGGAAGTGTCCTGCATCAGTTCATGTAAGAGAGGCCTGGAGATATGTCACCAAGGCCAGAAAAGTTCAGTGGACTCTGAAAGCTATGGAAGAGAAGTATATGAGGAATAAGACAGATGGTGAGAAGAAATTAAGCCTTTTAAAAAACCTGGAAAAGGAAATGAAGAAACTTTCAATCGAGAAGTCCCAGCTTGTTGATGAAGCCTTCAGACATGTTGTTACGCTGGAGCAGATCGCCCTGAAGGTTAATTCAGTTTCCACATTTGTCTACTTGGACTTTCTGATTGAGAAGCTGAAAGAAAAAGGAGATAGTGAGAAGGTGCAGAAACTAGAGGAGATGAAGAGCAGAGAAGATGAAGGAACAAAATTAGCACTGCAGTATCTGTGGGGTAAAATGACAGACACAATGCAATGAACATAGGAGAAACATCATGGCACCCTCCACAATAATATACAAGCCCCTGGTAAAAAAATAAATGTGAAGGCTGTTTTGGTGTCTTCTGTGTTATTCTTCTTCTAAAGTAAAAAAAGATCATTTTAAAATGTATAAAAATGAATTTGGTGGCAGTGATACTGAAAGGAATTGTTTAACCATAATTAACACAATATTATAAAACTCTCCATATGTCCTCAAGCTTTTACAGTGGAATATTTTTTTGTATTTATGTATATTGTCAATAATACCCACTTATATTATGTTCACCATGTAGGTTCACTGAAACCAGAATTTTACCTTTAAGTATGTTAAGTCTTGAATATTGGCACAAGGTGGCAGCAGACACATCCGTGTTATGCAGTGCATCCGGAGTGTATTCACGATGCTTAGTATTAAGCAAAGGCAGTGAATACTTATGTAAATGTTTTTTTCTTGGTTTTCTATTTTTAATAAATTTGCAAAAAAATTTAAAAACTTATTTCCACCTTGTCATAATGGGGTATTTGTAGAATTTTGAGGAAAAAGATTAATACAATTTGGCTGTAACATCACAAAATGTGGAAAAAGTAAAGTGCTGTGAATACTTTCCAGATGCACTGTAAATGATTAAACCTAAAGGGTCTCAATATCTAGTTTTTACAACATAAAGAAATTGGATCTTTAATATGAAATGAAGCTATGTTATTTATGTAAATATACTAATTTCTAGGGACTATTAATTAATATCTTTTCTCATAACTTTTCTCAGTAGCATAAGTTAACTTTCTTGATTACAGTAAAAACCAAAATGGTTTTGATTTAATTGAAAAGGAAAATCCTCAACCTAAAAAAGTCTGTATTTGATGTGCCTTATTTAAAAAGAGTAGAGAACTGTTAAATGCAGTAAAACCTCATTAAACCGTAAAGCTTGGTAAAGATATTTGTACATGGGGTCTGATCAGATGAACCAAGTCAGAGCTTGCTAAAAGCTTTAAAAAGTGATTCCTGAAGGACTCATAAGAGTACAAAAGGTGTTGCAATAATTTTATAAGCAATTATCGTAATAAGTTTTCTTGTTTTTAATATGGACTTCTTTGGCTTGTTAACTGAGAAGGTTTAAGGTGAATCTGTTTGTCTTTCTTTCTTTGACTTTTATTAAAGGAGTCCAAGGGAGTCCTAGATAATCTGTATTGCTTTCTTAGTGTTACACTACATCAAAGTAAATATTATATTTACAGCATTTGGAACAATATGCTTAAACTTGAAAAACTCACTGGTTGGATGTTGAACTCCAGCTGATGTATGGGTGGAGAGAAGAATCATTAAATTACAAGAAAAAAAAACATTTAACATTTTAGAAGAAAAGAAAAT
Organism: Anableps anableps; assembly: GCA_014839685.1. NCBI lineage: Eukaryota > Metazoa > Chordata > Actinopteri > Cyprinodontiformes > Anablepidae > Anableps > Anableps anableps. The sequence goes on along the minus strand of CM026081.1, from coordinate 520,526 downwards.
AATAGAAATGCGTATTTTTGATGAACTGGCATGTTCTCTCCAGTTCATTAGCAAAGAAGATGGTCAAGACCAACATTTAAATTACTTTTGGGTTAAAACGTCTATCTGGATAACTCTTCAATGGTTTAGATTTGGTCTAAGACACTGTAAACAATATTCCCCATTAGATTTTAAAATAATGCTTTAAAATAAAATTTGCTTGGCTCTATCAGAAATGCAAATACAGTTTGTTTATATTTTTGCTTATATTTTGTTACTCTAAACCATATGTAAAATAGGTCGAAAGTCCTTTGAGCAAGTTTGTGCTTTTTCTTTTGCAGGATCGAGAATCCCTCTCTGACAAAACTGATTTCCTCAGGACATCCAAACATCTATCAGCTGATTACAAAGACAGGGAGGTTGGGAGCTCTGTCCACAGTGACTTTTGGTATAAAAGACACAAAGCAGATAAATAAAACCATCTTACTTGTTGGTGAAACAGGGACAGGAAAATCCTCTTTGGTCAATCTTATTTTCAACCATGCAATGGGAGTTCAGTTTGAGGATGGGGTCTGGTTTCAGATCGTAGATGAACAAGATGGTCAAACACCAGATGTGATCCTATATGAGATCTTTGATTTTGAAGGTAATATTCTGCCCTATTCACTCACCATCATTGATACTCCTGGATTTGGAAGCACCAGAGGACTCAAACATGATGACATAGTCATTGACAGGATGCGTAAATTGTTTGAGTCAGAAAATGGTGTTCATATACTTCATGCAGTAGGTCTGGTGATGAAGGCAACTGATAACCGACTAAGTGACCGACTGATGTACATTTTTGACTCAGTGATGTCTCTGTTTGGAAATGACATGGAGAAAAACATTGCAGCTCTCATCACTCACTCAAATGGAAGAACACCTAAAAATGCTCTTCAAGCTCTTGAAGTTGCAAACATCAAATGTGCAAAAAATCAAAACAATCAAGCAGTTTATTTCTTGTTTAATAACCACCAGAATGAAGACCGGGCAAATGAAGCAGAATACTTTAAAGGAGCTGATATGATATCAGAGAAAGGAATGAGAGAGTTTATAGCTTTTGTCGAAAATAATCCACCTCAACAACTGAAAACAACCACTGAGGTGATGAATGAACGCATCAGACTGACGGCCTGCGTCCAAAACCTTCTGGAGAGAATCAAACTGACTGAACAGAAGCAGACAAAAATCAAACAGATTCATGAAGGCTTGAAGATGCGTGAAGGAGAGATGAAGGGAAAAGAGGAGTTCACTGTGCATATTGATGAGACCTATGTTACTAAAGAACCTATCAAAGGTGGAAAGAAGTGGCTTATCTTCTTTGAAGGAGCTGTGACCTGCACGGTCTGTAAGGAGAACTGTCACTATCCTGGATGCACTAAGACCTGGCTCCCTGAGTTCTGTGAGGTGATGAAAGGAAGCCGCTGTACCGTATGTTCCAAAAAGTGTCCTTCATCAGTTCACATTAAGGATAAGTGGGTTTATAGGCACAAAACAAGGAGAGTTGAGAAGACAATACCACAGGCGAAACGCGACTGTGAAAATAAAACCAAGTTTGAGGAGCAGACACGTCTTCTGAAAAACCTTGAAAAGGAAATGGAGCAACTTTCAAAAGATAAATCCAGACTTGTGGATGAAGCCTACCAACATATCGTAAGACTGGAGCAGATTGCTCTCAAAGTTGATTCAGTGTCCATTAATGTCCACTTGGACCTCCTTATTCAGAAGATAAAAGAAAAAGGCGACACAATGAAAGTCCAAAAACTGGAGGAACTGAAGAGAAAAGCAGATGAAGGAACCAAAGCAGCACTGAGATACAAACGTGTTTCTCAACATAGTTTATGATGCAAAATAAATCTGTGAAAAATTAATCAGATGTGCTCATTGGAATCAATGAAAGGTTTAACACACTGATTCAGAAATGTTTTTAATACAATGCATTAAACATGTGGTGGAGAGATATTTAAAATGAATCAATAAAGTCCAAAAATGTATGTAAGAAAGTAAAGCTTAAATGCTGAGATAAAAAAAAATACTAGTTTAGTTTATCAGAAGTACATTTTATGTTGTTTTTTTTTTTTTTTGATAATGTTATCATAACATTGTTTTTGATTAAAAAACTGAACTTTCACACAAGTTTGTATTTCTACCCATATTAAGATTTTGTATTGCCTTCCATACATTTTAGTAAGTGCATTTATGCCTAATCCAAACACTTACCTTATCCATACCAGCCTAATAGAGACACACATGGCTTACACACACAGTCATACACACAGAGCATGGGAGATCTTGGTAAACACTCACTCAGTGTCTGACTGAACAACTGGGACAGGAACTGATCATGTCATCACATGAACTAACCAGTCGTGATTTTTTTGAAACGTTATTGTATAAAATATGTTCAGTCAGGGGGATGGAATATGGATGGGTAGAGAGAAATACAAAAAAACACTGGAAATCTGCTTCTAGATCAGTAGAGAGAAAGAATGCAACAACAAAGAATCACAAAACCACAGTGACAAACAGAAAAATGAACTTTTTGCTGACTTGCTACTGGCTATTGAAAACGAACATAAAATATCAGATATTTTCTATATTTTCAAAAGAGACACTTGTTACATGTGCTGCTGTTTGTTCTGCAACATGTGGAGTTATGTTGCATGAACCTGCCATCTGTTTCAATCCGCCCTATCAGGTGATTATGGGTCTGTCAGGATAATAACAACATGGAAAGCGCAGGAACTGATAGTCTGACTTAAAATCCAAAGGTTTACTCCATTCTCAAAACCAACACAAAACCTGTCGACATGCTTCAGAAAACTCTATGAGAATTATAAATGTATCAGATTATTGTCATCCAATCAATAAAATATAGCGTAATTATAAATTTTATGATTTAGTAGAGCTCAACGCTGTATTGACAATATACAAAGTTTAAAATAAACTCTGTCCAAGTTTTATACAGAAGTTAATAAAAATTAAAGAAACAAAGTATGAATTAAGAGATGTTTATTTTAAAACCTAAAAGTCAGGACAAATATTAAAAACAAATGCACTGAGATTGGGATTTTTATGTGTGGAATAATTGCAGCGAGGAGCTAAAACTGTGCTGTTTGCTCTTTGTATTGAAAAAAAATGTGAAATCATTTGATAAACAAATACAGTAATTTAATTAATTGTTTAAATTCTTTTGTGATTTTGTCTACAGATTTGGCTGGAATTCCTTAGTGATCTCTTTTGGAAAAATATCCAGGAAAGATGCTGCTGTTTAGATTTTGATAATGCTGATTGTTGCAAGAAGTGAAGGTTGAAAATAAGCTTGTCTGTTTGTCTGAATGGTCTGCTTTCAGATTCATATGGCCTGCAGGCTCACCCGATGCAACTCCATATAGGAGCAACTACAGATTGTCAATATCTACTAACTTAGTGTTCTATCCCACTGATATGAACATTTCAGTTTGAGTTGTTTTCAGCTTGAAATAACAAAAACTGTTGGCTAAATAATGGCAACACAAGAATTCATTTATTTTGCAAAAGCTAACAAACGTGAAATCTTTATGGGAACTGTCACTGCGAATAACTTCATAGAACCCCCGCCCCCAAAATCTGAACAACCTTGTTAAGGTCAGAAAGAGAGACTTGGCAAAAAATGACTCCATAAGAATTAAGTCAAGGCAATTTTATTTGTATAGCACATTTTCAGCAACAAGGCAATTGAAAGTGCTTTACATGATTAGAAGCAACATAAAACAATAAACATGCAAAAAACATTACATTGCAGTGGCAAAGTAAGGAAAAAACAATGACAGGTTGAAAAGCAGACGACCCTTGATATTTCAGTTGTTATCAATTAAAGGCAGCTCTAGCCTTGATTTAGAGGAACTCAGTATTTCAACATTTTTGCAGTTTTTTAGAAGTTTGTTGCAGGTTAGTGGAGCATAAACACTGAATGCTGCTTCTCCATGTTTGGTTTTTACTGCTACAGGAGGGGTACTAGTAAGAACCAGAAGACCTGAGTGGTCGGAAAGGTTGATACGACGACAACAGGTCTTTAATGTATTTTGGCGCTAAGCCGTTCAGTGATTTATAAACTAACAGAAGTATTTTAAAGTCTATTGTCTGAGCTCCAGGGAGCCAGTGGAAGGACTTTACAACTGGGATGATGTGCTCTATTGTCTTAGTTTTAGTGGGAACGCCAGCAGCAGCGTTCTGGATCAGCTGCAGCTGTCTGGTTGACTCTTTAGGCAGACCTGTGAGACACTGTTGCAGTAATCAATGCGACTCAAGATAAACGCATGGATGACTTTCTCTAGATCTTGTTGAGACATTAGTCCTTTAGTCCTGGAGATGTTCTTCAGGTGAGAGAAGGCTGACTTTGAAGAGAGTTCAAAGGTCAGAACCACTGGTGACCAAAAATAACACAAAGGCCTGTTTACCCAAAAACATTTACCAAACCATTTCCCGAAAAAATATTCTGTGGCCTAAAAACAGGAAGCCATTGATGGTATTACCCCAATATTTTATTCTTTGTGTAAAGCTGGTGTTACTGTTACCTGTCTGGATCCCCCAGTGTGGATCCTTGTTAAGAAAATGAGGGCAGAGGGACAACCCACTGAGTGGCATTTTGTACAAGATTTTCAGGCTGTGAATGTAGCTTTTCACTCCTTTGCAAGTTTTGCAGAAAAGGCTTTTGGAACTTCAGGGGTGCAACATTCCATACTTTGTGTGGTATGGTCCTGATTGTAAACCCTGTTTTCTAAAACATTTTTCCCTCTCTGCTAAACTGACACGTTGATTAGATCACATCTCAAAGCGTTGTTATGGTATTAGCATGACATACAGAATGGTACATTAACGCACTGGGCCCAGCCATGAAGCAGTGAGCTATATACAGAGAACAAAGACTCTGGTAAAACATCTGAATCCCAGAATGCACCACATTAACCCATTTTCATTGCCAGTTTCCAGGAAGGAGGAGTGACTTCAAAGAACCATGGCCTCCACTGGCTGCATTGGGAAGGACAAACGTGCCTAAATCCTTTTCCTCATTAGACTGGTTTAAAGACTGCACCTTCGAAGAGACCCTGGATCCACAATGAATCACAATTTACAGTTTGTGTAATCAGTAATTGTATGCCGACTGAAAAATAATCCTAAATATGGCTCTACAGCCATATCTGAGCTCCTGCAGAAAAGTGGTCTTAAAAAAACTATAGATTTTCCAGCAAGAGATGCTGTCTGTAATCACACTGACGCAGCGTTCTTTTTCTCCACTGCCCTAAAGAGACAGATTGATAGGTGTTATGAATGGTGAGTTAGAGAGTGGACCAAAGTGCAGTCAAGAGCTGGGAAGGATCATGTTGAAGAAGTCTCTTTAATTATGAACTGTAAATTTACAATGATGAATGGAACAAAGTGGGGGCCAGAGCACAAGAGCCAGAGAACAAAACTAGGACAGCAAAGCTAGAATGGGAGCTAGAATGGGAACCATGGAGCAAACACAAGAATCCAGAGGAGCTTAAATACTGAGGGAGAGGTGGAAAGGACAAAAGGAACCAGAAGAGCTAACTACAGGTGAGTGGATGCAGCTGGGGAAGGGAGCAGGCAGAGGCAAATGAGGAAGTATTAAAAGCTGAGAAAGGGAGCAGAATGCCATGCTTCGGGTAGGGTGAAAGATAAAGCAGAGGGAACATAAGAGAAAAACTTGAAACTAATATAAACAGTAAACAAAAAGAAACACGAATCTAAAGAAACAAATCTGAAGCACAAACGATAAGAATAAATTAACGCACACAAGGAATAAACTAAAAATGCAAAATATATGGAAATAAACAATAAATAATCAAAACACAGAAACATGAATAAAACTAAAAAGTCCAAACAACAGAGGATCCTAACAATAGGAACCTGCACACACTGTCCATATGTGCCAGTCGAAGCAGTCGCTTCCTCCACTGCTCGGCCATCACTGCTGCCACAGCCTCCTTTGTTAACCAGAACGGCAACTCACTGATCCACCAGAAATCTTCCTGTTCATAAGAACGGTTTAAGTAAGAGACTGTGGCTGGAAGAGAAAATCAACTGAGGATAAAACTATTTAAATATTGTTCTGTTGATAGTGTTTTGCATTGTTTTATACTTAAATTCCATGAGTGCAAACAGGCCACCAAGCCTGAGGTGTAGACATTTGTTTGTCAGGACAATGACAGGTAAAGAGTCACTTTACCCTTGCAGTGTGAGTTTTTTGTGTTTTTACGGAGTTTTCCTTTCTTCTCCTGTCACTAACCTGCATAAAACCGGTCCGCATAGTCCTTATAAAAGTGCTAAATTGTGTCCATTAACTGCTAATAGTAACACTAAACACTGTCAATGTGAAAACTAAGGTAGTCACTGTTGATTCTGCTGTGTTTAAAACACAACTCATTTATTTCGTGGTGGTTAGCCATAGCAAACACTACATGCTTCCAAACAAATTAATATCAATGATGCTTAAAGGTACACATGACTTAAAGGGATTGATAAAATAACACCAAAGTGCTAGTTTCTTTGTTGATAAGTTGAGCCTCTAATTCTGGATGTGACACCATCACAGCCAAAATTGTCTCAAGCAGCCATTTAAGTAGATCATAGCTTCATTCGATCCATCACTGTGCAGGCAAAGTTATACAACATTACGAATCAATCGTCCAAAAGGTTATAGATTTCTAATTCAGCAAATTATTTAATGAAACATTACTTTATTTAAAAAATTCACTTCTGCTTTGCATCCTGAACGGGCTGTTGGAACACATATCAATTGTGGCTTTTAATTTAGTTAATTTTAGTTTTTTTCAGATAATATAGAATATTTTACACATTCTTGAAAAGTTTCAGGAATGCTCACCTGTTAATGTTGAAAGACAGTGAGCAGTTTGTTCCATTATCATTCTTTGTTTAGATATTTTGCAGTTTCTTTCCTTTCTTTCTCTTTCCTTTTTCTCCTCCCCAACTATTTTTCTTCCTCAAATCACATCTGAGGCTGGATTTAATCTCCAGCTACAACAGAATAGTTTAAGTAGAATATAATCTATAAATGTGGGGGCGCAGTGTAAATGTCTGTCTTTGCTAGATTGTGATACCTTTAGTCAGGGTAATTATCCTGTTTCCCAAGTTGCTACAGATGAATATTTTCCTGAATTTTCTGCATGTCCTCTTAGATATTTTCTCTCCTTCTGTGAACTCGTGAAACCTACCTGATCTGAAGAACCCTCTGCTGCTCACTTTATCCACAGTTCCACCAACCAGGACTGATCTGATCCACTGTCCACTCTGGTCGCTCCACAATAGTCAAACCTCACATGCCTGTCCGCTTCCACTGACCAGTCTCTACTCTGTCACTGTATCTTAAACAAACTTTTACCACTCAGTAAGCTCTGGATCAGACAATGCTGCCCTGAGGCTCCCCTCTTTAAGCCTTATATTTAATCAAATACTAGGTTTGGCAGATAACTGAAATAACCCATTAATATGGACCCTAATACCTGTAGAGTCAACCCCCGTTGGAGAGTTCACTTCATTTTTTTAATCACCTGTCAAACAGCTGTAGCACTAAAATGACAGCAGTTATCATTTTTCAAAAGAGTTCAGGCGAGATTAGGAGACACCAGTTTATTGAGGACTTGGGAGAAACAGGAAAAAAATACATTGTTTGTAGTTTTAATAATGTTGTACATGCATTTAGTCTGTAACATATTGTTATATATGTTAGTGTTATATTACCGAGTCTTTAGTGTTTCTAGCATGGATTTTCTGAGACCATTTTAGAAAGTTTTACCATGTTTGTACCATAAAAGTTGTGACTGAATCACCCTCTACTTGTCTCTGTTCTTGTATCAAGAAAAAGACAGAAATTAAGTAAAATAAATCAAATCTAAGACCTCTACCATGAAACATAAAATGTCTTTATAATTTGTAATTAATTGATTAAACTTGTATTAGTCTTTTTCTGATATTTTTGTCATTCTCACACTAGTTTACAAGTTATTAGTGTATTTCTGTAATTTGTTGTAAAGTTTCCAAATCCACCATGTTTACTGTGTAACATATCAAATCTGTTTCCAACCATGGAAAAAGATCATTTTCATAGATTGTTCTCAGCTGATAAGTCAGAATAGTGACCTCATTATTGCATCTTCAGCTGATTCAAAGGAATTTGCTGATATTGTAAAGCTGCTCTGCTTCCTTCATCCAGGTTTCTTTTAAGTCGTTCTAGTTTCCGGACTCTCTTGTCTTCCTTCTCCTTCATCTTCTCAATCAGGAAGTCCAGATGAGCTAAAGTAGATGCTGAATCAACTTTGAGAGCAATCTTTTCCAGTTTGACGACGTGTTCATAGGACTCATCCAGCAGCTGATATTTCTTTGCATTCAGCTGTTTAATTTTTGTCTCCAGAACTTCTAAGTAACTCAGGCTTTTCTCTCTTTCAGTTTTACTGTTTTCATACACTTGTTTTATTTCTTTCAGAGTCATCTGAACTTTTCTTGTCTTGGTCACATATCTCCATTTTTCTTTCACATGATCAGACGTGGGGCACTTCCCACTACAAACGATGCAGTAACCCCCTTTGATAACATCACAGAAGGCAGGACTTGGGGCCAGTGTGCATCCAGGGTAGTGACAGGTCTCCTCACAGCGAGTACAGCACATAGCTCCTTCATAAGAAACACCTTTAAACCAGTTTTTAGTAGTGATAGGTTCTTTGTCTTTGTAGGACTCCTCTGTTTGAAAAGCAAAATGTTTATTCTTTTTCATCTCTTCTTTATGTTTAATCAGGTTATGTTGAATCTGTCTGATTTGCTCCTGTTTTTGTTCAGTTTCAATTATTCTTTGCTGCAGATTTTGAATGCAGGCTGTCAGTTGACTGCGTTCTTTTATAACATCAACAGTTGTCTTCACATTTCGAGGACGAGCCTTTTCTAGAAAGGCAGTGAACTCTGTCAATCCTCTCTCTGTTATCTTATTGGCACCTTCTAGGTATTCTGGTTCTTCGTTCCGGTCTTCGCTCTGGCAGTTATTAAACAAGAAGTAGACAGGCTGCTTTTTCTCATCTTTGGCACATTTAATATTTGAAACTTCAAGAGCTTGAAGGACGTTCTTTGGTGTTCTTCCATTTGAGTGGGTGATGAGAGCTACAATGTTGTCTTCTATGTTTTTTCCAAACAACGACATGACTGAATTCAAGACATACATCAGTCGGTCACTGAGACGATTATCGCTTGCTTTCATCACCAGACCTACTCCATGAATTGCATGAACCCCATCCATTGATTGAAACAAGTCGAATAATCTTTGACTGATGTTGACATCATATTCTATCCCTCGAGTGCTTCCAAATCCTGGAGTATCGATGATGCTCAGAGAGTAAGGTATGCTTTTACCTTCAAAACCAAATATTTCATACACAATCACTTCAGATGTTTCATCATCCTCCTCCTCTACAACTTGAAACCAGACCTCATCCTGAAACTTCACTCCCATGGTGAAATTGACCAGTGCATTGATCAAAGTGGATTTTCCAGCTCCTGTTTCTCCAACCAGCAAGATGGTTTTATGTTTCTTGCATTCCTCTCTTTCACCGACAGTCAGTCGAGTCAGTTTTGCCGATTTTTCTTTCTTTGGTCTAAGTTGGTAAACAGATGGATTTCCTGATTGGATCAGAGTACTTTTGGAGATCATGTTTTCCAGTGTAGAATTCCTAAAAGAAGAACAGACTTACTATAGTGACCTAAAATATGGAATGGGATATTCGGTGTATCTACTGAAAGTGTCACACAGATATACGTAAAATTGTTCATATTTATATAAATAAAATCTAGACTCTCCAGTATGGTTCAATATATAAAGTAAAATAAACGTTAAAGGTATGAACAAATAGCAGATGCAAATAGCAAGTTCTAGAAAATGTACCAGTGTAACATGATAATGGAAAAACTACAAAGTGCAGTTTTGTATATTTGTGCCGAAAGCAATTTAAAGTAACATGAAGACCTATGGAAAGCACAGCTAGACTGCAAACAAGGTTATTTGGCAAGGTTTGCAGTAAAAAGTCATGTGTACTGTTGCAGTGGTAAAGGTTCATTCATTGTGTCAGATGAGGTGTGATACCTCCATGTACCAGACCAGGGCAGCTTTTCTCATAGAGGAGTGGCAGACACAATGAAGGAAATATTCGCACAGAGGCTGAGCTGAGACATTTCATGTTTTTATCAGTTTTTGTGGATTATAAGTTTTTCAAACCTATAGATTTCACTGCAGTTTTTGTTCTTCCTGAGGACATACAGTTAGGGCAGGAAAAAGGACGACCAACACCGGCTGAAATGGTATGAGCTGTTTCTCTTTGTCCACCTCAGATGGGTTAAAAATGAACAGTGAATTTTGACAGTTTCAGATTAATGGGAGGGGAATTTATTTGACTGGAAATGTGGTTATTTTGGCTTTCCCAGTGGCTGAATTGAGTTGGATGTTGTCTTTGCAAAAGCTTTGCATTAAAACTTAACTTCAAATTAAGAAAGAAGTTGTGTATATTTGATTTTTGATATTTGTCACCTTTTTTGGTTGTTCAGTAGCAGTAAAAAGTCTTGGTGCCAGAGTTGAAAGATTTAAGATTTTGATTTGTTGCATGTTCCAAGGGATTTGTATCCAAGTATCCACTAAATGATTCCTCGTTATTAAAAAGGGACAGAAGTCATAAAACAGGAGCTGGCTGGGGGGAATCGGCTCGGGTACGGCTATTAGACTGTGTTACCTCCCCAGATGAAGCACAGTGTGATTCGGATGGACACAATGAGATGTCAAGCAAATTCCCCTTGACACCACCTTTAACACATCTTTTAAAGAGCCTGCTGGAGGATACTCATTAGCTTTAGAGGTTTGGACCTTTTACACAGAGAGCTGGATGAGTGATTTCAACATCTAGATTTCCACAGTTAATTTAATATTTGAACATGGAACCACTGACAAGCAGATAAGTTAGAAAAAGGATTTGTATGTAGCAGAGTGGACATGATAATATATACATTTCAGCAACAAGGCAGTTCAAAATGCTTTACATCATGAAATCATAAAAACATCATAAACTGATCAAACGTTCACCGGTTGTGAAACTAGTAACAAACATTACATCATTACATGTTGTCAAGTGCCATCATTAAAAAAAAAAAACAAAACATCAATTTACATAAAATATGTTGGCCAATATTCCTGTTTTATGGGTCAAAAGCAGATCTAAGTTGGTGGGTCTTTAGCCTTAATTTAAAGGATTCAGTGTTTCAGCTGTTTTGCAGTTTACTGGAAGTTTGTTCCAGATTTGTGGAGCATAGAAGTTGAATGCTGCTTCTCCATGTTTGGTTCTCCATGTGAAGCACATCACATCAACACTCCTGGTTCTGACTACATATCCAAACAGACTTCTCTATAGAAGTTGCAGTCAATGCGCCACAAAAGCCATTGCTAGTAGTTGTGCTTCCTTTTTATTGGCTTCCTTCGTCTTATGATGATCTGGTGATGATACTGTTGGTCTGAATAACTTTAAAATCGATCCACAGACAGCTGTGTCCATTATTACTTCCATAAGCAGTGCGCTTCTGTAGGACGTCTACATTCTTCTGCATCTGTGGATTACTTGGACATTGTAAACCATTCACACGGAAGTCTAATTGTGGTCACATTTAATTAGTAGTATGAATGACCACACACAAAAAAAAAATCAGATTTCAGTGAAAAACATTGAGCATCAATACCTGCTATGTAAATGTAACCTGTTGCCTGTTTAGTAGTCACTGAACAGGGAGGTTAGGAAGCACACAAAACTGCTGGGGAGAATCTTAGCTTTTCAATAAGAGCGTCTTTGGTTATGAAAAGGATAAAATTGTCTTTAAAAACAAAACTGTGTGATGAATAAACACACTGGGCCCAGTGTGGCAACTCAGGGTTTGGCAGAACGGAGCAGCACCCCAGCCAAGCGTGAGGTTTGACCCAAAGATAAAATAACAAAACTTACTTCTGTCTTTAGGCAAATTCCTTGACAACATGATGTTGAACATTATAATTAATAAGAATACCAGCCACAAAAGCCATTGCTTTTGGAGACCTAGGAATCTTTTCACTGATATCAATTTTAACACCAAAGTGAACACATGTAATGGTGTGATATCTCCTTACATACCTCACTCCTGGATTGCCGATGGAAAGAGAGGAGGGTTCAATTGCCAGTTTAGACCGAGGCAGAGGAGCAGGTGAAGGAGTCAGTGATGTAGAAGATGAAGGCGAAGATGATGAAGATTCCCTAACCTTCCTTAGCGGTTTACTGGAACATAGGATAAAGGCATAAAAACCATCTTGTCCGCATCTGGGTTACATGCTTTAAAGTTCACTTTACAGTAATGGTGGTTCTATTCAAAATACACGACTGTGGATCTGCCCTCTTTCAAACAAGAGAAAAACCCAAACATAATATGAATACATCAGAATATACAATTATATCTGAATTTAGATAAAATCAAACACAGAAGATGCAGTGAAGACACATTTGGAGCAAACAGTTTTATTTAGCTAATATATTGCTCACAGAAGACTGATGAGTTTATGCAGAACCGTGTGTAAAAATTTAAGAAATTACCCTAGTATTCTTTGGTAAAATAAACAGATATTGAAAGGATAGTTTGACCAGAGATAGCTTGATAGCAGAAATTAACAGTGGTCTTATTTTCTAAATACAGTGTATTTAAACTCTCTGTGGAACCTCAGCTACATTTCCCATTGTGTTACACACCAACAATCAAAATGTTACTATGTTGCAAATATTGAGTTAAAAAAAGCAGCCACCAGTGTCTACATAGACCTAAAAGTTTTGTACTTGTTATAAAACAAATTTTTTTGTTAGAGGAAATATTTCTAGAAGTTAAAACAAAACATAATTTTCATTATTTCATCAGAAATGCTTTTATTGCAGTGCAGCTATATGAATGTTTATTAGTTAAGATATACAAACATAAACAGTGTTTGATGAAAAAACATTTGCTGAAACATTGACAGTAGGTGTTAGTTCTTCACTGTTTTTACACGGTTGTTACTCTGCGCCACAAATACTGCAGTGCTAATATGGTTCCTTCATCCATTCGGCTTCTCATCTCCTCCAGTTTCTGGACCTTCTTTGTGTCTCCTTTCTCCTTCATCTTCTCAATCAAGAAATCCAAGTGAACAAAAGTGGACACAGAATCAGCTTTGAGGGCGATCTCCTCCAGTTTGATAACGTGTTGGTACGACTCATCAACAAGCTGGAACTTCTCCAATCTCAGTTTCTGTATGTCATTTACAAGACTTTTTACGATATTAAACTTTTTGTCAGGGTCATCCTTTTCTGTCTGCATCTCTTTCTTGACTTCTACAGTCTTCTTAACCTTTTTGGTTCTTATTACATATCTCCAGTTTTCCTTCACATGAGCTGATGCAGGACATCTCCTAGTGCAGACAGTGCATTTGCCTTTTTTAATGACCTCACAATGTTGAGGACTGCGAACAAGTGTACAGCCAGGATAGTGGCAGTTCTCTTCACAGACAGTGCAGACCATTGCTTTCTCAAAAAAAATTTGCTTGAAAACCGCTTTATTTTTTAGAGGCTCCTTTTCTTTGAAGACAACATCAACTTCTACAGTAAAAGTCTCAGATTTCTTCATGTCTTCTACTTGTTTGACGAGAGCATCATGGGTTTGTTTGAATTCAGTCTCTTTGTGCTCTATTAACAGGATTCTCTCCAGCAGGTTTTGGACACATGCTGTCAGGCTGATGCGTTCATTCAGGACATCCGTAGTCATTATCAGTTTTTGGGCTGTTTTCTTCTCCAAGAAGGCTGTAAAGGCTCTCATTCCTCTCTGTGAAATTTTGGAAGCAATTTCTAGGAATTCAGTGTCCTCTGATCGGTCATCAGTTTGAGAGTTATCAAAAAGGAAGTAAATAGGTTGATTCTTTTCATTTTTGGCACATTTTATTTTTGTAGCTTCAAGAGCTTGAAGAACATTTTTGGGTGTTCTTCCATCTGAGTGAGTAATGAGAGCCACAATGCTTTTCTCCAGGTTTTTCCCAAACAGAGACATGACTGAATTGAAGACATATGAAAGGCGATCATTCACTCGATTATCTGTGGCCTTCATCACCAGACCCACAGCATGAATCTCATGAATTCCCTCATCTGATCGAAACAAGTCAAACAGTCTTTGACTGACAATAACATCCTTTTCAATCCCTCTGGTGTCTCCAAATCCTGGCGTATCGATGATGGTCAGAGAGAACGGCAGAGTTTGATCTTCAAACCCAAAAATCTCGTACACAATCACATCTGATGTCTGGCTTTCAGTCTGCCCTCTCTTCTCGTCTTCTACGATCTTAAACCAGACCTCATCCTCAAACTTCACTCCCATGGCGTGGTTGACCAGTGAATTGATGACAGTAGACTTTCCTGCTCCTGTTTCACCCACCAGCAGCACCGTTCTGTTGGCCTTGTTCAAGTTTTTCTTTCCAAGAGTTATTCTAGTCAGAGGTCCAAAGTCCTCTTTTTTTGTGTTTAGTTGGAAAACAGCAGGGGGTCCTGACTGGATCAGGAGACTTTTACGGATGATTTCCTTGAATTTAGATGAGATATTCCTGTTGAAAAAATTTAGATTTTACTACTTTAAATTAATTTCCTCCTATTCCTCTTTTTATATCCACAATATTGCAAGAGTTATATTCAGATATTTACTGTAAAATAGCTTGATTTAGATCTCTATAATATTTGTCATTGTGTGATTGTATGAAAATATGAAGATTATGGCAAGGAGTCCTTCCAAACTCATTGCCAACGATAACCTACCCTATGGAAAATGGTATGAATAACCTTCAAAGTGAATAAACTGTTAGATTCTCTTTTAATAAATGCTTCTTTCATTTCCTATCAGATAAAAACCAGGTTAAATGATTTTAAATCTTTACCTTCTAGAAGTATGACTAATTTTGGTATTACCAGTATTGGTTTTATTTATGGTGGCTGCAAACAGGTTTTTTTTTTTTCAAGAGAGGAAGAAGTTGATCACCAAGGGAAAATGCATTTATATATACATCTGAGTAATTTACCTGACACCAATAGACAGTTTTCTTTGCTCATATTTACACTACAGAAGCCAAAACATCAGAGGAGATTGCATTAATGAATATTCACATGGATGTGATTAATGTGTGAAACTCATTGCACTGAACAAAACAAATAAAAAATATTTTCCACTTCATCAAACTATGAGCTGCATTTATGACATCCAGTGTCAACCTGGTCCAAAGCATTTTAACAACGCATGTGTTTACCATCTTTTGTATTATGTTTGTAAGCGTGTAGCTGACCGAGCAGCGTGAGTACAGTAGTCTGGTAACAGCAGCACAGTTTGATCAAGGCAAAGTTCTCCTGTTGCTCTGCTGCTGGTGTGCTAACTTATAAACACATGCATTAATAAAAACACGCTCATATCATCGTGCGTGTCTAAACACATTAAGTGTCTTTAGCATCCTGTCTGGTCACTGTCTTGCACACAGCAAAGAAGGAAATATCACACGTGCGGACAAGAGTATGACAAAGCAAAATGCAACAACATGACAATCATAACTCCTTGTTTCTCAGGTATATGAATATCAAATCCTATTAACAGGTTTTTTTTTTGTTTTTTTTTTTAGTTCTGCTGCCTGACTGAAAATTGGCAGTGTGCACTTTCGACACTAAATGCCAATACCTAAAAAAGAGCTAATATCCCTTTGTGGCTTTAACCTCAGCTTGTGGGAAGGCACTCTGCAAGCTCCAGGAGTGTTGTTATAAGAATCTTCTTTCATTCTTGTGTCGGTGCATTTGTGAGTTCAGGTACTAGTGTTGGATAAATAGGTCTGGCTCATATTATCCAATGGAATTCATCCCTGAAGTGTTACTTTGGGTTCAGGTCAGGATTCTGTGCATCCAAGAACTTACAAATTCTTCCACACCATTCACTTCTTAATGGACCTTCCTTTGTTCACCAGTGGACAGTCAGGGCCATCTCCAAACTGATCCCATAAAGTTGGAAGGAAGACATTTTGCATATGTATTGGCACGTGTTGCATTAAGAGTTTGTTTTACTGTAACTTTACTGCCAAGCCATACTCCTTATAAAAAGATCCTCCATCATAAACTCAGATGCAAGGCATCTGATACTTCGTGACTTCAACATGTTATCATTTGTGCCACTAGCCATGAGCTAGTGCCTTTAGTTTGCCTTGTTGGTTCCACCTTGTGGTGACCCTGTGTAGTTGCATAAATATGGAAAAAAAAGAATCAAGCAAAGTATACCCACCCCTGGAGAGACAAGAGGTAGAGCTATAATAACCTGGGGCTTCTCTGAGGGCTGCAGTTTTACAAAGGTGTGCATAGATGTCCTGTACTTCCTTTATTATTAACTATGATTAAGAGATTAGCTAAAAGGATTTTTTAACATCAGCTGAGAGATTTATATCTGAAATAACTTCTGCTAGATCAGGATAGATTTAATGAGAGATCCCTGCTAGTTTAAAGTTAATGCTCTGCAACAAATGTAAAATCTCTAATCACATCATTAAAAGTTTTTATTGATTTTATCTTACATTATATCACTTAGATTTGGTTTCAGCTGTTAACAGGATTCAAGTGTTACTCACGATCTTTCCATTGTGAGGAAGTGGTTCAACGATCTCCACAGCGGTGATGCTGAAACACGTCTTAGTGTCTAATAAAGAAAACCAAACAGATGTTGCTGCTGTTATCATTGCTTTCTACTGCATTAGCAAAAAATGAAAGACATTTCTTTATACTTGTTCCTGTGCCTTATAGAAAATACGACCTATTTTGATGCAGATGAATTTATTAGTAGATACAGAAGTTGTTTTTTTTATGTTTATTGAACTGTTGTTCAGATTTCTTAACTTAAAAGTAACGATGAAAAAGCAAGACAAAAAAGTAGCCTGAAGAGTTCATTCTTGTCCTGAACTCTGCTGTTTGAAAGCTCTGTATGTTGTGTGTCATGCCATATAGCTAAACTGACCTTAATTAAAATACGAGTTTATCCTACCTGTGTGTAAATTACACAACAGCTCCTTATGACACTCCGTGAGGGTGGGAAGGCAGGCAGATCGAGGATGAGTCAGTGTTTAAAGTTTTTATACTGTTAGAGGAGGAGAAAACACTGATCACATGGTTTCTGACAAACTCTGAGTTCTCATCATGAAATGAAATCCTTGACTGAAGAGACCAATAACATGTCCTGAAACATTTCATCAAGTTAAACACAGTGTACAGCAAATGGACATGTAACAAAATGGTATAAAATAATAGAATAGTATTAGGCTTTGTACTTGTTTGTTTTTGAGAAAGACCTGGAGATTCAAGTAAAAATAGTTGGTTTAATCAACTGATAATTAATTTAGAAAGAGAAAAACCCTTTCTGTTTTTTGTTGTATCAGCTGTAATGTTGGCTTTGTTTTACTGATTTATTAGTAAATCAGGAAAAAAATGAGAAAAATTACCTCACAAAGAATTTCTGTCAATTTGTTTCACTGGGAGGCAGTGTTGGGCAGGTTACTTTAAAAGTGTATTTGGTTACAATTACAAGTTACTCCATTTAAAATGAAATAGCAGTGTATATATTTCAATTACTTTAACATAGCACTGTCACAAATTTTATGTAGTTACTTTTTATTAATTTGGATCTGTCATATGTAGGAGTTTTTTTTCTCAGTTTTAATCTTAAAAGAGGCACCAGAAAGGGTTGTTCCCTTTCCCCTTCACTATTTGCTGTTTTCATTGAATAGAGTGCCTCAAACCCAGGAAGGACAGGCTAACCCTTGCAATGTGTGCCAATGTGAGTGGCAACTTCAAGATTGGGCCACTGCTCACTTATCATTTGCCAAACGCAAACAGTCTGAAAGAAAATCCTCAGGTTATGTGGAGGAAAAACCCTAGGGTGTATTCACCACATAGTTCTTTGTGGAGCGGGTGAATTTGGTATTTGGACCTGATTCCTGAAAATATCTCCAGGAATATAAACAACACCTGCAAGTACTTCTTCTCCTGGACGATACCTTGACCTCTTCATGGAAGAAGCTGTTGAAAGACATAAACCTGAAGAGACAATGATGGAGATTGTATCCCTCAGCCAGTTACTGGTCCTGAACATGGATGAAAGAGGACCACTCTGAGGAAATGACAACAGAGGAGCTAAAAGAGCTACAAATACAGTAGCACACAGAAGTTTTGCAGAAAATAGGTGATGTGGAAGAGGTCATCTCTACAAATGAGATAAAGGAAATTTTGGTAATGTGGGAAAATTTTTCTGACCTTATTAAGAAGACAAAAAAATCTGTGAATACGTTTCAGTTATTCGGCTCAGCCTTGGACCAAAGCTGCCATTATGAGGCTTTACAAACGTTTCTTAATCACACACATCCTAACAGTCAATTCAAACTTACTTGATATACTCCAAACACATTCGAGATTAAAAGCTAGAAAAAGCCTGTGTGTGTTTATGGCGTAAACTCTGAAGTGTGTCAGATAACAGTTTCAATTAAAAACTGACTTTTTGTTCAAGGGCCTCTGGGATCCATTGTCCAAACTGTCCAGGGAGACGTCCAAAGCCTTTACATAGTGAACTTGCATTCTATGAAGGAAAACTACTGCATTTTAATGTGGCAGACAGCTCCAATAAATACTTTAAAGGTTAGCATTGCACATGATTCACTGGCCATAGCTTTCATTCAGTTCAAAGCTTGAAATGTTAACACTCGATAATCCAAACATGTCCACAATGATGCCATGTTTTACTCACAAGGCGTGAATGACTGTAGTTTTGGCTTTTAATGTTTAACATAGTTGATTTCTTTTACTCCTCTCTCCAGCCACCTTTCCTTCCTTGTCATTGAGATGTAAATAAGCTGCTTACTCTTAACCAGGTGATATGGTTCTTCGGTGTTGGCCATCCTTTTGTGTAACTGCCATTTAGTTTCTCCAATACAGAGGTTGAGTTTGTGTTTGACTGTTTTAACTTTGGGATGAACCGGTCTCAGAGTGTTGCTAGGTTTAAATACCACAGCATATTGTGCTTGGACAAATGGACAAATATTTCTCAGATACTCAGGCCACTATGGAAAGGTAATGTTCTACTGCTACTTTGGAATAAGTGTTTTCTTGTCTTAACATAATCCCAGTTAGGGTAACTACAAGTTGAAAGTACTTTGTAGCATTTCAGGTTCACCCATTTGTTTTTCAGAGAGCTCACTTTCCTCCCTACTATTGATGGAAAGATGATTTTCACCTGTCTTTCTCTATGTTAACCTGTGCACTTGCTTCACATCCACATCCCCTCTCTCAACTCGTCAGGGATTTGAGGTCCTAATTTTGATATTATTTTAAATGTAATCTGTAACAACACATATCAACACCACATTTGAGCGGGTGGGGAGAGGCTTGAGGTCATTTCACACCCCCATTTTCTGTTCGCTATCTGGGGTTGGAGGCCAGGAGGAGGAACAGGCCATCAGGGACAATCACAGGGGGCCCGGGTGGTCTGCTTATCTCCATTCCAGAATGAAGGGGAACACCTACTAGGTCTGGGGGCTGATTGCCTCTCTGGGGAATCAGTACCTGGACCAGGGAGGATAGAGTGTGTATGGGGAGCAGTAGTTTGTGGCCACTCACACCAGCTATTGAACACTCATGTGGAGAAACCTTATATTCACAACCACAGTACACACACACACACACACACACACATCCTGAGGACTTTGTATCGACTTCCATTCATTTTAGTAACTGCATGTATGCCTAACCCAGACATTTTCCCTAACCTTGATGTTTGGATTAAGGTGTTTACAGATACACTCTATCACCAAATACATCATGTATTAATCCAGTGATGTTATGGTTATTATTATACATGAATATATTGTTTGTTGCTGTAGTTTGTGTTCTCTTTTGATGTAGAAGCAGATTTCTAGGGTGTTGTCTTGTATTCTAGTGTCCTTATCTTTCTTTCTCTCCTCTATTCTTATCTCCTTTTGCTTTAAACTTTTTGCTATATATATATATATATATATATATATATATATATATATATATATATATATATATATATATATATATAAGCTGAGAGTTTGGCTCCAGGTGCTTAAAAAGGACAAGTGGAACAATATGTCAGAATTTGGTAGAGCAAAACAAAAAAGGAATCTTAAGTTTTAAGTGCAGCAAAGCGCATAAAAATAACTAGAGACAAGTCCTAATCCTAGGAATTATTGTCTGCCAAGGAGAACCCCAACAGATTTACTTTCACTATATATATATATATATATATATATATATATATATATATATATATATATATATATATATACTGGAACAAAACGGAATTGGGCGAGAGGTGAAAACTTGGATCTGTTGGAATGCTACTACTCAAGTAACCCTAGTCAGAGGGGTTACATGCAAAGAATGCGGGAGGAATGGTTACGTCGACATCCCCATTCAACGCTAACTGCCAAACAACTAGTAGCTCAGTGTTCCAACATCCGCAAACGGCAAATGCTGTCACAACTTGAGATAGACGAGGTACAACACAAATGCTACGGCAAGGGGGAGCCAGGACGCCAGGTCAGAGGGGAGTTAGCTTCAACTCCCCACCCGGAGATTGGGTACGCAGCCCCAATAATGAACAAACCATCACAGCTGAACGAGGCAGCAACTGACCTGAGAGGTAGGATCATGGCCCGAATGAACACCAGGCAATCCCGATGCCAATTACAACGGCTGAGTGAAGTACCATCAGAAAGTCTCATTGAAGATGTGAATGCAGCATTGAGAACGATCCCTACCCACACCATAACGGAAACCAATGAGCTGGTGTACAACTCAGCATCAGTGATCCTTGAGATGCTCGGCTATAGGAGCAACCATGAGATTCAATACCCACCATGGAAAAGACGGTTAGAGGCTAAAATCAAGGTAACAAGGAGGGAAGTGAGCCAATTGTCAGAGCTCCAAAGAGGTGCAATCAAAAGACCGGTACCCAAGCGGTACAGCCAGATGCCCATACCTGAAGCGCTCGAAACTGCCAAACAAAGGCTCCAAGCCTTGGCCAGTCGCCTAAAGAGGTACACGAGAGAAAATGAAGCCAGGAGGATTAACCGGCTCTTCTCCACCCAACCAGCTAAAGTGTACTCTCAATGGCAGGGTAATAACAACAGAGCAGACCCACCAAGGCTGGAGACCCAACAGTACTGGAAAGGCATATGGGAAAGGGAGGCGACCCACAACAGCAATGCACAGTGGCTAATCTCTCTACGAGATGACCACAGCAACCTCCCTGAGCAAGCCCCAGTAACTATCACAGTGGCAGATGTCCAAGAAAGAGTCTCAGGTATGAAAAACTGGACAGCACCAGGTCCTGACATGATCCATGCCTACTGGCTAAAGAAACTCACTGCCCTCCATGAGCGACTGGCAGCTCAAATGAACCAGCTGCTACAAAGTGGGACTCACCCTGAATGGTTAACTGAAGGGCGCACAATCCTGATCCAGAAGGATCCCTCAAAGGGTTCGGTCCCATCCAACTATCGGCCAATAACCTGTCTCTCTACAACATGGAAGCTCATGTCAGGCATCATAGCAGCTAAGATAAGTGGGCACATGGATAAATACATGAGTACAGCACAGAAGGGCATCGGCATAAATACCAGAGGAGCCAAACACCAACTCCTGGTAGACCAAACAGTCGCCCGAGACTGCAAAACCCGACACACCAACCTGTGCACGGCTTGGATTGATTACAAGAAAGCCTATGACTCAATGCCACACACTTGGATCATTGAATGCTTAGAGATGTACAACATCAACAGGACTCTAAGAGCCTTCATTGCAGCCTCGATGGGGATGTGGAAAACCACCCTTGAAGCCAACTACAAGCCAATTGCACAAGTGTCCATCAAATGTGGCATATACCAAGGAGACGCTCTGTCCCCACTGCTGTTCTGCATAGGTCTGAACCCCCTCAGCCAAGTCATCAACAAGACTGGCTACGGATACCGACTCAAGAACGGAGCCACCATCAGTCACCTCCTCTACATGGATGACATCAAGCTGTACGCTAAGAGCAAACGAGACATCGACTCACTGATCCACACCACCAGGATCTACAGCACTGACATTGGGATGTCATTCGGACTAGAGAAGTGTGGTCGGATGGTTACACAGAGAGGGAAGGTCATCCACACAGAAGGGGTCTCACTCCCAGAGGGAACAATAGCAGACATTGAGGACAGTTACAAGTACCTGGGAATACCACAAGCAAATGGCAGCCTCGATGAGGTCACAAGGAAAGGAGCCACGGCCAAATACCTCCAACGAGTAAGGCAAGTCCTGAGAAGCCAGCTCAATGGCAAGAACAAGATCCGTGCGATAAACAGCTATGCCTTGCCAGTAATCAGATACCCTGCAGGAATAATAAGCTGACCAAAGGAAGAGATAAAGACCATGGATGTTAAAACTCGGAAACTACTAACCATGCATGGAGGGTTCCACCCTAAATCCAGCATCCTGAGACTATACGCGAGCCGTAAGGACGGAGGCAGAGGACTAGCGAGTGTGAGAGCCACTGTCCAGGATGAAACATCCAAGATCCATAAATACATCAAGGTCAAAGCCTCAACCGACGATGTGCTCAGCGAATGTCTCAAACAATGGGGACCAGAGGATGAGGTGCTGGAGGAACCGTCATGGGAGGATAAGCCCCTACATGGGATGTACCACCGACAAATAACTGAAGTGGCTGATATCAGGAAATCCTACCAATGGCTGGAAAAAGCTGGACTCAAGGACAGCACAGAGGCACTCATCCTGGCTGCACAGGAACAGGCCCTAAACACCAGAGCAATAGAGGCTCAGATCTACCACACCAGACAAGATCCAAGGTGTAGATTGTGCAAGGAGGCCTCTGAGACAGTCCAACACATAACAGCAGGGTGCAAGATGCTGGCAGGGAAAGCGTACATGGAACGTCATAACCAAGTGGCGGGCATAGTGTACAGAAACATCTGTGCAGGATATGGACTGGAAGCCCCGAGATCTAAGTGGGGCACACCCCCAAAGGTGGTGGAGAATGACCGAGCTAAGATCCTGTGGGACTTCCAGATCCAGACAGACAAAATGGTAATGGCGAACCAACCGGACATCGTGGTGGTGGATAAACAACAGAGGAAAGCCGTTGTGGTGGATGTAGCAATACCAAGCGATTGCAACATCAGGAAAAAGGAACACGAGAAACTGGAGAAATACCAGGGCCTCAGAGAGGAACTGGAGAAGGCCTGGAAGGTGAAGACCACAGTGGTGCCTGTGGTCATCGGGGCCCTCGGGGCAGTCACCCCCAAGCTGGAGCAGTGGCTAAAACAGATCCCAGGAACAACATCAGACATCTCAGTCCAGAAATGCGCAGTTCTCGGCACAGCCAAGATACTACGCAGAACCCTCAAGCTCCCAGGCCTCTGGTAGAGGACCCGAGCTCAGAGGTTGAGAAAGACCACCCGTGGAGGGTGAGAAGGGAATTATATATATATATATATATATATATATATATATATATAGTGAAAGTAAATCTGTTGGGGTTCTCCTTGGCAGACAATAATTCGTAGTGTCACACCGCCAGACGGGGTACGTAAAAAAAAAAAAAATAAATAAATATTTGAGCCTATGAAACGTCAATGAGCTGGTTACTCTTGTAGCAACTTGCTTGTTGCTGTGTTTATTCATTATACCAATTTGCTAAGAATAAACTGAGTACCATAATGCCATACAGCATCTAAACCAGTAAAATATTAGGTAGCGCTTGCTAATACCAGGAGAAAAAAAAATCCTTAAAGGTCACTTAAAAGTTGTATCACAATTACATTACAGTGACTAATTTGAAAATGATTGTGGCCAAATATGATTAGGGCTTCACTTAGAAAAATACATTAAAATATCAGAATTAACAATTCAAAGCCGGATTTGAAACTGTTTCAAAGTTCAGAAATTTTCAAAAAGATTAAAAGTAGAGATTAACAAAATTTCAATAAATTTAAGCAAAAGTACCATCTTGGGTAGGTTGATTAATTCAGATCAATAATTTTCATATTTTATGGGAGTAATGTTGAATGCATAATCATTTTTTAAAAAATAGGCAGATGAGTTAAAAGTGAAAGAAAAATTGCTTTTTAAAAATTGCTTTTGAATGAATGTTTTTTTTAGAGGCAGATTTTTTTTTCATCAGTTCCAAAACAAAATCTACGAATCCTCTATTGTTCTGATTCATTTTATTATTTCTGTCTCCTAAATTTAATTGTTGAATGGATGATACTGTTTTTACTGACGCTATTATTTGCTGCAAGTTTTCAAACACATGGTTGCATTTCTTTTGTGATAATGTGTTCTGTTCAGAGTGTAAAAAAGATTTTTAAATGTCAAACCCCAGACGTTCCCATACATGCTGTGATGTCTTGTTGTTTGACTGGCCCTTGGAGCAACTGTCACAAGGTGTTAGTGACTAGAGTGCGGGTTTGGCACCATGTTTGGTATGTGTTCATACTTGACTTAATTTGAATAGTAACTGGCTTTATGGGTGTGTTGAAATTACATTTTGAATTCTCTTTCAGACTTACTCATAAAGACAAATTCATTTCCAGCTAAGTAACATACTTTAAAGCCAGTCTGATTTCCATGAAATGCTGTTCTGTCTTCTAAGAAATGTTACTGAGAGTCAGAAATAACAAAACAAAGAGAAGGGAATTTACTTTCAGTTCTCTTATGCAGAGAAGCCATAACTGGCAGCTCCATAGTCAGACATGTTGCATAAAAGACACACCAGTGACTAGCTGAAAAACACCTATAAACCTATACACTGAAGATCAGGAGATGTCCTATTAGAACACAGTAACACAATAACAAAACCAAGAATTCACAGAACCCTCAAATAAAAAGGAACAAGTGGAATCAACAAATAAAGAAATGTATCTAACAAATAAGACTGCATATACAAGAGTTTAAAGTTTGGTTTAATTTAGTCTTGCGCACAACCTCCCCTTAGATGATGTCTCAGAATGCTGAGACATTCTGTCTCTTTGGTTAGACAGCTGAAGAACAAACACATTACTGCCAGCTGTCAACCCATTGGTTGAACACTGGTTTGCTGAATGTGAGCATGTGCACTGAGGAAATGTCTCTGGTGTTTTGACCAAACTAAATCAATGGGATATTTTTAGTTTTTTCCCATGTTCTGAGCTTTTACTAGGCAGATAAATAAGCCAATCTGCTTGTTGTGTCAGCCAGAATGTAATTCAATACAGTTTCAATTTAGTTTTAGTACCAAAAAAATCAATCAATCCAATTCAATCCAACCATTCAGACAGATTTCAAGTCAATCACATACATTCCAATTGATCCTAGTTATCAATCCATGCATCAAGTTCAGTTCATTATTCAAATGTCAAGAAGTTTCTATCTAAGGAAGCCCAGACTTGCAGCATTCACTCCTCCTGGACAAGCATGTAGTGACAGTGGAGAGGAAAAACTCCCCTTTAATAGTAAGAAACCTCCAGCAGAACCTGAACAAGAACCTGGCTCAGTGTGAATATGGTCATCTGCTATGACCAGCTGGGGAGTTGAGAGGACAGAGCAGACACAGAAAAAGACACAAAAGCTCTGATCTAGCCGTACTTTCTATGCTAAAGAAAAGTAAAAAGTTGTGGTGGGACTCGATTAAAATGTTTAATCGTATTAATTGCAGGGTATGTAATTAATCGGCGTTCACTGTATTTTAATCGAAAACTATATATTGACAAAATAAGCAGGATTTTCAGTTCAAAAACCATTTGTTCTGCTGAATTATTGAATTAATAGACATATGAGCTCAACAACAAAGATATTTATTGTTTTTAATGTGTTATTTAGGTTATTCAACCATCAGATTGATGCAAAGTGCTGGTGGTGGTCAGAGGGTCTGGTGGTGCTGGTGCATGACAGCCTCACATCTGTCAGACTGAACCAGGGCAGCTGTGGCTACAATTCAGTAGCTTGCCACCATCAGCATGTGAATGTGTGAGTAAATGGGTGATTGACTGAATGTGGTGTGAAGCGCTTTGGGGTTCTCTGGACTTGATAAAGTGCTACACAAGTACAGGCCATTTACTATTTATTATACCAAGTGAGCTTTCAAGTGTTTCAGGAACTCCTAATCACCCTGGATTCTTTGAAAAAAATTCCTTCTTTAGAAATGTGGACTGTGGTCGCTGACATTAGCGTTCGGGACGTCTGTGCTCTGTGCTCCTGCTACATGTTTAGCATTGAGATGCTATTTTAGGCTAGCATAGCTTCTCTGATAGGCCGACTGCTTTTAGCACAACTTGAACATAACTAGTCTTTTCCAGCGCCCCATCAGATTGGTTCTAGAAGCAAAAGTTAACCTCCAGAGGGCCCAGAGAAGCTGCTTTGTCCTCCATCGCTGTTGTTTGCAGATGTCACTTGTGCATTAGGTTTACGGGTGCACCAGAAACACAATACAAAGGTTCCAGCTTGGGACTTTTATATGTAAAAAAAAAAGTTAATAACAGTAGTAGGTCCTTTAGTGGCTTCATCTGTTTTTTTAAAAAGAATTATTTATCCTTTATTTATCCAGAAAAGTCACACTGAGATTAAGAACCTGTTTTTTAAGGTAGTCATAGCCAAGAGGCAGAAAAAATTACAGGAGAGAAACACAGCTAAACAGAGAAGGTGTGAGCCGGTTTTAAAGGTCATAGGATGAAAGCGAACACATAGTCTCATCAAAAGCTCAGTCAACAGCTTTGAGAGAGACAAGGTTAAACTCTTAAAGACCAAGTTAAACACTGTCTCTCAGCACCCGTTTGGGTTCCCTAAGCACAAATGCTTCATGGTGCCCCCTCCAAAATGGGAATGACAACTCAGTATTTTTAAATGCATTTCTCACAATTAAGGCTCTCAAAGCAGCAGATTTTTAGTGGGATTAAAATGAGAAAACAAATAAAATTCAGTGAATGAAACTACAGAACTTGGACTCGTCCTATAAAGTGCTGTTATAATACAGTTGTTTTTGCGCATTTTCACATGTATTTGTTTGACGCAAACCCATAAAAATATCAAAATGGTCTGAGTCTACAAAGGAAAGTGACCCATAGAATCATGAAAAGTTTCATTAGGAGGAGCTTATTAAAATCAAAAATCCTCAAAGTCTGCAGAAGTTCTTCACATTAAGTTAAATAATTATTTAAGACTAACAGACTGTTGCTTTTCAAAGGAAATCATTTTTGAAGCAGGACAGATGTAACGGGCTGAACATGGGATCATTTCTCATGTATTTGTTGCTTTTGTCTTTATAATTTTTCATGTTTTTCAAACAGTATATTGTTGCTTCAGTAAAGAAGGAAGACTGGAGAAGTTTCATTCTTTTCTCAATCAAATTTGTTACTTTTGTGTTTCTTATGTTTATCAACAAGCGTTAAACACATTTACTTAAACATTTTATTATGATTACTATAATTATAATAGTTATAATTATTGTATCATCTGTACAAGAAGAACATTAAGTTGTTGGGAGCGCTTTCTCAGCCGATGCTCCCCTTCTGGAAGGTATCACAGCAAAACAGAATGCCAGAACAGATGCAGCTTCTATGAAGAGTAAACTGACTGTTTAACGAGAGTCAGCTTCACTTCAATATTTAAGGAAATTCTTGTCTCAGTTTATCTTCTGTTTACTGATTGTTTATTTTTCCCCCAGTCCTGCCCAGTCCTGTTTTTTTGTTTGTTCTGAGTTAGCTGATCCATAAATGAATTTGATCCTCACCTCCACCTGAAGTATGGACTTTTCAGTTTTAGTAAAGGAATTATCTTTTGAACTGAGCACTTGATGAAACATTGTTGAGTTTTGCTATTCACTGACTACAAGATAGAAATAATAAATCAGGTTCTGTGGACTTGAGACAAATAAAAAGGCCATGATTGGTGTATACAGCAAAGTTTATGTGTTCGACAAAACAGAAAGAGATGTGATTCCCTGTTTGTTATTTTTGACTCCAGATAACATTTAATTGAAGTCAAACCAGCATTTCATGGAAGCCAGGCAAGCTTTTAAAAATGTTGCTCAGCAAGAAATTACTTTGTCTTTATGCATCAATCTAAAAGAGAAACCAAAACATCATTTCAACTCACCCATAAAACCCAGTTACTATTCAAGTCAAGTATGACCACATACCAAACATAGTGCCCAACCCATAATTCATTCCAACACCTTGTGGCAGTTCCTCCAGGGGCCAATTAAATAATAGACATCACACCACGTATGGGAACGTTTGGATCTTGATATTTAAACATCTTTTTTCCACTATGAACAAAATAGATTATTGCAAAAGAAAATCAGCCATGTGTTTGAGTACCTGCAAGAAAAAAAAAGGGTAATAAAAACCCATTAAACAACAGACATATTTAGTAAACAGGCATTAGGATTCAAGACAAGAAAATAAACAAGTCATAACATTGTTGCCCTTAATGCCATAAGGTTCCTCTGTGTTTAATCTAAAATCTAATATTCCTGTGTATAAATCAAGAGGTTGATGTCACTTCCTTTTTTGTGCTTTTGGAAACCTCAAGGATGCTGCAGAGCCAGGGTCGATTGGTACATAATTTCTGAAAAATATGTATTATGTTTCTTAGTGGCAGTCTGTCTCTCAAACATCCAAGTTTTTCATGCTCTTTTCATTTATTGATTGTAATCCAAGCCACAGGGACCTTAAACTTCAATAAATATATCACCTATACACTGCATCAATTATGGAGAATTTATTGGGGCATTTTTAACTGTGTGCAGATCTGTTAAAAATTGGTTGACTCAGTTGGATACTTAGATTTCTAGTCCTCAAACTATTATTGTTACAGTGCTAAATATTTGCAAAACATTGCAAAAGTAATGGACATCTTTACGGATGGTTACAGAAAACTGAGTATTTTGAATGTTCATGATAATGTACTTTAATTTTTTGACTAATCTGAGGAGAAAAATTTAAAATATAAAATTGTGAAAAGGAGTTAACTGTGGTGATCTGTGGGTATTTCTTTTAGGTTTTCATTGCATTTGTATTTTTACAATTTATGTTGTATTATTATTGTGAAATTTATTTGTATAGCACATTTCAGCAGCAAGGCAGTTCAAAGTGCTTCACATCATTAAAAACTTCAAAATCATCAAGCAAATGCACATGATAATTATCAAAATCATCGAGCAAATATCAATGCATCAAAATCATTAGGCTCATCAAGCAAATATCATCACAAATATAGTTCAATGTTCTACTTACTACTAATCAAAGGCAACTCAAAACAGGCGGGTTTCAGCCTTGATTTAAAGGAACTAAGTGTTTCAGTAGTTTTACAGTTTTCTGGAAGTTTGTTCCAGATTAGAGGAGCATAAAAACTGAAAGCTGCTTCTCCATGTTTGGTTCAGGTTCTGGGGATCCAGAGCAGACCAGAACCAGAAGACCTGAGTGGTCTGGAAGGTTGATACAACGACAACAGGTCCTTAATGGATTTTGGTGCTAAGCCGTTCAGTGATTTATAAACTACCAGAAGTATTTTAAAGTCTATTCTCTGAGCTACAGGGAGCCAGTGGAAGGACTTTAGAACCTGGGTGATGCGCTCTATCTTCCTGGCCTTAGTGAGAACACCAGCAGCAGCGTTCTGGATCAGCTGCTGCAGCTGTCTGGTTGATCTTTTTTAGGCAGACCTGTGAAGACACTGTTGCAGTAATCAGTGCGACAAAAGATAAATGCGTGCTCTGCATCCCCAGAACCAGAACAAAACATGGAGAAGCAGCTTTCAGTTTTTATGCTCCTCTAATCTGGAACAAACTCCCAGAAAACTGCAAAACAGCTGAAACACTGAGTTCCTTTAAATCAAGGCTGAAAACCCACCTGTTTAGAGCTGCCTTTGATTAGTAGTAAGTAGAACACTGAACTATATTTATGATGATATTTGCTTGATGATCCTCATGATTTTGATGCATTGATATTTGCTTGATGAGTTTGATGATTTGCTGTATACCTGATTGATGTTTTTACGATGTGAAGCTCTTTGAACTGCCTTGCTGATGAAATGTTCGAGACAAGTAAACTTGACTTAACTCCACATTATAGACAAAATAATCCAATTAATGCAAATGTGATATAGCAAAATATTAGAACTTATATAAATGGAAGTAACGCTAAAAAATAGTAACCTGCTACACTGATGGACATGCTGACTACTTTTCCCTCACGCTACTGTCTCTCTGGTTGCTTCCCATTTATACATTATCTTCAACAGTTGCTGCTATTAACTGCTATTAATGGCAGCTACACCTGGCCGGTTGTTTCTGTTTGATAAAATAGATCTGATACCTTGCTAAATAACAAAAAATTTTGGTTCTCAAAGAGACTTAAAATTGCCAAAAGTCTGTGCACTTCTAACATGCTGTTGCATGAGATATTGGTGTGTTTGTGACTATGATTTAGGACTGCACTATATTGTGGACTGTTGGGAGGCCACTTAAAATACTTTTGTGTAAAGACTCAATTTTATGCTTTTGTCAATTTTTCGAAATTTCATTGTCAAAGATAACAGTTGGGAATAAAAGATAGAAAATAGAACAGAAACCATATTTAATTTTGTTTAATTACAATTTCAAATTAGACCAAGCTAAGTTCTATGTTGTCTGTTGCAAAAATTTTTACTTTAAAAATTGGTAATGGAATCTTTACAAATAAGTGCTCAGTGTAAGAACTGGACCACAAGATGATCAAAAAGTAGCTAATCATCAATAATAGTTCTTTGACAACCTCAATACTCAAAGTCATGGATATTCAGTTATATAAATAATATTTTAAAAGGCATGAGCTGGAATGTTATTTTTGTTTTTTCAAGCCATTTTGTGCTTATGAAAATAACTCTTCTGAACACACCTGGAACAATTTATTTTCAGGACAGCTGGTAATTAAAAAACGAGTTTGTTGGCAGACTATGGTATGTGCACTAATGCTTCTCTATACAAAGTCGTCACTTGGGTGTGGTACAAAGATAAATGGAGAAGGACCTCATTGTTCTTAGAAAATACTTTCTTTTCATGCTAAGCAAAACATTGGCAGTACCCTGACATAGCACAGCATTTGAAGTTTGTCTCACCAAAGTGCACAACAATAACACATATCACAACAGATGTCAACTTCTCACCAACCACTCTAGACAGGATTCCTTTGCTCGTTCAGACAGGCAAAAAACATATTCAGACCTATGTTTTCTTTTCATAAAATAAAATGTTTTCCTGAGTAGGAGAGGAAACTTTTGGGACTACCTAGTTCCATTTTCCTTCTAAAATGGGACGATATCCCTTTTCTTCAAAGAAACTTTACCTCTAAAATCTCATTAAAAAGGGCCATCTATTTCATATAATGGTATATTTCTGCCTTTATTCCTAGTTAACCCACAAGGATTTTCTTGAATCCTAGTTTACCCTGATTTCAAAAGAGAATTCAGTCTATATTCCCCAGAGAAGAAATTATACTACATTCTATTACTTAATTTTGATTTCTAAAATTTAATGGTATAATTTATTAGACTGAATGAGTGTCTCAATAGATAACAGTGGATGAGTTTGTAGATCCCAGTGCTGGAGACCACAGAGCTGATCAGCAGCCCTGCCTTCTCTTAATGCCAATGTGTGGTAGGAGCCTGGAGCATCGTGTTCCAACTTTCTCAGGCCCAGTTATGGGATCCTGTCGACAAGGCCAAGTTTGCTGCAGAAAAACAAAATTATCCAAGCATGATTAAGGTGAAAAGCTCTCAGTAAGGTTTATTCAATCTTGTACAAAATGAGAGCAGAGTGAAGCTCTAAGTTCTGGCCTACAGAATAAGCACATCTTTTATACTTTTATTCCAAAGGAAAGAAGAAGTGCAGAGATATTTATGAGACAGTCTGTGAGACTGGAGGTTATGTCCAGCAGACAACCTCCAGAGCAGCATGCAGAGAAACTCATTCAACACAGTTCATAAGCAGGATGAAAATAAAGATGTAACATTCAACATGGTCAGAAGACTCTAACCAAAGAAAAAAAGGTGTTTCTCAAAAGGCCTTAAAATGATCAAAAGTCTGTGCACTTCTAACATGCAACAGCAGGTTGTTTCTTAGATTAGGCACCATGACATATTGGTGTGTTCACGACTGTGATTTAGGTTTTCACAACATTGTGGACTGTTGGGAGGCTGCCACAGTATAGTTAACATTTAATTTTATGCTTTCATTAACTTTTGACATTTCATTGTCTAACACTTGGGAATAAAAGAAGCTGAAAATAGAACAAAAAAAAAACAAACCTGTTTAATTTTGTCTAATTACAATTTCTAATTATACCAAATCAAGTTCTGTGTTGCATGTTGAAAAACAAATGACGTTAGTGGTATGTCAATGGTATCTTTGAAACAGTTGTGCATTCTTGACAAATAAATTGTCCGTACAAGAACTGGACTAAAAGGTGACTAAAAAGCAGCTAATTAAAAGACACAAAGGAATTTTTGAATTTTGACCTGTTTGAAGACCTCAATATTTAAAATCATATATATTCAACAACATAGACAATATTTAAAGGGTATGAGATGGAATGTTGGTTTTGTTTTTCATGCGCTTATAAAATATCTGAACACCCCTAGAATACTTTTCTTTCAGGACAGCTTGTAGTCAAAACCAAGAGTTTGTTGGCAGACTGCAGGATACTGTATGTGCACTAATGCTTTTCCATGTAAAGTTGTCACTTGGGTGCAGTACCAAGACATAAATGAAGAATGATCTCATTGTTCTCAGAAAATACCTCATTTTCATGCAAGCAAAACACACATCAGCAACAATATGCCATGGCACGACATTTCTAGCTGTCAAACAGAAATAATCCAAGGCACCGAGCTGGTCTGCCTGCATTTGAGTCCAATATGACGTTACGTTTCTCCAACCTGATTCTCATCTTGAGCTCATCCTAGAATTCAAAACTTCATATGAATGCAGCGTTACACCAAGATCTGGTACTGATAGGAAACTGCACCCCTGTGCCCTTTTCTCCCACCACCTCTGAGCAACTGGAGCTTCTGTTTCACTGTATCCATGCAAAAAATAACATTCTCCTTGCATTTTCAAAATAAATATTGCTGTTTAATAATTTCATGGTAAATAATTAAATATTTAAATCAAAAAAGCTATCATATTGCATTATTAATCACAAGGCCTACAGGACAGAGTGGTTGTTTAGATCAAGCTGTTGTTGCCTCAAAATGTTTAAAAGAAGGGAGAGAAGCTGAACAATATTCAGACTGCCTTTTTATTTAAAGCATGTGAATTTGATTTGGAACCTGCAGAAATATTGTAGAAATGCCATGATTTTTCTTGTAATAAAAGTATAAATGTTTTTTTTATTTTTTTATTTAACTTATAAGACATCTGTCCTTTCTATTGAGATTTAAAGGAACTTTTCACCCCATAGTGTTGGGATCCTGCCACAACTATGATCTCTGTCTGTAATCAGTGTTTGAACAAGAAAAAAGAGAGAATGTAAAAGAAGCGTGCACAAACACAACAAATCTGATATACAGAAAAGACACTAAGAAATTTTATTTCACAACAAACAGTTTTTTATTATTGGATGCAGAAAACTGCATCATACTGTATCATACCATACCAAACTTTATTTGTATTGCACTTTAACAACAACACATGACTGACCAAAGTGCTGTACAGCAGGGACATAGCTCAATAACAACAAACTATCAGACAGATGATGCATTCATGTTAAGAAAAAGAATATATAAATCATTTTATTTCAACATAAATGAGTCAAATATTTCCGCTTTACTAGAAACATGTGGTATAAGTTCAAGTATTTAATAAAAATAATTACAATTCAGATTTTTTTAAATGAATACAGCACTTACTCAAAAAAAGTTGTCAATTACAAATAGTTTCAAAGGGGTTTGTTCTGTTTTTTTAATCACAACTTTAATGCTACTGGACATTCACTAACAGTCTTTCTTACTACAGTTACCACTAATATTGGGATGTCTGTCAGACAAATAGAGGTGCTGATTTCAGAAAAAAGTTTGCACTTATCCCTTTACAGCTATAACACCTTTAGCTCTTCATGGAAGGCTTCCCCTGAGGTTTAAGTCATTTAATGTGAATCTTTAACTATTACTCCATTAGTGGATTTCTGAGATCAGACACTGAATTGGATGCATCTCTGCTGTATTTCAGAAGTCTGCAAATCCAGATGCTTATTATATACACCTGTGGCCATGGAAGAGATTTGAACAGCTAAATTTAGTGATCTAAGGGGTGTCTCAAAGCTTTTTGGCTGCAAATACATGTGTTCTTCCTTATTATTATTTTATTTAATCTAACATTTATATATTTATACTTTATGTTTATATGCTGTGAGCTCTTGAAAACTGAAGTCACATTCCTTGTTTGTGCACAAAATCTTAATCAATAAAGCTGACTCTGATTCTTTTGGCAAAAATGTTTTGTGTGAGTGTGTGTTTTGTGCTTACTAGTTTATGTAAAGAGCTTTTCTGGTCCAGTTACCAACCATCAGAAAACGATGGACTAGATGAAAGTCTAGTCTTTATCTGGCAGACCTACCTTTTGGGGTCAGAGGTATGAATTTAATTAAGATTAGGCTTAGGTTAAGGTTAGGGTTAGAAATATACTGGTAATGGTAAGGGTTAAAGTTAGTTTAGTATCTTCATGATATCCCACTGAATCAGTATTTGTTTTAGGTTTAAATTCAGTTACTTCATGAAAGACTGGACGTGACTATGAAGTTCCAATATGGCGAGAAGTGAAAACTTGTGTGCTTAGCAACACAAAGCCTATTTGGGAATACACACAGCTTGTATTTTACAGACAGGGTAGTAGATTCAATGACAACCACAGACCCTTGTTGACTGGGCTTAGAAAAGAGCTTTATGATGGTTTCTCTGACAGTTTTGTGTATCAGAGAGTTTTTGTGTTGCAGATGATTTTATCCGGGCAATGATTCAAGTGGATAATAAAACACATAGCTTAAATCAGAGTCATTATGTGCCCAGTTCACTGTTTAGTACTTCTTTCACTTTCTTTCCAACTGCTGCTAGTTTACCCCACACATACTGCAGTTTGCATCTAGTTCCTTCATCCTCTTTTTTCTTCATCTCCTCTACTTTCTGGACCTTCTCTGTGTCTCCATTTTCTTTCATCTTTTCAATCAAGAAGTCCAAGTGGACAAAAGTGGACACAGAATTAACTTTGAGAGCAATTTGCTCCAGATTGACTACATGTTGGAAACACTCTTCAAGCAAATCAGATTTCTTTGCCCTCAGAGATTTGATTTCACTCTCTAGACTTTCTAAAAAGCTCAAACATTTTTCTCTTTTTGATTTTTTCCTTATGATGTTTTCCATATTCTTCTGAACTTTCCTTGTTCTTGTCACATATCTCCACTTTCCTTTCACATGTGCAGATACAGGGCACTTTAAAGTACAAACAGTGCACCGGCCATCTTTCATCACCTCACAGTCTTTAGGACTGCTGGAACTTGTGCATCCAGAATAGTGACAGTTTTCCTCACAGACAGTACAGCAGACAGCTCCTTTAATCAAAATCATCAACCACATATCTACATCAATGTCTTCTTTGTCTTTGTAGGGCTCTTCAACTTCTACAGCAAACTTCTCATTCTTCTCAGGTTTTTCTTCATGGTCCTTCAGAGCTTCTTTAATCTGTTTAATCTCTGTCTCTTTCAGCTCAGACAGACGGACTCTTTCTTGCAGGTTTTGGATGCAGGCTGATAGTCTGATCCGTTCATTGAGAACATCCAAAGTCATTTCTAGTTTTCGAGGTGCAGTTTTTTCCAGAAAGGCAGTAAAGCCACTCAGTCCTCTCATTGCTATTCTGTCAGCATTTTCAAGACACTCTGGTTCCTCTGTTCGTTCTTCGTGTTGGCAGTTATTAAACAAGAAGTAAACTCGCTGTTTCTTCTCATCTTTGGCACATTTAATATTTGCAGCTTCAAGAGCCTGAAGCAAGTCCTTTGGTTTTCTTCCATTGGAGTGAGTGACCAGAGCGACAATGTTTTTCTCTATGTCTTTTCCAAACAGAGACATCACTGAATCAAAGATGTACTTCAGTCGGTCACTCAGACGATTCACGCTGGACTTCAGCACCAGACCCACTGCATGAAGTTCATGAATGCCATTTTCTGATCGAAACAATTCAAATAATCTTTCAATGACAATGACATCATGTTCTAGTCCTCTGGTGTCGCCATACCCTGGAGTATCAATGATGGTCAGAGAGAAGGGCAGAGTTTTACCTTCAAAACCAAAGATCTGATACACAATGACATCTGATGTCTGGCTTTCTGTCTGACTTCTGTTCTCGTCTTCTACAATCTGAAAGCAGACGTTGTCCTCAAACTTCACTCCCATGGCGTGGTTGACCAGAGCATTGATCAGAGTAGATTTTCCTGCTCCTGTTTCACCAACAAGCAAGATGCTTTTATTTGGCTTGCTCAGCTTTTTCTTACCAAAGGTCACTCTGGTCAGTGTTCCAACAGTCTCTTTTCTTGTTTTAAGCTGGTAGACAGCCGGAGATCCTGAGCTGATGACAGCACTGTTAGAGATTATGTGTTGTAGGGAGGTGTTGTCAAACCTGTACAAAAAGCACAGAACTTTAGGTTACATATTTAAGGTAAGGATTTTATTTTTTTGTTAGAAAATGCAATAGGACACCATCAGTCTTAACTTTTTGCATTTGAAATTCTGCCCATCTCTGGAGTCAGTTTACATCTGAAACCCTCCAGAACATCAACCAGCAACAGAAGAACAGTTCTCATGTTTTCAAGGCAGGAGGACCTAAGACCTTTCTCATTGCTGAAAGTGTGTAAAGCGCTTTGATTTGCTGATGAATTACAGATTATTTCCTTTAAATTCCATGTGATGTGTTTTAGGTGTCATCTGCTCTTAAATCAGGTTTAGACAGAAAATTTGGCTGAAACAAACGAAGCTTTTATAAGTATAAACATTTCATCTTAATAGTAAGCTACAATAAAACATAGTAATGGTTATTTCTGTCTGTATATCCCCATTAAAAAGCTCAAATATGAGCAGTAATCTGAACCAAGTTATCTTTTATAACGATCAGTAAGGACCTTGATATCCACATGGTGCGCTGATCATCATGTGACTGTTCACCTAAACTGGTCCTTGTTTCATGAAATCTTAACAAATGTTGATTGGACCTACTTGCACTCGATGACTGATTTGGCTCCTCCGTCCATTTGGCCGTCTATCATTTCTAGTTTATGGACCTTCTCTTTGTCTCCTTCGTCCTTCATCTTCTTTATCAGGAAGTCCAGATTGATGTATGTGGAAACTGAATTCACTTTGAGGAGAGTTGGATCCAGTTTGATGGCAAGTTGGTAAGACTTTTCTATCAAAATTCCCTTGTCTCTGTTCAGGGTTTCCATTTTCTGTAGTAGAGTTTCTGTCAGTTTTATCTTCTTTGTATCTGAATTACTTTTACTCAAATACCTTGTTTTAAATTCCTCCTTGGTTCTCTGGACTTTTCTCGTCTTGGTCATATACTTCCAGTTGCCTTTAACATGTTTTGATGCAGAACAACTCCTTGTACAAATACTGCAGGAGTTTCTATCCATGACCTCACACTGTCCAGGGTTCTGGGCCATTGTACATCCTGGATAGTGGCAGTTCTCCTCACAGACGGGGCAGCAGACAGCTGCTTTAATGAAGGACATCTCACCATCAATAGGTTCTTTATCTTTGTAGACTTCATCGACTTCCACAGTGAACTTCTTGTTCATCTTCATCTCTTCTTTGTGTTTCTTCAGAGCTTCTTGAATCTGTTTGATTTCTTTCTGTTTCAGTTCAGTTAGTTTGATTTTGTCTTGCAGATTTTGGATTGAGGCTATCAGTCTGATGAATGACTTAAAGCTGACCTTTACCTGCAGCTGCTGAGCTGAGATCTTTTGAAGAAAAGCTGTGAATCGGCTCATTCCCCTCTCTGTCACACTCCATGCTTCTTCCAGATCTGAGCTAGTTTCCTCTGTTCGGGCCTCGTGCTGACGATTATTGAATGTGAAGTAAGGTCGACTTCCTCCAACCTGAAGATCCTTAAGAGAAATTTTAGGTGTTGTTCCATCTGAGTGAGTAATGAGAGCCACAGTGTTTTTCTCTAAGTCTTTTCCAAACAGAGACATCACTGAATCAGAGACGTATGACAGCTGGTCACTCAGTTTTCTTTCTGTTGCTTTCATCACCACACAGACCGCATGAACTTCATGGATCCCATCTTCTAACCGAAACAAGTCAAACAATCTTTGATTGATGAAGACATCATGTTTAAGTCCATCTGTGTCTCTATAACCAGGCGTGTCGATGATGGTTAGAGAGTAGGGCAGAGTTTTATACTCAGAATCAAAGATCTTGTATACGATCACGTCTGATGTTGGACTTTGATCCCCCCCCTCTACGATCTGATACCAGACCTTATCCTGCCACTTTACTCCCATGGTGTAGTTGAATAAAGCATTGATCAGAGCAGATTTTCCTGCTCCTGTTTCACCGACAAGTAAGATGGTTTTATTTGGTTTGTTCAGCTGTTTTCTACCAACAGTGACTCTGGTCACTGTCCCAAGGTTCCCTTTTGTGGTTGTCTTTTGGTGGATGGCAGGACATCCTGAGTGGCTTGGTACACTGTGGAAGATAAATTATTTTAAGGTGGAACATTGTCTGTTGGTCAATTTTACTGACAAACTATTTTTCTCATATTTCTAAGTAATAATAAAAAATTCTGTTGTTATCTCCAGTATTATTAACTCATATTTACTTACCTATTTGAACAACTTGTCTGAGAAAATTTGTGAATGCATAGACCTTTTCTTATACTAAGAGGTAATCTTTATTTACTTCAGGATGTAACTTAGACTGATTAAAAAGAAAAATTCTAGACATACTAAAACAAATTCATTAAAAACATTGAGGAGTTTTCAGTTTCTGTAGGGAACTGTGACAAATCTGGTGATAATTACACTGAAGAGCTATGATCTCCAGTTCTACAGTGACCAAAGTGCTCTGATAAATCTCCTGAAACTTTCAGTGTTTATATTCAGTATTTTTACATTTACAGACCAGATAAATACCAGATAAATACCAGAAAGTATTAACTGCAGTGAATCAGAAATCCTGATGTCTAAAATATCACTAAAATTTTGCTAATGGTGACAGGTTTTTTTCTTTAAAAAGTGTAATCAGTTTAAATTTAAAAATATACAAATATTATGATATTTTATGTACTGTCTAGTAGAATATAGCTGCATTGGTTGGTGGTACTCACGCTGTGTCCATTGTGCGGTCGACAATGGAAACCAGTGAAGGTCTCAGATGTTTAGGAACCTGGAGAAGTCCAGACAATATGAATCACATCATCTTTTCAGGTTCACTTAGAATGGAATGAACATTTTTAATTCCCATGTTCAGACAGAATATCAACAATATGTCCACAAAATTATTTTTTAAACACACACACACACACACACACACACGAGCTTGCATGGGCATGGATGGTGGGTCTGGACAATAGGTGGATGAATAATCAGATTTAAAGACAAGTTTAAATGTTTACACGTGAATGTCTGACTGAGCTGTGCTCAGGCACGTGGTTTTCTAGAAAAGCTCTGTATCATAAAATGTAATTTTCCCAACATGGTAGCACTATTTAGAAAAGTGGAAAACTGCTGGTTTAATCATGGTGAGACATTTTGAATCTGCATCATGTTACTTTCCGATGTTCTGCACTATTCTCTTTATCTACTGCAGAAGAAAAGTATAAAAATCAACATCAGCTTGTCATCAGAACCTGTTGATAAAGATTGATGATGATAACTGATAAAGATTCTTCTGATAATTGCCAGGCAAACAGGGTGGGGGGGCTGTTTAAGGACTACCATTAAAAGCTGCGTAGACTCTGAAATGGATGTGTACTATAGACAATACAATCTCATATCCTAAAAAAACTGCAGCAAATCATTTGCGTGAACAGTTACCTTTTATTTACTAAACTATATAACTATAGACTCCAGCTGTAATAATCTAGTCAGAAGAGTCCCTTCCTCTGATTATATGTTCCACTGAATAAAAGCAGTGATTCTATATTTGAACCGTATAACCAAACTTTTAATCAGTAATCATGTTTGTGTGCAAAATTTTGAAAATATTCTGCATACTGCACCTGTAAGTCCATAGCTTGGTGGGAAAAGTATTAAATGCTTGATGTTTATTGTGCTCCATGAATGCACAGGTGTGTTTAGATTATTATTGTACAGCAGAAGGCATAGAGCTAAAAGGTACACAGTGTGTAAAGTTTTCCCTTTTTTCAAGAACTTTGCTGGGATTTGTCTGCATGAAAATATATAAAGTCTGTTTCATGAAATTTAAATTTCAGTTGAAAGACCCTTTTGAGACACCTCATGATTGGTTCAGTGGGATGGCCAGTAATTACTGGGTGGTTGTTGTTATCCTTAGGCAGCTCTGTATTCCTGTGCTGATTTGACCTGATGATGTATTAAATAATTACTTTTTACTTACAACTAGACCTAACTGAGCTAAATATGTGACTTTTATTTTAATCGTATGTCTCATTCTATCATATAAAATCTAAAAACGCATTCAGTTTATGTTTAACCTGCAAGCAACACCAAGAGGACCAAATCCTCATCCAAGGTGCTGAAGAAATGTGTGGATGAAATAAGCAAATCCATGCATTAATATTTCAAATAAAAGTTTCATACTGCAACATAAAAATGTCATTTGAAATGTCTGTGGCATAAATCCATGCTTTTAAGATTGCAAAGGCTTCTGTAGTTGGACATAGATACAGGTGCAAAGACGAATACAGTCTTAAAGGTTTTTAGTCAAGTTATTTTGGCAGAAATATTTCACAGAATTGTCAGAAAAAAGTAACACCGTTCATATTTCAGTTAAAAAGAAAACAAATCTATAGATACAAATCTCAAACCTGGGGTGGAGGCCCCAATGTGAGCTGTGAAGCACCAAGTAATTGGTCTTTAAATGATCTTTAGAAAATAGCTAAACATTTTTTAAAAGAAGATATGCTAAGAAAAGATTCATTTTTCACAATTCTGTCCTCTGTTCATTTGAGAAAAATAGCTTAACTGTTAGAATCATAAAGTAAAAACAAAAAGAAAAAGCTCAGGGTTCTGTGTGAGAAAATCTGGAGATGTTCAGAGGGAGAAAAAAGCAATCTGTGTAAACATTTAATTGAATTAAAATAATTTCTAACATGTTCTCAGAAACGTTTGAAAATTTGATCTCCCAGTGAACGACAGTTTTGTCACTTGAAGACGATTCTGAAGATGAAAACAATAACACATCAGCATTTTTAATAATCTCTTGCATGATGACTATTCTCTTGATGCTCGGCTTTAAATATGCACTCTATCAGAAAACTCTGGTTTGACCTGATCTATTAGGAAGTTCAAGTCATCTTCTGAAGAAGATATTTGTGGTGCTCTTACCTGTGATGGGGATTAGTCTGGAAGAGCACAAATGGGTTGGACTAACAGCTTTTATACTCCATTGGAGGAGGAGCAACAGGTCACATGATTTCACAGAAACTAGGATGCTTGATTTTAAAGGTCATCATAAATAAATGAACTGACTGAAAAATCTGTTCAGGACAGCAACGATTTAGATTTAACTCAAATAGTTCAAAGCATAAAAAGAAGAATGATATTTCTTTATTATAACTGAGCAATTGTAAAGGTACGTTTCTGATAGGTTAAGTCTTCATTTCAAAGGAACCTTTACAAAGAAAATGGGTTTCTTATTCAAAACATACAATCATGTGTGACGGTTTGCTCAAGCAAAGCGTAAATATTTTAACTGTTTTTATGCAGCTTTGATTCTTTATTTGCTTGTTTAGTATTAAAACCTTTGGCACCTGATGTTTCATAAAAATCATAATTGAAGTCTCATCTGAGTTATGCTGAAGAAGAAACTACAGGACCTGAAATGGAGAATCGAGCTAATAGATTTATTTCCACTGAGCTTTTATTGCCACAGTCCCGAACCCAAAAACAGCACCCCTTCTTATGGGGTCCGGGGTTTGGGCCCCATAAGGAGCAGTCGGTTCTCACAACGTAGTATTTGTTGGAAAAATCTCAGTGAAATATTTATAATCACATATTTGTCATATCACAACCTGTCAGTTATGTGTTCATCACAGTTTGTTTAGTGCGTGTCTCTGCACCACTGTCATTTCAACTTTACCGTTGAGATTCTTTTTTCTCATGATTTGGACTTTAATCTGGTAAAACAGGTAAGCAACAACAACAAAAATGCTCCCTCCTCATGTTTCTCAACAAGTGACCAGAATACTCTGCTGTGGATGAATCTAATGATCAGAAGGAAACTTGCAACAATCGAATGCTAATGTGGGATTTCAGAGATGAGTGGAAACATCCAAACATTTTTCAACATCATTTTTATTTGGTTATTTTTTTTTAAAAAAGACCCGAACTTTAATTTATTATAGTTTTATTAACTCATGAATGACCTTTGAGCCATACTGTCAGTCACTGCATTGCAGAACTATACACTAAATCTTCACACATTAAAACAACAGTGTCTTATTTCTCACAATGTATCTATTGCACAATAGATCAATTGTATTGTTAGCACTGATTAAACAAGAAATTTTGACTTCAAGATTGATAATTTCATGATGTTTTATTTAAGCACACATTGTTCAGAAAAATATGCCCAGCTTGTTTACAGTGGTTCAAATATTTGAAAAATGTTGAAGCTTTAAAGACATTTGGTCAGTTTTTA
The DNA here is from genome assembly GCA_014839685.1 of Anableps anableps. Classification (NCBI taxonomy): domain Eukaryota; kingdom Metazoa; phylum Chordata; class Actinopteri; order Cyprinodontiformes; family Anablepidae; genus Anableps; species Anableps anableps. Next base: position 477,450 of record CM026081.1, on the reverse strand, counting down.
CACAAAGAAAAAACATAAATCACAAAAACCCTAAAAATATTGGAAAAGATGTGGGATAAAGTCCCACAAAATGACAGAACAAATGTGTAAAACAATCACCTTTCATAACTTAAGCTTTAAATCTAACCTCAAGTAATTCATAGTACTAATTTCTAAACAGCCATCTCAGTTATTTTTTTTAATGTGTCAGTTTTGCTGCTAATTTACCAAACAAATACTCTGATGTCAGCTCTTCAGAAAATTTACAAAAAGCGGTGAAAAAAAATGTTAAGACTTAAAGAAGCTCAAAGACAAAATCAGCTGTAAATTGACATTTTAAATGAAAATGAACCAAACTGGCCTGAAGTTTCCAGAGGTGAACAGCGTTGGCTTTTAATTTGTTTCTATTTATTTTCAGTAATTTATCTGGAGTTAGATTATAATTAAGCTGTTTATTACATCAGTTGTACTGAACCTTTTTCAGATTAACATGAACAAGTGTGGTTGATAATGAAGTCCTGGAGGAAGGATTTGTTGGTGTGCTTCTTTTCAGGATGGACTGATTCCTGCTGGAGATGTTGAATGTTACCAGCTGATTGTCGTGCAGGACTGATTAGACGAAGTCATGGAGTCAGAACATCTGGTTGGTCGAGACCATCAGAATGACATCTCACTGCTGGCTGGTCTATGCTTCACCGAAGGTCTGCTTCAGCAGAGCTTTGCTTCCTTCATCCACCTGACCTGCTATCTCTTCCAGGATCTTCACCTTCTCATGATCTCCTTCTTCCTTCACCTTCTTGATGAGGACATCCATGTGCACCTGAGTGGACACTGTTTTCACGCTCAGTGCATTATCCCTCAGCTTCAGGACATGCCCAAAGGCCTCATCCACACATTGTTTTATTTCTGCTTCCAGACGTTTTATTTCCTCATCCAGTTTCTTCAGCAGGCTTGATGTGTCCTTCACATTTGCTTCAAACCTTTTCTTGACATCATCAATAGTCTTCTTCACTGTTCTGGTCTTATCGACGTACCTCTGTGTGTCTTTAACATGATGGGCCACAGAACATCTCCCTTTACACACAGTGCAGTGGCCTTTGCTCATGATCTCACATAAACTTGCCTCCCAAGCCACATCACATCCTAAATGACAGTTTTCCTCACAGGCTGTGCAGCGAGTGACTCCATCAAATTTAATTTTAAACCACGACCATCCGCCACCGTAGGACTGCAGCACCTTGTAATGCTCTGGCACATTTATGGTAAAATTCTTGTCATTATCCAGATCTTTTTTATGCATCTGCAGCATCATCTTGGTCTCTTTAGCCTCCTTCTTCTTCTCTTCAGTAGATCTGATTCGCTCTTGCAGGTTGTGAATGAAGGCTGTGAGACACATTTGGGAATTGAGAACCTTTTTGGTTGTTTTCAGCTTTTGAGGTCCAGTTTGTTTCAGGAACTCAGAAAACTTTTCCAATCCCTTCGCTGTTTGCCTCCATGCATTTTCTAAGGCATCTTCTGTTTCTTCATCTCTTGGTTCAGCCTGACAGTTATTGAACAGGAAGTGAACAGGTTGGTCTTTCTTATTTTTGGCACATTTAATGTCTGCTGCTTTAAGAGCCTCGAGAGCGTTTCGTGGTGGCATCCCATCTGAGTAGGTCATCAGAGCTACGATGTTGTTCTCCATGTCTTTTCCAAACAGAGACATCACTGAATCAAAGATGTACCTCAGGCCATCATCGACTCGATTCTCACTTGCTTTCAGTACCAAACCAACCACGTTGATTTCTTGAACTCCGCCTTCAGTACGGAACCAGTCAAACAATCGTTGACGGACGATGGCGTCCTTTTCCAGTCCTCTGGTGTCTCCATATCCAGGGGTATCGATGATGGTCAGAGAGAAGGGCAGAGTTTTACCTTCAAAACCAAAGATTTCGTACATGACCACATCTGATGTCTGACTTTCTGTCTGACTTCTTTTCTCATCTTCTATGATCTGAAACCATACTTCCTCCTCAAACTTCACCCCCATGGCATGGTTGACCAAAGTGTTGATCAGAGTAGACTTTCCTGTTCCTGTTTTACCAACAAGTAAGATGGTTTTGTTTACTTTCATGGGACTTTTTTTTCCAATTGTCATTCTTTTAAGAGTTCCAATCTGTTGGTTCTCTGGTTTCAGCTGGTAGACAGCAGGAGAACCTGGCTGAACCAGTTCGCTTGCTGATATGATGTCCTCAAATTCTGTTGAGATTTTTGCTGTCTTTGAGTTTCTGCACCACAGAAAACAATAATTATTTTGACATCTAACAATGGCTAATAAATGCTTTGAGATGAAACACAAGCAACTAAATGTTATGCAATAAAAAAAAATCTGAATTTATATTTTAAATGTAATTTGCATTCAATGGAACTAACTTTGGGCCTCATGTTAACAATATAGAATATTGTCATAATGATGGCTCAACACTGGTTAGAACTAAGATTACATATAAAGATATTTTCTAAAAATTAAATTAAAAAAAATTATTTTAGCAGCTAAAACTTAACAACAAAATCAAAATTTTGCTGTTAATAGCAGGAACTGAAGGCTGCTGTTGTCACAGCCAGCTGGTGTTTATTGAGAGGTGGTGATTTTCACCCTGGCAGCTGCTTTCCTGGTCTTTATGACAGGAGATACTGTTCCATAACATTCCTACTGTAAATTTCTACTTAATATGTAATGTACACACACGTTAAATTCCTAACCTGTTATTTTTACATCATCTTTGGGGGCCAAGTCCTAATCTTCCTTCCTGCTTGTAGTTTGTACCATGATGGGATGTTGAGCCAGTTCAGAATTAGGTTCTTCTTTTATTACCGTGGGTAATACTGTGGGTACCAGGCTGCAGTATGCATTAAAACCTTCTATAATGAAGGATCATCAGACTTCTAATTTGTGTTTTCTGGCCTTTTAGCTTCTAAAGCAACCACAAGATATTTGTTGTATCTATTAATTCACGTGGATTTATTAAATGTGAACAGACTGAGTTTCTGCTTAGTTTTACAGTTAGTCTTAATGACTTTTAGATAGAAACAGGTCGATCACTTAATACCTCATTATCTGACAGCTGTGATCAGAAAATTAACACTGAAACTAAATCTTATTTAAAAATCTAGGAAAGATGGCACACAGATCAAGCCTCCAAGATTTTCAGTCTCTGTTTCATAGTCTGTTATATTCTAGAAAATAACCCAGGTATCTGTCTCTAGATTTCTGATATTAGTTGAAAACTCAAAGCTGTCAGCATAAACAGATTTAATCATGAGTGTTAGAGCAAGTCTTTGTTGCTGGGATGCTGTAACTGCTGTCTGTTGCTAATGTCTCACTTGCTGTTATTGTGATGCAGATTATTGGATGTAGTTTATTCTGCAGGTCTGTATTAGTTGTATTACAAATGAAGGAAAAGGTTAATATGTGATCTGCTGGATTGATCTGATTCAGTGGATGGATGGCAGACATGAACATACTGAAGCATCCGTCTGTCCCGTCTCATGTTTAATTATCACTGTATAATTCTCACTCTGATGTAAATTCAACACATCTTTATGGGACGAAACTGTGAGACGTTAATGTTGGTCCACTTACTGAGAAAGACATGCTCTGTTTGACGGTGAGAGCGCTCAGCTGTTAGCTTCTCACACACTTGCTGTGAACCAGATTTTCCCCAGAAACACTAATGAACCCAGTCAGGCTAACTGGGCTCCACCTTGCTAACAGTCTGATCATAGCAGCAAGAACGGGAGCGCTGGCTGAAGGCTCAGATGTTAGCTGCTGGCTGCACTGCGAGCAAACCTCAGGCCCATATTTATGGTCTTAGAGAAGTTCAGCTGAAGGGCCAATAAGGGACCCTTACTCTGAGGAGGAACCTGATCTTAAGGCGGAAAGCTGCTCAGGGTCAAAACCATTTTCAAAGCAGAGGGTAAGGAGTTCATGCTGAAAGCTGCAGACTCACGTTGCCATGGTGACAGCTGGTGGTGCAGATCTGCTCTGTGAACGGAGAAGAAGAAATGGTTGGAGCTTCAGTTCTTACTGGTATTTCAGATGTTCTACAAAATCAGACCCAGTTTGTAGCAGCAGCCCTCATACAGGTGGTTACGTCCCAGTTATTGATTCAGTTTGAAATATTTAAGTGTGGTTTGTACTAATGTAATTGTAATTGTACTGAATCATAACTGTTGACTTTTACATGTAGATGAAACTATTCACTGAAGCATCTCCCCTCAGAATCATAATTAATGCCATTTGTTTGTTTCAAAGAGTGACTTCCGGTTTCATCGTGTCTCTAGTATCCTGATAAACATGTTTCTGACACAAACATGGAAAATATATAGTTTATATATTTAAGAGTTACAACACTAAATCAAAGCACTCTTAGCATTCATGCTGTTTTATTTTCCAATATTTAAACTAAGCAAGTTTCAAATAAAAAGTGTCTGTCATTTTCCTGTTCTGTTTGTCGACTACTGAATAAACCGGGGCAGAAACCGGGGAGAGTTATAAAATAAGCCAAGGAAGAGTGCCAGTTCCCAGTTTAGAAACCTTCAAATGTTACCGATTATGGAGAATTAAAACAAAACCCAGGAACATGACAAGGATTTATTTGTTCTCTTTCAGTACTTGCAGGGTACAGTTTCTGTTAGCAGCCAGAAAGAAACATGTGCAGATGAGCTGCATTAAGGATCATCATGTTGCTCTAACAATTAGCAATAAATACATCTGAGTGGATCAGTAACTTGTCTTTTATCCACTTCTCACATGACATGTATTTTCCTGACAATTAAGTGCACTGAATGTATTTGCACGAAATGAAAATTAATGTTTTCATTCATGTATTTAAAGTGAACATGAGAGAAAAAAGGCATAAAAAAGGATTACCATGAAACAATACAACACCAGAACAAAAAGTAAATTGGAAAAACACAACTATTACTAAACACATCGCCACCCAAAAACACATTTTTAATTTGAACAGTTCATCTAATTAAGCAGAAAACCTTTGCAGAGATGTAAAAGTGATGGCTGTCTTACCAGTCTGGCTGCTGTGAGTGGTGTGTGGGTCCTGCTGCTTTGTTCTAACCTTTTTATAACCCATCATCCTGCCCCTCATTTGTCCTTTCACTTTGCTTCAGCAGTGATCAGAAATCTCAGCGTTTCCCTGGAGTCATGTGGTCGTTCATACATTTATATATCATGTGGCTCAATATCCAAACCCTACACCATCGTCCCTCGACTTCACGCACTGTTGCAGAATTACAGGCCGATCTCCAACCTTCCATTCATCAGCAAAGGGATTGAAAAATCTGTTTCTTAACAATGACAAATCACTTTGACATCTTTCAGTCCGGTTTCCGTGCTCACCACAGAACTGAGACCGCCCTCATCAAAGTGTTCAGTGATATCCACACAAATCCAGACTGTGGAAGAACCTCGGTGTTGGTTCTGTTGGACCTCAGCGCCGCATTTGACTCTGTTGACCAGGAGATATTATTGAAGTGACTGGAGAACTGGGTCGGACTCTCTGGTACCGTACTCAGTTGGTTCGAATCCGACCTAAAGAACAGAGACTTCTTTGTGTCAATAGGCAACTTCTCATCGGAGCGGACAGAAGTCACATGTGGAGTACCCCAAGGTTCGATCCTGGGACCCCTCCTATTTAATATCTTCATGCTCCCACTAGCTCAGGTTATAACAAGTAATAAGATCAGTTACCCCAACTACGCAGATGATACACAGCTCTACATCATGATGTCACCAGGTGACTCCAAACCCATCCAAGCACTAAGCAGATGCTTAGAACAAATCAATATATTGATAGATGCATGCACATCTTATTTTTTTTCTTTAAATGAACCTACTCAGCTGCACATTTCTTTTAATCTGAGTATGCTATTTTTAAAATCTGTACATAATTTTTCTATATGTAAATTTACCCTGACTGTCTCTGTTTCCTAGTTTTATATTTTTTACCTTTGTGTGAAGAGGCACCCTCCCACTTACCTTAACTTGCTGTTGTGAAATGTGAATTTTCCCCCTGTTGGACAGCAAAGGATATTTTTATTCTATTCTATTTGCTGAGTTGCAGGTTCGAACCCATGTTCTTTCCGACTCAGTCGTTGTGTCTTCGGGAAATACACTTCACCCGCTTTACCTGCAAGTGGTGGTCGGAGGGCCTGATAGCGCCAGTTGGCAGCCTCGCTTCTGTCAGTCGGCGCCAGGGAAGCTGAGGCTACAATATAGTTTACCACCAACAGTGTGTGAATGTGTGCGTTAATGGGTGACCGATGTTGGGGAGTAAAAAGTGGCAAATAATAAAATAGATCATCACACCGGACTCAGTTTTCTTCTGCTTTAATCGGACCAACGTTGGAGGGTTCCTAGCGCACCTACTTTGTACACAAGCTCCATATTCACACAAATCTCTCAGAACCCCCAACTCTCTGCTTCGAGTGGGGCGTATTTATCCTGGAGCCTGTCTGCTTCCTGTCTACTTCCTATGTATGTAGAGTTCTCAACCAGTCCAGTCCGTTCTTTAGATCCCTTGGTTCACTCTTATGAGAGTTTCCTGGAATACTTAAGTGTTTCCTACCAGACAAACAACTTAAAACAACTAAATCTTTACTCATCTTGCCAAATCTTGAACTACTTCCTGACTTTGCAGTTCAGAGTGACCCCAGTACATCACACACACACACACACACACACCCATTTCCTTCTGATAAAAACAGGCCTTAGTGCAAAACAGCTGAATAGCATAATTATTAACAAATAGCATAACTATTAATACTACACTACACTGAATGTAATGTAAAGAGCTTTGGAGTCCTCTGGCCTTGATAAAGCACTATACAAGTACAGACCATTTACCATATCTTGACCTCCCAATGGCACAAAAGGCTCAGCAGACAGAAAATGACCTTAGCAAACTGTCGCACTTTTGTCTTTTACACTGATTCATACGTTTCTTATTTTAAGTTGAAGTTACCTTTATAATGCAGGAATGATAATAAAACTATATTCTGGAAGAAAAATGTCATCTCCGCTTCTCTTTGCTGTTGAATTTGTTCATAAATGTCATGAACAGCGTATTAAGTTCAGGTTGTTTTTGGATTGGTTTTAATTTTTTTTAATAGGACACATCAGCAATACGTCCCAGACATGTTTACGTTAACTTCATGCCTCTCAGGAATGGTTAAAACACTCAAAACCGTTTCATATAAAATGTTAAACACCAAACAGGCACAGAGCTCGTTCTGGTTAAAATATAAGGTGAGTCTAGAGTCCAACCAAGAAAAGAAACAAAATAACTTTCTTCCTAATGATGTTCTGATGTGCTTCTTCATTGGGTCTGAGCTGCTGTTTAGAACCAACTGAAACTTTCTGAGAAGCAAGAAACCTTGAAATATATTCCATAAAGTTTAGCAGAAAGTTAAACCAACAGCTAATTGTTCAGCTGAGTCTCTGATTTCAAATACATCAACAGGGAGAGATTATAAAAATGCTGCAATAGGAGGAAATTTAAAATGGAAGAACAGAAGACAGCTGATTTAAAAACCGTCACTACATAATTACAAAAGGTTCTGCTCGTTTCTGTTCAGTCTATGTGATGTAAAATCTAACATCTTGTGATTTAAATTATGAACAGCCCTCAATGACTTTACATTTCCTCAGAGAATATTAGATTTTAGTTCTTTATTCCAAATATACAGCATAGGAGTTTGTTTTTTTTAATAGAACTCAGGGCTAAGATTTTTACATTGATTTTTACATTTTACTGCAAAATCATCTCAATAAAACCTTCCAGACACAACATATAACATTTAATATTTTTCTGCTATTACTTCCATTTTAAAGTCAACATTTGACTGGTAATTGTTAAAATGCAACATGAATTGTATAAATATTTCATTTTGGTTTTGCTTGCAAGTAGTAAATGATTATTATTAACATGAATAAATAAAATTAAGCTGCTGAGAGAGCCGAAGCTGTTGTTCCAGCAGCTCCTCTGGTCATTCAGGATTTTGATCATCTTGTCTTCTCAGGTCCTCCAGTCTCAGCATCATCTCTGTGTCTGCGCTTTCCATCAGTAGGTCTAGATATTTGGACAATGAATCGTCCTTCAGGTCAATCTGCTGCAGTCTGACAACATGTTGGAAGATCTCTTCAACAATCTGGGACTTCTTTGCTTTCTGATGTTTTAATTCCTCTTCCAGATGATCTAAAAGGCTCGTTTTGTTCTCACTTTCTGACTTATTCTTTTCGTACTTCTGTCTCACATCTAAAAGTGTCCTGTTAACTCTCTTTGTTTTGGTCACGTATCTCCACTCTTCTTTCACATGAGCTGAAACAGGGCACTTGTTGGTACAAGCAGCACAGAGACCATCTTTTATCACCTCACAGTCCTCTGGCGTCATGGCAACTGTGCATCCAGGGTAATGACAGTTTTCTTCACAGACGGTGCAGCAGAGAGCTCCTTCATAGAAAAACCACAACCACCTTCCCCCCTCGATAGGTTCTGTATCTTTATAAACTTCGTCCGTTTCTACAGAGAAGCTCTCATTGTTTGTGATGTCTTCTCCTTCATGTTTCTGCAGAGCTTCTTGAATCTGTTTGATTTCCGCTACTTTTAAATCCATCAGCTGCAGTCTGTCCTTCAGGTTCTGGATGCATGCTGTATGCCTGCCGTGCTCATGACGCTCTTCAAATGCTGCTGAAACCATTCTATATTCAGCTTCTTTCAGAAAGCCTGTGAACTTCCCAAGTTCTCTGTCTGATAATTTATAAGCCTGCTCCAGCTCGTCTGTACGTCCAGTCCGGTCTTCATGCTGCCGGTTATTAAACAGGAAGTAAAATGGTTCTCTCTTGTCATTTTTAACAAATTTCATTTTTGTAGTTTGCAGGTCTTGGAGAATGTTTCTGTGGTTTCTTCCATCTGAGTTTGTGATTAAAATGACTGTGCATCTGTCCTCTTGTTCTCCAAACAGAGACATGACTGAGTCATACATGCGCTTCAGTCGGCTGCTCTGCAGACCGTCACCTGCTTTCAGCACCAGGCACACAACAGCAACAACTTTGTCGTCCCCCTGCAGGAAGTCCGATAACTTGTCTCTGATAATGGCATCGCTTTCAATCTCTTCATATCCAGGAGCATCAATGATGGACAGAGGGAAGGGCAGAGTTTTATCTTCAAAACCATAGATCTCATAGAGCATCACATCTGCTGTCTGACGTCCTTCCTCCTCTACGACCTGGAGCCAGACTTCATCATCAAACCGCACCCCTATGCTGTAGTTAAACAGAGCGTTGATCAGAGCACATTTTTCTGTGCTTGTTTCACCAACAAGTAAAATTTTTCGGTTCATCTTGTCCATTTCTTTTTCACCAACAGTGACTCGGGTCAAAGGTCCGGACTTCTCTTTCTTTACTCTCAGCTGATAGACAGAAGGACATCCTGACTGGATCAGAACACTTTTAGAGATAATTTCTCCCAATGAGATGTTGTGAGTCCTGCAGAAATCAAAGATATCAAATTAGTCAATGTTATCAAGTGAGAAGAATATGAAATTATCAAAAAAGTAAAAGTTTCAGACTTTCTGAACTAATTTTAACTGAGAGAAGATGGAACATTGAGGATACAAAGGGACATAAAGTTTCCCTTGGTTGTGTTTCTAAAAGCCTGCAGAACTACTTCTTGGTCAGATTTTCTATTTTTTTAGTTTTAAAAAACAATATTTGTAGATTTTCTGCCTTTTAGGTCATCTTAGTTGCTTCAAATACAGATTAGTTTATAATATTGTTGTCCTGATTTGTAGATTGAAGTAGGACCCAAAATGCAGAACAAGCAGAGGCAGCAAGTAGATGATGAATCTTTTCATAAAAAAAAAATAAAAATAAACAAAAACTTGCAAAAAAAACCAGGAGAACAGAGGGAGGAGACCAGGAGAAAACAGGTACCAGGATGCATGAAGAAGTGGAAGAATCCAGTAAGGAGTGAGTGAAGGAGAGGTGGTTAAACACTGGGAGTTTGATTACTAGACAATGGACCAGTACTAATCAGAAAACATTAGCACCCCCCAGCTTGCCCCCCATGGCCAACACCCAGTGTTTAGCGATCATTGCCAATCATTTAGCAACAGGTCATTGCTTCGACACAATGTTGTGTTTCTGGGAAAATGGGTTACTTTGAAAACCATTATTAGATGTTTTATCTCACCACACAGTTATTTGTGCACAGCTTCGACACAGCTCCTCTCCTGATGGCCCCAGCTCGTTGTTCCTCAGATCCAGCTGTCTGAGACTACACAACTCAGACACAGTGAGGATATTACTAATGTCCTCTGACAGCTCACAGTCACACACCCTTAAACAGTCAAGCAGACATAAAAAAATTGTTTAGATTTGAAAAAAGTCTAAGCTTGTTGATCACTGAAAACTGACCTTAATGTCTCCAGTTTACAATGTGGACTGCTCAGTCCTGCAGACAGGAGCTCCATTCCTAAATCCTGGAGGTCATTGCTGCTCAGGTCCAGCTCCTCAAGACTACAGGAGTCCGAGCCAAGAAGTGAGGACAGAGTTTCACAGCTTCTCCTTGACAAGTTACAGCAGATGAGCCTAAAACAATGAGGAAGAGATGTGAACATTGATACTCTGTATATTCATCTGCTGCTTTTTCCTTGAGAAATGTGTTTTCAAAGCTTTATTTCCTACTGTACTGATTAAAGATCTGACATATATTGTGGTGTAGTCTAGTTTCTGTGTGGTGGGATTATGCTTTATTTCATTTACGACGTTACACTCCAGTTTACAATGTGTTACACAAAGTCAGTGTCATAACGTTCAAGTCCGACTGCGGCTCTATCACCTCAGTCTCTCCTTCAGCTGAAGGGCTCCGGTTGTCACCGTGAGACGGGGAGGCTGTACTGGTCTCTTCCAGCTCTGGTTGATGAATCTCTGGAGCTTCTTCACCAGAGATTTGGAACCAGGTAAACCACTTCACTAAAGTTAGTAAGTGACTCTAAAAAAGTCTAAGGGTGGGTGAAAGATAATCGAAACCAAAATGGAAAAGATGAACATAAAAAGTTACAATTTCAATAAAAGGCTTCCTGCTGCCTGGACTCTTTTCACACAGGAAGTAGAGGTCGTAAACTCGCTTGGACCACACGTCTCAGAAACATGGAGAGAGGTTTTCAGGAATGTGTTGCTACCGGCCAGGTTGGAAACACTGCTATTGACTAATTTCTTCAAGGCTCTAAACCAAAGCAATGCCAAAGTTGAGTCACGTGATCATAGGATTCTGGCTGGGAAAAGTCAGATTCTAACTTTGAAAGAAGAACAACTCTGACCTGAGAGTTTCCAGTTTACAATGAGGACTCTTCAGTCCAGCTGCCAGCAGCTCCACTCCTGAATCTCTCAGATCGTTGTTGCTCAGGTCCAGCTTTCTCAGACTACAGGACTGGGAACTAAAAAGTGAGGACAGGGCTGCACAACTTCTCTCTGAAAGGTTACAACCATTCAGCCTGGAAAAGATGATGTAACGAGACATTAAAACTTTGGTAAAATGATTTTTGGTTGGTGTGTCACAAAATAAAGGTTGCTCAAACCTACAGTGATGTTTTGGAGGTTTGGACAACTGGCAGGAGAGCGAGGAGAATCTTTTCTGAAGGAGAGTATTTCTTCAGGTCAAACACATGTAGATCTTTTAGTGATGACAGTAATATGAAGACCAGAGCTGACCAATGAGGAGGAGGCAGTTCATCCACGGATGCTGTTTCTGATCTCAGGAACTGCTGGACCTCATCCACTGGAGAACTGTCCATCAGCTCATTCAGACATGGGAACAGAGTGATTTTTCTTTCTGGAGGACTGTCTCGGATTTTCTCTCTGACATGATGAACAGTTAGCTGGCTGCTCTCTGTGCTACTTCCTGTCTGTGGCAGTAGGTCTTCAACATGAAGCTGACTTCTGTGCAGTGAAAGACCCAGAAGGAAGCGAAGAAATGTGTCCAGCTGTCCGTCTGAACTCTTTACCGCTTTGTCGATGATTTGGCAGAGAGTTTCCTGGGGATGTGTTTGGCTGTAAACAAAGCCTGGAATTCGAAAAGTGTGTTTTGGTTTGTTTCTAATTCTTGAGACAACAAACAGAGCAGCCAGAAACTCTACTATACTCCGATGAAGGAAGCTAAACACTTTCTTTCCTTGAATTTTCAGACAATGCTCCTCCTTAAAGAATTGTGAGAATACTTCTGGATATACAGAAAAATCATTGAAGCTGATATCTTTGTCCTTTATGCTCTCTGCAGAAAACAATAGCCCACCATTTTCTAACTGGTTGAATGCAAGTTTCATCAAAGTCTCGAGGTACTTCAAACTTTTTGGTTTACCAAACGTTTGCTTCATGTTTTGGATCTGAACCATGAGGAGCTCTACGTAAATCCCAGTTAAAGTACTGGGCAGCTCTCCTTCACTGCTGCTCTTTAACACAGCCTGCAGAACTCCAGCAGTGATCCAGCAGAAGACTGGGAGATGGCACATGTACCGGAGGCTTGGTGACACCCTGATGTGGGAGACCACCCTGTTTGCCTGCTCTTCGTCTCTGAATCTCTTTCTGAAGTACTCCTCCTTCTGATGCTCGGAGAATCCTCGGAGCTCCGTTTCCAAGTCGATAAATTCAGGAGGAATCTGGCTCGCTCCTGAGGGGCGCGTGGTGATCCAGAGGCGAGCAGAGGGAAGCAGGTACCCTCGGATCAGGTTCGTCACCAGCATTTCCACGGAAGCAGGTTTTGTCACATCAACAGGCAGCTTTTCTGTAGCAGTGAAGTCCAGCTGAAGATGGCTTGTATCCAGTCCATCCAATACAAAAATTATTTTATATTCACTCTTATCAAAATTTGAGTTTCCTGACGTCTGCAGTGATGTAAAGATTTTGTTGAGTTCCTCCTTTGTCATGTGTACAGTCTCAGGAATACATGTGTGGATAAGTTCTGCCAGACTGAGTGTCTCCTGCCTTGGAAAATTCACCATGTTAAACATGAAGGGAAACATCAGATGAACATCCTGATTGGTTCTGTTTTCTGTCCAATCAAGAACAAATTTGTGAACCAAGAAGGTTTTTCCCATTCCTGCCTCTCCGCTGGTCGTCACCGTCCTTATGTTTGTTTTTGTTCCTGACGGGTGAGTGAATATGTTGCTGATTTTTGGTTCAGAAGGTTTTCCAAATGCCATTTCAATCCTTCTGATAACCCGGGAGACAGGTTGGTCTCCTTCTGTTGTGATGCACAGCTCAGTGTAGACTTCATCTAAACTGACTGTATTCCTTTTTGAGGTCCACCCTTCATGTTTACACCTAAATGTGTCCTGGAGGTTTGACTGTAGCCTTTCCTGGTAGTTTCTAACAGGTTGTGGATTTTCCATGTCTTTGTAGGACAAAACACACATAGAACAGAAAATCATTTTAACTAATCAGAAATTAATGGAATGTGTGATATATATATATATATATATATATATATATATATATATATATATATATATATGTGTGTGTGTGTGTGTGTGTGTGTGTGTGTGTGTGTGTGTGTGTGTGCTTCCAGACTTTCACTCAGTTTTAACAGGTCGTTTCTTTATCATCAGCCCCAAAAACAAAGCAGTTATCTCTTTGATAAATAAACCCAAACCAGCTGTCTGATAATTTACCTTGTACAGGTCTGTTGATGTTTGATAATTTTTCCACGAGGTCATTTCTGCGGATTTTCTGGAGATTCTTCTTCAGCACCTCCACAGACCACTGGTTGTGCTTCTGCACCATCTGATCCACTGTCTCCTGTCTGTCTGCATTCTCCAGATGACTCTTGGGAATGACTGGAAGACCATCGAGGTTGTCTGACTGCTGCAAGAACCATTTAAAGTTACGAAATTCTTCATCTCCCAACTCCTGCAGCGTCTCAAACAGTAGTTGTTTCAGAGCCATTGGGTCCTGCTGAAAACAGATCAGATGCTTTGATTTGATTATTTTTTGATATTTTAATTTAAAATTTTACAGTTCAACTTTAGGTTGAAAACAGGCAGCTTTATTTCATAGCAGGTATATGCATATCAAGAAGACATCCGAAATCAAACCATACAGCATGTAGCTGTCACAGAGAAAATGTTTATTTGTTCATATTTAATGTAATTTATGTGTAAATACTGAGAATATAATTTACTATGTGTGTTGTATTACTGATATCTATTGGTAGAACTGTGCATTGCACCTAGAGGTGAGCATGCACTGAGCACATGATGGTTCAATTAAGAGATACTGGTAGCCTCCAGTAGCCAACTGGAGGCTACCAACAACAGCCAGAAGACAAGTTAGTTTGGGATTCAAGCTTGGAAAACAAACAATTCGGATGATAACATCTCCTAAATGTTCGATCAAAAGGTTTTTCACTGTGTTTGATGGCAAGAAAGGATTTACTGTGTGGCAAAGAAAAGAATAAAGGCTGGTTAAACATCAGCTGGAGTGTGGATTTATTCTGCACCAGATGACAAACCTTTGGGAGCAGTTACAGCTCTTATATTAGCTAAACAGCTTTTGTAGTTTGTTGCTTAACAGCTGTTTTTAAAAGATGAGTAAGAGATCAAAGTGTAACTAACCCTCATGAAAGCATAACTCCGCCCCTGACAAATTTTGAGAAACTCCTTTAAGTGGGTGGAGCCAAGAGACCTCCAAGTGTGGGGATGCACGGAGAGGGTGAAGGCTGAGTTATTGTCCCCCTGTTGAAAGTTCGTGTTGACCACGCGTGAGCCAAGAAAGCGGTGTAGCGTTTATAGTTGACACGAACGTTGGTGCCGTCAACTATAGAGGGATTATATCAATGCCAGTTTAGGGACCTGCTCTGCAAGAGCACCTTCCAAACCATGCAGCTGAGTGAAAGGTGACGCGCAGGACCTGCACCGACCAGGCGCCGCGACAGCGAGCTGGGCGGCGCGTTTGGCACATGCCCCCTCGTGCCCACAAAACCAATTAGTGACAAATCTAGCAACATTTTTTCTGTTTTTGGAGACTTTTATGGTGACAACGTTCTGCCGCTCAGCTGTGCTGCCATACCGTTGTAAACAATAGGCTGCTGAGGCACCGTTCAACCGAAGGAGGGCAGCACTGAGATAGTTTGATCAAAATATTGTAGAACGAAACAGATTTACACGAAAATGTCAAAATTCGCACAGAACCATAAAGATGGAACCCTAAATGACCTATTTAGACAGTTTATTGGCAAAAAAAAGTTGATTTGGGGTTTAGTTACACTATAATCTAAAGGGAGCCCTGCAAGGAAGACAAATCCTGTTGTCTTCCTATCATAGCTTCTTGTCAGTGGTCAAACTGTGTGGTTTCTTGATTTTGATGGTTAAACAACAGTTTCAGTGAATGGATGTGACATTGCACATAAAACACAAGTAGCAGCTGAGTCGGTGTATTTGCAAGTGTATCCAACTTACATGGCCAGAAGTACCTGAAGTACCTCTTCAGACACAATTGCTAAATGCACTTTTACCCTTTAAGTTTTCTTTTTTGTTTTCTATTTTAAATGTTTTGATTTTAATTTTATAGCTTTTATTTTTTGTGGCCCTATGTGCTCTGCAAGACACCTTTTAAATAAAATGCATTATTATTACTATTAGGAGTACTGCTGGAAACTATAAGCAGGTGGCGTTGCTATGGTTATTCGGACACATGGAGGGAGCCTTCCGGGTTAATTTGCATATTTATTTTGGGTGCGGACATCAGGCTGCTTGAAATCAAGGTAATGTGTGGTGAAATGTCTTTGCACGCTTCTGATACAACTGATGAACCAGTGGACCAGAAAACAGCTTCAACTTTATAAATCCCAGCCGCACCTCAACGCTTGCTACGAGGTCCTCCTCAGGTTCTTCCCTCGACACGCCCACATTCAGCCATACATGGACAACGCAAAGTACCTCATGAATGTTATTTCATGGTCACCAACAGCAACTAAGGAGAAAAAAAATGAAGAAACACAATTTCAAGAGGCAGAAATCGATGTGTTGGTGAGTGAGGTGGAGAGTCGATGAAGTCTGATTCTGGTAGCCACAGTAGCAGCCTGACGAGCACAAGTTACACACCTCCACCGCATTTTAGCAGGCCGGAGGCTGCTCCACCGTTGAGCCTCCCGGGCGTAAGCGGTATTAGAGTGCGCCTCCTCTGGTTGGGAAAGGGGATTTGGAGCCCGCACCTGATTGGGTAGCCACTGCCCCCTGCAGGTTGTAGCGGAACACTGCATCAGTATTCCAGGCCTGAACAGGTTGAATTTCCCTCCTGGTTCTCCCATCTGCAAGGTCTTCTCGCAGTGCCAATTACAATTCATCACAGTATTTACATGTTCACCGCAGTCAGTCTGATTCTGACACCTTGTCACAAGTTATGAGTTAATCTGTGGTTCACATCGCTCCGCTGATCGTCAGGGAGAGCAATGTGAGAAATCGTGATGAAATGCTGTGGAGACTTTTTATTTGAAAAGCTCCTCGTGTAGTTATGGGTCACCACCGGAAGCATAAACACCACTGCTGTTTCGAAAGCTTTTCATAAAGTCGATCTATGATTAAAGTTTGATTATGGAGCGAAATTAAATGTCTGAGAGGAATCATGATGCTATGTCTGGGTCAGAGGTCACGTGAGGGACAGCACATTCCCCATCAAGTTTGTTTTTATAGATCTCAACCTCTGGGCGGAAAGTGACGCCAGTTTCAGGCCCTGCTGTGCTCGAACAGCACGCTTATAAATCAGATCCCTGAAGTTTCATTCTGACAGCTGCACGCTCTCTTTTACATGAGGCCTCAGGTCTTTCCGGTCTGGTTTTCGACGTCACCACAGCATTCAGACTGATATATAGCCCAGCAGGACTTCCTGTACATTCTAACAGTGATGCATAAAGAAATTCTGTTTTGGTTTTTCTGCAGAGTGGATCATAACATACAGAGACAGAATATAATCATTAACATTATGTTTCTTATAAATCTGTCCATCCAGTGCTCATCAAACCACTTCCTTCCACATCTTGTGAAAATTACAGGATTAGGAGCAAAATTTAAAAAGGCTTTTGTTCATTACTGTATGTGCATTTTCCTTGTTTTACAGCTTTATTACCGTGCAGTCATCATCTTTTACCGATTATTTCCATGTAAATGAACCTTAAAGGCTGAAAAATTCACAACATATTCTGTGCTTCAGGTATAGCTTCTCTCTCCTCTTTGGTTTTAATAGAACATGCAGTTTTGTACGTTAACATATTTCTGGACTTTCAACAAAGCTGAACTCACCGGTTAAAGATCAAAACTTTGCAACGGCAGCAGATTTTGGTCTGAAGTGTTTGATATCATCAATAACCAAACGGTTAAACAAAACATTCCTCAGTGTTTAATCAAACTCAACATCCTGAGCAGCTACATTTCATATTTCATGTCCAGCTTTCAGCAGAAACATGTACGGTCACGTGACACACAGACACCGAGAGCACGCCCAGAAAACCCTCAGCAGGCTCACAGTCATTTCTAAGCTTTGGCAACACTTTTGTATATTTATTCAATGTCCTCAATGTCAGCCATCATTTATCTCTATCAGTTTACAAATACACTACACTAACTAAGCATTTCCCTACATCAGTTCAATATTTTAAGGCACTAGATGAAAAAAATCCTCTTACTAGTAAAACTCTTACAAACTACTAGGAGAAAAAAGTCCTACTAGTTAGCCAAAGTGATGAGCTACTAGCTCAAAAGTCCTGGACTAGCAGACATTAGTCGATGACTAGGTCTAATTCGTTGAAATTATGCCTTACTAGTAAACTAGTTGATATTTAAAATCCCAACATGTGAACTAGCAAACGCAAATTATGTCCACTAGTGTACTTGTGACCCTTAAATGTGCGCAGTAGTCGACGAGTGCATCTTTAAAATTGAACAAGCCGACCAGTAGACCCTAAAATGTGCACTAGTTAATGAGTCCAAGCTTTTATATTACTATCAGCTTACCAGTGAGGCGGAAATGTGTACCATGTTCAACTGTTGTGTCAAAAAACCTGCTTGTTTGGTGTTTTTTGAACTAGTGCAGCAGAATATTGAGCTAGTTTGAACAAAAGTTAACTAGTAAAAGTAGTTTCAAATTAGTAAACAAAACTTATGGCTGAATACTGAATAAATATGCAAATTGCTTGCCGTACAGCCCAGCCCACGCTCTTCCAGTGGTTTAGTGAGGCTGAGCTGAGCTGGGTCTGTATCACCCATCAGCTTTAGTCTCTACAGCCTCGGAGCTACAGCAGGGTAAAGTTATCAACAACCAGACATGATGGTTCCTTCATCAGGTTCATTTAGTCTAAATCTGCTTTCATAGATTTTAAACGTCGATGAAAACCTTCGTGCAGAGAGGCAGCTTGCATTGATTTACGTTATTAAAAAGTTTGGAAGATAAATTCCAGATAAATGTTTTTGGTCTGATCCAAACAGTGGTGTGGGTTTAAACTTAATGGTTCTTTACCAGGATTTACGGATGCCTGTAAGGTGGATTTTAAAAATCGAGCTTCTGGCACCAGTAAATGTGTCAGGATTATAATATATGATTATAAGTTTTCAGAAAGGAAGTGGATGATGTAAAACTCTGTGCGCTGAGCTTTGTTTACCAAAGTTGAGTTAGTTAAACATTACTTAGTGATAGAAGTGAGGTGCACTTCCACCTTCAACCTCAACAATGCTGAAGTTCAGTTTGATCTGTTCTGTCTGGTCATAAACACATTAAACTAGGACAGCTGCTTTTAAAATATTGTGCAAAGGTTAATAATTAACAACTCATAAAATACAACCTGCACTAACTATTAGAAACAATCGTTTTTATGTTTGCTTGATTTTGACTTTCTAGATGCAATCGTCACATTCCAGCTGGTTCTGAGAACGTCAGCCCCGGCTAGACTGGGTCGAAAAGGTTCAGACTGACTTCACCCAGGGGAGCAATGACGTCCACTGGTATTGCTGTTAAGATTTGCTCGGATCGTGTCTCATTATAGAATTATGCCTGTTCCTGAACTCTGCAGGATTTCACCTAATATATATTTCGACAGATAAATGTGGATTTTAACTCCCAGCCTCTGTTAGTGTTTAAAAAGTTTATTACAGGGTTTTTTCTTACTCTTTGCTTTGTTTTAGAAATGTTCAAACTGTACGTTTAAATTTAAGTATTACATACAACAAATATTTCTGTCTAATAACCAATCTTAGTTTTTCATCTAACCACATGAATGTCTGCATTACTCTTTACTGATAGTAGCGCATAACTCACTACCAGCACAAGATGGCAGCAGCTTCCAGTAAATCATGAGGGAAGCCGAGATGCAGCAGAGTAAAAGTCTCAATGTTCAGAGCAGAGACTGAAGGGAGGCTGCAATTAAACAATGAATGAGTTTTACAGCAAGTCTAATGTTCCTGTCTAAAGCATGAAATAAAACAGCTGATCACCTGCAGTATTCATCTAAAACCAACTGTGGGCTGAGAGAAGGTTAATTAAAACAAGTTTGCCAAAAGTTAAGCTGAAAACGTCACAGTAATCTGTTGGTTGAATATTCTGATAAATTAAAACTCAGATCTTTTTTAATAAATGAAATTATAGCGACAGATTTGGACAACAGAGAC
This sequence comes from Anableps anableps, assembly GCA_014839685.1. Classification (NCBI taxonomy): domain Eukaryota; kingdom Metazoa; phylum Chordata; class Actinopteri; order Cyprinodontiformes; family Anablepidae; genus Anableps; species Anableps anableps. The sequence goes on along the minus strand of CM026081.1, from coordinate 457,767 downwards.
TTTGTCCTGTTCAAAAAGGACAGAGCTCCTCAGAGTTTTGACAGAAACTTCTCCCGGTTCACCTCCTGATTTACATACAGCTCTACGTCACTTAATACGTCACCAGATGGCTCCCCCTGCTGGATAAACATGGCTAGGAAATCATTAAATTAAAAGAAAAAAATCTGTCTTAAAATTATGAAAAAAAAAAAAAAAAAAAAAAAAAAAAAAAAAAAAAAAAAACAAGAAAACCAAAGAAACTTCATACAAATGACAGAAAAAAGGAAAACACTGAAATCCCGAGTAGCTAAACAACAAAGCATTTTCTAGCCTCATGAATTATTCTGATCATTTTTTATTGAAATTGTTAGATTCTCCAATAATTACAGGAAAATGTCTCGGTGCTTCAGTCTGAAACTTTCACTTCCATTGTAAAACATGGACTTGACTATGAGTCCAAGTCACGGGTGTTCAGGGCACAACTCCAAGTCTCTGTTGTTGCGATGTAAGCGCGACTCGAGTCATGAGCTCAATATCCAAGTTAACTGGAGGCCATTTTTCTGCACCGGAATATTTAAATGACATCTATGATGAAGAAAATAAATATCAATTTGACTTTTATGTAAAGAACAAGCCCACCAACCAGTCAGGATAAAAATATACTTTTTATTGTTCTTCAGATCATTTTGATGACAGCAGATTGTTGTCACAGACAGAATTTCATGAGTAAAACATGGCAGAACTTTATTAACTTTTTAAAAAATTATTGTTCACTTCTGAGTCATTCAGTCCCTGAAAGCCAAGGCCTCAAGGCCGAGCACACACACACTTAAAACAGAAACTCAGTGCCAACACCAAACACACTGGCTCATCGAACTACTAAATTAAATATAGCTTATTTATTCTCAGGGTTTTGTGTGCGGACAGATTCACTGAAAGCCAAGGAAGATTAGTTTGCAATCACTCAGCTGGGAAAATTACAGCCTCAACTTCCTTCGCTCTGTTTAAAAACCAAAGAGCAACACAATCTTCAAGTTTTCCATTTACTGATGTGCAAATTTCTGCATAGCTGTGACATTAAAAGCGACCACGTTCTCGTTGATCTGAGAACTCCTATAAAACTTTAGACTCCTCGCAGTCAGCTTTCAAGAAAAAGTATTCAGGTTCTTATTTTCTGATTGTTCTCACAATAACGGCACAGATTAAAGTGAAATAAAACAAAACTGCCAGCACAGACCCAACCTTTCCACCAGCAGGTTCCAGCTGACGGGGAAACCAGTTGACGTTAAAACTTCACATCACTGAACTTTACAGGCCGTCTCCTAGAGTAACCTCAGAGAAAGGAAAACCAACTACAGGAACAAACTGGGATCATCTGTTCAACAACAAAATCCAGTTAGGATATCTGTGTGATGGTTTAATACTGTGTTCAATAACTAACCCAGGTAGAAAACAACAAGACAAGTTAAGAAATGAGCTAAAGAAATGAATTCACTCTGATCCGGTCTTGTAAGACCAGGTAACCTGGATATTCTGAGCCTTTCGGGGACTGATGAGGAATGCTGTTCAGCTCCCAGTCCGCGGCCCAACAACCAAGTTCTTCCTGAACCCAAAACATTTGGAGAATAGCAAGTCACTGAGCTTAAAAATGTTCCCTGTGGGAGAAGTGGCAGCAGGACACCACAAGTGCTCAGTGATCAATAATTCTAACTGGTGCGAATAAAAACAACTGGACTTCCTGTTAGCAGCTCCGGTTTGTTCGGATCGTCACACTGAAAGTTAAAACCTGAGAACTTCAAGACGTAGCAGTGGAGGTTTGGTCAGTTAGTTACAGTTACTATGACAACGGCAGGTTTAAAATCTGATCTGGAACGATGAGGAAGGTAAAGAACACCTGCCCCAGGTCAGCGTCCGGCTCGGGTCTGTAGTTTGATCCAGCATCGACAGTGAAACTGACTTAATGAGCAACCCAACATTACAGAAACAATTTTAAAACAAGCAAGTCATCACTGACAACGTGCAATTTAAAAACTGTGACATCAGATGTTCAGTAGTATGGGCCGATGTTCTCGTAGCCAGCGTAACTCGGCCAATCAGGGAAGAGCCCGTGTGAACAGGTGGGGCTGCCGTACCGGTCGAAGTGGATCCCGAAGTGCGATGAGTCCGAGTGGTGGTTTCTCTTCATGTAGGACCAGACGATGCGGTAGTTCTGACCCTGGTTGCTGTCCCAGTGCTCGTTCCCGCTCACCTTGTAACACACGGCAAACTCAACCTGCTCGTTGGGTCGCATCTCGGTAGGCAGAGACACCTCGAAGGAGAAGGTGTCGCTGTACGAGGTTGGGTACATGTCCTTCACATATTCACAGCCGACATCCGTGTGGCTTTTCCACGAGTCAAAGGTCACCCGAAGCATCACAGACTTCTCAAATGACACATTTTTTACTTTGACGGTTCCTGCAAAGGCCTTCTCCTTCAGCACGCAGTGCTCCAGGCTCACAAGGTTCTTCTCCAGGTTCTGCCGGAACAGAAGGTAGTCTGAGGAGGGCTGAGTGAAGTCCAGCACCAGTTTGTCCTCCTCAGCGGACGACAGAGTAAGCTTGGAACTCAACATCTCCTGGATGTTCACAGGGATTTCAATGGGGTCCGTGAAGCTGGAGAAGATCTTCACCTTGGTCAGGGACAGACCTTTGTGATCGGCAAACGTAACACGTTTCTTCTTTTTAGTGTCTTTATTGGTGACAGCCCCATCTTCAGGCTCGGTTTTGTTGACACAGTTCGTGTGCTGGAACCTCAGGCAGGAGCTACGAACTGACTTCTGTACCGTAGAGGTGGTGAAGACGAACTCCTCCTTGGACAGGTAGAGGGGTATGGTCACGTCCATCGGCATGTCGGGCTCGGGAGGAAACATGCACAGAGCACTGAAACACAGAGAGAAGTCAGACTGTTAGGGCGTTTAGGACGGCGTGAAAGCATGTTGAGGAGAAGGTTATTGTGCCTCAGAACTGTTCTAGGAACGACCCAGCTCGTGGATCCTACTACATCTGTAGTTCTTCCAGGATGAAGGGTCTCTGGTGATAACTGTATCGGTAACTGAATATATATCAGCAAAACCCTGGAGGCCACCAGTAACAACAAGCCTGTAACATCTGGTCAATGCTGCCCATAGAAAACCCCTTTAAATATGCGTCTGGAAACAAAACAGATTCAAGACCTTCAGGGCTCGTTTGAAGTCGGTTCTAGACTCAATTTTCTCTCAAGGGGAAAAGAAAAGGTTGGACTTGAAGCCAATTTTTAAAAATCCTTTTAATAAACCTGAAGACTTTATCCTACCTTGACAGTGGAATTGAAAAAGAAATTTGTCTTCATCAGTAAATCAGTGCTGATTTTTCATGAGTTAATAATTAGCTTGTAGCTCTTTTTAAAGTTCTTGACAAACGAAAACCCTCAGAAATCTGTTTTCAGTTCATTTTCATTTGGACACACACCCAGGTCCCCGACTTAAAGACATCTGTAAAAATCCCTTTGCACCATCGGTGGTCCACATTCTGACCCAGACCTTACCAGCCTGCAATAACAACCCACTTTTGTCTCCAAGAGACAAACACACAAAGATTGAGGACCACCATCAAAATATTTGATCGTGTTCCCCTCACTGCTTCCACCTGTCTGAGCTAGCCCTTTACAACACAGGTTAAATTGATTCTTTTATATTTGCTAAGGAGATTTTTCTGCATGTTTTGGTTGCAATGTCATGGAAAACCTTGGAGTTTCAGCAGAAAGATGAGCTCAGATAGGAGGACATCAGAGAAAACAAGCTGCATTGTTTGGACACTGCTGTGCAAACAGAGAACAATGAAGCCTCTACATTTAGGTTAACAGAAATCTGCACTCAAAACCAAAACCCTGCTGTGGACCCACACCACCCACTGCAACACAAACAGAGAGGGGCCCAACCACCACCAGGAGGGGAACGCCCCCAAAGAAACAGGAGGTGGACAAACTTTCAGCAAGTGTTCCCAATGAACTTCAAAACCTGGTTGTCAAGAACGGTACAGTCCACAAACAGCTGATCAGGTTCAACGTTTTCTCAACAGAACTCAGCCTGTGAAACAGCAACTGCAAAGTTCCTCATTCGTGTTTTCAGGAACAGCAACACGAGGTAGAAAATGATCACATCAAGTATGAAATCCAACCATCCATTCATTCGAAGAGGCTGATTAAAGCATCGGGTGTTCATAACAGGATGTGTTCACAAACCAATAACCTCCAACTGGATCATGGGATAGTGAAACCAGTGCAACGCAGAGACATGATGCTGCAGACGCAGCAGGAGTCTGGTGCTCACAGAGCAGAACCGGGGCATGATCTCAACGTCCGTTTGAGCCGAGACAGACACTGATCAGCAGAACCTGAACATCATCATGCTGAGGACGATACACAACAGCTCTGCTTGAACTCATTTAAAAACCAAGAATGAGGATCATGACACAGAGCTCAGACCTTCTGGGATTTCCCCTCAAGGAAATCTAAGCCACACCTCTTTGGTTCTTTGGTTCTGCCTTCCCAGCAGCAGACCGTGAAAGCGCACAGGGTCTCCATGAATCGACCTGCATGATGTGAACGGAGAAGGTGATCTGTGACTGAGCTGACCGAAGGGTGGAAGTTTGAGTATAAATCAGTTAAATAAAGTAAGTGAGTCACTGAGGAATATTTTTGATTGATGATTTTCATGTATATTTGCTAGATAATTTTCAGTGATTTTGATGTTTTGATGATTCTGCTGTATACTTGATTGATGTTCCCTAAGATTATTGCAGAACTATGATCTGAAAGGGTTTGCATTTTTAAAATAATTTTAAAAGATTTTTTTCTCCTACTTGTTAATAAATTTTAGATAAAAGAAACAAAAACCATTTTAAAACATTGAAAATGATTCTCTAACTTCAATTCAAACACCACTGTGACCACAAGAAAACAAGCTTTTAAATTAGACACGAGATTCTGCCTCAGAAACAACAAACACCCCAACCAGAGGCAGCTCAGGACCCGGTCCACCTGCATGCACAGAACCAAGGAGCGGGTCGAGGACAGGACCCAAGACAGGATCCTTGGAAACCACAAACAGGACTCAGCAGACACAGAGGCGATGACCACCAACACGTAGCATGACAAGGTCACCACCATTAAACCAACCATGTGTCCTCCGGGACCTTTCCACCCACACGACACCGAACCGGGCCAAGAAGCATGTTCTGACCCCAAGGACCCGAGGGTGTTTACACTCTGCTAAAAGAACAGGACTGTTTATTTTGGGTTTGGACGACCAAAGGACTTCACCTGGAGATCTGTGTTTCTGAGGTTTTATATCTGAAGATAGTAAAATATTCAGTTTCAACTACTAATCCATGAAGCTCATCAATATCTTCTGACCAATAAGTGTTGTGGTATTACTTACAGCTGTAAAAACATTTACATGCAAACAGTTTTCATTAAATACTTCTGATAACAGTAGAAGCAAAATAAAGTCAGAGTAAAGTTTCTGCAGAATCAAACCGGGTCACAACACAGAAGTTCTAGGTAAACAACAGGAAGCTAAGCAGGAATCCTTCCTTTGTTCATTTCAGGAACAAAGTTTGAACTTTTAGATCCATTTCCTGATTATTTTGGTTTCTTTGGTTCTGATCAGATGGACCTTTGCACCCAATGATATATCACTGAAGCGACTGGAGAACTGGGTCGGACTCTCTGGTACCGTACTCAGTTGGTTCGAATCCTACCTAAAGAACAGAGACTTCTTTGTGTCAATAGGCAACTTCTCATCGGAGCGGACAGAAGTCACATGTGGAGTACCCCAAGGTTCGATCCTGGGACCCCTCCTATTTAATATCTACATGCTCCCACTCGCTCAGATTATAACAAGTAATAACATCAGTTACCATAACTACACAGATGATACACAGCTCTACATTACGATGTCACCAGGTGACTCTGAACCCATCCAAGACCTGAACAGATGCTTAGAACAAATCAGTGCGTGAAGGTGCCAAAACTTTCTCCAGCTGAACAGAAACAAAACTGAAGTTATCTTTGGACCTAAAGAGGAACCATCTAGAGTCAGCGCGCAGCTTCAGTTATTCCAGCTAGAAACTAGTGATCAGGCCTGAAATCTGGGTGTAGTGATGGACTCAGACCTGAACCTTCAGAGACACATAAACACAGTTACAAAGTCAGCCTTCTATCACCTGAAGAACATTTCCAGAATACATTAAAGACCTGTTGTCGTATAAACCTCCCAGACCACTCAGGTCTTCTGGTTCTGGTCTGCATCCCCAGAACCAGAACCAAACGTGGAGAAGCAGCTTTCAGTTTTTATGCTCCTCTAATCTGGAACAAACTTCCAGAAAACTGCAAAAGAGCCAAAACACTAAATTCCTTTAAATCAAGGCTGAAAACCCACCTGTTCAGAGCTGCTGTCGATTAGTAGTAGGTGGAACATTGATCAATATTTTCGAATTATATTTGCTTGATGATCTTTATGATTTTGATGGATTGATATTTGCTCAATGATTTTGATGCATACTTGATTGATGTTTTTACGATGTGAAGCACTTCCCTGAAACAAAGTGATTCCTAAAAGCAGTGAGGGTCACCTCTACTCATCTACATTCAGCTCTGAATGTCAACTTTAATCAGGCTTACTGGTATTCTGTTTGGTTCTGTAGAACCTTCCAGACCAGCTGTGCCTTTAAGCAGCAGGCTAATAAACTACACCAAATATACTCAGACCAGCGTGAAACTCCACGTTAAAGCTGTTTGCTTCAGGTTGGAAGTGGCTGGTTTATAGTATCTGAATTAGAACTGGGTCAGAACCACCACACTGCTGATCTTCACACTGTCTTTCAGATTTTCTTCAGACTTTGAATCAAATTTCAGTTCATCTAAAATGGTTATGGTTTAAAAACCAAGTTAAGTCATGGCAGACTTTGTGGAAATGTGTGACAAATGTTAAAAGATTATCAACAAAAAATGATAAATGCTTACGCCTTCGCAGCGGTTACACTTCATAACTTATGTGAAGCAACTCCAACCTTCTTTAAATTTTCAACTTGGAACTCAGGTGCTGTAAAATATTCTGATAAAAGCCATGATTTCTGTAACTGGTTAAAAAAAATAAATAAAAATTAACATTAACTGGCGCTCTCCTGATATTCAACAGGAATGACTGGGTTTCAATTATTCCTTTCACGTCACTTAAAATGAACATATAAAATAAACGGCTGCAGAGTTTAAACTGGTTGGACTGGAGCAGCTGATAGTCAGTGTTTAACTCCGTCTCGTACTGCCGTCTCTTATCAGGACCGGTTTCTGGGGCAAACTCCTGCCTGCCTGGCCTGGTTTGGCTCTGGTTGCTGCCCTGGAGACACACCTTCGGTGCCACGACTTACCCCGTCATTAAAGTCACAGACACTCCTCTCCACTAGGACTTTACATAACTCAGGAAGTGTAATCAGAGTAACAGAAGCTTTAGTTCTTGTTTAAAAAATAAAATAAAATAAAACAAAATAAAATCACCAAAACCCATAAGTTTTTATTTTGGTGACTGAGACTTTTAGCTCTCTCCCAGCTTGCACCCAGGAGTCAGGATTGGTTCATTTCAAACCCGGCTCCACTTATAAACACTATGTAACAACCTGGTTTTCAGGCTTCATAGGCCTGATTCCACCATCTTGGTTTCTGTCTCATCACTTCTGAACGCGGCTCATGCACCTCCTCAGATCAACGAAGCAGCAAATATCCTGCAGGAGAAGGACCCCTCGGTGTCAGTGGATAACCCCCTCCCCCAAAAAAAGAAAACCCAGGTCAGTTTGGGATCATCACAGCAGAACCAACCAGGGTCAGGAACTGCAGAGGCAACATGGACAAAAAGAATTTAAAGATCCAATTAACCTCATTTTTCTTTTGCCACGTTTTGTGCTTCAACACATTGATTCATCCCTCGACTTCAGGAGCCCGGTTCTGGTTCTGAGGAAAGAACTAAATCAAAAACAATGCTCTGAAAACCAGGAGCCGGACTGAAACTGATGATCCAAAGAAAACCTGAAGAACCATCGCTGCAGTTTGGCTCAGTGATCAGAAAGAAGGAGCTTTAACCCTGAAACAAACAGCTCCTCCCTCATAACTGAAACTTCAAAAAGAATTCAAATAAATCAATCTTTAAAACCAGCCATGACTTTCAACAATAACCCATCAGAGTCAGGAAATCACATCTGAAACGGTTCTTTATTTCTCTTGAAGCCGTTTTACCAGCACCTCGTTGTGTTATTTTTCATTTCCGAGATAAAGCCAGAATTAAACCAGAACCCTGAACCGGATCATTCTTTTCATTAAGTTCTCTGATTCATGAACCGAACAACAAATCCGGCCTTTAAAAAGGCAACATGTGTTAAAAACTGGATATTTAAGCAGAATACAATCCAAACCTTTTAGAACATGTTGTGTCGGAACTTTGAGGTCCATGACCGACTTCCTGACCCAGATCTGGTTTCCCTGCAGGGTTCTTCAGACCAACCCGCCGACCTTCCGGGGAACAGAGGGGCCACACTTTCTCCATCAAACTTCAGCTTTAACCCTCCTCCAGAACCACTTCAGGCTCCTCGGTCCAGAACGACCTCCAACTTGTCAGCGAGGCTGAAACAAAGCTGCGCGCACACAGCTGCCCAACAGCGGCCAGGCTGCGCCATGTCTGCGCCATGTCTGCGCTTCGCAAACACATTTGCGTTTTTCTTCCATGTTTGCGCTCAAACGTCTGCCTTCGTGTTTCCATGTGTGTGTTAAATACCACTGTTGACGTTTTCTGGTATTTTGAGACCGTTTTCGTGCTGCTTGAATGACTTCGTGACGCTGAAGCAGCTTCGGAACCACGCTGCCTTTCACTGACCCAAAATTAATCCGGATTTCTGCAGGAAACTGCAGTTTTAACGCTCCGACGCTGCTGGTGCGTAAAGAGAAAAATATTCAGTTAAACTCCGAGTAAAACAGATGGAAGCTGTTCCAGTTAGAATATTAACTCAAACTTAACTCCAGCAACAACATATCAAGAGAGTAACTGGTTTTAGCAGCTGAGATTAAAGTCTGCCGCTCAGTAAGTTCAGTTTTCCGGAATGTTTTCCTTATTTTTGCTCAGATTCGACAGATTCGATGTCTAAACGCGGATGTGCTGATTCTAGTTCTGCTCTCTGCACGCAAACAACACGCTCCACTGAGCGCAATAATCTGCAGAGTTTGCGCAGGCCGCAGGGCCCCGGTGCGGCCGTTTACCTGGAGCAGGTTCTGAGAAACATCTGCCGGGTCGCGGTTCCGTACTCACCTCACCAACACACCTGAAGCCGCCCGCCGCCCCTCTCTGCTGTCACAGCGCAGCGAGGAGCCGCTGCACTTTTCTGTCTCCAGTTCAAAGACCCACGCAGGCTTCACGTGAAAACGTCCACGCAGCCAATGAGGGCGCGCGCAGGCGGAGTGATCAGCAGAGTGAGGGGTCTGCTGTGGAGGATGGGCGGTCTTTGTTCTCGGTCCAGGCTGGTGGAACAACCGGAGAAAACCCAGAGACCCGGTGGAGCAGACAAGAAGAACCCGGAGACACCTGGAGACACCTGGAGGTTCCTGGAGACTCCTGGAGGTTCCTGGAGACTCCTGGAGCTTCCTGGAGGTTCCTGGAGACTCCTGGAGACTCCTGGAGGTTCCTGGAGGTTCCTGGAGACTCCTGGAGACTCCTGGAGGTTCCTGGAGACTCCTGGAGACACCTGGAGGTTCCTGGAGACTCCTGGAGGTTCCTGGAGACACCTGGAGACACCTGGAGACTCCTGGAGGTTCCTGGAGACTCCTGGAGGTTCCTGGAGACACCTGGAGACACCTGGAGGTTCCTGGAGACACCTGGAGGTTCCTGGAGACTCCTGGAGACACCTGGAGGTTCCTGGAGACTCCTGGAGGTTCCTGGAGACTCCTGGAGACACCTGGAGGTTCCTGGAGACTCCTGGAGGTTCCTGGAGACTCCTGGAGACACCTGGAGGTTCCTGGAGAGCTTCCTGGAGGTTCCTGGAGACTCCTGGAGACACCTGGAGGTTCCTGGAGACTCCTGGAGGTTCCTGGAGACACCTGGAGGTTCCTGGAGAGCTTCCTGGAGGTTCCTGGAGACTCCTGGAGGTTCCTGGAGACTCCTGGAGAGCTTCCTGGAGGTTCCTGGAGACACCTGGAGGTTCCTGGAGACTCCTGGAGACTCCTGGAGGTTCCTGGAGAGCTTCCTGGAGGTTCCTCCATTGCTGCAGCTGGTCTCAAACTCAGCTCCTCAGTTCAGAGGAACAGAAATAAGCTCATGAAGTAATATCAATAAATAACAAGCTTCAAAGAACACGACCAGCGGCTGCAGAAGATGTCGACCTGGAGCGTCAAACTCATTTTCATTCCAGGCCACATTAAAATCACGAAGGTCCTCACAGGGCAGCTTGTGGCAGAATACACTGAAAAAACTACACAATAACAAACCGTTAAAATGTTAATAAACAGCTGCCTCTACAGTCGATGAGTACCTCTTAAAATTAAATAATATTGACATCATTTCCACACTGACGTAATTTGACAGGATCCAGATAAAACTGCTTTGATTTGATTGATAAAATAATATTTAAGCACCCAACTGTAATCCTCCAAGCTCTAGAGGGGCCACATAAAAATTTATGGCGGGCCAGATTTGGCCCCCAAGCCTTGAGTTTGACAACTGTGATGCAGAAGGTCCTACTTGTCTTCACAGCAACGTCTGAAATATGAATCATTTTCTTGTGAGGACATTCATAGAGCAAAAGAAAGACGCGTCCTAATGAATCAAAACATCAGTTCATCTGTTTCAGTTCAAAAAGTGGAGCTCATATAGATTCATCACATTCATATGAAGTCTTTATTTCACTGAAAATCCAAACATGAATTTCTCCAAAAATTAGAAAAACACAGGCCTGTTCAATAAGTTAGAATATTACTGAGAAAGCCATTTATTCCAGGAACTTTATCACTGAGTGAATCAGATGGATGTTTGGAAGGCTTTTTTCTGTTAATTATGATGATTTTCAACTTCCAGCAAATCATCATCATATTTAAAATTAGAATATTACATCAGACCAACAAAGAAACTATTTTTAAAAACAGAAATGTGGACTTTTATGAAAAGGATGGTACTTAAATAGGAAGTTTTAATCTGATGGGTTCGTATCTTCTGATTCACTGAATGTGACTGAACATTAGATCAATTAAAAACTCCATGTTTAATACAGAAATGTTACATTATATTCATGTTATGGTGACAAAATCATAGGGACACCAGCTGGTTAACTGGCTGCTCACTGACTGCTGGATCCAATCATATGAATGGAAAGTTCAGTGGAAGGAAAAAAGTGTCAGAGAAACCACAGCCTCAGAAGCATTTATCATTTAAACAGGATTCTAACCCAGAATTATGGACCTACTGAACAGAACCTCTTGGTTCTGCTCTCAGTTCTGGGTCTGGGCTCCTTTTGCATGACTTCCTACATCAGTGGTCTCAGCCTGTGGTTCTGCTGAGGTTCTGGAAGCCCAGGTTACTTTAATAGCTGCATCGGTAAGTCTGGTATCTCTCAGCTCCGTTTGGACAATACCTCCTTGATTCTCTATGCAGTTCTGGTCAGGCCCGTCCGTTTTGGCATGCTGGGCCGGTACCAAGTAATCTGTGCTTCTCACCGGTTCCTCCAGACTCTGGGACCTTGATTTCCTAATGAAATGCAAACTTTACTTTCATCTGGAAGAAGGACTTTGGACCACTGAGCAGCGGCCCGGTTCTGGTTCTCTTTGGTCCAGGAGTGGCCTAACACAAGGACTGTGACAGATGTAGACCTGGTCTATCCCAGACTCTAGAATGGACTTTACTGAAGCTCCCAGTTACTGCTGCACCTTTTCCGCCACACTTTTTCCTTCCACTCAACCTTCTGTTAATAAACTTGGATATAGAACTCTGTGTCCAACCAGCTTCTTTAGTGTCTCCGCCTCCTCCAGGAGGGAGTCAGTGACTGGCCCCTGGACGTCCGTCCAGTCAGCAGTCGTCCCCATGATTTCATGGACCAGAACACGAACACGACCAGAACATTTGAGGATTAAACGTCTTTTTTATTGATCTGATTTTTCTGATATTTTTTACGAGCTGTGAGCAAAACTGATCAAAGTGAACATAAATAAACATTTTAATGTATCAGTCTGTGCCAAGTGAATCTATTTAATGCCAAAGTTTCAGTTTTTGGAATAATTTACTGAAAATAAACACAAGACTTTGGATGATTTTCTGATTTATTGATTTCCAGCTTCCTCTGGGCAATAAGTCACGATTTCTAAAACTCGGCTTTAATTCTCAGCTTGAGTTCTGCTCATGAGTCCAACACGCTGCAGCACGTAGACGAAGGGAAGGACTTAACTCCACTCTTATCGTCACTGCTTCACCTTCAGTCAGAGGGGAAACTGGAGCTGTGATCACAGACTGCTACAGCGAAGCCTGTCCAGACTGGGTCACTAGAACCAGCTTGTAACGGACCCGGAACCAGCAGAATCCAGCTGGTTCTGTCCTCTGAGCTCTGGGAACGTGGGGAATTCCTCCTGAGAGCTGCGGCCTCAACTTCCTGTTGGGACGTGAAGATAAGAAGGAAGGAGACCAAGAATAACTCAGAAGGAATGTGAGGCAACGAGCTGGAGGCCCGGCCCGGCCCAGATACGGACGAGGTACCAGCAGAACCGCTTGGTTCTGCTCTCAGCTCGTCTAGTGAAACCCAGAAACCAGCATTTCAGCTCATTCGCTCAGACATCTTCGTGCTGGTTGATCCCTGAGGTTGTCCTGGTCCTGCTGTTTGGACCTTTGGTTTCAGTCATTTTCTCTTTTGATCATTTCTTTGTTGTTTGTTTCTTATATTTTGCCATTTTAGTTTATTCCTTGTGTTCATTTGTCCTCATTGCTGGTGTTTGGGATTCGTTTCAGCAGATCTGTGTTGACTTCTGTTAGTGTTCAGTTCCATTGTCTTGTTTTCCAGCCAGTCTGCTCGCTTCCCAGCTGCCTCCGCTCTCCTGCAGCCAGCGCTGCTGCTGCTTTCCTCTCTGCCAGTCTCGTGATTCTCCGCCTGTTGGTTCCCATGTTTTCCTCCGTTTGGACTGAAAGTTTCTTTCTTCATGAAAGAAAGTCCTCTTCCTCGGGCTCGCTGCAGCTCTTGGGTTCTCCTTGAAACTCCACACTGTGACAGAGGAGCCAAAGAAGGTCCTCCAGCTACAGCAGTAATACTTCTAGGCATCGTGACCCCAGTAAAAGTAAAAAATATTTGATAGAAAGGCTAACTGGGAGGAGCCGATCATAACAGCTGGTTTAATATTTAAAAACGATGCCAACAGACAGACAATATATAAAGTTATGATCAAAATCTGGTATTTTAAAGACCAAAAAGAAAAAAATAATACAAATAAATAATTACAAAATGACACATTTTAAGCAGAAGGAACACTTTTAAAAATTATTTTTTTCCCCAACATATAACTTATGAGAGCAATACTTGCAGTATTTGATGTGTATTTATGTTAGAACAGGGCAAAATACTCCCAGTGACGATATCAGTGCTTACTGTATGTTTAGCCTCCAATCAGCCCAGCAGCAACAAAGCTGGTGCAGAAGCAAGAGGTCTCACTTCGACATAAACTGCGTCTGTATCTGGTGACTTTAGGTTGAAATATATTTGCTCTTAATTCAGTGAAGGGAAGCAGATGATCCAGAAGTTTTACTGCAGTAAGAGTCGCCATATTTTATATTAATAAATAACGATTAAAAGTACAGTGCAGTAAAACTCGAGTAAATGTAACCAGTCAGTGCCCACCTCTCACCATAACAGCATCCGCTCAGCTAGAAACAACCCCTGCTTCGCTGGTTCTGCGTTACTGTAGAGATTAAGGACAGAAACATGAACAACAACAGTAAAAATATCAACTTTAAAATAATAACTTTATTTATAAAGCAGTTTAAAACAAAGAGTCGGGGATGAAATAACAGCAATAAAGGATCAAACCTGAACAGCTCCGGAGTCCTCAGGCTGGGGCCTGCGTTTGGGTCAGGAGGGGAACCGATACCGAGCCGCAGCCCTTTACTGCCAAATTACAAACCAGTTCAACAAACAGCAGCCCAGTAGCTTTCATAAAGCCCAGACTGGGTTATTTCCAGCTGGTTTTGGTCCCGACCAGTTGTGAAACTTGCAGCTGCAAGCTGCATTCATGTGTTCATGTTCATGTGATCACCGTCCTGAGCAGAGATCCGCTGAAACCCGGGGCCGTGTGATCATGGATGCTGGGCCCGCGGGAGGCCCGGCGACAGCAGGCCTGACCTCGGGGTTCGTCGCTGCAGACCGGCCAGGCCGTCCGGGCAGATGCCGGACGCGTCCTGGAGAGACGTGTCTCCGGCTCCCTGAAAACCCGAGCCGATCAGAACCTGCTGGTTCCTGTCAGTCCGGACCGAAAACAGCCTCAGCGATTATTGTTCAGCTCATCTTGATCATATTTCCCGTTTTTCTTTGGATTTGAACATTTCTTTCCCTTCTTCTGGTGCTGATGTGGTTCTTCTGCCGTCTTGTTTCTGGTGTCCGCGGAGGACATGTCCACTGTCTTCTGTCTCCTCCTGGATCAGCGGCAGGTGATTCACTCAGAGGGCCGTCACTGTCTCTGAATGCTTTCATTTTCTCAACGTTTGAACGTCTGAAGGCTCCGGTGAACGGACTCATTCGTGAAAATAAAACATGGACTCAGAAAAGCGAACCTTTGTTGATGCTTCAACCCGAACCCGAGACGCCCGGAATAATTTCACTTTAAACGCTTGAAGCCTCGTCGCCTGCGTCGCTGCGTCATCCTCACCGTGAACCACAGCGGTGTCAGGATGAACGACTTCCGGACCGGGAGTTCTCGCTCTGACCCAGAACCGGCGGCCAGGCTGGAGCCCCGTGTTGGTCGGCGCTTTCTGGGTCAACACCAGAACCTGCCAGCATCATCCAGGAGATCTGAGGATGGGACTGAAGAGACAATCCAGGGCTCTGCAGAACTTCCAGCAGCAAACCTCCGGAGGTTCCTGGGCTCTAATGGGTCAGACCTAAACAAAGCGCCCCAGAAGGAAAATAAAACACGGCTTTCAACAGCTCTACAAATAAGAATCTGAAAAGTGTGGCATGGATCTGTGTTCAGTCCTCCGGAGTCAGAACTGCAGAACCAGGCCAGGCTGCAGGAGTTTGGCTCTACCAGCTCTGAACATCTAGAGACTGAAGTTCTGCTGGTTCTTTGCTTAAGTTCTCCTCCTGGAAGGTGAACCTCTACCGGAGGACTTTGACTAGGCCATTCTACCCATGAATCTGCTCCAAAGGATCCCATAATATCTCCAGCTGGATGTTCAGGGTGGTGGTCCTGCTGGAAGCTGAACCTCCATCTCAGTCTCAGGTCTTCTGCAGGTTTCCTTCCAGGATTTAGCTCCGTCCATCTTCCCATCAACTCTGACCAGCTTCCCCACAGCATGATGCTGCCACCACCATGTTCAGGGTCATGTACAGCATCAGTTTTCCACCAAACATGGAGTTTTACATGTAGACCAAAAAGTGCTCCTTGCTCTTCATGATGCTGTTTGTTCTCTGACGCAGTGTTTCTCAAAGTGGGGCCCACGGGCCCTTGGGGGACCACCAGGGGGCCCTTGGGGGACCACCTGAAAGTTGGAGGGAAGATGAGAAAAAAAAAAAATTAAAATGATTGAATAGTGAATAAAAGTGAGAAAAACACCCTAAAAGTTGATGTTTCTTTACATATTTTGTAGCGTCGTCTGTGGGTTTGTAAAGGGGTCCCTGCCCAGAAGTATGGAAAAGTTTTGGAACCCCTGGTCTAATGTTCTCTAAGGAACCTCTGAGAAAGAAACAGAACAGCTGCTTTATTAAAAGGGGCTGAATGGAAATCAAGCCACACTTTTCAGATTTGTATTTGTCAGGAACTTTGTGATTTTTTTCTCCCCAGTTTCTTTCTTCACATGAAAAGCCAACAAAACGACTGAAGTTTGTTGTTTTACGTCACTAAATGTAGAAAAGCTGAAGGTGTGAGGATTGATGTCTCCCTGTGGGTCAGAACCGGGCCTTTGGGTCTGATGTTCAGTGGGACGCTCGGCTGCTGTGATTTATTGGTTTTCTTTGTAAACATCTGGGAATATTTGGAGCTATTTTAAGGTTTTTTTCTGCTGACCAAACAAAACAAACAGGCTGAATGTTGAACTTTAAACTCATCATTAATAATCTACGGAGCCGGGATCTGTCAGCTGATCCAGCAGGATGGGGGGGAACGGTCGTCTGCCTCTGACCGGGTTCCTCTCTGGAACCAACACACAGCTCTAACTGGAGCTACTGGGTGATGTCTGGCAGCTCGGTTTCGACTCGCTCCTTCAACCTGAACTGGGTCGTCTGTAAATCTCCTCAACTGGACCTCAGGAAGCATCTACTGCTGAATAAAACCAAATCTGAAGCTCCTTTCCATCATGGCCAGCGCCATGGCAACAAGGTTTCCTCTGATGAGCAGACGCTTCTGTTCGGTCACTGCCTGGTGGTCAGCCAGTAAGAACCAGTTTCTGGAACTCCGTGTGCAGCGAGACCCTGAAGCTCAGCAACATGTCTGCAGATCCGTCCACCGCAGGAGACACCTTCACAGAAGCTGAGACGCCATCTTTAATTCAGTTCAGTTTATTTCTATTGAACCGTTTCACAACAAATGGCGCCTTGAGGCACTTTATAAAAAACATCATTTCAGTCCAGTCACACGTTCCAGCCGATCCCAGTTATCAACCAGTGCATTAAGTTCAAGTTATTATTAAAATGAGTTGAAACGGTTTCTAAGGAAGCCCAGCAGAGCATCGAGTCTCTGACCTGCTGCAGTCACTCCTCCTGACCAGCAGGGGCGACAGTGGAGAGGAAAAAAACATTTAACAGGAAGGAACCTCCAGCAGAACCAGAACCAGGCTCAGTACCAGCGGCCATCTGCCACGACCGACTGGAGGTTTGAGAAGACGGAGCAGAGAAGAAACAGAAGAACTGGGCCAGGAGTACTTTCTATGTTCATGAAGCATAAAAAGTTTATAGCAGGAGAAGGAGAACGATGAGTTGATGGCAGCATTATCTCAGCCAATGCCCCTCCCCCAGGAAGGTACCATAGCCAAACGGAACACCAGACCAGGTGTACCTTCTATGGAGTTTAAACCCCTTTGACCACGCAGCTGTGGCTTTGCTCATTCACTGGAGATTTCTCTGGTCGTAAAGTAAGAGGGTGTGTCTGGGCAGAGATAAATTACAATAGAAATAGCCCGGAACCAGGTGCACCTTCTATGGAGAGAAAAAAACTGAGAGAAAACAAAAAGTTACCAGTTAAAAGAACAGCAAATGATGCAGGCTGGAGAGCAGTAGGAGAAGAAAGTGAGGATAAGTGGTCCTTTTGTCCTCCTATGGTTATCCTGAGCTAGCATAGAGCTAGCTCAGGATAACCTGTAAGCTTAGAGCGAGGGAGGAGAGAGAGAACTGGAACAGGTTGGTAAAAGGTTCTGAGCGGGTTCTCCTGCCTTCCAGCTCAGTCAGAACTGCTCCATCTGTTTGAGCTGAACTTTTATCAGCATCCATGTTGGATTTTCATCCTTTGTGCTCTTATTTCTCACAGCAACATTCCAGCTGTGATAAAGTAGTTTATAACGCTGCACTTCGAGCATCTTTACCCTCTTTGACATGAAAACCTGAAGCTCCTCCTCTCCTCTCTGGACCTTTGTCCAGAACCACCAGAACTCATCATGTTTACTTTCCAGAGGTGTCCTGTCCTGTCCCGAGGTCGAGCAGCAGCAGCTCAAACAGCGCTGACCCATTTTAGGGTCAACTGACTCCAGAGCAGAACCTGATGTCCTTTAGATACAGTTGGACCCAAACAGAGTTTCTGACCGGACTGATCCTCAGCTGGACGGTTCATCTGAAATGGAACCAAACGGGCCTCAGAGAGAACCTTTCCTGCTAAAAGCTCTCCTGAGCTCTGAGTTACGTCTGATGGACTTTAATTTGAAGCTGAACTTTCTAATATTTTTCGGACCTTAACAGACTGAGTTGATGAATGAACTGAACTTGTGGTGGTTTTAGAGTGTTTGAGTCTAAAAACGATCCAAACCAGCAGCTGAAGGTCTCGGTTTTCAGAGGTTTCACAGCAGCAGCGATGCTGGAATGCTGTCCAGAGCTCAGGCTGAGGATCTGCAGAAACAGCAGCTCTGTGACGACTGATTGACCAACATGTTCTGCTTCCCACCGCGGTTATGTAAGAACGCTGGGACAGAACATCTGAAACGGCCCGGCCTCCGACCCACTGGCACCACCAACCCAGTTGAGCTTGTAAATATTTGCTCAGGTGGGAATCCAAGTGAGGAGGTTCAGGAAGGGAAACAGCAGGTTGACGACCTCTGAACCGGACTCAGAACCACATGTTCATGAAAACACTCATTAGTGTGACTGAAAGCACGTATTCCTGCAACAGAACCGACCCGAGATCCATTACCATCCTCTGGTGCTGCCACATTTCAGCAGCACCAGAGGTCACTTGGTGATGATGTCATCACCCATCACCAGGAAGTCTTCTTATTCCCATGTGAGTCTATCAGTTCACCACTTCATCACTTGTCCTGTTTCAGATGAAAATAAAAACGTTTTAGGATGAATTCTGTTCTTGCAACAGAGTTTCACAGATTTACAGAAGAATCAGGAAGATTTTGTTTCTCAAGATTAGAAATGATTTAGGCTCAACACTAAAATAATTACTTTTCAGTTCAAATGGAAAAATCACCTCAAACTAAACTAAAGTTTATTTGCAAATGATTTAATCACACAAATACATGAACCTAAACTACAAAATTAATTCTACAGGACAAACCACAATAAAGGGGCGACCTAATTATAATCTGAGAGGGAGAGAAGAAGACAACAGGTGGAGGACTGGAGTTCTGACCCACAGTTTTGAAACTATCTTTGATCCACCATCTTTCAACACCAGAACCACCACAATACAACAGGGAAAGAGCCCCTACTGTGGTCCGGAACTGAGGCGTTGGCTCACTGAACGAACCAAGAACTTGATGAGCAGGAATGAAATAAAACCCAGAACGTCATTAAACAGGTGGATCCAGGTGGGTTCTGTTGCTCCTCGTGTGTTTTCGGTTCCAGGGTTAAAAGACCAAACCGTCTGTTCCATTTGATCCAAACTGGCATGAAAAACGTCATAAAAATGTTTCTTTATCATCCAAACAAGATCGTTAGAGGTGGACTGTGTCTGTGGGTCCAATTCAGAGACAACAGAACCACCTTTTTACTGTCTGAAGAGAACGCCTCCACAGAGGTTATTATAGAAGAACCTGAGAGATAGAAAAACTTTCACAAGTCATTTTAATGCTTTTTCATTGGTTTATAAAAGTTTGGAAGGTTTGAAGTCAGCGAGTTATCTTTACCATACAGCCCGGTTCCCTTCAGAGGTTCTGAGAAGGTTCTGCTGAGTTAAAACTAACTCATTTATTTTGGTGCTGAACTTTAAAGAACCTTCCTGGAGACCTGAAGCTGGTTATTCTGTCCTTGTTATGCAAACATTAGTTTCTTTGATCATAAATGTATATTTATTTTTCTAAAAGGGGTAAATGTTTTTAAAATAAATTAAATCAGATCATACATGTTTTGTTGGATTGAATTTTAAAAGATTATTGTTAAATATTTATGTGTTAAATTAGGGTTAAGGACAAACACTGCAGGATTTGTGGACTTTTGACCAGAAGGCATCTCTAAAAAGATCTGATGCTGTTTAGAGACAGAAGAGCTTCATGCCTCATCTTCAGATATAATCTCTAATCTGAACTCCGAGGCAGGATGTTGGGATTAACGTGGTCTGGGATCTGCAAAACAAAAATCTATTTATTTTAAACACTTCTATTTATCAGAATTTATTTTCTATTAAATCTATACCAGGTCCAACATGAACCGCCAAGTTTCTGGAGTATGGAGAGCCGTTTCATTCAAATTTAAATAAATAAATAAATTTATTAATACATTATTAATAAATTATTAATGAAATAAAGAAATGTCCCCAGGAAAACAAAAACAAAATTAATACTATATAAAACTAAATTTTTACTTTACTTGTTTATTTTTTAAAATCTATTTCAAGATTTATTTATGTATTTCAAGATGTATTTATTTGTGTATTTATTTAATTGCTTATTCATTTCATAATAGTGTTTTATTTTGTGATACTTTTATTTTTTGTAAAGCTATTCAACGTATTTCATGGACTTTTATGAAATGAATAATAAATAAATAAATAGATTTTGAAATAAAAAATCAACAAATAAGGTAAAGATTTCTTTTTTAAATATTTATTTTTATTTTATTTCACAGATAAATTTATTTATTTCATGGAATATTTATTAATGACTTATCAATAACAAAATTTATTTATTTATTTCATTTTGAATGAAACGGCTCTCCAAACATTTTCTGAACGAGGGCAGCTGGTATAAACTCCTGACACCTCCAGGGGGCAGTGGTGAGTCCAGAAGGGCCCACCCTGCCGTGTACCACAGAAGAAGAAGCTGTGCCGTTCCGCTCCCTCAGACGTCACCGTCCCGTCCTGGTGAACCGGGATGCTGCTCCGCTGATGTCCTCCGGGAGAACCGCGGACTGTCTCGGTAAACACGGTGGAACATCCGCTCAGCGCGGGGCGGGGAGCTCTGTGACCAGCCGAGGAGCCTCTGGAGGCGGACAGAGCGCCACTCACACCGCGGTAAGAGAGGACACGTCAGCGGAGGCTCTGGTGCGGAGAGACCGACACCTGAGAGAGGCTGAGGGGGCTCAGCTGGTCCAGGTGGGGGTTCTGGATGGTTCTGGTCGGACCAGTTTAATGAACCGAGCCCCAGCTGGCTGGGCTCAGGTGGACGGGTTCAGAACCACCGACGGTCTGTGACATGGTTGATTCTGAGCAGGACGGGTTCGGTTCGGTTCGGCTTATTTCATCTGGGTTTCAGGCTCACAGCTGACATCACTGAGTCACCCGGAAGTCTGGACTTCCTTTTTCTACGGCCAAGCATGCGCAGTGAGATCCTGTGAGCTCAAGGTTCCTTCTTCATCAGATGATGATGATCAGAACCAGAACCAGTCCAGTTAAACAGAACTGCTGCTACATCCCGTGTTCCTCATCCATATTTCTCTATATGTGACAAAATAATTCAGCTTTTTATGACCACAGAAGGATTGGTCAGTGATGACGTCACCGGCGGGCGGGGTTAAACTGGACCGAACTCCTAGAATCGCTGGTGTTCAGCAGTTTTTAGGCCGATTCAGGGTCAGACTCAGGGGTTCTGGTGTTGTATGAGTTGGATCAGGATGCAGCAGGAACCAGGGAGGAGACGGGTCCGTAAAGATGGTCCAGAATCTTAAACCCGGTTCCCTTAAATCTCTCCATGTCAGATCTAAAGAATTGGACCCGGGTTGCTTTTCCTGTGATCGCTTCTGAAGGCTCGGTCCAGAAACAGCCCGACCAGCACCAGATGGAGGTTCTGAACGGATGTTGTGGTCCATGAATGAGGATCATTCTCTCTGCATCAAACATGGTCCTTTCGAGTCGGTCCAAATGGGACCTGGGAAGTCGGACCCTACAGAAAACCAGAAATCTGACTGGGACAAACCCGACCCAGAACCATGTGTAGTAAATGTCTGGTTCTGGTCCCATCTAGAAGCGAGCCCTCTCAATGTTCCTCCAGACGGCTGGAAGCTGTTCTGGAACCGGGTGCCACATGTTTGAACACCCTGAATGTTCTGTGGTACCAGAAAAACCCAGTTGGACCAGAACCCCATGTGTGACCCAGTTCTGAGAACCACAGCAGAACCACTGAGGACTGGACTCTGGTTGGACAGCAGATGGAAGCTCCTGGAGTGGGGAGCCAATCAGAAGCCAGGGATGCTGGATCGATTCTGACATCATTGGATCAGAACCAATCAGAGAGACGAGTGGAAAGATTATTGGATCGATGAGATCAAACAGATTTACATGGTTCTGGTCCTGGTTGTTGTTTCTGTTTGGGCCTGCTGTGGTCTCCGGATCAGTAAATGCTGAACCAGGTGAATCCATTCCATCGCATCTTTGGATCCAGAACATTCTTTTTCTCTGACTGGATCCGGTTCTGGTTCTGGTTCTGGTTCTCACATCTTTTCAGGTTGTCTTTGAACAACGGGAAAGATCCCCGCAACTTGACGCCGTCTCCTTTAGACCGAAAACTAAAGCTGCACACGTGACCCGAGTCACATGACCCCTCCAAGCCACCAGCGGATCACACGCTCGCAGTCAGAACCCGGTTCTGACCCACGATCAGCAGGTCAAACACTGAAAAATCAGATTTGATGTGACTTTCATTAAATGCATCAAAACAGGAAACTCCCACTTTTTGTCAGGTCTGTGAATGCAGCATGAAGCACCAAGTCAGTGCGACTCGACTGGAAAACTGGGAATAATCTGGGATCCCTGCTGGATTCCAGAGGTCCGCCTCATCCTCAGAACCAGGACCAGCTGCTGCTGTTTGCTGCACACCAGCAGTGTGTAGCAACATGTGGGGGAGGGGCAGCAGGAATCTGTTCTGAAAGCTGATTGGCTGCTTGCTGGCTGTGATGTCATGAGTCGTGCATGTGATGAGACACTGGTGTTGCCTGGGAATGGTTCTTCCTGCTGGATGAGCCGTTGCCATGGTTACAGGTTTGCCTCTGGCTCTGATTGGCCGTCCTGTGTTCCAGGGCCACTGCGACCTGGCTCTGATTGGTCCATTATGTTTGTGGGACGGATGATGAAGCTGCTCTTCATCCTCACTGCAGACCAGCTCCGGGTCACACAGGACCAGGTTCTGAACTGGTTTCACTGGGAGCAGCTCCGCTCTCTCGGTCCAGAACCTCTTTACTGGTCTCCGTCACCATGGTAACTGGTGCTGGAACCTACCGAGCCCTGGGGGCGCTGAGGTTCCTGTGACCCGGTGAGACAGAAACGTCGTCTTCCTCAGCGACGTGAGAGCAGAACCGCTGCTGCTGGATCCGAGCAGAACCTCTGTGCGGTTCCGGTTCTGTTAACATGTCGTCATCTCCTGCAGGTTCCTGTGTGACCTCCTGGGGGCGCCGCGGCACCATGAGCGGGGCGGCGCTCGGCCTGGAGATCGTCCTGGTCTTCTTCCTGGCGCTCTTTCTGCTGCATCGCTACGGAGACTTCCGGACGCAGCAGCGCATGGTTCTGTTCGGAACGCTGCTGGCCTGGTACCTGTGCTTCCTCATCGTCTTCATCCTCCCTCTGGACGTCAGCACGGTCGGTACCAGCAGCTCCAGCTAGTGAAACCAGTAGGTCTTACTGGTCCAGATAAACACAGTCCTTCTGCCCCCTACAGACCATCTACAGGCAGTGCATCGAAGACCATGAGAAACATCTTCCTGTCTCCACCATCAGCCCGACCAACCGGACCACGCCCAATGCCACCATGGCTCCAAGCAGAAGGTCTGGGGGTCTCTCAGTGGGGGGGCTCTGTTGTCTTCCTGCTCCTACTGGTTATAAAGCTGACCCCGATGCTTTTTATTTTCTCCTATTTCGATTGTTAACAAATGAAACGACCCAAACATCCAGAATAAAGGGTTAGGGTTTGGTCCGTTTCCCCAACAAGCTGCTCGCCAAACCCTGGAGGAGCTGATTGGTCAGCCTGTCTGCCTGGAGGCTTCTGATTGGAGGATTTTTCCTGACGTTGTCTTTCCGTCTCTCAGGAGCGGTGCTTCACCGTGCTACAAGCCCTGGAGCTACATCCCTGAAGGCATCATGCCCGTGTTCTGGAGAGTGGTGTACTGGACCTCTCAGTGCCTCACCTGGTCAGTGGCACCCTGACCCACCCTCGCCTGTTGGATCAGAACCAGCAGCTCTGACCGCCTGCTCTCTTCCCAGGCTGCTGCTGCCCTTCATGCAGTCGTACGCTCGCTCCGGAGGCTTCTCCATCACCGGGAAGATCAAGACGGCGCTCATCGAGAACGCCATCTACTACGGCACCTACCTGCTGATCTTTGGCTCCCTCCTCATCTACGTGGCGGTTCACCCTGACTGGCCTCTCTCCCACCTCTCCTGGTGAGCTCATTGCTTTTCACTACCGCATCATTTTTAGCCAAAGTGATGTTAAAGCTGCACCCATCTTTACAAAGCCTGACCTGCCGGCTCTGATTCTTTTTGTCTGAAAAGTCACTAAACACAGCGACAAAATCGCTGAGTCGGCAACGCTGGGGTGACTGCTGTTAACCGTGCAGAAGTGAGCTGGTGACCTGGCCTCACCCAGCGCCTCTCACGGCAGAGTGAAACGGGACAGCCCTTTGCGGAGGTGGCCAAGATCTGTCAGCCGATCTTAGGTCGGGGCCGATTTAAGGTGCAAAGCCGCTTGTGGCCCCGGAGCCGCAGGTTGCTGAACCCTGCAGCTGTGAGTAAAAGCTAGAAAAAGACTCCTCAGTTATCAGTCTGGGAATGAAACAGATGCCTGGTCGGTACCAAACGGCACATCTGGTGGAGCCGTCGCAGCAGCGCCGGGCGATAAATCGATTTTATCCACTCATTGAATTTTGGGTTTTTGCAGATTTCATTTTTGGAGAATCTGCATCTTTTTCCACCAGTGCTCTCCTTGGGTTTCCATAGTTACGAGTGATGTCAGCGCGCCCAGGGCGGCCATCTTGTTTGACGAGCGGGTTTTCAGCTTCTAGTTATTTGGACTTTGAATTCAGGTCAACGAACGACGGAGTATCAGGGCCGGGCTGCGATCTTTTTGTTTTTTATTTATGACAGCAACGTTGAAATAATATCACCAGAATAAAGTAGCCATTTTTTGAGAACTCCAACATGAAAAATAATTAAAACTTAAAATGAGGAACGTTGAGCATCTTGTGAAGTTCTGCTTTGCTATGGGTTGTACGCCAGCATCAGATTATTCCAGCAGCAGGACTCGGAAGTGACCGAACGACGACTGGGTCCGTTTGGAAGCAAGAACCAGGCGGACTGAGCTGCTCGCGTCAGATTAAAAGCTTTTTGCTCATTTTCAGACGCTCTTCTAGGAAAACTGTCTTTATTCTGCTAACATTATGACTTTATTCTCATAATTCAACAAAAATTCTCCCAGCCTGGCCCTGATGCTCCGTCACAGAAGGGATGATTTTTGAAAGTATTTCCTGTCGTTTGTAATTTCTGTTTTGGAAAAGAAAGCGAGAAAAAACCAGATTAAAATTGAAACTGGGATCCGGTATGGCCCGGACGTGTCTCCCTCTCCCGACCCGCCCCCCGGCCCCCGCCTCCCCCCTGTCTCTCAGGTACGAGCTGCAGACCATCGGCATCACGGCGGCCAACACCTGGGGCCTGTTCCTGCTGGTGCTGCTGCTGGGCTACGGACTGGTGGAGATCCCCCGCTCCTACTGGAACGCCTCCCGACACGGACACCTGCTCATGAAGACCTACTTCAAGGCGTCCAAGCTGATGACGGAGAAGGCGGACGCCGAGGAGAACCTGGAGGACGTGATGGAGGTGAGCAGCTGCTCTGGCTCTGGTTCCGGTCCTGGTTCCGGTTCTACTGGCCTGTGTTCTGCTGCAGGAGGTGAGGAAGGTCAGCGAGTCCATCAAGTACAACCACCCGCTGAGGAAATGCATGGACACCGTCCTGAGGAAGGTAGGGGATCCGGTTCTGTTCGTGATGAGGCCGGGTCGGGTGGAGTCCGTGTTGATCAGCTGACTGCCCCCCCCAGTGTCCCGTGGACTACCAGGAGAAGATGGGCCGCAACATGGACGACTACGAGGACTTTGACGACAAGCAGAACGCCTACCCGACCGAGAAGAGCCTGGTGAAGCTGCACAAGCAGGTGAGCCGCCCCCGGCCCCGGCCCCGGGCCCCGGGCCCCGGGCCCCGGCCCCGGCCCCGCCCTGGCCCCGGCCCCGGGCCCCGCCCCCGGAGGCCGCCGCCGTCTCAACCCCCCCGTCTGTCCTCAGGTGATCTACGCGGTCCAGAGGCACAACCGGACCCGGGTCCAGTGGCAGATCCTCCTGCAGCAGGCCGTCCACCTGGAGGACGTGGCCAAGAACGAGACCAGTCTGAGCCACCAGTTCGTCCACAGCTTCCAGTCCGGCGAGCCGCCGGGCTGGTTCGGCCGCTATGTCTACACCCCCACCGTAGGTAGGTGGCTGGGTCGCCGCTCACCTGGGCTGGTCTTTCTGCCGGGTCCAGCTTCTCCTTTCAGTCGGTTTTTGGTGTTTTGGTTTTTTCTGGCTTTGTTTTCTGCAGCTGTGCTTTCACGTCGCTCGTCCTCCTGTGAGCCGGACGGCGGCGCGTCACGGCCAGGCTTCCAGCACGGTTTCGTTATGAGAATGAGGTCATATCACCAGAATAAAGATGCAATTTTACCAGAAGAACATCTTAAAATTATGAGAAACAAGTCGTTTAATGAGAAAAAAGTTTGGATCACGATTTTGTTTGTTATATTTTGTGTTGGAGTTCTCATAAAATTACTTCATTCTGGTGATATTGGGATTTATTCTGGTAATATCTGGAAACCCAAGGAGCGCACTGGTGGGGAAAAAAAATCCAGATTTTCCAAAAATGAAATCTTCAGAAACTCGGCGGGTGGCTGAAGTGGTTTGCCGCCCAGCGCTGCCGCCGTGGAGCCGAACCCTGACCCGCTTGTGTCTGTGCCTCAGAGTGGTACTGGGAGTGTCTCCTGAAGCGCTGGTTCTACCGCCTGCTCGCCGTGGTTCTGAGCCTGTTCAGCGTGGCCGTGGTCTGGTCCGAGTGCACGTTCTTCAGCACCCGGCCCGTCCTGTCGCTGTTCGCCGTCTTCATCCAGCTGGCAGAGAGGGACTACAACTACCTGTACATCGAGGTGGGACACCTGGACAGCTGTCCACCTGGCCGCTCTACACACACCAAACTCATTCATATCCTCCCAGTTATTACTTTTCATTCCAGGCTGTTCTTCCGGGGTAATATGTGGTTTCTCCACCAGATGGCGTGCTTCATCACCATCTTCTTCCTCTGCACCTGCGTTTACTCCACGGTGT
Organism: Anableps anableps; assembly: GCA_014839685.1. Classification (NCBI taxonomy): domain Eukaryota; kingdom Metazoa; phylum Chordata; class Actinopteri; order Cyprinodontiformes; family Anablepidae; genus Anableps; species Anableps anableps. The sequence continues at coordinate 430,587 of CM026081.1, read as the reverse complement.
TCCGGATCCGGGTCTTTAACTACTACTACCTGGCCTCCCACCACCAGACCGACGCCTACAGCCTGCAGTTCAGCGGCATGTCAGTCGAGCTGCACACCCACCATAACTTTTTAACTTTAAAGCTTGTTAAAAATGCAGATTTGTTTTCTTGCAGAATATTTCCACTGAGACACTTTTTTCATGTCCTTTTTCATTCAAACTAAGGAAGGGAAATGTGTTGTATAAAAATAAAAAATTATTACATTGTTTTTTAATTTTTTTTTTTTTTTATTATTACTTAATTATTGTTGTTTTACTATTCTTATTTTTACTTATTTATTTATTAATCTTTTAATTTCTGTCATTTAATTAATTTTTTAGGATTATATTATTATGTATTTTTTGTATTTTATTTGTTATTTATTTTATTATTAATTTTTCTTTAAAAATCTAAACAGATTTCCTACAGTGGTGTTTCCATGTTGCTGAAGGTAAAAGCAGCTCCTTGGGTCGTAGAGGTGGCTGACCCAGAACAGAACGGGTCACCTGGTGGTTCTGAACGCCTCTCAGAACCAGAGCCTGCTCTGATCAGCCTCCGGTTCTCTTCTCCAGGCTCTTCTGCCGTCTGACTCCGCCTCTGTGCCTGAACTTCCTGGGGCTGATCCACATGGACTCGGCCATCTCCCACCAGCAGAAGCTGCCCACGGCCTACACCTCAGTGAGGATCCGTCACGCCTCACGATGAGCAGAACACGCGTGTTCATCAGTCATCGTCTGCTTCTTCCTTTGTGTTTCAGATCATGGGATCCATGCGAGTTCTGTCCTTCATCGCCAACGGCTTCTACATCTACTACCCCATGCTCATCGTCATCCTCTGCATCGCCACCTACTTCAGGTCGGCAGGTCTCCGCCGACCGCTCTCACGTTCAAACAGGACTTTAAGAAAATAACATCATTCAATCAGTCAACCTTTATTTATACGGCGCTTTTACAACACAGTAATGCACCTAGACAACGTCGTCGTCATCATCTGACCAAATATCTGCTGCTGAGGACAAAACACTGAAGAATTAATGATATACATTAAAAAAAAAAAAAAAAAGAAAATTAAATGAATAAAATGAAAAAAAAAAGATAGGAATATAAATTAAAAATCATTCAGCTAAAAGGAAATAAAACTATATAAATAAAATATTAAAGTTAAGTAAATAAAATAAAAATATAAGAATATAAATGAAATATTATTCAGTAAATCAATTTAAAAAGGAAATAACAATATAAAATTAAAACTTAAATGAATGAAAAAAATGATATAAATCAAAAATAGAAAATACTAAAAATACAGTCAATTTGTTTAAGACAAACAAAATTGTAGATACATATTAAAAATAATTTAGTTTAAAGCAAATAAAACTATAGAAAAATAAAATATTAAAGTTAAATTCATATTAATTAAAATAAGCAGAAGAAATGTTTATATAGTATAAAAGACATAAAAAATGTGAATTTAGCAGAAAAACTTGCAGGAAAATCCACTAAAGCTGTTGTTCACTGTTCTGATCCAGTCTGGGAACGCGCTGCCTGAACCTCCTGGGCTTCCAGCAGTTCATGGACGACAGCGAGATGACCTCTGACCTGATCGACGAGGGAAAGGAGCTGATCCGACGCGGTGAGAGCGCAGTAACGGTCGCTGCTTCCCGATTGGACCAGACCGACCCAGATTGTTCCATAAACCGGGTTTTTGTTTCCCACAGAGAGGAGGAAGAGACAGAGGATCGAAGACGGAGAGAACCGACGGAGAGTGAGTGCATGAGGGGAACGACGTTACATCAGATGACGTTTTGCTGCCCTCGAGTGGAGAACACTGCTCAGTGTGTGTGTGTGTGTGTGTGTGTGTGTGTGTGTGTGTGTGTGTGTGTTTCAGGAGTGGAAGGAGCGCTATGGAAACCAGAGGGAGGACTTCGCTGCGAGGAACCGGAGCAGCCATGAGATGAAGGAGACCAATTACTCAGAGTCCAGCAGGGAGAGACGTGAGTCAGAACCTGCTCCTCTCTCTGCTCTCAACTCCTCTTAGAACCCGAACAGAACCTGAACAGAACCTCCTTCCTGTTTCCGACCTCCAGAGGCTAAATATTCCCGCTCCGGGAGCCGGGCCGAGAGGGACTGCATCGAGCTGCTGCAGGACGCCGAACCTTTGGACTTCAACGCCGACGCTCTGACAGACGACCCCCCGGAGGCGGAGTCCGGCAGGTAAACAGGAAGTCCCTCCTCACACACCCGGTCCCCCCGGGGGCGGAGTCCGGCAGGTAAACAGGAAGTCCCTCACACACCCGGTCCCCCCGGGGGCGGAGTCCGGCAGGTAAACAGGAAGTCCCTCCTCACACACCCGGTCCCCCCGGGGGCGGAGTCCGGCAGGTAAACAGGAAGTCCCTCACACACCCGGTCCCCCCGGGGGCGGAGTCCGGCAGGTAAACAGGAAGTCCCTCCTCACACACCCGGTCCCCCCGGGGGCGGAGTCCGGCAGGTAAACAGGAAGTCCCTCCTCACACACCCGGTCCCCCCGGAGGCGGAGTCCGGCAGGTAAACAGGAAGTCCCTCACACACCCGGTCCCCCCGGGGGCGGAGTCCGGCAGGTAAACAGGAAGTCCCTCCTCACACACCCGGTCCCCCCGGGGGCGGAGTCCGGCAGGTAAACAGGAAGTCCCTCTGTATTGTGGACATCAGGGCTGCACCATTTAGCACGAATACGCCGTCATGGCAGCATCAGTGTGTGAAATATTAATATCGCCTATTTGGAGCAATAATTGTTGGCTAATATTTATAGTTATTAATAGTTATTAACTTGCATTGTCCGTTCTGATGTCTTTATCCGGTTGGACAGAGTCTCACAGCAGCAGATGATGACATCAGACACTCATCAGCAAAAGGTTAAAGGTCACAGAGTGATGGAAGCACAGATGAGAAAGAGAGGAAAGAAGAAAATAGATATTTCGCAACTTACATCATCGTTACAGTATTTATCAGTATAATCGGCGTATTTTGTTATATTTGGTGGCGATGAATCGAGTCCGCCTTCTCGCTCGTTCTGACCCAACAACTTCTGTAGCCGTCAGGTTTTATTGTATTAAAACCGTTTATTGCTGACATATTCAGCAGTAGGGCAGGTGAATGGCGCCGAGCCTGGTCCTTGAATTTGAGGAAACTGGTCCTGGAAAGTCCTTGATAGGTTTTTGAATTTAATGTCAACTGAGGTGTGGGAACCCTGTTTAATGAGACAAACTATTAAAAAGACGAGGTATGAATACTTTTGCAAGGTGCTGTTTACGCATGTTTCTAATATTTTCCTCCAGAGAAGAAACACTTTCGATTGTTTGTTCCTTTGATCTATAAAATCATCGTCAGCAGCTCTATAGCATATTCTGTATTATTTAGCATATTCTATGTAATATGAATATTAGATATTGTTCAGTATATTCTCTATTGTTTAGTATATATTTTTATTTAGTATATTTAATATAATTTAGCATACTCTATATAATTTAGTATATTCAATATTATTTAGTATATTCTATATAATTGAGCATATTTTATATTTTCAGGCATGCAGGAGGACGCTATCTGTCCATGTCGTCGTCTCGGAACCGAATATTCGACGACGTCTAACGTCTCAGCTCTACGTCTCCTCCCGCCATGCATGCCCCCAACCCGCAGCTCAGCTCCGTCTGAGGAAACCTTCTCACCACTGGGGTCCGTCATCACGTCCAGCTCTGCTGCAGCTTCATGAAGGCACTTTGGAGGGATTTTATTGCTGTTTCTGGTTATTTATGAATGATGAAGCTGATTTCTTCCTGAACTTGCTGCTGAGTGACTCCGCCTCCATCTGAGCATGAATGTACAGCAGCTCCACGTCCGGCGAACACTGATGAAGGTCTTATTTACCTTATTTATATTTTTATTTTTTCCTCCATGTTCATGTTGTAGATTCATTTCGTTGTGAAATCCTGAATGATTCGCGGTTATAAATCAGTTTGCACTGACCAGAAATGTCTGAACTACTGACCCTGCTGCCGTCCTGAAGCTTCGGCTGCAGCCCTTCGTGGGGTTCTGACAGTAAACACTGTGCACGTCACATTAAAGACTAACTGGAATGATTTTGTCATTTAATGTGTAAAAATGAAGGTTTCGAGGCATTTAAAGAACATCCGTGTTTCTGCCTGGTTCAATAATTTATCAGCTCAGAATAAATCGTTTTTCTCTCAGGCAGCTTTTTCCATTCATCTGACTAGAAATTCAGGTAAAACTAAAACTTAGCGCTGACTTTACAACACCTGGTTATCTCTAAAAACTGAGTTTTGTTACAGTTCTACTGCTTTGTTCATTCGTTGTAACCTGAAAATAAAGTGGGCTGATCACACGGCCCTGAGGGACTCCGGGGTTCTGTCCCGACACAAACAGCAGCAGTTTAACAGGAACATGAAGTCACTGTAGAGTAAAATAACTGAACTTATGAAGGACGACTTATTTCACGTCTTCACGGGATCATCTGTCTTCTTCTGCTTCAGGAAAAGTTAAACAGAACCGATGATGATGATGGAAGGATAGCTGTTTATCTTCATCACTCGTGTATATATGTGTATATTATGTGTTTTTTTTTGTATTCTATGGGTTAATTGATCATGTGACTTTGTATTTAAGGCTTCCAGCTCCTCTTATTACTGTCTGCTGCTCCTGGTGACTCTGGTGATGTGAAGTTCTGGAGTGTTTCTCGGTTCAGTCTCTGAAGCCTCAGTCGTAGACACAAATGTTCAGTTTCCTCTGCTAACCGTGTTCTGTCAGAAAATAAAAACTGGTCCATGCTGAAGAGAAGCAGCAGTTCTCCTGTCTCATGAATGAATCTTAAAGTTCATCTACCAGACGGTTCCAATGTGCTGATTAATATAAAGCAGTCGAAACCAGAAGAAACATTAGCAAGCAGAGGCGACGTTGCTCAACGCCAGAATAACCAGACATATTCTGATGTTCTTCAAGATCAAACGTTTTCATACGCTCAGCTCCTGTCCGTTAGCCTAGAAAGCCTGGTTTGTTTCAGAACTTCAGATTGGAGCAACGATCATCGCCTGCGTGGTTTTATTTACAAGTTCTAGTCCACTTGTGAAAAAGCACAATGTGAAAGCAAACTGCATCAAACGAGAAAATAAAGTCTGCTTTTGGTGCGGACCAAACGGGTTCCTCATCCTCAGAGGAACGAGCTGAGAGGAAGTCCTCTCGTTTTGTTGACAGATATTCAGACTTCGAGAACTGAGAGTGTGAGACAGTAAGTGTTTCATCAGGAACTTTGACTAGTCCCTTCTTGAGCAGTAGTACTGGAAAGCTGCGTGATTAAAACAGAACATGTTGGCCTGATTGCAGCTTTCCCTGGTGAGTCGGGATGTTTCAGGGTCAAAGCTCAGCCTGGGTTATCTGTCTGAATCTCTATCGGTTTCAGTTTGCTTCCAGGCCATGTGATCGTGCAGGCGATAATCTCCAGGTGAAGTCAGCCTTCAGAGCCGTCCGGCATCCTGTCGTCTTCAGCGGTCTCTGCCATCAGTCATGCATGTCTCAACAATACCACCTCGCACGTTCCACTACTGTTTGGGTTTTGGTTTTCATTTGTGTTTTGAGCATTTCCTTGTAGTCTATTCATGTTAGAAATGTCTTGCCATATTCACCTTTGTGTTTAGCTTCTTTCCAATTATTAATATTTCCTCCATTTGTTTAGATTTATTCTCTTACGCTGCTTCAAGGCCTTGTTTGGTTGGTTTATAGGTACTTTGAGTCTTGGTTCGCGTCCCTGTGTGGTAATTAGTCTCTTTCCCTCAGATTTATATATATATATATATATATATATATATATATATATATATATATATATATATATATATATACACACACACACACACATAATAAAGTTGTTTACAAGCACATTTCTCCCAGTTGTTCCTCATATTTTCATGTATTTTGGCCCTTATCAGATGAAGCGTGCCTTCAGAGTAACACTGAAATTTAGTCACGGGATGTTAAAAATAAGTGAAAAAGTTTTCACAACAGTAATATCTGTGGCTTTATGGTTTTAGCATTGGTCCCATAGTTCAGCAACTAACTGATGACTATGAATCATCATGAATAATCTGCTTCTAAAACTCTGGGTTTCTCCATGCTGGAAGCAGCTCCTCCATCTTCAATCAGCCAAACCCAACGTGGCTGTCAGGAAAACAGAGATGCAGCTCCGCTGATCCAGCAGAACCGCAAACCCTGAATGGATTCTTTCAATTCAGTTTATTTCTATAGCACTTTATAAGAAAAAAAGAAAATCAATTCAATCATCCATTCATTCCAACTGATCCTGGTTATCACCCAGTTCAGCAGCTCAAAAATTATTCAAAGTAGTTCAGAAAGTTTCTGAGGAACCCCAGCAGAGCATCGAGTTGCTGACCTGCAGCGTCACTCCTCCTGACCAGCAGGGGGCGACTGCATGGCGTTGAAAAACTCCCCTCGAACAGGAAGAAACCTCCAGCAGAACCAGAACCTGGGTCAGTACCAGCGGCCATCTGCCACAACCGCCTGGAGGTTTGAGAAGACGGAGCAGAGACACGAGATTGATCCAGGAGCACTTTCTATGTTCATGAAAGTAAAAAGTTAAGAGGAAGGAGAACGATGAGTTGATGGCAGCATCATCTCAGCTGAAGCGCTCCTCCAGGAAGGCTTCACAGCCAAGCAGAAGCCAGACCAGGTGCACCTTCTATGGAGAGAAGATAACTGAGAGAAAACGTGAAGTTAGCAGTTGAAATAACAGCAAATAATGTAAACTGGAGAGTAGTAGGAGAAGAAAGTGAGGAAAAGTGGTCAGTTTGACCTGCAGCAGCCTACGGCAGGATGACCTCAGCCAGTCCATCAGCTTTATCAGGGAGGAAGGTTTTAAGCCTGGTCTTCATGGGAAACTGTTGAATAAAGACAATATACAGCAGGTCATATAAAATGTTGAAACCTTAAAAAACACTTTGCACAAAAGAAACAAATTTTACTTTGTTCTGTATTTTTTAAATATTAGTGTCTGGTCTGACGGGTTTATTTTATCAGATAATGTGGAAAGAGAAGGCGAGCTGTGCGTGAGGAATGTTCCCCAGCGAGTATAAAAGCTCTGTAGCCCCTCCTCTGCATGCGAAGCTCAGTCCCTGTAGCAGCAGCACAGCCATCAAGGTAAGACAGCTGAGCCTAATCCCGGCGTTAATCCTGTTTCACCTCTAAATAAACCTGGTTTTGTTTCCACAGATGTTTGCAAAAAAGACTCGATCAATTCTCAAATGTTTAGGAGCTGAAAAAGATCTCATCTATCACGACAATCTGAATGAAAAAGTTGAGTTGTTGACTCTGGTTAAGATCACGAAACTTCAGTTAAAGTACACCATAAAGTACACGTTTATGGATCTGACATTACTGGATCTACTGAAAGAGCCAGAAGAACCTGCAGGTATGAATTCCTACATGCTTCTATACATCTGCACACCTGTAGCCGAACGTCAGACAGTGATCTGGGTTCCTCTCAGGTTTGGTGAGCAAAGGCATCTCTGTGCTGGAGAATGTCACCTCTTCCACCAAAAGAACCACCGATAACTCAGTAGGAGGCCTCGCTGACGCCAGCGTCTCCGGCAAAACGACCACTGAGGACTCGGCAACGTCCTTCACTGTGAAGAAAGACGAAGTGAACTTGAGAGACCTGAGAGCTTTGTTATCCGCTCAGTAGGACTTCCTCTCTTGTCTTTCGTGAACTGAGAAGCTTGTTAACTGGAAATGTGTTCTGATTCTGCTTGATCTCGTTTCCTCAGGACGATGAAGGAAAGTTTCAATAAAATCGTGACCAAACAGAAGACGGAGAAACTGGCGTTTGTTTACCAGGTCTTCTACAACAGCTCCACCGTCACGCTTCACAGCAAAGCTCACGGGAAAGGCTCCATAAAGTCCCTCGCTATCAAAGCCAAGGTCCTTATGATTCTGACCTGTTGCCTGTAAAGACATTGTTTGAAGATGATCTGCATGTGAAGGCTCCTTGTTCTCATGCTTAGAGCCGAATCAGTGGTCCATGGTGGCTCAGTCTGTGCATCAGCTACTGTCTCTCTGTGGTTCTCGTCTTTCAGAGCAGCAACAAAGAGGAGACTCGGTTCACCGTGCCCAAAGACTCCACCTTTGCTTTCAGACTAATGGAAATAAATACAGATGGCGGAAAGATTGGTAAAATATACGTTTCCATTTCAAACTGGTCTGTATGTGTTTGAACTGCAAAATTAAAGGAAGCTATAAAACAGCTGAGTGATGTGTGAGGGTTCAGTCTGAGTTTCTGTGGGTTTAGCACGCATCACAAAATGCAAAAGAAATGATCCTGGATCCCATGAATTCTTTGATTTGTTTACAGGATTAAACTAAATGTCATACGAACATATTTTACTGCATGTGTTGCAGAAATCCCACTGAGAACGAGGGCCGTGAGGCGGATCTACAAGAACGGACCGCAGCACTTTGCACCAAGGTTCCCAGCGATGTGAGTTTAGAAAACTGAAGTTTTCCACAATATAGATTTCTCCTGTTTCAGTTTAAATAATCTGCAGTTTTAATCCCTGTTATTGTTCCCTCGTAAATCTTTATGAAAACCAAAAAAGAGCCATGAAGGTCTGGGTCAATGATATCTTTGATAATCTTTCCTGCTAACCTCTGAAATCGTGAAAATGTTTTCTTTCAGCCAAAATGACGTCAGTGGCGTCGTTGAAGAGGATTGAGAAAACATGAAGAAAGCAGCTCTTTTGGAAGAGGATGAAAGAAAAATGAAGATGTTCGAGTTTAATCAGTGATAATATGCAGCTGGAGCAGTTTCCTCAGTTCATCTCTCTAACAGCAGAAAGTCACAGTCGGTTTTTGCGTACTTGAACTCTTATCGCTTCTTGTAAATCATGTCGTCAGTATCTGTGAGAAAATAGTTTAATAAAGAATACTGATCATAAATTTGAAGCTTTTCCATCATGTTGTCCTGCAACTCATCTCTGCAACTCCACAAACAAATCCTGCATTTTCTTGAACTCTTGAACCAGATTAACGTAGTTTCCTTGTCTTCGTGGTGACGCTGGTCTGTCCACGTATAGAAGCCTGAGGTCCTGCTGCCGGGGCATCTCTGAAACAAATATGAATATTATAAATAAATACGTGTGGATGGAAAGGTTTCTGCTGGGATACTGGGGAAGAAGATGAATGTAAGGCTCTGATATAGTTCAATGATCGAACTGGTATTTAACTTCAATAAAGATTAGTTTAAATATATAACCATGAAATTAATACCTTGATCAAGATTTATTTTGGGAGAATATTTAGTTTATAACCACAGCCAGAATTACAGACTAAAGACAAAACTGGGTGGAAAATGAGCTGATTGACCCAAACATTGGGTTTTAAAAGTGGAATGAAATTGGACTGGGTGAGTTTTATTGCTAACTGGATTTAGCAAGACTCTCTGTGAGAACCAGTTACCGTCGCCACCGCGACCTGCCACAGAGGTGCCTGGTACAGGACACAAAAACGCTGGACAGGTGTTCAGTACACACCAAACACTGTTCTTCACTCTTTACTAGCAAAATATATGGTGACGTGTTGAACAGGAGCCTGGGGGTCCAAACAGTTTGTGTCCAGCATGTGTGGGGTCTGCAGAGCTGTTAGCTGCCCTTTTCCTGACCCTTGACCCTTACAGGTCCTGGGTCCATCAGGTTTCTGCAGACCTGATTGTTCCCTGCAGTGTGGACCGGTCCGGTTCTGAGGATGATCCGAACCGCCCCGAACACAGGACAGCGTGAATAACGGACCTGGAGAAGATGAGCAGCAGCTCCTGGAGAAGGTTCTGGAGTTCCTGCAGGAAGTCCGGGCTTCTTCTGAGCTGTTTCCAGCAACGTTTTCTGTGCGCACTCTGAAGTATCGCATTAGAAACGGTTGATGGAAACGGCAAAATTCAAAATAACTTCTTCAGTTTCGCTAAAAAGTTTTCACACTTGCTTGAGGTGTGCGCATCAACTCTTTTTCTTTTCTGAAAAAGAGTTGATGCGCTAAAGGGGAGATGGAAACACATTTACCGAACAAGTTCTGACGCAGCAAACTGTCCCATCCCCTGCTGGGTCTGTGCCTTACCAGAGGCATGAAAGTCCTCCAGCTGGGAGGGGGGGACTCTCTCTGCTCCATGCTAGCTAGCGACCTCTACTTCCTGTTTGTTACAGCCATGCGCAGCGTCAACATCTGACTACATCACGCTTTGCGTTGATTCGCTCCAAACCAGTAGATGGGAACACGCCTGATTTGCATTTTGGATCCTTTTTTTTTTTTTTTTACCTTTTTTGTGACATTTCCAAAGTTCACTTTAAATTTGCGTGACCACTGGATGGAAACATAGCTTGTGTCTGTGTGTGAGGACCATCTCAGGTCAGAGATGGGAGCTTCCTAGGACGGAGACAGAGCTGTTGATCTCCAGGTGGTTCTGACCGCACCAGTGGACCAGCCAATCAGCAGTGGACCTGGACGGTACAGAACATTTCCCTGTAACAGATCCTGACGGGTAATTTGATGCAGTCAAAGAGAAACCAACTTTACTTTCACAATCATACTGATAATGTTTTAAGGTGAGGCTCGTGAGATAACGTGTCAGGTAAAATACTTCACGCTGCTTGGCTGCTTGTGCCACCAGCGTTCGGGAGGAATGGGGCTGGAGCCACTGATGAGTGGCTTATCTGATTACCATCAGGCCCAGTTCTGATGGCGGCTGCGTTTGAAAAATGTGTTTCCTGGTTGTTCAGAGCAGGTCCACCTCTGAAGGGATAAAAAAACAAAATGAAAGTTTGGAGTGGCCTAGTCCAAGTCTGGACTTACATATGATAGAGATGCTGCAGTCTGACCTTCAGGGTGTATGAATTAAACCAATTTATCCACAGCGATGTTGGAGACTCTGTACCAGTTATTAACTGCTGCAGAGGAGGAACAACCGCCTATCAGGTTTGTGGGGGGGGAATACTTTTTCACACAGAACCAGGCTGGTTTGGAGAGATTTATTCCCAATTAAATAAAATCATGATTTGAAAACTGTTGCTCATTTTGACTCAGGTTATATTTGCCTGATATTAATATTAGTTTGATGATCTAAAACATTTAGGTGAGAAAAGGGAATCAGCAAGGGGGTGAATACTTTTTCACAGCACTCCAGCACTGAGTGGACAGCTAATGGAGAATGTGCTGCTTATGGCGGCAGCAGAAATACCACCGACCCTTGAACAGTTATCGGGAGAACAGCGCGGGCGCCTCCAGAGTCCCCACGGCTCAAACACGCCGCCGCCGCCGCCGCCGCCGGTCCTCCCAGCTGCACCGGAAACAGCGTCGTCGAAGGAGGCCTCTGTCACTTCCAGGGATGCGAGGCTGCAAACTGAGCGTTTCCTCCGGAGACCTTCGGGGCTGCAGCTGAGCAGCTGAACTGCCAGCTGGGGGCGGGGCTCCTGCGTGTCAGGGATGTCCTGCGGGACGCTATAAAAGGCTGCGGCCCGGAGCCCGGCCGCTCCAACCCCGGCGCCGTCAGCGAGGTAAGACTCACACCACCCTCAGCATGAAGACGTTTCTCTCGATATGATCAGCAGAGGAAGTGCACCTGGAAGGGAAAAACAGATGCTATGTAAATATTTACCTCTATCTTTTCTGTCTGCAGATGTTTGGTGCAAAGACGAAAACGCTTCTGAAATGCCTGGGAGCAGAAAAAGATCTCATGTACAATGACAACCTGAACTTTGAACTTGAGATGTTTTCTCTGGTCAAGATCCAGAAGAAGAAGACGAAGGTGGACGTCAAGTACAGCTTCACGGACCTCAGGCTGGCTGATCTGATACTGGGAGAAGACTCTGCAGAAGTCTTAGGTGACCACCTGCAAACACACAGAGCACCTGCCTCTGCACTGGCCGCCAACTAACCCGCCTCTCTTTCAGCACGCATGAAAGCCTCAACCAGCAAAGGCTCCTTGCTGCACGGCGTGAGCGCTTCGGTCGGCCTCAGCGCGAGCGTGGAGGGAAGAGTCACCGTGGCTTCCGGAGCTGCGGCAGGCGGCGTGACCGTGGACGCCGCGGCTGAGGGGTCCGCTGAAAGCACAGCCTCTGCCTTCGACGTGCAATATGAGAAAGTTAACCTAAGAGAATTAAGAGAAATAATTAAAGATCGGTATGATTTATTGTAATTAATATTTTTAAAATGTGCATATATTTAAAAAGCAGGAAAATTTAATTAGCTTTTTCTCTTTCTTCTCCTTTTAGGCAGTTCTCTACCTTCCAAAACCTGAAGGCCACAGAAAAACTGGCTTTTGTTTACAAGATCGTCAGCAACTCCAGCCCCCTCACCATGTTCAGCAGAGCTTCGGGGTCTGGGTCCATCTCTGCCCAGCAGAAGCAGTCAGGAACCGTGTCTGCAAGGGTGAGCAGAGCCGTCAGAGCACCGCCTCAAACTGCCGACGCGCCGCACGCCCGGCATCAGCCAGCGCCGCCGCCGCCGCCGCGCCGCTGCCGCCGCGTCGCTGCCGCTGCGCCGCCGCCGCCGCCGCGCGCTGCCGCCGCGTCGCTGCCGCTGCGCCGCCGCCGCCGCGTCGCTGCCGCTGCCGCCGCGTCGCTGCCGCTGCGTCGCTGCCGCTGCGTTCAGACCGAAGGCCACTCAGACTGGAAGCTTGTGCGAGTTCAAGTCGGACATCGAGCGTCTGAGCGAAGTGCGGGGAGCCGCGCGTCGGGAGGAGCGTCTTGACTTCCGGCGGGTGAAACTGAGCGGCTCGGCTTCACCTGCTGAGAGCAGGAGGACGCGGCGGTCGGGCGTCTCTGCGCCGTGTCTGGACCCACCGGATCACTCAGGGCCCTTCTGGGTTTGGTGGGTTTCACCACCGACCCCAGGAGCTGCGTTGACCAGGGTCGCTCCCAGCGCTGGTTCATCTCAGCCCAGCTGGACGACCGGCTGGACTGGTCGGAGAGAACAGGACGACGAGCAGCCACCAGGAGTTGGTCCTCCATCGTCGTCTTGGGTGACGCGACCTCCCGGCTCCTGGTCCTTCCGTCCCGTCAGAAAACGCGCCGCTCCGTCTCTGATTGGTTGACGTCCAGTCCCAGTCTGCCGCTTTGGACGCGCACCTGAAAGCGAGACGCGCTCGGGGCTTCTGGATGCCGCCAGCTGCGCGTCCCCTGAGACTCTGGCGTAAACCAGGCAGGCGCGGTTCAGCTGTAACTGGGGAAGAACCTCAGCGGCTGAGGACGCAGTGACTGTCCCAGAGCTTGCTGCTTCAAAATGCCAGCATCTCCGTGGGGGCAGTGGGAGACCCACCCCCTCTCATCAGCCCGGACCAGTTCCAGCTGCAGCTGTTCACATGTTTTCAGCAGAAAATGAACATCGCAGTGACGGAAGCGCGCATGCCGTGCTGGACGTGGTGGGTTTGCTGACATGCAGAGACGCTGCAGGCTGACCTCCATAACGAGTGGGTCAAAGTTCATCCACAGGGAGGACTCCTCACCAGTTATCAGCTGCTGGGGGGGGGGGGGGGCAACCAGCGGTTAGGGTCAGGGGGTGAATACTGGTTGGGTTGTTTTAGGATTATCTCCTCTGGCTCCGGATGCTGTGCAGCTGGAAGGATCGCTGCTCTTTTTTACTTTCAGACAGTTATGATGTGTAACCATGGCAACAAAGTAGTTTTTACCACTGGGAGCAGCTGATTAGAGTATTAAAGGCTGAAATAATACCTGACCTATGACCCCAAATCCCAGAGGAGTTAAAAAGGAGGCTTCATGGATGCAGAGCAGGAAGTGCACACCATCCCTTTCATCCATCATATCCCCAACGTCTTTCTAACCACACGAGCAGAAATTTAAAGAGGAGCAGCAAAAGCAAAGGAGGCGGGTTAGCAGAGCTGCTGATGCCATCCTGGACATGTTCCTGTGGAACATCGTCTCTGCTGCCTGGATGTCGAGCTGTTAGCAGGTCACGGTGGTCATGAGGCTGCTGTACAGGTGTAGGCTTCAGTTAGAAGCTTCTTCAGATTCGCTGGAAGACTGACTGCTGCTGGAGATCCTTCCTGCCCACATCACCATCCACAGCGACTCTGAAGATACTTGGATGAGCTGAGTTACGAGACATTTAATATCCCTTCGGGATAAAGGAACGAGATATGATTTTTTTTAATTTAATTCATAATTAACATTTATTTAAACAGCACATTTTGGGTTTAATTGTGTTTTCTTTGTTTATTGTTTAAATTAGTTTAAAGATCTGAAATATTTAAGACTGGCAGACTGTTTTCTCTTGGAATCTGTTTTTATTTGTTTCAGTTTTCAAGCATCTTTATTTTTATGTTGTTCTGCCTGCAGCTAAATCTAAATCAGACGTGTTTGTTCTACCTCTGCTGAGGAAGCATTAATTCGGTGCTGTGTGCTATAATCTAATCTGCTGCACTGAATCATAAGAAATATTCAGCTTCGATGCGTCTGTTGTTGCAGGGCAGCGGGAGAGAAGAGATGAGCTTCACCATTCCTGTGGGTGCCACGCTTGCTTTCGGCCTGATGGAAATACAGATTATAGACAAACAACTGAGTAAGAACAGCAACTCTGGGTTTTATGACCGCTTCATTTGATTGGTGGAAATTATTCTTTCATCTTTTCCTCTCATCAGCGCTGTCAGATATCACTAAAGAAATAAAACGACAGGATCTCGGACCAACCAAATTTGGAAAGCTCCAGACTTGCAGCTGAAAGTGAGGATAAAGGTTTTATTTTAATGTCTCAGTTTAACCACACCATTAAAGTCTTCAACTCTTGTTTTCTTCTCTTAAATTTAACATGTTGATGTTTGACCTGCAGAGAGAACCACCAGCTGAGGCAGAAGAAGGAGAGCAGAACCGCTGAAGGTGGTTTTACCTCCTTCCCACTGACGTTCTGTCTCACCTGAGCTCACCTGTCGCTGCGTGAACGCAACACACCCACCTGGGTTTGTCCTCAGCAAACCTGAACCATAAATAAACATTTGCTTTATAGAAATGTGTGGATCAGCTTTTCCTCATTTGTGAGTTTTAAGGTTTTAACTTTAATAAATGTTGTCACTGATCATAAAACTAATATTTCATAAAGATTTCTGACTCGACTTTTCATGATCAGGTTCAGTATTTAATAAAAAATCATCTGAAAATGTTATTTACCAACAGCACCATGTGTTTACGTATTTTCAATCTGATTTAATTTGATTCAGTTTATTTATAAAACAAGTCATAAAGTCAAATTATTCAGGTTTTTATTTCTCTCCCATCCAAGCTGACCCATGAGTTTTTCTGTTTCGATGATTCATGATTATGTTAAGCGATTGTTGCCACTCACATGCAAACATTGTGCAAATGAACAACGACTTGAACCTGAGTGTCAATAAAATTATTATCCTGATCTAAATGAATGAGTTATTTAAATAGCTTCTTCTGCATGCTTGATGCATTAAACAGAACTTCTTTCTCTTGATGTTCTCTAGAGAACCTCTGAGGCCAGAACCAGAACAGCTTAATCTAGTAAAATAAATATTTTACCAGAAGTAGATTAGTAATATCAATAAAGGGGGCTGATAAAAATGCAGGCCACACTTTTCAGAATCTTTTGTAAAAATGGACCAAATTAAAAAGTGTTCCTCCTGTTCTCCAGCTGAAGATGTTTCCATCCATGCTGAGCTGGGTCTGTTCTATCTGAACGACCGTCATGTTCTTGAAAGATGTTGCTTTGCAAACATCTTGCTCCATGAGCAGCACCTAGTGGTAGCAGCGGTGTATTACAGTCGTGTTTGTTTCTGCTGACCTGTTTTTAGGTGTTGATGGTCTGCGCTGCTTCCCTGTGGACAGACAGCAGCAGGTCTCCCTGCTGAAGCTAAAAGATCCCGTCACACCCTGTTTATTGACCGGACCAGCGACGAACCACGATCTTCAAGGCCATTAAAGCGTCTGCTCCATTTTGATGAAGCTCATTACGCAGATCAGCTGGCCTCTGTGAAGAGGAAAGAGGAAACCCATGCACCAATCAGTGTCAACAAATCCAGACATCATGAAAAACACAAGATTTTCTATCCAAGTCATTTTTCACTGTATTATGATGTTTGTATGTTGATGATTTAGAGTTGTTAATTATTGCCATGAAGGTCTTTCCGTATTAGTTCAGTCCTTTGTGTTGAGGTTTATTTGCTGGGTTCTGTTCCTGGGTTCTGTTTTAGTCTTGTAGATCCATTTGGGTCCTGGTTCTTGTTCCTCCGTGTTTATCGGTCACCTTCCCTCAGTTCCCCTGATTGTTCCCACCTGGTTCCCCTCTCACTACCCTCACCTCCTCAGTGTTTCATCTTCGTTTCTCTGCTGGGTTTTCTCCTTTAAAGCTGTGCAGCAGGAACAAAACGGTCATTTAACAGCTTTGCGGCCAACATTCGGGACTATGAGGAAGGGAGGTGGTGGGAAGCGACACCAGAATTAGTTCTCAGCTCATCCAAAGGAAATCAGGTTGAATAAAGAACTGGAACAAAGTAATGTAAAGTGGGAGCTGGACAGACACCGGAACAGCAAAGATCTGACCATGATCATGAAGGAGACGGGACGGAGTATGCCCCGAAGGGACAGCTCAGCAGGATTCGACACAAACCAGAGGAGCTTTCATCCAGAACCTTTTTGGAGGAACCAGAAAGCCTGGTCAGCGGAGAGGGGCGTGGAGCCTCTGGCGCGAGGACCAACTGGAGGAGTGACCAGTCCAAATCCTGGGCACCTGGTCTCCTAACCCGCCACCCTCAACTTCTCTCCCGGCCCCCCCGGCTCGGGCGTCTTCTCCCTTTACACAGAGGACGCTGGTCCAGACGTCCTCTGGCTGATAAAACTGAGCATGGAAATAGTGTGATGTGGAGAAGGGGCTGTCAGAACAGGTGAAAACATTCCTGATTTCCAACCATAACATGACTTAAAAAACAAAGTTTAAGCACTTTGAATGATAGTTTAAGGCCAAAAGACAAAAGGCAATAACATTGTTTTCTCCAGCAGAAGTGAGCAACTATGATTTTGATTACCTACAGTTAAAATGATGATTCCAGAAATATACATGTATTAAATCAAACTGTGATTATAACTGAAACGATTCCTTACTTCTTGAACCAGACATGCTAATGATTACATATTAAATGAAAAGACTTTTAGTTCAGTGAGTTGAGACTTCTGACAAAGATTTTGACGAAAATATAAACTACGTAATGTACGACTGAATAATGTGTGACGATGTTCCACCTTGGAGAGCGCGAGTGCAGACACAGACGAAACCGATAAGGAGTTGCCCTTGGAGGTCGTTGGGGAGTAAGGGGAGGAGTCAGGAGATGACCTGGGAGGGCGACCATACACCCCCTTCAAGCACACTGCACAGAGAAGCTGAGATCATTAACTAGCCAGAAAGTGAACCTGGCAACAGAGCTGACCAATAAAACACACATGTAGGGCAGAAAGCCCGATAAAAGAGGGTGAGGAAGGAGGAGGTTGTACCCTCCAGGCAGACGTCGAACAAGATGGACAAAGAATCCTGCAGCAGGAGAAGAGGACCTGGAGCCACCGTTGGGCCAAAGACTACCTTGTAAGGAGGATTCAGCCCCCAAGCCCCCCAACTGTGGCTCCAGATTAGGTCTCCCTCATGAGCTCAAACCCCGAAGACAAAGACGAAGAGTCTGGTCAGTGAGAAGCCGTCTCCCCTCCCAGAGGAAAGGAGGCCTGGACTGCAGCCGACTTTTCATCCAAGAAACTTTCAAGTCATTTTCCAGAAGCTTTAAGCTGACTCGGTATGAAAGCCATTCTGTCTCCCACAGCACCGCTTAGAGTCCTTCAGCTTCAGCATTAGGAAGACAGGTTCGGTTACATTTGTTTCGTTTTATTACTTGAATATTCTTCACAGCTAAATTAAGCTGTACTGACTCTTGCAAAGCATTACTAATAAAAGAAGCATATAACATTTTAGAGACGTTCTGGACCGTAAGTTATTTAAGTCGCTTTTAATCTAAAGTTCTTCAGTGGTGGTGAAATTGTCTTGGTGCGTGGTTCATAAACTCATAGGAGGTATTTATTGGTTGCCTAAAGTCAGAAGTTAGTAAAACAACATCCCCGGGGCTCCATATGAGTCACAACAGAATAGCTGGTTTCGAGTCAAGAGCAAGTTGCCAAATCGAGGGGCCCTTATTGGGCGCGGTCGCTGACCGCAGGGCTGATCAGGCTGACGAACAAATCAACAACTGACTCAGTGACACATTTTAAACCCGACAACAGAAATCCTTTCAACAGGGCCTGCATTTTAAATATTAAATTGTCACTGTTTTTAAATTTTGCGTTGTTACTTTAATGATAACTATTGCACTTCACTGTCCATTTTTTTGCATGTTATATATTTTCCTTTTTGTCATTGTTCATTTATCTTGTCCTCTGTGACGTGTGCTGCTGCCTTTCTTGGCGAGGTAACCCTTGTGAAAAGGGTAGGATTTTGTTGGGCTTTTAGCAGGCTGACTGCAGGTCTAATCATTCTGAAAGCTCCACTGCAGTCTACGGTCTCCACTATTGTGCAGGATGTTGGTGAATCTGATTCTGCTATTAATCTGTCTTCCAGCTGAGTTGTGGACGTGCAGGATCTCAGGTAACTGAAAGGTAAACTGCTTATATCTACTCAATAAAAGTTCAGCCAGGACGACGCTTCAGTTCACATGATGTTCACATTTCCACAGGAAGTTCTTCGCAGGCTTATATAATGCAGCGGCTGCTCTCACCTGGTTTAACCTGCAGAGCGTGTGAAACGGCCAGCTGTGCTCTGAGTCAGCACAGCTCTCGCTGAGCGGTGTGGGTGTGGACAGCGACCGACCACAGCCGTCACTGAGCCCAGAGCAGGTAAAGATCTGAAGCTGTCAGGATGAAGGTCTGATGTCTGAGAGGGTAGTTCTGTGTTTTTAATTAACAGAACTATCCAGACTCATGAGAACTTCGGGTTTCTGATGCTTTATTTCAGCAATGGATTCATTTTTATGGGATATATGGAGGAATAACCGACCTTCCAACATTTGTGATTCAAGGCGGAAGCTGTCCCAGAACACAGCTTCATTTATCCAGCTCTGTGACGGCAGCGAAGCCACCATGAGACGGATCCTGGACCAGCTTCAGAACCTCAGTGATACAGTACAACACATTCAAAGTGAGACAGCGACCTGGGCTGTGGTAGCCGCTGCTCTCCTAGCATCTGGAGCTTTGTTGGCTGGATTAGCAGCTTCTGCTACCAAAGGGTTGAGCTTTGCTGTGTACGGAGCAGCTGCTGCTTGTGGTGTCATTGTTCTGCTTTGTTTTATTATAAGGCAGGAACTATTAGCACACCCTTATGTTTGTAGCATGAAGAGACTGACGGAGGAGTTCAGACTGACTGTGGGAGAACTGAAGAACTCCCTGGAAGGAGTAAAGCGTTCATGTGGGAACCTCCGCAGGGAAACAGTTGGAGCTGAAGCCGTAAAATTCATCAGACTGGAAATCAACATCCTGGAGCTGTTCTGCATCACAGAGAAACTCAGAACCTTTCCAGTTTCAAAGTATGATCCAAAGCAGGCCGAGGTGGTTGTAGAGAGAATCTCTGATGGGTTCCGGAGAATGAAAACAGATCTTGAAACCTTTTACTAGTGAAACACATGAAAAACCAGACTAATTATATCAGAAGAGCATTCCCTTAATCTCTCCAGAACTGACCTGAAACAGGCTGGAAGCTTTCAGGAAGCTTTCAGGGAGAATGAAGACTTGGCATGGACATGAGCCCACCAGCTCAGACTCTAGAGCGCCCAGCACCTCCCAACACGGCGTACAAGTTTATAGTTAGTTCACCATTCGACCCACGCCCACTGTGCTCACCGAGGCCGTATCAATGACTCGACTGGTCAGAAGGTCAGCACTCAGCTGGACTCCACCGCACTTAAACCTCAAAGCATGAGAGGAGCCTCATGCTTTGAGGTTTGGACTCAGGTCTAAATTTAAACAACCAGATAAAATTTGTTACCAAATCAGCTCATCATCCTGAATACTTCAGAAGAATTACCTGCACTGTTGACTGCAGCTTTTTTTTATTAGTCTTGTGTTTCTTGTTTGGTGACGTTGAGGGACTTGAAAAGTGCCTTCAAATAAAATGTGTCGTGTTCGAAACACTTGTTTCTTTTAAGTTTTGTTGTTTTTTCTTTCGCCCCCCATGTCACTGCCAGTAACGAGCAGGCGCTCAGCTGCTTTGCTGTGTGTGAATGTTGAGTGAAGGTGAACAGGAGACTGTAAAATCACAAAAGGGGAACTTCAGGTGCCTGGGACCAGTGAGCCTCCATGGCGGCGGGGCATTGAGAAAGTTGGAGCTTCCTGAAGGCAGAGTATTTGAGGAAGTGTGTATGGGTGTGTGTTCTTGAAGAGAAAACACTCTCATCATGTTTTAGAGTTACCTCACTGAGGTCAGTTGTAATTACTGTCATCCTTCTGAGTGAAAATAATCCAGTGCTGTCAGTTAATGAACAGGAAATGATCATTAAAACCCCAGACAGTGGAATACTCTTTCATTAAAACACACTGCAACCTGTTCTCACGCTTTAAAGATGTTCTGGGTGGGAATTAGAGTTTTCAGTGACGAATGACTGATTTCAGCTCCCACTGCCAGCCCTTCCAGAGAAATGGAGACAACCCAACCTACCTGTTGAAACAACCTCCTGAGTTGCATAACTCATCAGCGTTTCCCTCAGCTGTTCTGCTGATGTCAGCCTGAAGATAAAAACCTCTGCAGAGAACAAACTGAAGCTCAGATTCACCTTCAGCCAGCTTTAACTGTAACCATGCTGTCATGGCAGGTAAGACTCCTGCTTTTACATTTATCCAGCTGATTGCAACGACCAGCGGTGGTTCTGAGGATACCGACCAGTTGGACTGAACATGAACATTATCTTCTTAACTAATTACATTTAAGTGACAGGAAGGAGATGAAGACACCAAATCACTGCCGCAAAAATCTGCCCAGTTTCTGCTTGATCCATCCAGCTTTAGAAATGTCAGCGTAATTATCAACCTTGCTTGTTTTTGTTTCTATTTAGGATTAAATATTCATCATCACATTGTTCAAGAATCTCGATAGATTAGTTTCTTTAGTATTCAGTGGAATGCATCCATTCATCTTTTTAACAAGTGCAAAAACATGACAATCAACCAAATGTGCTGCTGTTTTGTGTTAAAATTAAAATTTTATTTTACTTCATTTCATTATCTTGATTAGAGTTGTGATTTTTATGCTGTCGTGGAAATTATTCCAGTGCTCCATAGTGAACCCTATGAAACAGTTCCTCTTCCATCTGGATTTAAAAACAGCAGAGGAAATGCTGGTGAAATAAAGAACAGATCCAGTTCTTCAAGAGGCTGACCCGGAAAGTCCCAAAAACACCAAGAAGTTTTGTTTAGCAAAATAACTAATCAGACGTCTTTTCATCATCTTTGTGTTGTTTTTCTGAAGAACGGAGATGGTATTGGGGGGTTGAAGTCTACCCACCAATATTTTGCCTCTGAGCCACCAGGCAAGGTAGCCCCAACCCTTCAACAGCCGAGTTTTATAGGTTTGAGATGACTTCATGGCCTGATGGGTCTGATGTAGGGGTTAGAGGTTGCCTGTGGCACCAGGTGGGACAGCGCATCATGCACATCATATCTTGCCCCTGAGAAACAGGTTGCAGTGAAGCCCAGACCACAGGACTTCAGCCCAGGGTAGCTACTTTACTGGTGGTGATACTCCAAAAGTAGAAGCTGAGACGTCACTGATGAGTTTCCCCTTTTAGAGTAGAGGATGCCCATTACGTCGTACATCTGCTGCTCTGAGTGGACCCTGTTCCACGTCTCCTGTGGTTCTGTGATACCAGCTCATGCTCTGAAAGCTTACGGCATGTGGGTGGGATAGCAGGGGCTTGATGGTGATTCCTGAGCAGCCAGAGGCAGCTCAGAGGGTCTCATCTGTTAGACATCGTGAAGGAACGGTTTTATGAAAGACGCTTCTGTCTGTCTCCACAGGATATGTTTCCACGTGTAACAGCGGCAGTAGTCAACACTGTGGGCATGAAGAAGGACCTCTGTAGAAATCCTGGGAGATGCTGACTGTGGTCAAAAGCAGGAAGGACTGGAACAAATGTAACTTCATTCAACGGAAATGTGAGGTCATGGAGTTCACATTAAGTAAACTGGTGGATCTTAAATGCAGTCCAGGTGAGTGTGACACACCCACACACATTCATTACATGCATGCTTGTTTGTTCACCTGAGTTTCACATTTTTATTCCTCAACATGACATCCAACCAGCATTTTTTCCTTTGGGATGGTGTCCTGGTTTGGGGAATGAGGGCATCGCAGGAGTCCTTCATGGGGCCGGCGATGTTTAGAGTCAACACTGATCTGTGGAGAGAATAGCAAAGGAAGCAGGGAGCTTGGAGAGGTGGGGGAATGCTCTGCAGAGAGGAATAAAAGCCAGCAGAAGCAAGACTGAATCCATGTCTGCAAGACAAGGAGACAAATGATTAAACTAAGACATATTTTAATTTTTTCAGCTGTTTTATGTCATAGTTGTCATTGTTTCATGGTAAGAAATCTACTAATGTTTGTTTTGGGGCTTGGAGCTGTGGAATCATACTACTTTTAGGTGCACATCAGTAAGTTGGCTTCTGTGTCTTCCTCATATTCACCACCAAGAACAGCTGCAGGAGCAGGCTGGAGACGGAGCATCATCTCAGGGATGCAGGGGAAACTGAGCAGGGTGATGAACCCGTACCATGCTGGGAATGTGCTGCAGTTCTGTCACCTCCTTCTGGATGAATGAAGATGCTCTCCATGTAAACAGCCAATTCATTACAGCAGCAAGTTTAAAGCTGTGAGCTGGCAGCTTGTTCAGTTTATCAGCATTTGGAGACAGATCAGCGCTGACTTAGTTGGGCATTTCAGTGCTGCAGCTTGCATGCATCTTTGCTTAAAGTTGTGACCAGCTGTTGCAGTGCACTATGGGACTTGGAGTGTGACTTACAGGAGTGTTATGTTACTGACCGATTGCACAGTACACGTTGTCTCAAGTCAGTTCAATCAGAAAGACTTAAAGTCAGTTCCATCCATTCCAACCGATCCTAGTGTTCAATCAGTGCATCAAGTTCAGCTCATTATTCAAACTGGTTAGAAGTTTCTAACTGAGGAAACCCAGCAGAGCATCAAGTCATTGACTTGCAGCATTCAGTCCTCCTGGACCAACAGGGGGCGACCGTAGACAATTGTTTGGGTTCTGTCATTGACTTGCATGCATGTCAGTGGAGAGGAAAACCCCCCTTTATCAAAAAGAAACCTCCAGCAGAACCAGAACCAGGCTCAGTACGAGCGGCCATCTGCCACGACCGCCTGGAGGTTTGAGAAGACGGAACAGAGACACCAAAAAGACACAGAAGAACTGATCCATGAGTACTTTCTATGTTAAAGCAAGAGTTTATGGCAGTAGATCCTTTATAATATTTTTATAATAGAAGCAGGAAATCATTTCTCAATGATCTTGATATGTTTGACGTAAACCTTCTGTCACCCTAGAGTGCACTGGAACAACTCTGGTGGAGGATTTTCAACGTTTCAGCCTGTGTGGTGGGAGCATCAGTGGAAATGCTGGAGCTAATGGAGTCAAAGGACACCTGAAGGCCAACATAGTCACCTTGCAGAGTCAGGAAGTGAACATGGACGATATTTTTAAGAGTTTGACAACAGGTATGTTTCTGTAACCATGATTCAGACCCAGATGTTTCTGTTCAAGTTAACACTACATTTAGCACCAGCAGTTTTCTCTGCATAGCCTCATCTATTTATCCTTAACAGAAGCAAAAACAGCAGAGATCACAAACCAAAGCAAGCAAATCATCAGTTAGATAGTTTTATTACCAACGTATGTCGGACAGTTACCTAAAAGGTTTTATGAAATATGGACATAATTAAGAAGTACTTTTGTTAGTTAAATGGATAAGATGTCCTGACTGTGCAGGATTCATCTCTAATCAGCTCCCAGTGAAGTCACTGAAATATTCAAAGTCAACCTCTGGCAGGAAGAGACCTAACAACAGTTCTTCAGAAGAAAGATCGTCAACAGAAGTGCAGCCATGATGGCAACCAGAGTCCTCTCAGTTCACACATAGCATCCAAAACAGGCAAGGGTTGCTTGAAGGCCTCTCCTCCAAGTCAAAGGAGCCACAATCCAGCTGGTAGAATATTGAGTTTAGTGAACAGAAAAGGTTTCCACACCTACAGGACATAAGGTAAACAATCCTTACAGATAAAATTTACATTAATATGGAAACAGCTACGTTCACAAAGTAAAACCCTAGATTTGTTCAGTCAACCAACCCACTCAGTAGGGATTTTCAGGACGATGTTCTTCCTTTTCCTGATCCCAGTTGGAGATTCTGCTGCTCCAGCATTAATCATTTGCCTCGGATGGAGCAGATCCAGCCTTCACTCCAGAGCAAACATAATGGATATCAGCTCTGACATTTATGGACAACTGAGGATTAGATGTGTTTCCCTCAGAAAATGCTCAGTGGTCGGAGGGTGAAGATGCACACAGAGCAAGAAGCTTCCTCTCACTGATTGTTTTATTTGCAGGAAGGTAAACAAGGGATTTCTGAAACGCCTCACCCTGAAGAAGCATCAGAAACTGACTTTTGTGAAGCAGAGCGTCTACAACGCTGGTCTGGTGGAAGTCCTCAGTGCGGCTAAAGGCGGCTCTGCTGGTGCACTTGTCTTTAAATGGTTCTCTGCTTATCTGAAGGTAACAAAGCAAATCGGTTCTGTTGAGTCTGGAGCTTCAGGTGCCATCCTGCAGTCAGAAAACAGGGGAGGCTTAGACTCAGTGAAATCATCTCAGTGTTTGAGTCTCAGTCACATCAGAGCAGCTGGAAGCAGAGATGCTGAGTTTGCAGCTTGAAGACAGGTGGTGTACTTCGTTCTTCTCACTGTGAGAAGAACAAATGAGGTTTATTGAGGACACCCTCTGTCTTCTGCTTCATCAGGGCACGAAGACAGATTTTGAAAAGTTTACAGTCCCAGGAAAGAAGATCTTTGCCTTTGGTCTTAAAGACTTCGACATTAACTACCTGGGTGAGGACTCCACTCTGTGCTTGTGTCTGTGGGAGTGGGTCTTACTTCTGGTTCTCTCTTCAAGATGAACTTTAAATTATTTACAGTCACTTCAGTGAGCATCAGTGGAAGGGGAATGTAGTTTTAAATCTCCTTGTACAGTTACAGTTTTATTAAACGCTCTCTTGTTTTATCACACAGAAATCTCCCAGCAACGCAATAATTTTAAAATGCTTTTGGGAAAAAGTACGTTTATCTTTGTTTTCGTGAGAATTATTGACTTATTTGGTTAAAGAAACTTAAGGACATATAAGATGTGTTGTTTTTGTGTAATTCAGCAGCTTGTTAACTGATAAACTTGAGCTAACAAAAGATGGCGAGTGGGAAGAGACACAGGAGGACAACAGTGAGTCTTCTTAAATTTCACTCCTCATCACTGTTTCTGGTTTTTGTTTTCTTTGTGACAAATAAATATCTGTCCCAGCTTGGCTTGATGGACGATGATGCTGGGAAATGTCCAGTTATCACCAGTTTGCTTCGAAGCTGAAACACTGCAACGCATGGAGCAGCGTTCACAGAAGCTCGCCAGAGAAATGTGGCAGGTTCTGTTTGTCCTCCCGTGCTGCAGTGTGAAATATCAGGTGGTTCAGTCCAGAGAGCTCTCAGTTTATCTGGAATCAAAGCAAAGACCTGGTTCTAGATCAGGGAACAGGGTCGGAACCTGAACCGGACCACCTCAGCTAAAGCTACGTTATTGTGAGAGATATGTATGTGCAGTGGACATGAAAGGTCTGTTCGTGCCAGTTAAACTGGCAGATGTTTGTGATGATTGCATTTAAAATGGAAAAGTTCTGACACCATTTATCATGGAAACATTTTTTAGATCAAAAAACCCGGAATTTGATCAGTTCTGTTTGTAGACTTTTACTTTCCACATTCACATTAAAACCCTCTTTCTGATTTCCACAGCTCCAGAATATCTTCCCATAACAGGGCAGCATGTTCTACAAGGTGAGTTGAGCTTATTTGGAAATTTCAGGTCAAGTTTTTGTTTTGTTTTAAATGCAATTTATTGAACCGGGAAACATTTAAACCATGAGGCTGGTCTCCGGAGGTGCATTTTGTGAAACATTTGAATTTTATATGCAAGAGTTGAACCTTCATATTCAACTGGGAGGTAAAACTTTCAGAAAGTTAAATTCTTGTTAATTCACCACATGGCTGAGGAGGGACCAAGTCTTTGTTTCGCAAGTCACAAGTCAGTCTCAAGTCTTTCCACCCAAGTCTCAAGTCAAGGCATGAAAGTCCAGAGTTGGGTCAAGTCCTAAACTTTTAATTTTGACCACTCATTTGACCAATTATGTAATATATTCAGAATAAAACTGTTTTTGAGATTTTCAAAAAATGATTTTAAAAAATGTTTTTATCACAACCAGCAGGAGAAAGTAAAGCTCAAAAATGTCTGAACCTGGGCACAGACACTGGAGTTTCTTTGATTCATCAACAGCTTGAAGGGATTATATTTTGTCTTGCTGAGGTTTATTGTCTGAGGAAGAGCTTCTGTGGAGGGACTGCATAAATAAACTTTTCAATAATGTTCTCATTTATAGAATGACTCTGCATATTAATAACGTCTCTAGCCCAACATGAAGCTTAGTTCAACAAGCAGAAACATTAGAAATGTTTTCCGGACAGAATAAGTGTCTCTATTATACTGTTAGAGCTGGAACAGATGCACTCAAATCAAAGCAAGCAGAATTTCTGCTTTATTACATTAAAACAGACAGAAACAGGAGACGAAGCTCAAACCGACGGTTTCAGCTTCCCAACACGCCTCAGCAACGCTGAGCATGAGTGAACAGCTGAGTAATGCGGCTCCAGAGACGACCGTGGGAGGAACACCTGAGGAGCAGGTCGTCTGCAGCAGTTACCCTGTTAGGCTGCAACAGATGAGGCTGTTCTGTGGGACGGCCTCGCCGTGGTCACGCTAAGGTGGAAACAGAACTCTGAGAATGAGACTTTAACCTGGGCTGCAGTCCTGCAGTCGGTCCAGTTCAAACGCTGAGATCCCTACAGGTATCTGTCAGGTTTTCCTTCGAACAGACGTGAGAAACAAGTCATGATACTTGAGCAAAGTTTTAAATGAGTTGAAGATGTGATTAATTCCAGTTTCAGGTGGTAGTAGGATGTTGGGCATTATTTAATCTGATATAGAATAGGTTTGCATCACTTTAGATATTTTATTTTCATATCACTCTCCCATCCGAAGTCCCTTAAAATATCTATGGACAGATGGGATCCGTCCTGATGTCTTCCCTCCCGTCTGACAAGCAGTGTTACCAAAGTCTTCAGCATGACTTCAGAAGATGCTCTCTTTGCATAAACATGCAGGGTCTCTAAATTATACAGCTGAAACCATATCTTTGCATACACTGAATGAAAAGACACACACATTGTTTTCTGTCCGTCTGAAGTGAAATCAGACCAAACTTCTCTCGTTTCAGCTCAGTTAGAATCTCCAAAATGATTTCTGTTTGCTAAATGCCAGAAAACTCAGCAAGAACGTTTTTTTGTAACTTTCTTCAAATTCAAAAGTTTACATACATTTGGTGAGTATCAGGGATAATTGTGTTTTAAACTGACTTGGGTCAAACCTTCTGGGTTTCCTTCGTGGGACGCTTCATGCGGTTTAAAGCGGCCCACTCAAACTGCACCACTGTGGAGTTTGCAGACGACACTGCAGTGGTTGGACTGGTCTCCGGAGGACATGCCGACAGGGACGAGGTGGAGACAACAACCTGGTCCTTCAAGATCTGACCTGGGGTGTCAACAGCATGGGGGGCAACAGCAGAGGAAGCACCAGCTGTCCCAGAAGCTGCTCCTGGTCTTGATCTCTGCTGCGTGTCTGCTACGCCAGCTGAGCTGTTGCAGAGAGAGGCGCTCCAGAAAGTCACCGGCTCCCGTCCCAACCCTGATGAACTCCATCCGTCCTGTTGTCTCAGGAAGGCAAAAGCTCCTTAAAAAGACCCGACGCCCCCGGTGCTCGGTCGGTTTCCGCTCCTGCCTTCAGGTGCACGATGGAAGCCAATAAAAACAAGAACAAACAGTTTTGAACAGTTGTGACATTGAATAATTATCATTACAATCGATTTTAGCAGAAAAACTGTCCTAATGTGGGAAGGACTTTTATTATAAATACAGTCTCATTTTATTGTAAATAATTTATCTTTGTGTTTTTAGAGTTAATGTTCCAGTTTTATGAACGTTCACCTCATCTTCCTGGAATATACACAATTCTGATGTATTCTATGTCATTCTATGTTCGGTTTTGTCACTGCCTGCTCCCCATATCCCGTGTCTGCATCACAGCGGTCAAAGCTGTGGCCACTTGGCAGCTTCTCCTCTCTGTCTAAAGGTGTTGTTTGCACGCAGTGACTGGAGCAGCTCTGGAGAAAGGCTGCTGGTTCGCTCCCAGACGCTCCGTCGCTGCAGCTGGAGCGGCTCCAACCTTCAGCGGACCGCAGCTCAGGAAAGCAAGAGGAGGCTGGAAGAAGAACAGGAAGGACTAAGCCACGTCGATTTGGAAGAGATTCTATGACATTTGAAGGAACAGGTCAGTCCTTCTTCACTGCAAAAACATCAAATCTTGCCAAGGATTTTTCTCTGGTTTAATGCAAATATCTCAGTGTGTTTGAAATAAGACAAAACTAGCTTAAAAATAACTTTTCAGCAAGACAAGGAGGTTGCTTAAGGTCAGTAATTGCTGATGAAAAGCATGAGTTCTTCATGAAAGTGAAACTGCCTGAGCGTTACTCTGTAAATACTGCGTAGGGTTAAGCATGTGACGTGATGGGTTGACTGACTTAGAAAACGAATAATCTGCATCATATCTGAATACTTGTTGGTTCGAGGCTCTGTGGTTAGAAGCAGGTGATGAAGGGGTTAAACTGGAGACCAGACGTGTTCTGATGACCTCTGACCTCACCGCTGCATGTCTGCTTGGGTTTCTGAAGCTGCTGCTCAGCTGGATCTGGACGTCCTGCAGGATCTCAGCCCATCTTTCTCAGACGCTCCTCATGGTTTCTCCTCACATCACCGAGTTTATGATTTTTACTGGAAATTCTCATAAACCTGCCGTTGTTACCTGTAAACCACTGATGTTCCGTTACCCCATAAAGAAAACGCATATTAGGAAGTCCAGCTCATTAAGTCGCTCCTCTCCAACATTCCTGCAGCTTTTCTGGGTCATTTTGAAAAAATAGTTTTTATTGATAATCAAAAACAATTCTGGCTCAGTGTCTTTAGAAATTATAAGTAAAATTAAAATTCAGCAACACAGGATTTTACGACGGAGTATTCGGGCCAGACTAAGAGAGTTTTTTATTTATTTATTTTTTTATTTTATTTTTTTCAATTTTTTTTGTAAATTATGAAAATAAAATCATAATATTCACAAAATAAGGACATAAAAATACCAGAAGAAAGTCATAATGTTACTAGAAAAAGTTGTTTTAATGAGAGCAAAGCTTGGATAGAGTAATCAGGATCTGATGTGAGCAGCTCGTCTGAGTCTTTCTTCTAAACAGACTTTCGTTGATCAAAGTCCTGCTGCTCATAATAATAATATCAGTAATTTTATGACTTAATTCTGATGACTTGTTTTTGTAATACGACTTTATTCTCATATTATTACAACTTTTTTCTCGTATTATTATAACTTTTTTTCATTACATTATGACTTTATTCTCATATTATTATGATTTTATTTTCTAAGCCTGGCCCTAATTCTCCGTCGAAGGATTTACTATTTTCATAATCTGAAGTTTTCCTTTTATGGGAGATTAGCGCTCAGTTTCCTTATGAATGAATAACTGTGTGTTGAGGGTCCACTCTCTGACCTGAGACGGGTTGGACTCCGCTGAAACATCAGGGGTCGGTGCTTCTACCGAGCAGAACCAGAACCAGGTGCGAGCTAAATGTCAGACGAACCGCAGCGTTTCGTCGTTAAGGCAGAGCAGATGTGACCCTTTCTGCAGGTGTGTTTGCTGAAATAAATGTCCAGTCTGGAGACATTAAAGTCTCAGCCTGATTCTGCCAGGATTTTCACAGAAAGCATCAAATGGATCGTTCTTCATGCCACAGCGGGGCTGAGAGGGAACAGACATCATAAGTATAATATCTGTGTTTCAGAAACATCTTCTTTAAAGCAGCACCTAAAATTTTCTCAACTGTTACCTAAAAATCTGCATTAAAAATCGACAAAATCCCAGATGATGTGGCAATAAAATCTTTACAAATAATAATCTGATGATTTTATGTCTGAGGATTTAATGCAAGCTTCTGGTCACCAACAGCTTCACTTCGTTTTTCATCATAAGGAGCTCATTCTGTGACTTTTCCTCAGAAATGGAAACAGTTTTCTTATATTTCTCTTGAAAACTAACCATAAGTAATTATTCAAAATAGAATAGAATAGAAACAGCTTTTATTGTCCTACAGAGGGCAAAACCAGGTGTAACAGCAGCATCGCATATTTAAGTTCACACAGAAAAAAGTGTGATAAAAGTGTTAAAAAATATTTAATAAACAAGATTAACAATAAACAATAATAATGTAGCATACAAGATAAAAATATAAAGGTACTCTGCAGTTATTAGAGTACTATAGTTATATAGCGTACCCACAGTCCAAGGCATGTACAACTGAGTCGCATGACTTTCTAAAAATGTACACACAGTGATGCAGTGATGCTGTAAAGCTGTAATGCAGTGATGCAGTGATGCTGTGATGCTGTAAAGCAGTAATGCAAGGATAAAACGTTTCTCTGCAAACACAGCATCAACATTAGTAGGCTACATGCTGTAGACTGTAAACTAAATAGCACTTAAACTTACAGAAAAAAACAAGACCTACCTCTCAAAGTTCGGAGAAGCAAAATAACAAAATGGCTCCATCCTCTGCAGTAAAAGTCGTTTTCCCGGTCAAAGCAGGGGGAGGGCAGATTTCCTTATCACACACTGCAACTGTTTCATGTTTTGTGGTCTTGACTGAAACATGTCCATTTCAAAACAAGATTTACAGGGATGTTTCATGATTGAACCATGTCCAGAGAACAGGAACTGGCACCACCAGGCCCTCTGACCACCACCAGGCGGCAAGGCAGGTGAAGTGCCTTGCCCAAGGACCCAACAACAGAGATGGATGGAGGGGGACTCAAACTGGCAACCAACCAATTACAGGATGAACGCCTACCTCAGTCGCCACCATCGCCCCGAGATGATCAAGTGGAATTACTCCTAGGTTTACAATCCTGTGAAAGACGGTTTGACAGCCTCCCACTCATGCTCCAGGTCATAACATGGAATCTGGTGAATGTGAAGACTTCTCTGCATGCTGGGTTTTTTCTTATTTAAAGGCTGAAGGAGTCAGCTCTGATTC
Source organism: Anableps anableps (assembly GCA_014839685.1). Taxonomy (NCBI): domain Eukaryota; kingdom Metazoa; phylum Chordata; class Actinopteri; order Cyprinodontiformes; family Anablepidae; genus Anableps; species Anableps anableps. The sequence continues at coordinate 398,949 of CM026081.1, read as the reverse complement.
ACTTGGTGGCTTCATCTTCAACCTGCAGCCAACAGGACGCAGGTAAGACAACAGTCATCATCATTAAACATTAGTTCTGCAAGATAGATTTCTGACTTGGTGCAGTTGCTGAAATAAGAAGTGTCGTTGCTTTGAGGTTTGAAAGATGATTCATGTTGAAATGATTTTAATGTGATGAAGTTTGTGTGTAGCTCTTGAGGTGCAGAAAGAAGGCTTTCTCTGATGCCCTACCTGTGGATCTTAGTTCCTTAAGATCAGTCTAAGATTTTCTTTTACTTTTATAGTTCAGTTTAATATACTATTAAAAATTAATTGATTCATTATACCAACCCGTTAACACGCTGTATAATAATAATTATCCACAGCACTGCAGGAAATGATATGAAGTATCGAGTAGCATCTGTATCATTTCAGTCTTTTGGTTGGGTTTCTGTGTGTTTTGCATTCACAGAGTGTGTTTCCAAGTTTAACCAAAGCCTTGGTGAAAGACCAGAGCTGTTCCAGTGATGTGATGAGTAATTGGAACTACAATGAGAACTGGCCAGTGCTAACCCCAGTCACCATTAAAAGGAAGTTTCTTGGTTTATTTGAAACCAAGGACAGATATACACCACTGACAATAAAACTGACTGACCTCACTGATGAATACCCCTTTGTAGGGCTGTAGCAAACACACTCACTCACACACTTTAGTACCTCATTCATCTCGTATTGCTCCAAATAAAAGATCGGTGTTGAAACACTTCTCTATATTTTTCAGGACTGTGTTTTACTAAGAATCCTCACTAAAACTTGCATTTCAAGTAAAAAATTTTAAAAACAGTCAACAGAATCTCTAATCAGTGAATAAACACCTACATTTATTATGTTCTCTATCTTATGGATGGAATGTTTTCATATTATGCAGCACCAATTCACAACAAATGTCGTCTTGAGGCACTTTACAAAAAAAAATAATTTAATTAAATCATCCGTACATTCCAGTTGATCCCAGTTATCAACCAGTTCAGCAGCTCAATTCATTATTCAAAGTAGTTTAAAAAGTTTCTAAGGACACCCAGCAGAGCACGGAGTCACTGACCTGCAGAATTCACTCCTCCTGGCCAGCAGGGGGCGACCGCAGAAAATCACTTGCATTACTGAGCATGCATGTAGTGACAGTGGAGAGGAAAATCTCCCTTTTAACAGGAAGAAGCCTCCAGCAGAACCAGAACCCGGCTCAGTACCAGCGGCCACCTGCCGCGACCGACTGGAGGTTTGAGAAGAGGAAGCAGAGTGCAGAAGACACAGCGGGAAACAGCGTTCAGATTGAGCTGTTTTGCATGCGACACTGAGCTGATAAGGTGGAGAGTCAGTGCAAGCAGTCACAAAGACGCGCAGCAGCTAGACTGGCACTCTGTGCTGCAGCAGGTGTGCAGTGGCTGCACTGGTCGAGATGAAATGGGGCTCGGCGCCCAACGAGCTCATCAAACTTGCTAATATCCATTCGGATTGTGGGAAATGAAGGAATTTGTCAGGAGAAATGTAGGCAAACAGTGCGCTTGAGTATGAAACCTCAACCGTCCATGGACAGTATGCACAGTGCCGGCGTGGTTCACAGAATGCATGCAGTGCCCCCGAGTATGTGGGAGCCTCAGCCAATGGCAGCATAACAGCTCAGGGTGACCTCAGCCAGTCCGTCAGCTTCATCAGAGAGGAAGCTTTCAGCCTGGTCTAGAGAGCAGACGGGGCGTCGGCCTCACGGACGAAAACTGGGGGACGGTTCCTCAGCAGAGGAGCCTGATGACTGGAGGATCTGCCTCCCAGTCCACTCCCAGAGCCTCCAGGAACCAGCAGGAAACCTGCAGGCTGAGGGCGAAGGGCTCTGGGAGGAACATCTGGACCAGTCAGGGCTCTGGGAGGAGCGTCTGGACGAGTCGGGGCTCTGGTAGGAACATCTGGACCAGTCAGGGCTCTGGGAGGAGCGTCTGGACCAGTCGGGGCTCTGGTAGGAACATCTGGACCAGTCGGGGCTCTGGTGGAGGATGGAGCTGGTTATTCTGGGCTCTAAATGTGAGAATCTGGGATTATAATCTGGATTAGCAGGGAGCCGATGAAGGGAAGCTGGACCAGGAGAGATCTGGTCTCTGGTTTTAGTCTCCATCAGAGCTCCTGCTGCAGCGTCCTGGACCTGCTGAAGGCTTTAGCTCCATCCTGGGGACGTCCTGGTGGTGAAGAGTCGTGCAGCCTTGAAGGAGCAGATGCAGGGACAAGTTTCCAGCTTCACTCCTGGACAGGATGTTTCTGAGTCTGGCGATATTCCGGAGATGAAAGAAGGAAATGCTAGAAACGTCTTTAACATGGGATGTAAATGACATATTCGGGTCAAAAAGCTAATATTGTTGATGGCTCAGGAAGCTCAACGGACTGAAAACAGTCCAGACACAGTCGGGTGATGATGGGGATGATCCTCAGGATTTTCTAGAAAAGCCTCCTGCATTTCAGCACCAAGACATCGGCATGTTTGGGGAAGCACTTGAAGGTTCTGAGTCTTTTCATGACGATGGCATTTACCCTGAACTGAGAGCTGTGAGTGGGCGTCTGTGACGAAATGTGATGTTTATCGCTTTTTTCAGTTGTGAATTTATTATGTTTTCATGATGTAAAGCACTTTGCACTGCCTTGTTGCTGAAATGTGCTGTTCAAATAAACTTGAAATTGAATTGAAATTATTAAAGACATGACCTGACATCCGATTAATAAAGTCATTAGATATTACCCTATAACAAAAATTTCCCACCACAGCAATCACTCTTTTTATGTCAAATATTTATTTTGTAGAAATCAGTTTTCACTTTGACATTAAAGTTTTTTTTTGTCAAAAAAAAAGCCTTATTTTGTTGAGCTTGATTGATTTGTGAAAGTAATACAAGGGTAGAACATCTAAGGGTGTGAATACTTTTCATAGGCACTGTTCTGAGCTTTCTAAGCTTGTGCTGAAAACCAGAGACTGTTTTCGGTTGAGTGAAATGAGCAGGTTGCCCGTTTGCCACTGCAGCCCTGCACCTGCACAGCAACCGTAGACCTCTGCCTGCAGCACAGCCCCTGATCATGCTGAGTCATGTTGGGTGTCAGTATTGTCCTCTGTAGCTGAGAAGAGGAGCAGCCGAGACCAAACTGCTTCCATGGAAGAAGAAAGATCACACACATCTAAACGCTTCCAAGGCAAACTGCCGGATGGTTCTGAGGAATCCAGCCCCCTTGCCCCACCCCTTCTGAAAATGAAGCAACTCAAAAAAAAGAGAACAAATTCTTACCTTTTTCTTCAGAAACCAAATTGTTTCCTATTTATGTATGGCATATTTTAAGATTTTAGTTTTTTAACAGTTATGAAAAACATCAAATTCTGCACGGACACATTTGACGGCTGCTGACGGGGATTTATCTTTTTTTATCCTCACATTCTGCTGCATGTGATCGATCGATTACAATAGTCCTTTCAACAGTGATTGTACAGATATACAATGACATTTTTATTGCACCAGCTGAAAAACAGCTCTGAAAAAAATGTGTAAAATAACAAAAGATCGAAAATCGATATTACACCCACGCACATACAGTTCTGACACACAAATCTGATCTTTTAAGGTGCCAAGAAGCTGTGTGAACATAAAGACAACTGTAAACATAAAACAACTTCCAGGCTGTGGTTTTAAACAAATATTCTGTAAATAAAAATAAATGAAACCAGAATTTGTCTCAGAATAAAGTGCCAGAGGATATTTAAATAAAGATAAACATCAGCATCAACTGGATAAATATCACTGTTGGGTAACATCTTAGCATCACTGGTGAAACACTGCTTGCTCCAGCTGTTTTCAGTGCAACATAGCAAAAGCTCGAAAAGACTCGAACCGCTCATGAAGATCTGACAAACTGTTTTTATTTGTATGAATTTGCATCACATTTAAATTTAGCTTAAATATGTCAAAAGTCAGTTAGTTTTAATTATGCTGGTTTTACACGAGAAGACGCTGTCTGAGTAAAACAAATTTAAAAACACTGAATTTTATTCTGTTTTGCTTCTTGCTTTTGTGTGTCTTTAAAGCCAACCAGTGACTTTGAAAAACAGGATTGTTGTTGAGAGTAACGGTTGAATTCTGTGACGTGTAAACGTATGGATTTCCAGTTAAATGAGAATGCTATCCTTGCGTGTCAAAACAGGAACCTGCATGGCAGCATATTTTCCTCAGTCTGTGCTATAAAACGGGCTCCAGAGGAGAATCTGAAGCTCAGACTTTCTTCATCACCAGCTGCGTCTTCATCGACGGTCACAAACATGACGAAGGTGAGATTTCCTCCTGACGGTGAGAGAAGGCAGAGTTCTCTCATGTTCAGGAACCAAACTGATACCAGGCTGTAGAAAGACAGTCATTTTCAGTTACTTGATTTTGGTAAAGTTTGTCGAATATTTGCAAATTGATCACCTGTACTAGATGTACGTATTATACATAATGTCATTCACCTCACATTTTAAAAATGTTTCAGTTCTTTTTATATCATTTCAATGCATGAGTGCACAGAGGTTTTATTCACACTGACTCTCAATATCTGGTGAGGATGTGTTCATTCAGAGCCTTCCTGCACAGACTGGAGATTTTTACTGAGAAATTCAGTCATTTTTTTTAAAGCTTCTTTTAAATCATCCATAAAATGTTACTTCATCAAATTACAGGCAGTAAAGTTTAGGTCTTGTTAAACTGTAAGAGTTTAACGAAGATAGTTACTGAGTCTGTTTCTGTGTTTCCTGCTGACAGGATATGTTTCCACATTTAACCGAGGCGATTGTGAAAAAGCTGGGTGCGAACAGCGACCTCATCAGCAACGATGCTCTGAACAAAAAATGGGAGATGCTGACTCTGGTCAAGATTGGAACAAAGAGCTTCTTCAGCTACTTTTTTCCCCGACCCAAATATACATGTTACGATCTAAAACTGAGTGACATTGTTGATGAGAACATCTGCTTAGGTTTGTAACGCTCGGACACAGAATGAGCTCTTTGCGTATAAGTGCTTTGGGAGGAGCACAGCTGTGTTAATAATGCTGATATTTTAAATGAACATTGCTGAATGCTGATTTAATCAATATTAAGTCATTACCTGAACTATTTTTGTCCTCATGAGTTTATTCAGTCCAGACCTGCTGATGGAAACATCTAAGCACCCTCCATCTCCCTCCAGATTACAACAAGGAGATTCTGGTGAAGGATTTTAAGAATTTCAGCCTTGACAGCGTGAGCGTAGAAGCAGGAGGAGACGTTGTTGGAGCTCAAGGTAGCGTATCAGGAAACAACGAGGAGTCCTCATCTCCAGCCACCCTGATGAGTGAGGGCATCAGCCAGCGGGACCTGGCAAAGCTCATCATGAGACCCAATAAAATGTAGGTCTCACCATGTCGTGGACCTTGTAGCATTTCATGGTTCTGTGAGTGAATGTGAACTACATGAAGGTGATTTTCTGGCCTCAGGAGATCCTCACCATCTTCCATGACATGTTTTCTTTTTGCAGAAAAGTGAAAGAGAGAACTGAATTAATTACACTGAAAAAGGGAGAAAAACTTGCTTTTGTGAAGCAGAGAGTTTACAACACCTGCCCGGTCGAATTTAAGAGCAAGACCTCCACAAGTTGGTCCGTTGTTGCAAAAATCTCCAAGTTCATCCCTGGGTGTTCAGAGGTGAGCGTTTATGTCACCAGAGTTTAACGTTGTCATTAGATCACCTGAGTTTTAGAAGCGTTTCTGTTATCTGAGCTCTAAATCTGTCTGGCCATCGCTTCTTGCTGTCTCACTCATTGGTCCTGGAAAACGTTGCCAGGAGAGTCCAGTGTCTTTCAAACCGTGCTTCTTCCACCATCTTTAAAAGTGCCTAATATAACAAAACCAAAAAAAACCTTGGAGCAGCTCAAAATCTCTGCAAGCATGAAAATAGCATAACTATGAAGATAATGAAAAGGAGGAGGATGAGGAGAAAAGAAATGGCAAATCTGAGGATATCAAGACGTTCCACCCACCCAGAGGTCAGGATGTTACCCAGTAGGATCCCGAAAAGGCCACCAGTAACAGATCTAAGGTGTTTGACACTTTAAGCAAATATCTGGAGACTGCTTCATTTAATCTGGACATGTTGCATAATCTGGTAGATCAGAATAATCTCAGAAAGGGGCTGTGATCACAGATCCCTTCCAGGCTGGTCTATACTGAAGCAATCTCAGCACTCTGAGGTCTGCAGGGAAGAAAAATGCTCAGAAACAGAGAATGTCAAGCCTTACCACAGACAGGAACAGAGAGACCAACGTGCTGATTCTCAGAAGGTCTGAGTCGATCTGTTTCTCTGGCTTCTTCCTTCATCAGAGCGTGACAAACGAGGTGACGAGCTTCACCATTCCTGAGAACAATCAGACCTTTGCCTTTGCTCTTAAGGAGATAACCATAGAGGATGGTTTCCTGGGTGAGAACCGAACATTATATCTGTCATATTTAAATGTATATCTGATACATTAATATTTATAAATATATAACTTTGTATAATCATCACAGTTTTATAACTTTTTGTCTTGTCTGATTAGAAATCCGCCCGGAGTATACTTCACAAGTTCTATGTAGGTTCTGTCTTTCATTATAAATTCAAACTCTTGGTAATCTGGCCTTCACCTGCTGGTTCTTTGTTGACATTTCTTTTTTTATGTATTTATTTATGTCCATTTTAGAAACTGATGTTTATTTCTAATGGTAATGAGGTTTTAGACCATCTTTACCTTCAGTTCTTGTTTCCAAGTTCATGTTCCAGATGGTTCTTACTTGCCTTCCTGCCTTATCTTAGCCTAAATCTTCTCACACCACACTTTCACTCCTGTTATGGGCTCCTTACCCATCATGAGTTTTTTGTCTTCGGCTTCTTGTTTCCTCAGATTGGTTTCCAGCAGCTCCAGTTCTTTAGCTGATTGCGTCGGATCTGCTCCTTCCTTCTACCAGTAACACTAACATTTGCTGGGTCAAACCTTTCACTTCTTTTTGCACGCTCAGAATTGGCTCAATATCACACTGAGAAATTTTAATCATGTCAACATTTCACCTAAGATTCATGATCTTAACTGAAACCTGTTGAGTGAACATGGACGTTAATCTGTACCTTCTGTGTCTCTGGGTTTTCTGTTTGGTACAGCCAGGCCAGACTTTAATCAGCCTGTAGATTATTAATCTTCAATCAAAAGTGACTCATTTTAATACAAGCTGTCTATATTCACTGATGTGTTGACAGGTTTCAGGTTTTCAGAGAACATAAAAGAGTCTGAGGAGCATCCTCAAATGGAGCACCTTAAAATGTTTCCCTGCATCTTTGATGGTAAGTTCCTGAAAATGATCACATGACTTGTTTATGGTACATAATAAAATGTTATAATTTTATAATTTATAATTGGTAGAAATAATAGAAATCTTGGTGGATGAGCAGCTCAGCCAGCCAGCCAGTCAGGTCGTTTCCTTTTCACACAGAGAAAACTCCAGAACCTGCCACTACGAGCCAGCTTGATTGATCAGGTGTGTTCAGGGCAGGAGAACCAGATGTAAAAACAGGAAGCAGATGTTGTGTTCTGACCCGGTAGAAAATGTGGAGAATTTAAGCATTAGTTTGTTTCTGGGTTTCATGTTATTCTTCTAACAGTGGAGCAGCTTCTCCAGGTCTCCTCTGGTGTCAAGATGATTTATCTTTGATGATGAGCTCCACGTCTTTGAGGTTGGAAGGCCTCCCAACCATCACCCTAATCTTTAGCTCCCTCCGCAGATTCTCAGGTCATATCAGATCCCAGTCAGGACTCCAGCTGAGCTGTTTTGGTTAAATGAAGAGACTACAGCTGTGAGGCGTATCAGTGTCGAACAGATTCTAGCAAATCGTCTATGTTACATCAGCAGCGCTAGTTACGCTGCATCCAGAGAATAACTTTACCTTCAGCAATTTACCAGAAAAATCTGGTATTTGCAGCAGATTTTACCCAGAGAAGCCTGCTCAGCTGGCAGCGATTAGCTCTGTCACTCTGAATCGGCTGCAGGAAGCAAACAATATGAAGGTCAAGAAGTTAAGATGCTGCTCTGAAGGCTAGAAATACTTTTTAAAACCAGAACTACTTTTACATTTTACGGATAAACTCATTTTAAAGGTATGAAGTCCTGTTTTTCTTTCAGTCATTAAAGACAAAGGAAAGGTTCTGGAGCCACTTGCGGGTCTCAGTGAGTCAACTCGCAGGGAGCTGCTGAGAAAGCTCGCTGATATTCTGGAGGATTTAGAAGCTCTGGCTCAGCTGGAGGACACAGTAAGAGAGAAGATCTAAACAAACCTTTGTATGATGGGAAGCAAATGTGACACATTTTAAAATCCTCCATCTCTTCCTGTCAGCTGGATCGGGTCGGATATGGAGAACATGAGCGCCCACAGTCTGAAGCTGTCGCCTCGTTCATGGACCTTCTTGATGTTTCCAAAGTTTCCAGAGATCAGACAGAAGCTCTTCACCTGCTGGTCGGCGCGCTGCAGGGTGAGTATCAAGTCACACTCAACATTCTTTTAAAAGAACTACAGCTTCAAAGCTGCAGAATGTAACTTTTATGAAAACTAGGTTTTATAAAAGTTACATACTGCAGCTTTAAAGTAAGGAGTGAAACAATTCCTCTCAAAGTCCAATAAACTGAATTTGACTGGGATACTCCAAGGAGGATGGGCCTAAACAACAGCAGCTTCCAACTTCAGGCTGCTCAACCTCAAGCCTCTAGAACTGACAAAGACTCCTGGATAGGTGCTGAAACGTCTTCATAAAAAACTGAGTTGAAGTTTGGTTGCCTTCGATTTAAGCCTGTTGTAGTAGACATGACCAGAGTGACTGAGAATATACACTGGCATGTTGAAGGTTACAAAAATCGTTTGATTGCAGTGATTGCCTCGAAAGGTTGGACAGCAAAATATTTAAACGTACCATCTTTTTTGTCCAGGCCTGTTTTATTAGTTAGTTTTTAACACGATTCTGTTTAACCACAGTTCAAAAGCAACATCTGTTTTCATTGGTTAATTTTCAGTATAGTTTTTATTTATTATTACTATTGTCAGTTTCAAGCTGTTTCAGTGACCATTGTGGGCTTTTCCTTCATTAACAGACGTGTACGAACAATTTTATCTAAGTGTGTACATGAAGTCATCTGCTTTTATCCAAACCACTGCAAGAAACTGAACAAGAGCCTGAGACATGATCAGTCCATCCTAACTTCTTGATGGTTTCTGCTCCTCTGCAGCTCTCCCAGACAGTGCTGCAGCTCTTCTGGCTAAAACTGGTCCTGAAACGCTGACCTGCATCAGCAGCATGGTGGGTTTATTCTCTCACGTTCAGGCTTTACGTTTATCCTCCATCCTGTCCTGCTGTTCCTTCATCTCCTCGCTGGGTTCTGTCCAGATCAAGGCTCTAAAGGATGGACAGGCCAGGCTTCCAGAGGCTCCACCGCTCCCCCTGCAGGAGAAAGGGGAGCTCCGCTGGGTGGCCCAGTTCATCATTTCAGCCAACGATCTGGAGGCTCTGAAGAAAACCTGGGCTTACCCACACTTCTCCCCAGAAGGTCTGCTGGAGCTTCTCTACGTCAGTGTGGAAGGACTCGGCAGGATGCAGTCCACAGGAAAATCATAAAGGATTCCCACATTAAACACGTTTATCACTGGTTTGACAAATATATCTGTCTGATCATGATGATTAATGCAAAAAGTCTGGATAATCTGTCAGAGCTTTCCTGACAATAAAAAAATGTATACACTTTCAGTCAATTCTGTCGTTCTTTGAGTCTCACATTCAGGGGTCTCACAGAGGCAGGGTCCACCGTGGCCAGGTCTCCAGTACATCACAGGACAAACAACCATGAACACACTCAAAACTGAGGGCAACTTAGTGAGACCAATTAACCTAACCTAACAGGTCTGTGGGAAGAAGCTGGAGAGAACCAACACATGCGCAGGGAGAACATGCTAACTCCATGTAAAAGGACCCTAGGCCGGGATTTGATCCTGTGATCTTTTTCAGTACAGAGATACATGAGTACTGCTGGAGATGGTCCATATTAAAGAGCAGGTCCACTTACACACATTACTGGTTGTGGCCGAACTCATCATCCAGACTGCTGTAGAACCTGAGTAAAGCTGCAAATGTAACTGATAGATGTAACTACCTTTCAGCTGAGTTTAAATGGGTTTGTGTATCAAACCTCCTGCTTGCTCGCAGAATGGGGGGGGGGGGGCAAGCAGGCTTCCAACAGAACCAATCATGTACAGACCAGACTGCAATGCTATGCATCATAGTTGAACAGTCCTTAGAGTGGAACTCATTGAGCGCATCTACTTTGTCTGCTGTGAGAAGGCATTTGACAGTGTGGATCAAGAGGTCCTATGGAAGCCCCTTCGATACCCTTCAATATGACAACCCAGCAAAGATGGTCAACATGATCAAGAGTTTATTTGAGGGCATGACCTCCAGAGTGATCCAGGTAGGGTAGCTCACCATCAGCTTCCAGCTAAAGACTGGACTCTGACAAGGATGCTTGTTATCCTCGTTCCTTTTCCTCATTGACATCGACTGGATCATAAAGACTTCCACCAGTGAATGCAGGAATGGAACTGAGTGGACTTTGTGGAGTCAACTTTAAGACTTAGACTTTGCTGATGACATCACTCTTCTCTCCCACAACCAACATCAGATGCAAGAAAAGACCAGTGTCATCATCATCCACAAAAAGAAAACCAAAATCCTTAAAATCAATTCCATTTGCATTAACCCAATCACCCTAAATGGAAGTCCTGTAGAGAAAGTGTAATCTTTCACCTGCCTGGACAGCATCATCGACCAGCAAGGTGGAACAGATGCTGATGTCAAGGCATGGATTGGCAAAGCAAGAGTTGCCTTCATCCAGCTCAAGAGTATCTAGGCATCCAGAGAGCTTACCCTGACCACCAAGATCCGACTGTTCAACTCCAACATGAAGTCAGTACTGCTGAAACCTGGAGGACAAGCAATGCCTCAAACAGAAACACCCAGACATTCCTGAACAGCTGTCTCAGAAGGATTTTCCACATTCAGTAACATCAAGCTATGGGAAAGGACCTGCCAACTCTCAGCAGAGGCAGAAATCAGGAAGAAAAGATGGCGTTGGGTAGGACACACTCTATGCAAACTGCCAACCAACATCACCAGACAGGCTCTCAGGTGGAACCCCCAAGGCAAGCAAAAAAGAAGAAAGAAACATCGGGAGACGAGACCTTGAGGCAGACATCAAAAAGATGGGCTACACCTGGAACCAACTAGAAAGACTGGTCCAGGACAGAAATCTCTGGAGTTCTACCTTTGGTGGCCCATATCCTGGGACAGGGTGAAGTCAAGTCAAGTCAAGTTTATTTGTAGAGCACATTTCAGCAGCAAGGCAGTTCAAAGTGCTTCACATCATAAAAACATCAATCAAGTATACAGCAGCATCACCAAAACATCAAAATCATTGAGCAAAATCATTACAATTATCTAGCACATTAAAATCATCAAAATCATTGGCAAAAGCATTGATCAGTGATTCACTTACTTTATTTAACTGATTTACACTCAAACTTCCACCCTTTGGAAATCCAGGCTTATCTTACCCGGATTTGTTTGCAGATTTATGGTCCAGACTACGGATCAAAGGCAGCTCTAACCAGGTGGGTTTTCAGCCTTGACTTAAAGGAATTCAGTGTTTTGGCTGTTTTGAAGTTTTCTAGAAGTTTGTTCCAGATTAGAGGAGCATAAAAACTGAAAGCTGCTTCTCCATGTTTGGTTCTGGTTCTGGGGATGCAGAGCAGACCAGAACCAGAAGACCTGAGTGGTCTGGAAGGTTGATACGACGACAACAGGTCTTTAAGCTGTTCAGCGATTTATAAACTAGCAGAAGTATTTTAAAGTCTGTTCTCTGAGCTCCAGGGAGCCAGTGGAAGGACTTTAGAACTGGGGTGATGAGCTCTATCTTCCTGGTCTTAGTGGGAACACCAGCAGCAGCGTTCTGGATCAGCTGCAACTGTCTGGTTGACTCTTTAGGCAGACCTATGAAGACACTGTTGCAGTAATCAATGCGACTGAAGATAAACGCATGGATGAGTTTCTCTAGATCTTGATGAGACATTAGTCCTTTAATCCTGGAAATGTTCTTCAGGTGATAGAAGGCTGACTTTGCAACTGTCTTTATGTGTCTCTGAAGGTATTCAGATCCGAGTCCATCACTGCACCCAGATTTTGGGCCTGATCACTAGTTTCTAGCTGTAATAACTGAAGCTGCGCGCTGACTCTAGATCGTTCCTCTTTAGGTCCAAAGATAATAACTTCAGTTTTGTTTCTGTTCAGCTGGAGAAAGTTTTGGCACCTCCACACATTGATTTGTTCTAAGCATCTGTTCAGGTCTTGGATGGGTTCGGAGTCACCTGGTGACATCATGATATAGAGCTGTGTATCATCTGCGTATTTGGGGTAACTGATCTTATTACTTGTTATAACCTGAGCTAGTGGGAGCATGTAGATATTAAATAGGAGGGGTCCCAGGATTGAACCTTGGGGTTCTCCACATGTGACTTCTGTCCGCTCCGATGAGAAATTCTCTATTAGCACAAAGAAATCCTTGTTCTTCAGGTAGGATTCAAACCAACTGAGTACGGTACCAGAGTCCGACCCAGCTCTCCAGTCATTTCAATAATATCTCCTGGTCAACTGAGTCAAATGTGGCGTTGAGGTCCAACAGAACCAACACTGTGGTTCTTCCACAGTCTGGATTTCTGTGGATATCACTGAACACTTTGACGAGTGCAGTCTCAGTGCTGTGGTGAGCACGGAAACCGGACTGAAAGACGTCAAAGCGGTTTGTCATCGTTAAGGAGCTGTTTAACTGTTGAAACGCAGCTTTTTCAATAATACTGCTGATGAATGGAAGGTCAGAGATCGGCCTGTAATTCTGCAGGAGTGATTTATCCAAATTGGTTTGATAACCGCTGTTTTTAGAGCCTGGGGGAAACACCTGATGAGAGGGAAGAGTTTACTATTTGAATCAGATCAGATGCAACGACAGGCAGAACTTTCTGAAGGAAGGTTGTAGGAAGGATATCAGGACAGCAGGAGGAGGAGCTCAGTTGATTTAAAATCTCTTCTGAGTTTTCATGGTTGAGTTGGTGAAATTCAGCCATTTTCTCTGCATTTGTTATGTTTGGGCATAGCATCGTTATTGGATGTGGTGTGGATGTGCAGATTAACCCTCTAATTTTTTTGAATTTTCTCTGTAAAAAGTTGGCAAATTCCTTGCAGGCCCTGGCAGAGTGGAGCTCTGGTGGTGAAATCTCAGGAGGGTTGGTCAACCTGTCAGCTGGGGCGAACAGGGCTCGAGCGCTGTTGATGCTTTTGTTTGTGATTTCCACAAAGAACGTTTCCCTTGCATGTTTTAAAGGGCAAAAGAAGAAAAGATTATCAAACCTCCAGTCGGTCGTGGTAGATGGCCTTTGGCAATGAGCCAGGTTCTGGTTCTGCTGGTAGTTTCTTCCTGTTAAAGGAGAGTTTTTTTCTTTCCACTGTCGCTGTATGCATGCTTGGTATGAGGGATTGCTGTAATGTCAATGACACAAGGCAGCGATTGTCTGCTGTCGCCCCCTACTGGTCCAGGAGGAGTGAACACTGCAAGTCAAAGACTCGATGCTCTGCTGGGTTTCCTAAGATAGAAACTGTTTAAACTAATCTGAATAACGAACTGAATTTACTGTACTGCTTGATAACTAGGATCAGTTGGAACAGATTTGTGATTGAACTGAAATGATTTTTTTGTAAAGTGCCTTGAGACAACATTAGTCGTGAATTGGCGCTATATAAATAAACTTGCTTTTCCTCAACTTTGTCCCACAGTCCTAAGAAAAGAAGATTGTAGAAGAGTTGTGAAATAAATGAGAGACCTTTTCCACTTTCACTATAAATAGCAACAGACTGTTGGTCCGGGATGATTCACCCTCGGAGGAACATCTGAGGGTGAATCTTGATATGACTGGACTGGATAACATCTCGACACAGTGTGTGAACCAACTTCTCGTCCTGCCCCAGCTGAAATGATGATCCAGCTGCAGAGAGGATCAGGAAACACAAGCAGGAAGTGCTAAACAAGAAGTAACGTCCATCAACGTTTGTTTGTTAGTTTAACTAACTTCCACCTTTTCTGAGGTCTGAATATTATGTCCAGCATTTACTGTGATCTGTTTCTGAGCACAGCTCTGCTGAGGTTAGACCACAGTGTCAGGTTGTGCTGGTAGCAGCAGTTCTGTTGGCTCACAGAACCCACATTCAGGCCAAGACGCAGCAAGCCAAGCGGTGATCCGACCAGGAGGGGAGCTGAAGAGCAGGATCTCACCAATGAGTCGATACTTGGAGGGGGGGCTTTATTTGTGTTGGTTCTCCGGCTGACTTTCTACTGCCTCACTGCTCTACTAACTCCTTATAACATGAGTCATGAAAATTATTTATTGCACACAGCTGAAGCAAAAGTAGTGAAGAGGAAAGGAGCAGGTGTTGCTGCAAATTAAAATCTCCTGGTTACCTGCTCATCAGCATGTGTGACCACCTCTGCTAAGGCTGCAGGTTTGATCGTTTATCTGTGTTGCAGCTGGAACGCCTGGTGAACCTTTGCAATGGTTTAGTCAAAGTCCAGATTTCAGCTTGATTGAAACGCTGTGGTGAGACCTTAAGAGAGGACAGAGAAATTCAGAACCACTGCTGAGAGTTACTGACGCTGGAGGAGGTTCTCCAGGCGGTTCTCCAGGCTGCTAGTTAGGGTTCTATTATTTGGATCATTTGGGTCTGTTGACCTGATTAAGCAGTGACCTACAGCAGGAATTAGCACATTTGCAGCCAAGTCCAAAACAGACAAGATAAAGTTTAGCTCCACTTGCTGAGGAGCTCTGGTTCTCAGCGGTGAAAGAGGAAATCATCATCTCTGCAGCTTACAGGCCCCGTTCACACAAGCTTCCTTTAGCGGAGCTGTCCTTCGAGTTGGTCCAAAAGAGGTCGTAGAAGATAGTTGGATGGACAGCCTGGAGGTGGGTTTAAAAGATTTACTAAGACTGGATCCACAGTGAGCTAAAGGAACAGCTGAGCTCTCTGTCTGTATCAGATGCATGCTTGTTTGTGTGTGTGTGTGTGTGTGTGTGTGTGTCTGGCTGGTCAGTGGCCACAGAAGCTCTGTGCAGGCCAATGTTAGTTATTTAATGTGTAGCTTGGTCACCTATTCTGTCCACCACGAATGAATGAATGAATGAATGAATGAATGCATGAACGAACATGTGATGTCACATCCCATCAGGTGTCTGCCCATAATAAAAACACCTTCCCTGGCTGTTGAAACAGAAACTTGCCTGATATTTAGTGTCAGTGTGATGTAAAAATAGTCCAGCAGAGAATCGAAAGCCCAGATTCACGCCGACGCCAGAGCTCCACTCTGACCTGCTTCACGTCCAACAGCAACGGCGACAAAGGTAAGACAATGTTTGGACGAAAAACACTGAATTCTCATCGAGAAACAAATGCTGATCAGCAGATTGAGGACAAAATCTTCATGGGAATAAGCTTTGTCGTTTACTTTTAAGAATTCTTTTATTCATTCATAAACTACATTTCAAAAGGAAAAGAAATATTTTTTGGACATGACTCATTTACTTTGGAGGGGAGAAGTTATTTAAAAACTGAGGAAATTTTATGGATTCTTGTTAATGAAGGTTTTACATGCATGTTATGTCTAAATGTATGGAGAGGATGTTTTCACAGAAATTGTGCACTTTCTCTGGATTCTATAAGGAACATTTAGGTTGTTGTTTAAGGTTTCAATGTCCTCAAGGCATGCCTGTAATCTGCCAAACGGATTCATCAGGATTTATGGACAGATATAGCTGACAGTGGAAATTGATCCCATGCTGTCTGATGAGTTTACCAACTGGAAGCAGTAAAAAGACTTGGTCCGAGCACAGAGCCCTGTGGTACTCCACCAGTCACCCCAGAGTGAGAAGATGATTTATCGTTCACATGAACAAACTGGAATCTGTCTGCCAGATCAGATTTAAACCAGCCGAATGCTGGTCCGCTGATACCCACATGTTCAAGCCTTTCTAGGAGAATATTGTGGTCCACTGGATCAGAACCAGAACTGAGATCAAGCAGAACCAGAACCGGTCCGTTATCTGAGGCCAAGAGAATGTAATTTGCAACTTTCAGCAGAGCTGTTTCAGTGCTATGATGAGCTCTGAAACCGGACTGAACCCTTCCAGCAGGTCGTTACAGTGTCGACGCTCACACCCTGGATCAGCAGCGGTTTTCTCCAGGATTTTAGGTCAGAAGGGAGGATTAGAGATGGGTCTGAACAGTTCCAGTGAAATAAGATCCTCTGTTCTGGAATCACTTTCATTGATCTGAACTGAACGTGGGCCTCCCTGTATGGTTATGAATTGAATCGTTTCAGGGCTTTTTTCCCCTAAAACTGCCAGAAGATGACACTTAGTGTAATTTAACAACATGGAACTTTCATTAACTTGAGTTGAGCTAAATATATTTTATTCGTTTTAAATTGTTTGATCTTCATTTATTTTTAAAAAGAAATTCAAGTGAAAAACAAAAATCTAGGACATTTTAAACCTGTTGAAATGTGTAGTTTTAAATATTTTCTTCTGTGTTTCCTGCTGACAGGATATGTTTCCACATTTAACCGAGGCGATTGTGAAAAAGCTGGGTGCGAACAGCGACCTCATCAGCAACGATGCTCTGAACAAAAAATGGGAGATGCTGACTCTGGTCAAGATTGGAACAAAGAGCTTCTTCAGCTACTTTTTTCCCCGACCCAAATATACATGTTACGATCTAAAACTGAGTGACATTGTTGATGAGAACATCTGCTTAGGTTTGTAACGCTCGGACACAGAATGAGCTCTTTGCGTATAAGTGCTTTGGGAGGAGCACAGCTGTGTTAATAATGCTGATATTTTAAATGAACATTGCTGAATGCTGATTTAATCAATATTAAGTCATTACCTGAACTATTTTTGTCCTCATGAGTTTATTCAGTCCAGACCTGCTGATGGAAACATCTAAGCACCCTCCATCTCCCTCCAGATTACAACAAGGAGATTCTGGTGAAGGATTTTAAGAATTTCAGCCTTGACAGCGTGAGCGTAGAAGCAGGAGGAGACGTTGTTGGAGCTCAAGGTAGCGTATCAGGAAACAACGAGGAGTCCTCATCTCCAGCCACCCTGATGAGTGAGGGCATCAGCCAGCGGGACCTGGCAGAGCTCATCATGAGACAACAGGAGGTGTAGGTATTTCTGTCAGATTAAATTCATTTCACTTTGTAACCATGTTTTCTTCTCTAAAACCAGCATTTCATGACTGAGTGTCAAGATTTGGATGGAACTCCTCATGGCACCTGCATTTGCTCATCATTTTTCATGCAACATTCTGTTGGGTTTTTTGCAGCAAATTAAAAGCGGGTGTTGAGGACAAGTTTAAGCTGATGGAGGGAGAGAAACTTGCTTTTGTGAAGCAGAAAGTTTACAACACCAGCTGTGTCAAATTTAAGACCAAGACCTCTACAAGTTGGTCCTTTGCAGCAACGTTCTACAGCTTCATCCCTGGATGTTCAGAGGTGAGGGTTCGCGTTACTGAAGAGTTTACACCAGCATCTCCCTCTTAAAGGGATCCACAACCACTTGAACATGTTGGCCTAAATATGTTGTAATTTTCCTATTAACCTAAACATTGTTGTTTGTGACACATAAAAACTCATAGTTACTTCAAAAATGTTAAATCTTCATTATATTTTTCACCTACAGAGGTCGCCATTTTTTTACCATGCAATGCATGCCGGGCCTATGACACGGGTAGGGCTAAGTGGAGTCGAGTCCATAAACAAAATACCAGAAGTCGAGGTGGTGGAGGCTGACCAGGACAGCCCACAAAACATGTGGATGGAGTCAAACCGCCTCAGAGTTTTCATTTACTGTTAAACATGAGATATCTGTTGAAACTAACAGGTGTGATCAGCTTGTAATCCTCTACTCACTATATGAGCTAGAGCTAACACGGTTAGCTAGAGCTAACACTATTAGCTGGAGCTAACGGGAAATCAAAACCAATTGGAAGATAATGAATGGATGTTTAAAGTGACAATGAAGCACATGGACTCCCCCACACACATGTCTGAACACACAAAAAAGGATAAATTTAAATAAACTGCAACCCAATTGCCTTAAAAAATACACCTCGTGACATAGAACTAGTTCCCAAAACAAACCACTCTGCAGTAACTTCCTGTGGAAGTTGCACCTGGAGTCAGTCCTACAGCAACACCTCCAGAAACAAGGCGGGTAGGTGGTTTTTAGCTTCCAGCTCCTCTTGGAACAGAAATGATTTTCCACTGAAAAAAGTGATGCAGCAGAAAAACATGAAACAAAAAACCCTAAAAAAAAAAAAAAGGTCTGTGCAGCTGTGGTCACAATGCATTCTGGGAAACTGCTCAGTGTATTGTCAAGGAAAATGCATCTCATGGAATGTTTCTTCATTTGATTCGTCAGATAGAAAAGACTGAAGTGACGACCTTCACTGTGCCTGAAAATAAAGTCTTTGCTTTTGCTCTTAAGGAGATAACCATAGACGGTGGTTACCTGGGTGAGGACTAAACATTATAATCATTATGATTCATGAACTGTGAAGATAAATATGCTTGTTTTGTGACTTTTTGTCTCATCTGTCTAGCAATCTGTCCAGAGTTTGGATTAATGGGAATGTGTATCGGTATGTTCAGTTTTTCATTTTTAACTAATTTAAAGTCCTTTTTTAAAAACTGAATGCATCAAAACTGTTCTTCAATAATATTTCACTTTATTGAGCTAACATTGATAACGTAACATTAACGCAGCTGAGATCCTCAAAATGTTTAAAATGTTTACCTGTCGTTTTCTGCTGTCAGGCTTTATTTCCTTGTCGCCTCAGTAGTTTTCGTTTTCCTTCTGTCTTATCCCAGCATAAATCTTTCAGGTCCCAATGTAGAGTCCTGGTCAGAATCTTCCATCTAATCTTCTTTGTGCATAAATATCATAATAACTCTGGTCATTTGAGCAGCTCTTCTTTTAGGGTAGAATCATGACTTAATGATGCACAAGTTTGATCCACCGAGTGGAAAACTCAGACGTTGTCCTGCAGGATCTAAAGAGACCAGACAAGTTTTAGTCCTTAACCAGGTCCTGGCATAATTCCCACAGGATGGCTGACCCTCTTCGTTCTCAGAAATGATGGAAGTCATTGAAATGGTTGTCTTTTCTGGCACAGTCCACAAACTCTTAACTAGGTTAAGGTCTTGGCTTTGGTTAGGCCATTCAGGTGGATCAAGGCAAGCCATCCACTTCTTGTATGGCTGCATGTTTGGGATCAGTGTCCTGCAGGAACACCCAACTGTCTCCATGTTTTAACTGTCTGACCCAAACTTCAGATGAAACTGAATCCCAGAAACCCCCAAAGCTCAAGCCAATCATAAACTGGAAGACGCTCTGACAGCAGTGTTGCTGTCCCCAGTGAAGCCAGTTTACCTCGAAGCTGGACGGAGAACGAAGCGTTGCTCTGAAATCACCTTCAAGCATGACTGAGACTTGCTGCTGCTGACGTGGGCAAACCAAACACCATCCAGAGAACGCTTTTCTGGTCAGACGAGACAAAGACTGAGCTGGCTGAGTCAATGTGAGGCAGAATCTGTCAAACATGGTGGTGGTAGCATCATGCTGTGGAGCCGGCAGTGAAAGAGCCTCAAATCAGAAATTAGATGGTTGAAACTTTCCTAAAAGTGGTTGCTCTGACAAGACGGCAGTCCCACACATCCAAACTGGTGTTGGACTGGACAAGCAGGATGAAAGTCATACTGGGATGGCCCAGACCATCACCCTATCAGAGATAATGTCCAAAGCCGGGTCCATGTCAGAAAACCACATAATGTAAATGATTTCTATAATTTCGGATAAGAAGAGTGACCAAACGTCCAACCAGAATGAGACCATGATTGGCGCTTGCTAAGGGTCATTAAAGCCAGTGTTAGTGGAGGTGCATGTATATCACTGAGTTAGTAGGAAATCCAGGTGAAACTCAAACTGGTGAGTCTGACTCTTGGTTTTTCTGAAAGTCTGAAAAACTGTCAGGAGAAACGAATTCTTGAAAAGATTCATGAAAAGTCCAAAGTTGATATGATGTCCATGAAGGTACGGCTATATCGGCACCGTCAGGTCCTTTCTTTGCTTTTAGCGAATCGTTGTGGGAATCTTTACATCAGAGTTGAGTTCTTCTGCAGCAGCTCTTGTTTCTCTGCTTCTTCTCTCTCCTGGTCAGAACCAGAAACATGTGAAGAGCAGCGTAATGGTTCAAATATGGCATTAAGTTATGATGGTTATGTTTATGACTGCAATGTGTCGAAGTGGAACCCTAAGATACAATAATTACTACTTATTAATTGTTAGATTGGAAAAGATAAAGTTGTTTCCATCATGAATTGAACCTGCGCTAACTCTGCGTCAACAGGGCCGGGTTCAGCACACCCCTTCCTGGGGCCGAAGCCCTGTGTGAAGGAAGCTCTTCCATGTATCTCCACGGTGGTTGATGGTGAGTTGATGGTGACATCAAATGCTTCACTGCACAGATTAAAGCTCCAAACATTTCCAGCATGAAGCAGCATCTTGAAAACATCAGTCTGGAGGCTTCCTGCCAGCTTGTATCTGATCACATCCTCCACAGTAACAACCACGTTAATAATCAGGATATATTATATTCAGTCCTTTTTTGCAACAAATTCTTCTTATCCTGATATTTCTATTCACTATATTACTGTGTTATAAAACCTTTCAGGATCTTTTCATCGTTTTGATTTACATAATCTGTGTGATTATTAGAAGCAGGAGCAATGATCAGAGAAGGTATGAGAGAAGAATCCACACCCATTTGATCATCCAGCGTATGGAAAGTTTGGGTTTTGAGAGTAAAAATACGTTCTTCCTTTGCTTTTGTAGTTTTAAACATTTCATCTGGAGACGTCTGACGAAAACATTGTTTTCTGCTTTGCCTGAATAAAAACATGTCAGATGAGTAAATGCAAGACAACAGAAGCTGCAGAAGACCTGAGACTGAGGTGGAGGTTCACCTCCCAGCAGGACGACCACCAGAGATAGATGGGATGGATTAGATCAAAGCTGGTTCATGGGTTAGAATGGCCTAGTCAAAGTCCAGACCTGATCCCAAGGGAGAATCTGTGACAAGACTTAATGTTGTCAGATGTTTCAGAGCTGCAGCTGGCCTGGTTCTACAGACAGGCTCCCCCTCTTCCCCTTCTTCGTCATGATCTGCTGCTCCGAGCTGCTCCATCACATCAGAAGCACCTGCAGCTTCTCTGCTGCAGGAACATCCTCCACCTGACCCTGAATCTGTTGGAAGAACCAAGCCACACAGAGGTCCGAACGGCAGACTCCGTCTGGGCTGAAGGTTCGACACGCGTCCTCGTTGAAACGTATCCTCACGGCCGTGTTTTTCTTGCAGATATTAACTTCAGAGGAAAGGTTCTGGAGCCACTTGCGGGTCTCAGTGAGTCAGCTCGTCGGGAGCTGCTGATAAAGCTCGCTGAGCTTCTGGAGGACAGAGAGGTTCTGGCTCTGCTAGGAGAGACGGTAGGACATTAGACAAACTTCCACTAGATGGTCATCAAACGTCTCAAACCCCCCATGTCCTCCTGGCAGCTGGATCGGGTCGGTTCTGGAGAATACCAGCGTCCACAGTGTGAAGCCGTTGCCGCGTTCGTGGACCTTCTGGATGTTTCCAAAGTTTCCAGAGATCTGACAGAAGCTGTTCAGCTGCTGGTCAGCGCGCTGGAGGGTGAGTAGCAACTGATGGCAGGAGCTGGAGCTTTGAGCTGATTGGGTCTAACAATAATAAAGTGTTTCAAATGGAAACACTTGGGTTTAATTCTGCCTTTTCTGTATTTTTCAGGCCTGTTCTGTGATCCAATCTCAACACGATGCTCTAAAGTTTATAGGAAATGAGCAGTTGGGACCATAAGTTAACATACCAGAGCAGAATTTCTGACTTTCTTGGTCATTTTTTAGAACATATGACCAGTGACGGGTGGTCAGGGGTTGGTGTGTGGTTGGAGCCAGTCATCATCAACCAGTCGGGTTTGTTCCACCTTCACTAAAGGTTTCTATAACCTGGAGGTTTTTCTCCTGAGTTTCTTTGGCGACTAAAGGTAACCGTGCTCACTGGGATCTGTTTGGTTCTGATTGACTCCCGCATGTTTCATCCATGGCTGCACTGATGTTGCTGGATTCCTAATCTAAGGAGCCCAGAGAGAAGGTCGCTGCAGGCCAGAAAGCAGGGACAGGGCACAATACGCCAATCAGCAGAGCTCAAAGTCTGAGTAAGAGGTGGAAAATTAGGACTTCTGTTGAAACCAAGCCATGGTCAGGGAGACCAACCACAACAACAGCTCCACATGACACTTTTCTCTTTTCTCACACCTCTTTTCTCCACTGAGAAAAGAGGTGTGGCCCTTTCAAGATGCGCCTGAAGGAGGCAATTTGAAGAAAAGTGGTGGAAAAGCTGCTGTTATTACACCTGAAAACCTCTGGGGCTTCATGGTTGCAGCCATCAGCCCCACATCAGGAGAGGAGTCGACAAGGCCGAGGATGAGGAGGACGCCAGTCAGACTGTGAAACACGGAGGTGGAACTGTGATGGTGTGGGCATGTTCAAGCTGCAAAGGCATCAGAGTTAAGGCGACATGAAGACCTCAACATGACAATGACCTCAGACATGCGGGACAAACCAGGAACTGGTTCAGGAACTGGAGGTGCTTTGCTGAGAGGAACGAGGAGAAGATGAGGAGCCTTCAAGCTGTCGCTGATATTAGTGGGCGATCCCGGATATAGTGCTGGGTTCTGAGGGGAAGTCAGGATCAGATCGTGGTTTATGGTTTTAAAAAGCAAAAGGTTCATGAAAGAACGTCCTCATCCAAACAGAAACCAGGAAAAAAGTGGTTTTTATAATCCCTTTTATTAATCATGGTCAAAATAGCTCTCATTCTGCCTGGGTATGTAAACTTATGAGCCCATCTGTAAAGTTCGTATTTGTCGTCATAGGTTTTGGTGAACACTGCAGATTTCATCCTGATTAAACAGCTTGAATGTTGCTCGAATCAGACGAAAGCTGACAGCAGAAGCTCTTCCTCGTCTTCAGATTCAAACATTTATCTGCTGATAGTTTGAAAATATTTCACATCGGTTTTGTTTCTTAAATACGAACAGAATAAACGCTGGAGATGTTTCTGCTCCTCTGCAGCTCTCCCAGACAGTGCTGCAGCTCTTCTGGCTAAAACTGGTCCTGAAACGCTGACCTGCATCAGCAGCATGGTGGGTTTATTCTCTCACGTTCAGGCTTTACGTTTATCCTCCATCCTGTCCTGCTGTTCCTTCATCTCCTCGCTGGGTTCTGTCCAGATCAAGGCTCTAAAGGATGGACAGGCCAGGCTTCCAGAGGCTCCACCGCTCCCCCTGCAGGAGAAAGGGGAGCTCCGCTGGGTGGCCCAGTTCATCATTTCAGCCAACGATCTGGAGGCTCTGAAGAAAACCTGGGCTTACCCACACTTCTCCCCAGAAGGTCTGCTGGAGCTTCTCTACGTCAGTGTGGAAGGACTCGGCAGGATGCAGTCCACAGGAAAATCATAAAGGATTCCCACATTAAACACGTTTATCACTGGTTTGACTAAAACTAATCTTCCTGACACAATGTTCATCGGTTGTTTATGATTAATAAAACCTGATGTCCTCTGCTGACTGACCATGGGAGACCTTCAGATCTGTAGATCAGAACCAGTCCAACCAGAGCTACAGTCATTTCAAACCCTCCGAGGATCTGGAGAACCTGAGTTCCAGCTGAAGGCCTCGTGTTGTCTGATCTGGTGGGAACAGTGAAGGGAGCTTATGCTGCAGATGACAGATCCATATCGTAGAAGGTTGGGGGAATGGCCTTGTTAGGCTCCTCGGTGCTATTAACAAGCATCTGCGGGAAATCAATGTTAGATTTTAAAATGTTATGTTTTAAAGTGCTTTGGGGTCCTCTGGACTTGATAACGTGCTTGATAAGTACAGGCCATTTACCGTTTCCAGCACACCCAGCTGTGAATGCTGGTACTTGGAGTCCTTAACGAGTTCTCTTGGTGACACTCCTATTCTTGGTCCTGTTGGAAGAGGAGGAAATGATGAATGGCCTGTACTTATACGGCCTTTATCAGGTCCAGAGAACCATAAAGCTCTCACACCACATTCAGTCAGTCATGCACACCTTCACACGCAGGTGGTGGTGAGCTAAAACAAAACAAACAGAACACGTTTAATGTGGCGTTGTGACGTCTGGAGGGTTGAAGTTTAACTTAGACATTTACAACAGCTCCCCCTGCTGGACTGAGTGGTTTTTATCTTTGTAGATAATTTAGAGCAAAGAGGAAGTAAAACCGTCCGATTGTCCAGAGATTCAAACTTTCTCCGCTGACTGGAGGCTTTCATACAATAATGACAACATTTCAAGTTTTATTCATGTGATATCGATAAGCAGTTCATTTAATTTATCTTTTTTATTGTGAGAGGAGCAGATTTAAATTCAGTTTAAACTCCAATAGAAAGCTGACTAATATTTGCCCAAATTGAAAATTAAATAAAGTTCCTTCCAGTTCCTCGATGAGGCCACCTAGTGTCGGAGTATGAGAAAACAGGTTAATTATTTATTTTCTTTTTCTTTCTCCTTTTCAAGTTTTATTCTAAAATAGACATTTGTAAAATATGCAAATTATTTCTGTTCATTTCTGTTTGACAACAGAAAATAAAAACTCCTCCTGGTTTTATTTCATCTTTTAAAAAACATTTTTTAACCATAAATAAAAAGTGCTTTCCTTTTATATCCGTTTATATTTTATCTAATGATTAAATATCATTTTTAGTTCAGCTTAGGGCAGTAACTGGTTGTCAGGACGCCTTCAGCGTGAACCCCCTCCGTCACTCCTGTTGTCCCGTTCCCATGGTAACCGAACTTCGGCCCGCTGCAGAGACGGTTCTGTTTTTAACTGTTCTGGTTCTGGTTCCGTGTGAGAGAAGCGACAAACTGCGGAGATGCTGCAGAGCGACAGGAGACCCAAAGTTCGGGAGGTTCGCGGCCCGACGCCGCATTTACTGGCCATGGTAAGAAAAGTTCCGTTGGACCTGCCGGGTTCGGGCGTTTCACCAGATTCTGCGACCCATCACATTGTGGGATTCATTATTACCATCGCACTGGAGGCCTGTGTGCTGTCGTTTAATATGTAAACACACTCGAGCCATTTAATGACTCGGTAATCGATCAAGAAGTGACTCCGAGCTGTGCTGGGCGGGTTCGAAGCGGTTCCCGACATTCCGGCCGCCTCTTCTTTACAGCCAGCGCTCAGTTACGGTGTGGCCCCACACGGCCAGGACCACAGCGCTCACAGCTTATGATCTGGAGTCTGGGTCCTGACTGTGCTGTCCTGGAAATGACGTCAGAGTTCAACACAACCGGCCGCTCGGGTCCCGCCGCGCCGCCGCGCCGCGTCTGGTGCGTGACCTCGCACCGCCAGCACCTCTCAGGGCGCAGCCGCTGCTGACTGGCTCATGGTCTGGCTCGTTTGTCCTTCCTTTGTTCCTCCTAACTCGCCCCCTGCGGTCCCACAATATGACGGGTCGCAGAATTGGGTGGAACACCTGTTGGGCTTCACACACCGGTCCGGTCCGGTCCGGTCCAGGGTCTGCTGTCCGGGCCGGGACAGGTTAGGAAATGAAGCGTGGTGCTGATGCGGCAGAGAAACCACCGAAGGGAAGCAACATCTGCTCCAAAAACATCACAACGCGCTTGTACCAAGACCTCCTCTGGTAAATCAGACCACAAGCTTGTTCTTCAGAATGTGGCCCCTGTCCAGAGGCGACCTGTAACAACTCGGGCTGAGAGACGGTGGCCCCTGTCCAGAGGCGACCTGTAACAACTCGGGCTGAGAGACGGTGGCCCCTGTCCAGAGGCGACCTGTAACAACTCGGGCTGAGAGACGGTGGCCCCTGTCCAGAGGCGACCTGTAACAACTCGGGCTGAGAGACGGTGGCCCCTGTCCAGAGGCGACCTGTAACAACTCGGGCTGAGAGACGGTGGCCCCTGTCCAGAGGCGACCAGTAACAACTCGGGCTGAGAGACGGTGGCCCCTGTCCAGAGGCGACCAGTAACAACTCGGGCTGAGAGACGGTGGCCCCTGTCCAGAGGCTACCTGTAAGAACTCGGGCTGAGAGACGGTGGCCCCTGTCCAGAGGCGACCTGTAACAACTCGGGCTGAGAGACGGTGGCCCCTGTCCAGAGGCGACCTGTAACAACTCGGGCTGAGAGACGGTGGCCCCAGGAAGCACAAGCAGCCCTCCAGGCCTGTTTTGACGCTACCGACTGGATTTCTCTTTGCCAGCCACCTGGAGAGGACGTTAACGCCATGACTGAGTGTGTGACCGACAATATAAACTTCTGTGGACAACACCATCCCCACCAGAACCGTGAGGTGCTTCCCTGATAACAAACCC
This sequence comes from Anableps anableps, assembly GCA_014839685.1. NCBI lineage: Eukaryota > Metazoa > Chordata > Actinopteri > Cyprinodontiformes > Anablepidae > Anableps > Anableps anableps. Next base: position 372,234 of record CM026081.1, on the reverse strand, counting down.
CGGATCACCAGTGAGCTGAAGGAACTGCTGAACAGGAACAAAAGAGCCTTTAGGGAAAGAGACGGAGAGTCCTTGAGGAGCACACAGGAGCAGCTCAGAGTCAGGATCAGAGGAGGCGTCCAGGAAGAAGCTGCAGAGGAGCACCACCAGAGATGTGTGGGCAGGGATGGAGGAGATCTCAGGCTCCAAGCAGGAGGAGGATCGGACAGATGGAAGTCTGGACAGAGCAGACGAGCTGAACCTTCCTTCAACGGTTCAGTTCAGGAACAAGCTCCCCCCTGCCCCCCACTGGCCCCCACTGGCCCCAGCCAAACAGACACCCCACCCTCCTTTCACCCACAGCTCTCCTGTCTCACCTCAGACGGTTGATCCTCCACCTCAGTCATGGACTCTTCTGCTTCCACTAGTTTGTCTTCAACCACGTCAGGAGACGCTGCCCCCCCCACTTCTCTGTTTCCAGAAGTCAGGGGAAGAGGCAGCTGGAGAGACCGGAAGGATTTTACATAAAATCAAGAAACTGGTGGACCACCCTGGACATCCTCTTTATGAGACGGTCATTGGAAAACTGTCTTCAGTCAGAGGCTTCTTCAGACTGGTTGTAACACAGACCGCTACAGGAGAGCCTTCCTGCCCGCAGCCATCGCCGTCTGGAACTCCTGGACTCAACGGGTCACAGCAGCATTTAATCTCCCTCTGGGACCAGTTTGGGATTTCAAAGTCTAATAATTAAGATTTTTAATATTCTGATGCAGCAGCAGAGCAGAGAAATACTCATCCATCATCCATCCATCATCCATTCATCATCCATCCATCATCCATCCATCCATCATCCATCCATCATCCATCCATCCATCATCCATCCATCCATCATCCATCATCCATTCATCATCCATCCATCATCCATCCATCATCCATCCATCATCCATCCATCCATCATCCATCCATCATCCATCCACCCATCATCCATCATCCATTCATCATCCATCCATCCATCATCCATTCATCATCCATCCACCCATCATCCATCATCCATTCATCATCCATCCATCATCCATCCATCCATCATCCATCCATCCATCATCCATCCATCCATCATCCATCATCCATCCATCATCCATTCATCATCCATCCATCCATCCATCATCCATCCATCCATCATCCATCCATCCATCATCCATCCATCATCCATTCATCATCCATCATCCATCCATCATCCATTCATCATCCATCATCCATCCATCATCCATCCATCATCCATTCATCATCCATTCATCATCCATCATCCATCCATCCATCATCCATCCATCATCCATCCATCATCCATTCATCATCCATTCATCATCCATCCATCATCCATTCATCATCCATCCATCATCCATTCATCATCCATCCATCATCCATTCATCATCCATCCATCATCCATTCATCATCCATCCATCATCCATCCATCATCCATTCATCATCCATCATCCATCCATCATCCATCCATCATCCATTCATCATCCATTCATCATCCATCCATCATCCATCCATCATCCATTCATCATCCATTCATCATCCATCCATCATCCATCCATCATCCATTCATCATCCATCCATCATCCATCCATCCATCATCCATTCATCATCCATCCATCATCCATCCATCATCCATTCATCATCCATCCATCATCCATCCATCCATCATCCATCCATCATCCATCCACCCATCATCCATTCATCATCATCCATCATCCATCCATCATCCATCATCCATCCATCACCCATCCACCCATCATCCATTCATCATCATCCATCATCCATCCATCCATCATCCATCATCCATCCATCATCCATCCATCATCCATCCACCCATCCACCCATCATCCATCCATCATCCATCCATCATCCATCCACCCATCATCCATTCATCATCATCCATCCATCATCCATCCATCATCCATCCACCCATCCATCATCCATCCATCCATCATCCATCCATCATCCATCCACCCATCCATCATCCATCCATCATCCACCCATCCATCATCTACCCATCCATCATCCATCCATCCATCATCCATCCATCCATCCATCATCCATCCACCCATCATCCATCCATCATCCATCCATCATCCATTCATCATCCATCCATCCATCATCCATCCATCATCCATCCATCCATCATCCATTCATCATCCATCCATCCATCATCCATCCACCCATCCATCCATCATCCATCCATCATCCATCCATCCATCCATCACCCATCCATCCATCATCCATCCATCATCCACCCATCCATCCATCATCCATCCATCATCCATCCACCCATCCATCATCCATCCATCATCCATCCATCATCCATCCATCCATCCATCATCCATCCACCCATCCATCCATCATCCATCCATCATCCACCCATCCATCCATCATCCATCCATCATCCATCCACCCATCCATCATCCATCCATCATCCATCCATCATCCATCCATCCATCCATCATCCATCCACCCATCCATCCATCATCCATCCATCATCCATCCATCCATCCATCCATCATCCATCCACCCATCCATCCATCATCCATCCATCATCCATCCATCCATCATCCATCCATCATCCATCCATCATCCATTCATCATCCATTCATCATCCATCCATCATCCATTCATCATCCATCCATCATCCATCCATCATCCATTCATCATCCATCCATCATCCATTCATCATCCATCATCCATCCATCATCCATCCATCATCCATTCATCATCCATCATCCATCCATCATCCATCCATCATCCATTCATCATCCATCATCCATCCATCATCCATCCATCATCCATTCATCATCCATTCATCATCCATCCATCATCCATCCATCATCCATTCATCATCCATTCATCATCCATCCATCATCCATTCATCATCCATCCATCATCCATCCATCCATCATCCATTCATCATCCATCCATCATCCATTCATCATCCATCCATCATCCATCCATCCATCATCCATCCATCATCCATCCACCCATCATCCATTCATCATCATCCATCATCCATCCATCATCCATCCATCACCCATCCACCCATCATCCATTCATCATCATCCATCATCCATCCATCATCCATCCATCATCCATCCATCATCCATCCATCATCCATCCACCCATCCACCCATCATCCATCCATCATCCATCCATCATCCATCCATCATCCATCCACCCATCATCCATTCATCATCATCCATCCATCATCCATCCATCATCCATCATCCATCCATCCATCATCCATCCATCATCCATCCACCCATCCATCATCCATCCATCATCCACCCATCCATCATCTACCCATCCATCATCCATCCATCCATCATCCATCCATCCATCCATCATCCATCCACCCATCCACCCATCATCCATCCATCATCCATCCATCATCCATTCATCATCCATCCATCATCCATCCATCATCCATCCATCCATCATCCATTCATCATCCATCCATCCATCATCCATCCACCCATCCATCATCCATCCATCATCCATCCATCATCCATCCATCCATCCATCATCCATCCACCCATCCATCCATCATCCATCCATCATCCACCCATCCATCCATCATCCATCCACCCATCCATCATCCATCCATCATCCATCCATCATCCATCCATCCATCCATCATCCATCCACCCATCCATCCATCATCCATCCATCATCCACCCATCCATCCATCATCCATCCATCATCCATCCACCCATCCATCATCCATCCATCATCCATCCATCATCCATCCATCCATCCATCATCCATCCACCCATCCATCCATCATCCATCCATCATCCATCCATCCATCATCCATCCACCCATCCATCCATCATCCATCCATCATCCATCCATCATCCACCCATCCATCCATCATCCATCCATCATCCATCCACCCATCCATCATCCATCCATCCATCCATCATCCATCCACCCATCCATCCATCATCCATCCATCATCCATCCATCCATCCATCATCCATCCACCCATCATCCATCCATCATCCATCCATCATCCATTCATCATCCATCCATCCATCATCCATTCATCATCCATCCATCCATCATCCATCCACCCATCCATCATCCATCCATCCATCCATCCCAGTCGTTTCCTGCTGTAACGTCTCCATGGTTTCCGTGTCTCAGATAGCCAAGCCGCCTCCTCTGAGGCCCCCAGACCACCTGTTCCAGCAGACCCAGAGACGGAAGGAGACCCTGGACCAGGTGCTGAAGTTCAGCAGAGACCAGAGGAGCTGCAACATCAAGTCCTCCTGGCTGCAGAGCTGCGAGCGTCGCTTCATCAGAGGAGCCGTGAAGAGGAGAGTTGAGGCGGATCTGCAGCAGCACGAGGAGGACCTCGGCGAGAGGAGACACAGGTCTCAGATCCGGAACCAGAACACGGTTCTGATGGATCAGTGTGCTCAGCGATGCTCCTGTCTGTCCCTCAGGCTCAGGCAGCTGCTGGAGGCCGAGGAGCAGCAGCTGCTGCAGGAGTTGGAGGAGATGAGGGAAACCAGCGTGGAGAGACAGGCCAAGATGAGGCAGCGAGCTAAAGCCCTGAGGGAGAGGAGAGAGAACGCGAGACTGCGGCTGGTTTCAGAGAAGATGGACCAGTTGTTCAGGTAAGAGCTGCTGGGACGGACTGCTGCAGGACCCCGGCCCCTGGAGGACTGTCCTCTCACCAGTCTCCAGGTCCGGAGCTCGTCCCGCACACTGCTTCTGGAGTCAGTAGTGGAAGAACGGGTCGCTCTCAGGAGCGCAGTGAGGTCCAGCTTGGTACCGGGGGTCCGCTCAGGAAGTCTCCCTCCTAAATGTTCCACAGGAAGCTGTTAGTGGACCAGAACAGCTCTTATTGGATCAGAACCGGTGGAAGTGACTGAGAACAACAGGAACTCAGCCAGCACAGCTTATTAATAACCTGAATTACAGAATAAATGTATTCATGTTGTTATTTGTATCCATAATCTAATATTCATGTCACTGAAACAATGATCCTGTGTTTCGAAGTCGACTGCTGCTCAGCACTGGTCCTTTAACTGGACCACAGCCTGGCTGGTAGGTGTTGGTTCCACCAGGACCAGCCGTAGAACCATGGATCTGTGTTCGGTCCGCTGCTGTTCTTCCTGCTAGATGTTCCAGATGTTCCAGTGGTTCTTACCTGGTCCTCCTCCTTCATTCGGCTCCATGACCTTCTGTTGAGCTGCATCATTAATATGTTTATTATTTAAACTAGGAACCAGGAACTAGGAACCAGGAACTAGAAACTAGGAACCAGGAACTAGAAACTAGGAACCAGGAAGTAGAAACCAGGAACTAGGAACCAGGAACTAGGAACTAGAAACTAGGAACCAGGAACTAGAAACCAGGAACTAGGAACCAGGAACTAGGAACTAGAAACTAGGAACCAGGAACTAGAAACCAGGAACTAGGAACCAGGAACTAGAAACTAGGAACCAGGAAGTAGAAACTAGGAACCAGGAAGTAGGAACTAGGAACCAAGAAGTAGGAACCAGGAACTAGGAACCAGGAACTAGAAACTAGGAACCAGGAACTAGAAACTAGGAACCAGGAAGTAGAAACTAGGAACCAGGAAGTAGGAACTAGGAATCAGGAAGTAGGAACTAGGAACCAGGAAGTAGAAACCAGGGACCAGGAACTAGAAACTAGGAACCAGGAACTAGGAACCAGGAACTAGAAACTAGGAACCAGGAACTAGAAACTAGGAACCAGGAAGTAGAAACCAGGAACTAGGAACCAGGAACTAGGAACTAGAAACTAGGAACCAGGAACTAGAAACCAGGAACTAGGAACCAGGAACTAGGAACTAGAAACTAGGAACCAGGAACTAGAAACCAGGAACTAGGAACCAGGAACTAGGAACCAGGAACTAGAAACTAGGAACCAGGAAGTAGAAACTAGGAACCAGGAAGTAGGAACTAGGAACCAAGAAGTAGGAACCAGGAACTAGGAACCAGGAAGTAGAAACTAGGAACCAGGAAGTAGGAACTAGTAACCAGGAAGTAGAAACTAGGAACCAGGAAGTAGGAACTAGGAATCAGGAAGTAGGAACTAGGAACCAGGAAGTAGAAACCAGGGACCAGGAACTAGAAACTAGGAACCAGGAACTAGAAACCAGGAACTAGAAACTAGGAACCAGGAACTAGGAATCAGGAAGTAGGAACTAGGAACCAGGAAGTAGGAACTAGGAACCAGGAACTAGAAACTAGGAACCAGGAACTAGAAACCAGGAACTAGAAACTAGGAACCAGGAAGTAAAAACTAGGAACCAGGAAGTAGGAACTAGGAATCAGAAAGTAGGAACCAGGAAGTAGAAACCAGGGACCAGGAACTAGGAATCAGGAAGTAGGAACTAGGAATCAGGAAGTAGGAACTAGTAACCAGGAACTAGGAATCAGGAACTAGGAACCAGGAAGTAGGAACTAGTAACCAGGAACTAGGAATCAAGAACTAGGAACCAGGAAGTAGGAACTAGTAACCAGGAACTAGGAATCAGGAACTAGGAATCAGGAAGTAGGAACCAGGAACTAGCGTACAGAAGCAGTTATTAAATGATTTCCTCCTGCTCCTCATCAGACCCGTTTCCCACCTAGAACCAGAACCCTAGTTTGGTGCCGGAACTTCTCCACAGTCTCTGCCAGAGCTCAGCTCATTGAGCTCTGCCTCCCCTCATTCCCACTAGACTGTCTACTGGTTCTGTAGAACTTCCCAGCTGTTTGGGTTCATGGTTCTGATGAAGACCCAGGTTGGACCAAGCTGGGTCAGATGGACTCTGGACTCACATTAGACTCTAGAATACTTCGGTCTCCAGAGGAGATCTTGGCCCACTCAGTGACTGCAAGCAGGCCCATATCATGAACCGGCCACCACCGTGCGTGACAGCTGGTCTGTGTCTGGTCCTCAGGGAGCAGTGCGAGGAGCTGCGCAGCATCCAGAACCGGCGGCGCCAGCAGCAGGTGAGTCAGGAGTGCCTGGCTCAGGTGCGGTGGCAAAAGGAGGAGGAGCGGCGGCGGCTGCAGGAGGAGGAGCAGCTGTTCGACGAGCTGTGGGAGGCCGACCGCCGAGCCAAAGAGGAGCGGGAGACTCTGAGGGTCCGACAGCAACAGCAGAAAGACGTGGAGCGGCGGCAGCTGCTGAAGGAGCAGATGAAGGCTATAGAGAACAGGAGGCAGCAGGAGAAGGAGCTACAGGAGGAGGAGGTCCAGCTCCTGGTGAGCTCAGCAGCTCCACGCTCATCCTCTGTATGAAAACCAAACCTGACCTCTGACCTCCGTCATCCTGCAGCTGGAGCAGCAGAAGATGCAGCTCCTACAGGAGCAGCGAGAGCAGCAGCTGAATCTGCAGCAGCAGCAGAACCGGCGCCGGGAGCTGGACCGAGACTTACGGCTCAAAATGAAGCGCCTGGCCCAGCAGCAGCAGGAGGAGCTGGAGCTGGAGATGAACATCCTGCAGCAGGTTGAAAAGGAGGAGACGGACCAGAGGCTGGAGGCGGCTAAGAGGAAGGTAGGCTGGACACCTGGAGGTCCCCCTGCTGTTTGACTCCTGCATATGCTTCCCGTTCCCGCCTGCTCCTGCTCTGTTTGTGTCCAGGTTGAGCTGCAGGAGGAGCAGCAGAGGTACCGGCAGTATCTGTCCGAGGAGCTCCAGAAGCAGAGGAGAGAGGAGGAGGAGACGGATCTGCTGATGGAGGAGAAGCTGAAGGAGACATGCATGAAGCGGGAGAATCAGAGCCGGATGCAGAGGGAGGCCAGGAACCGGCTGATGAAGGAGGTGATGGAGGGCCGGCGCCTGCAGATCCAGAGCAAACGTAAGGAAGCTTCGGCTTTATATCTGGGTCAGAACACCACTGAGAGTCCAAATTATCACTACAGAACATGTTTAACCAGAATGAACAAAACTAGCTGATTTAAACCTTCTGAGCCACAGTTTCTCCTGCGTTTGTCCTAATGAGCCTGTTTCCACAGTGGATGCAAACCTGCAGAGACAACAGGAGCTGCAGAAGGAGAAGGAGGAGATGAGGAGAGCTGAAGAGGAGGCGACCCTGCTGGAACAGGAGGAGAGAAGAAGGTAGGAGCCTGATGTATGGAACATTAGTTCATAAACTAACTGGTCAGTTAATAATTAACCAGTTAAACCCAGAGTTTATGAACAGCTGTGAAGCATCAGTGGGTTGGATACTTGCTGCAGATCAGCCCTGCAGACCAACATTAGGTCAACACACCTCAGTAAAAACTGTCACCATAGGAGGCAAAAATAAGAGGACTGATCACTCAACCCTGAGGAACACCATCATCAGGATGAAAACATTTATTGTATCAAGTGTTGTTAGCATGAAAGACCTGGGGCCTCGTGTAAACCGTGCATACATACAAAAAAATGTACAGCGCCATATTCTACGCACAACTCACCAATGGAGGGATTCAGAGGGAGCGCGTGTCCAGAGACCAGACTGACCTGCTGTGACCTGATGACGAGTGGCTTAGTAGTTGCTTCAGATGCACAGAACTATTGCAGAGCAAAACTAGAAGGAGCCGTGCGTTTCCAGTTCAAGTTCTCACTACGACGGTTTTCCTTGCAAACGGAGCCTTTCAGTGGGAGCTGGCTGACAGATCGGGACTATCACAGCCATCCGTCCCCCACTGCAGCCGAACAGACACATACTAAACTGCAATTAGCAATTTACGAGCCGACTTCCTAACCCCATCAGAGCTGTCGACTGCACTCACATTGCTACAAGGGCAGCATCTGGAAATGAATGCACCTTTATGAAAGCATTTCCATTCTGTAAATGTGACGTGCTGCACAAATATGCCGAACAAATAGTGGCACATTGTTATGCTGGTTCAGCATGTGATTCCTTCCTACTGAGAAACGCTTCATTTCCAGACTCAGCACAAAGGCTCTCTGGGACACTGCACTGTTAGATCCCAGGTGAAAACTCCTCTGTTCAAACAAGCATTTTCTCTTTGTTTGATTCCTAAATTTTCTATTTTGTTTTTTATTTTACATGTTTTGCTTTTAATGTTATTGCTTTCATTTTTTTATAAAGGTGACCTTGTGCCCCTGAAAGGCACCTTTTAAATAAATGACTAATTAGTTGTAGTTGGAAACAGACTCAAGCAGAGGCCGTTGCCATGGTTATTCAGACACGTGGTGGGAGCCTTTTGGGCATTTATACTAATTTACCAATGTCTTTATGGGCGGTGACAGGGCGGTCCACGCGGCACCAGCAGCTGCTCTCCATTTCACGCAGACTGGGGTGTGCAAAGGAAAGCTGTGCAGCCACGTGCGTGCGCACGGTTTTATATATCCAAATTTTTTCAAAATTTGTCCCTACGCCAAGTTTTAGTGTGAAAGCTGCGCACTCTTTTGTGCACGAGGCCCCAGGTGTTAAACTGAATCACATAATGTTCTTCTTCCCATGACTTTAACTCCCCCTCCGCCCTTGTCTGCGCAGTCGCAGGCAGGCTGCAGCTGCGTACCAGGCAGACCTGCAGGCTCAGATGCAGCAGCAGCAGCAGCTCCGCAGCCAGCAGCAGGCGCAGACGCTCAGAGAGCACCAACACGGGCTGCTCCTGGAGCAGCTCTACACCCAAAAGAGAGACCAGATCCTGGACGAGGTGGAGACCAGCTGCCATCCGTTCAGGAGAGCGCTGACGGCCGCAGACCCCGAGGGAAGAACTCCGCACATCCAGACTTTACCCAGAAACCTGTGAGCTAGGCAGCAAACCAGTAATAAATTTTTAAAGACATCCAGTCTGAGTCCGGCTGAGTTCTACAGGGTTCTGATCTGCAACATGTTTTAGGTCTGGAGCCTAAAGATCCAGGAGAAAATCCTGAAACCACCAGAGACCCAGCTGGTTTGGTCTGATAGGGACTGGTTTTAAAGACGATGTCCAACTCAGAGACAAATTTCAACTCTAGTTCTGCTGATTCATGAAGATCGAAAGGTTTCTTCCGTGTCGTCCTGCTCCAGAGGACGACACGTTTGAACCAATCAGTGGATGTTTTCACTCTCTTACGATTAAACAGACCATGTGATGTGACTGATGTGTAGATTTGAACTTCTGCTTCAAACTTCATCCAGCCAACCATGTGTTTATCTGTGTTCATACAGCAGAAACACAAACAGCTTAAAACTGAAACAATCAGAGAAAAAAAACAATGAAAAATGTGAAAAGAGAGAAAAATATTTATTGTAACACAGACTCAAGGAAATATTCTCATTGTTTATTAATTAAAAATAAAAAGTAAACCATAAAAATTTAGATTAAATTATATTATAAATATAGCTAAAGAAAATGGAAAAAATATGAGTTAAAATGACTAGAAATAATAACCTAATGAATAAAACCATAAAATGCAATAAAAGAGGAAAAACAAAAGAATAAAACTGGATTAAAATATAATAATTGTTCTTACAGAAAGATGTTAAAATGAAAATCCGGAATAAAAACAGTTTTAAAAATAAAATTATTGAACTAAAATTGTAATGAATGTTTTTATCTCAGCGCTACGCTCCTCTTTGCTGTGTTCTGTGCCTTTTGACTCCAGTTAAACCAGAATATGGCCCAGATGGAGACGCGATGAGCTGACTGAGCAGCCGGCCACCTGCCACCCAGGCCGGCCCAGTTCTGGTCCTGTCCTGGTCCAGTTCTAGCTCAGTTCTGATCCAGTCCTAGCCCAGTTCCAGCCCAGTTCTGGTCCTGTCCTGGTCCAGTTCTAGCTCAGTTCTGATCCAGTCCTAGCCCAGTTCCAGCCCAGTTCTGGTCCTGTCCTGGTCCAGTTCTAGCTCAGTTCTGATCCAGTCCTAGCCCAGTTCCAGCCCAGTTCTGGTCCTGTCCTGGTCCAGTTCTAGCTCAGTTCTGATCCAGTCCTAGCCCAGTTCCAGCCCAGTTCTAGTCCAGTTCTGGTCCAGTTCTAGTCCAGTTCTGGTCCAGTTCGGATTATTTTGCTGTTTAGCAGATAAATTTACCTTCATTATCATTTTAATGTCTCATGCGAATGTAAACAAACACCGTTGGGCAGGTTCGTGACCTCTGACCTTTTTGACTACTGCTAACAGGAGCTGAGCTGATTTCTGTCCGTCGTTGTATCTTATGGACTGATTTTAATCTTACTGGATACCAGCCGTTCCTCCAGTAACTTAATTCTCCATAATATTTTGTTACTTCCTGTTTATTTCTGATTTATGGCGAGTAAAACAGCTGAGAGACGACCTTTACCTTCAAAATAAAAGCTGAGAGCCAATTTAAAAATAAAATAATCTGTGGGTCTAAACTGCGGCTTCCTCGGGTGCTGCTTCTTCTCAGGTGAGGACGAGCTGCAGGCTGAGCTCCTCAGGTCGGATCATGTTGTCTCCCAGACGACCACTAGATGTCGCTGGTGTCGCTGTTTCAGACCAGGCGGTCCGCTTCTGTGGGACCAGTTTCCCCATCAGAACCAGACTCTGGGTTTACAGGCCGGCTCACCCAGGATCAGACCTGGATTCGCCTTCAGGTGGAGCCTGATGCTCAGGTGAGTCAGAGGGATGTGATGAGTCAGCAGCACAGGCAGGTGAGCGACCCACCCTGAGGCTTTTATTGTGAAAGAGCCCGTGGGACAGAACTCCTGGCTGCTCTGATCCAGCTGGTTTCATCTGGTTCTGCTGAAGGTGTTTGAACATCGGAACGTGGGCCAGGCCGGACCCGCTGCTGCGGTCAGCGCCTGTGGTTCTGATCAGGCAGCAGCATGTTTGATTTCCCCAGGTCAAAGGTCAGAGTGGGGTCTGCTTCTCCTGCTGGAAGCAGACAGACTGGGACCAGAACCTGGATGTTCTGCTGGGCTTTAGTGTCATGGTTTGATGCGATGGTTCTGGTTCTGGATGTTAAACAAACCAGAACCTTACCTTTAAAATGAACTGGGTTGGAAAACGGGCCCCACACGGTTCTTTCCACAGGTCTCCTTCAGCTACTGGGTCGTAATGCAGCAGAACCCACATGGGTCAGAACCTGTTAGGCAATTTGAATGGATTTCTAAACAGCCACTGGATGACCGACTGGTTTCACTGGTTTTACTGGTTCTGGATTTCTAGATTCCTGCTGGATGTGAACTTCTGGCCCAGATCCAGTCTGATGATGTTCAGTCTTCTGGTTCTGGTTCTGCTCTCTGAGAATGGACCACAGGTTCTCAGTGGGCCTCAGAACCAAGGAGGTCCAACAGGGTCTGACCTTTGACCCTGTGACCCGGTTCTCTGCAATCCTAGAAGGTCCACATATCAAACCGCTCCTGGCTCGGTCTGTTAGGGTCGGGTACCAGGAAGTTCCTGTGTTGGTTCCTCTCAGGACTCATGACCTCCAGTCGGTCCAACCAGTCAGAAAGAGGACCTTCTGGTGGAGACTGGTTCCACCTAGTTCTACTGGTTCTGGTCATGTGACTGAGCTGAAGCAGGAAGCAGTGGAGCTGATAATAAAGCTCTGAGCAGGAAATGATCTGTATGAAACTGAGAAGGCAGCTGGAGATGAAGCCTGGGTGGTTCCTGTCTCTGTGGGAGTGGGAGGGTCTGACCACAGTGACGCCAGAACCTCTGACTGATCCAGCTGCACACAGCCCTGTGGTTAGGAAACACACACACACACACACACAGGGAACCGTTTCACAACCATCCTAGCTCACCTGGAGAACAGTCTGATCAAGACGGTTTAAATGTACCAACCTCACAGGGTGGCGCCGAACCGTTGTACCAATGTCCGCATCAGTCTGTGTGTAATCAGTAATAATTACCATGAATAATCAGTTATTAATGAAATTATTAATAAGACTGAAATGTGTTTGGTTGAATCGGGGCTCCATCAGATTCTCTGGAATCATTAGTCTAACTTAGTCTCTCGTGAAGGAAAGACTGCAGAACCGCCAACAACGATCACTGACACGCTGATCTCAAATCAAGTCTATGAATGAAACAGCCCAACCTCACGGCTGAACTATTCCGCAAAGAACCTCTTTCTTTGACCACTGGCATGCACTCCAGCTACTGATAGAAGACAAGGAGGAACACATGCTGAATCATAAAAATGGGAGTCAAATCAGACTAATGACCAAACAATGGCAAAATGAAATGGAATTCAGAAAATTTGACTTCAAGCTAATGAGGTGAAGAGGAAGAGTCAGAGCTCCAGAACCTCAAATGCAGCACAGCGTCAAAAAGAGAGCAGACCCCCCCCCCGAGGTGAGAGTGGAGGGAGGAAGGAAGCAGAGGAGGAGGGGTCATGTCACCGTCGAAGGAGGGGTCAGGTCACCGTCCGGAGGCGGGGTCAGGTCACCGTGCAGAGGAGGGGTCAGGTCACCGTGCAGAGGAAGGTTCAGGTCACCGTGCGGAGGCGGGGTCAGGTCACCATGCAGAGGAGGGGTCAGGTCACCGTCCGGAGGCGGGGTCAGGTCACCGTGCAGAGGAGGGGTCATGTCACCGTCGAAGGAGGGGTCAGGTCACCGTCCGGAGGCGGGGTCAGGTCACCGTGCGGAGGCGGGGTCAGGTCACCATGTAGAGGAGGGGTCAGGTCACCGTGCAGAGGAGGGGTCAGGTCACCGTGCGGAGCCAGGTCCAGACTCAGAGCCATAAAACTGGACCGTGTAAGCTAGACAAAGAAATGTGGCTTTGGGCCCTTCTAGAACCCTTCTAGGTCCGCTTCTGGGTTCCAGCTCCGTTCTTCTGAGAGGTTCTGGCCCAGCTCACCTGTTCTGGCCCACCAGCTCAGTCATGGTTCCACTCAGTGACTAATATCCATCAGACCCAGGTTAGATCTTCAGCAGGAAGATGTTCCTCCAGATCTGGCTGCATGTCTGAACCTGCAGCTGAACAGGTTCTGGTTCTGGACAGACATCATGGAAGTGAAGAGAATGTTTCAGGATCTATTTGTTCTACATCAGGGTTTGGACTGACCCGTCTGGGTCTCAGAGACAGCTTCTCGGTCCATTTTGACTGGTTCTGGATGGTTCTGCTGCTCCTTCTTTTTGCCTTCCTGGCTGAAGACCCCCGGAGTCTTCCTCGCTGCTGCAGGAGTCCGGCCGGAGGAAGATGAGGCTCAACCCTCAGACTGGTTCAGAGGAAGACTCAAAATGAAGCCTTTAATTATGGCTCAATAAATGCCACCACCAGGATACTGCCACCACCGTGCTTTGCTGTTGGATTAATCCTGAAATATCCTAGAACTGGTTGTAATCTCATCTGTGCTCCCAGACTGGTTTTGCTTCCTGTTGGGTCTCCTGGTTCTGGTCCGTTTTACCTGAAGTGAAGTGAGTCAGTCAGCGCCCTGCATCAGATTAAATCTCTGCTCTCTATCAGATTCCTCGCCGTTTCACGTTTCGCTCCAAAGTAAATGTTTCAGGTCCACCTTGTTGCCTCCTGACAGCCACCCGGACCCAGAACCGGACCCAGAACTGGACCCAGACCCGGACCCAGACCCAGACCCGGACCCGGGTCAGCAGGGTGCCTCCCCTGAGGCAGCCACCTGATCTGATTCTGTCAGCAGGCTGCTGCAGGCGGCCGTGGGCGGGGCCGGCAGGTAAACAGCTCATACCTGCAGCAGGTGTGTCTGGGAGTGGACGGGTGTCGGGATAATAGCTGTGCTCAGACAGGTCTGACTCTGAACCCGGCCGGCGCCTGAATGCAGCACTGAGGAGGTTCTGCTGGGCCCACAGGATGGCCTCTGATTATAACCCCTATTGTAAGGTAAGGAGCCTCTGACTGGGGGGAGTGGGGGTCAAAGTTCACTTATCATCACCTTACCCAAGCAGTCTGATAACAGCCGGGTCACCTGAACTTTGAACTCTGAGGAGTTCTCATATAAAACGAGCTGCTGCTGTGGGGGAAATATTCCCAGAGTTTGATCTGACAGGATTGTTTCAGGTTCAGGTTCTGGTTGGTTCTGATTGGTTCTGATCACAGATTTGGTTGAAAACATCAATCTAACCTGATAGCAGAATAAATGCTGGTGTTTCTGTGACGCTGGTGTCGGGTCTGTGTGTTTGGCTGATGTTTGGACTCCAGGTTTATTCTCAGGATGTTTTAGGTTCAGTTGGAGCTAAAACTGGAGCTCAGGTCAGAAACGCTGCAGCCTGCAGTTCCCAGAATGCATCTGGACAGCGTCAACCTTTGTGACACAAACGGACCGGTTTCAGACCTGGTTGTTCTCAGCAGATGTGATTGTTACTGAGGGAGAAAACCAGAACATCTGAGCAGAAAGGTTCTGTTCTGGATTCTTGACCCAGTTCTAGAGAGGAACATCCAGCAGGTCAGAACCTGAGCTGGTAGAACCGGGTCGGTCAGACACTGTGGATCTTTAATGTCCCACTAGGATGAGCCTGGGCCGATTAAAATTAGGGTTTATTAGTTAATTTTTGTTTTAAGTATGAAATATTACAGACAGAACCATCAGAACTTTGGCCCAGTGGACCGCTTCATGTCGGGTTCTGGTGTTCTCCCATCTGGAGGTTCTCACTCAGCTTTTAGGACCTTTTATGGAGTCCATCTTTAGCTGCTTCAGCCTTTCATGACTTGTCCCGTTGGGTCGGAACCACTGAGCGGCTGTCACTTCACAGCTACTCACCGACTCGGCTCTGTGGCTCCCCCTGTGGCAGCGGTGGGTTGGTGCTGCCTGTACCCAGACTCTTCAGCTCCTGACTGGCTCCTCCCAACTGGGTCAGGTATCAGACTGTGGCCGGATTGGGTTTCTCACAGGAAGCTGTTTCCAGAACCATCAGGAACATTTATGCCTCGTTTCCACTGAGTGGAACGGACCGGGTCGGTGCGGTTCATCGCGCTATTTTATGGTCCAGCATCTTCTGGAGAGCGTTTCCACCACCAGCTGGACTCTGACTGGGTAGGCGGGTTTAAACCCAGACACCTAACATACTGGTGATGCCAGCAGCTCCGCCCTAACCGGACCGGACTGTTGACCTATGAGCCCACAGCTGAACAGGGCCCAGGAATGGTGCGGTTCCGGTTGGTTGTATGGGACCAAAAGGGACCAAATTAAATAAGTAAATACATCGTTAAATTATTAATTAAATCTACCATGAAATAAATAAATGATTAAGTAAATGTTGAATTTTTTTTAATGGCCAGCAAAATGGCAGGAAAACTGCAACACTTATACTCTTCAAATCTGGACTAGTTTATTCTGCACTAATAGCAGACCTTTCATAAATGTAAAAAAAAAATCTGTATCCTCCACGTAATCTGGATAATAATCTCTAGCTTCTATGTTGTCTGCTAAATATCTCCAACCAACCTGGAAAGCTCATGAAAATCCTCCATTATGAAGGCTGCCATGACTCGGTGCTAGAGACCGAGTCATGGCCTCGGTCCATGACTCGGTCCAGACCGAGTCATGGACCGAGGCCATGACTCGGTCTGGACCGAGCAGCATAGCCACGTCCCTTAGTGAGTTTGTCAGATAAAATGATGTCATAGTGATGCTGCAGGAACAGGAACTGTGAAATAATTAAATACGCAATTTATTATCTCCATGTTATAAGTTTGCATTTTATTGATTTAATGACGTTTAATAAATTATTTGTCTGTCAAATAAATCAGTTAAACATTTATTTATTTCATGGTAATTAATGATTTAATAATGTATTTATTTTAGGACCTGGACTTTAATAACATAGATTTTAACATGTTAAATGTTTTTTACTATTATTTACATTTTTTTTTCTTTAAATAGAAAAGGCCTGAGCTGGAACCTTTGTATTGTGTTTCTGGGACACCCGTAAATCTGACGCACAAGCAACATCCGCTAACAATGATGGAAGCAGCTCCTCTGGGGGTTAATTTCTGCTTCCAGAGCCGATCTGATGGGACGCTGGAAAAGACTCCGGTTGTACTAAAAGCAGTCGGCCCATCAGAGAAGCTATGCTAGCCTAAACTAGCATCTCAATGCTAACCATGTAGCTGCAGCGCTAACGTCAGCGTCCACAGTCCACGTTTCTAAAGAAGCTCCATGAATGATCAGGGTTCCTGAAACTCTGAAGAGATGAGCTTTGCTCCAACCTGATGCTGGAAGAACCTGAAGAACAGATTAAAACTAGAAACATCTCTGCTGCTCAGCTCAGATGGATGTTTATTCAATGATTTAGCAGCAAAAAGGGGCTTTGACTGAAAATGTTACTTATTTTGTAGATGTAAATGCCAATAATTAGTTACAGACCCTGAAATTAACTGGATTAAAAATTTTAATAGAGTCCCACTACCAGTTCATTGGTTCAGTTTTGTCATTTTGGCTCTCCATACAACCCGTGGCGTACTGCTGAGTGGAAACGAACCTTTAGTCATTCCTTGGCAGGGGTTACCCTTCAGGACAAACCTGGATGAGACATGTAGGTGTTACTGATGATCATTAAACTGAAATAATGACATGAGCATGAGCAATAATGAAGCTTTTAAACATCTGGACCGGTCTGGCTGCAGGAAGAGTTCCTCACTGTTTTTTGTCCCAGTCGGTCTGGTTCCGTCACATTCCTGTTTATCAGCTCTGATTGTTAATTTAACCACAAACAGACGCAGGGATGACAGCAGAAGATCAGTCTGAGGAGTCGTGGGAATTTATTCATGACAGCTTCCTGTTGGAGACGTTAAAACCTAACTGTGGGGACCGTCACTGTCAGGGCCTTTGTGATGCGGTGTTGATCACAAACGAAAATATGATTCTTTATTTAACTGAGGTTCATGGGTTGAACAACAAAGTGAACATCCATCCATCACACGTAGCCTTGCAGGGTCTCCAGGGGGGCTGGAGCCTGTCTCCAGCAGTCATCAGGCGAGAGGCGGGGTCCACCCTGGACAGGTCACCAGTCCAGCGCAGGGCAACACAGAGACAGACAGGACAAGCAACCGTGCACGCACGCACTCACTCCTAAGGAGAATTTGTATAAAATGACTGTTATATGACCTAACAGTCATTTTTTTGGACTGTGGGAGGAACCCGGAGTACCTGGAGAGAACCCACGCATGCACAGGGAGAACATGCAAAGTCCTTGCAGAAAGACAAGGTTGGATTTGAACCCAGGACCTTCTTGCTGCAAGGCAACCAATTGCGCCACTGTGCAGCCCACAAAGTGAACATTTCATTTTCAATTATTGTCATCATGATTTAATTAGAATTATATCAATGCATGTTAGTTTATCACACCAGGAACAGTCTAATATGATCATGTAAAAATGTAATGAAAGTGAAGGACAGAAGCTTCCAGCTACAATTTTCAACCTCTGACCCCTCAGACTGATGCCGCGACACTCTGCGGGTCCCCGAGCCTCTGCTTGAACCACTGCCCCATGTCTCTGCGCGTGCTCGTGTGTGCTTCCACATTTGCGCGTGCTTTCAGTAGAAACCTGGCTGGGATCCAGGAAACAACCAATCAGAGGGCTCCTGGCAGAAAACACTGCGGTCGGGAAGAACCGGTCCGGACGGCTTCGGTTCACCACCTGCTGACGCTCCTGGTTCTACGGCTCGGCTCGGTTCCGGTTCAGCTCGGCCGGATTAGACCCACAGAGAGAAGCGGTACCGACGAGAGCAGGAGGGAGCACCTGCCGCTCCAGGAACTGAGCTGATCCCAGCAAAGTGAGCGAAACTCCGGCGGACACCTGCTGCTGCTTCCCGAACCGGAACCAGGGCGTCCCGGAGCGGGTCCAGAACCGAACTGGATCATAGGGGACCCAGATGGACTCGTGATGAGGATCAGAGGACAGTTTTAGACGGATTGTGGGACAAGGAGGAAGAATGTCTGTGAACGAACTGTTCACAAAGGTGAGTCAGTTTACCTGACGGACACCTGCCGTTCAGAACTCCGTTCAGAACTCCGTTCAGCTTCTGGCCCATTCTGGGTCAACAGAGCTGCTATATCCCGGGGAGGTCCAGTTCGCTCGCTGGAACCAAACCTCATGTAATTTCTGGGGGAATTTAAAGCCGTGGCCCACCTGTTGCTGCTGGAGGCTGGAAGCTCCTCCGGTTGAGAGGAAATGTCACGGAGAGGCAGGAAGAAGGTTAAAAACAGGAAAACTGTTGGGATGTGGAAGTTTATCTGGGAGCCGAATTCAAGAGGAGGGTCAGGAGAGTTCTGATGAGTTCTAAAGGTCAGAGTTCACCTCTTTAGATTTACACACGGTCCAGATTAGATTAAGTACTGGTGTTGTTTAGGAAAGTTCTGAGGACAGAGACAGAATAAAGGGTTAATCACACAAGCCGTAGAGATAAGGGGATTCAGGCGTTGACCGGATTTAGGAGGAAGGTCCAGGAAGTTCTGCTCAGTTCCCAGTTTCACCGTTTACCTCTTCAGACTGGACCTGTCCGCGGTTCGGCTTAAATTCGCCCGTTTTTCAATGGAGTTTTGAATGAGGCTGAGCTGAAAGCTTGTGGAGCACCAGTCTGCTTCACCTGCTGCTCACCGTTGTGGAAGCAGAAGCTCTGATCCGGGACCGGTTCAGAGCTTCCCAGAACCTCTGAACCACCCCTAACCCAGAAGCTCTGATCCGGGACCGGTTCAGAGCTTCCCAGAACCTCTGAACCACCCCTAACCCAGAAGCTCTGATCCAGGACCGGTTCTTGCTCTGATCCGGGACCGCTTCAGCTGTTGTCCTCCTGGTTCCATCGAGACGGCGATGAACCAGAACCAGTCACCGTCAGTCAGAATGGAGCTGGTATCACCAGAACCGACCCGAAGGCCTCATGAAGGTTCTGACTGTTGGTCTCAGGAGCTCGCTCTGGTTCTGACGGCTCTGATGACGCCGACCTGCAGGCTGATGGCGGTCCAGAGGAAGCCGGGCCCTGATCCCGGCCGGGGGGGGGTCCTGCTGCTCCAGCTGCCCGGCTCCGCGCCTGCAGCTGATGGGGGGGGATTACTGGGGGCTGCGCCGGGTCCAGTTCCCATCGGGTTCATCCGAGGTTCTGGTTCCGTCTCAGACGGAGCTGATGAAGAATCTGGGTCGACATCCTCATCATCGGCAGATCTTCATGTAGAGCAGGCCCGGTTTCTGGTTCCCCGCTTCCTGCCGGGTCTGGACCTGGACCTCCTCTGAGCAGAACCCCTGCTGGTGTCTGGGCCGAGACCGGATCCGTACGGGCCTTCGTGGTTCTGGGTTCAGCAGTGAACCAGGACCACTGTTTATTAGCAGGAAGTGATGCTTTATGAGCAGAACCTCCAGGTCCAAATAGCAGAACTTCCTCCGGGTCGAGCTGATAACGTTGCTCTGCTTCCCCTCAGTCGGTTCTGGTTCCGGTTCTGGTTCCAGAAGCTCTAGGAACCACCAGTCAACCTGTACTCTGAGAGCAGAGGGTTCTGTTGCCGTTAGCAACCAGACGGCGGCCATGTTTTGTCTCTGAGTTAACATCTGTTCTGGTTCTGATCCGTGTTTGATCTATGAACTGTCCTGATTCGGATCAGAACCAACCTTCAGCCAGAACCCAGATTCATGCTCCTCTGTTTTTACTGAACTTTGGATCAGAACCTGATGAGCCCAGAAGGATCCAGAACAGTCAGGTCCAACTCCTGGTTCTAGTCGGAGTCAGGTTCTGTGGACTCCTGCTAACATGTTCTGGTGGTTCCGGACCTCTGGATCCATTCAGTCTGCTGGTTCTGGTCAGCTTTACTCGGGTCGGTTCTGTTCCTCGTCACAGCAGAACATCTGCATCGGTTCTGGTTCTGGACCAGATGTCTGCGGTCCGGATCAGAGGAACACCTGTCCCCAGGTGTGTCAGTCTGTGAACTTTGACCTCCCCTCTGTGCTGCTCAGATCAAAGTTCCTCGACAGGCGGCCGGCGACACACCCAGAGCCTGTCACCGTGGCGACGCAGCAGGGGGCGGAGCCTCCGCCAGGTGAAACCTGAGGAGGAGGCGTGGCGCGGCTCCCGGGGAAAAACTTCCTGAAGGCCCGGAAACCCGGCAGATCGGACCTGCAGGGTCGGTTTCAGGCAGAACCAGAACCAGAACGCGGCCCCAGGAGGCACCAGAACCTCCTGCTCTCCTCACGTCTGCGTCCTGAAGGCCCGGCCCTCCTGATCCAGGACCAGAGCTTCCGGTGTTCCTGGTCTGGATCGGGTCTTCCGGCGCCGCCCCACGGAGCCTCGGCTGCAGGACGGCGGCCTGGAGGGAAAAGCTCCCGGGCCTTTTGATCCAAATCTGAAAAGCCCGTCTGCGGACCCTGCAGGCCTGCTGGGCTTCAGCTCAGGCAGATGGATGGAGAACATCTCACAGCATCAGATTCTCCGTTGGATTCAGGTCTGGACTTTGACTAGGCCATTCTAACCCATATCTGTGGCTGGATGGTCGTCCTGCTGGTTCTCCCCCAGGATGGTCCTGATTCAGCTCCATCCAGCTTCCCACAGCATGATGCTGCCACCACCGTGTTTCACAGTGAAAATAGTGTCTGTTTTGGTCCACATGGGAGCAGGACCTCCATGGTTTTCTTCTGTCCACCCGTCCTGAGGACAGGCCGGCCCACCTGAGCTGTGGGACCAGGCCGGACAGGTGGGCCTAGTTTTCCGCTGAAGACAGATGGTTTCTCTTTTGTTTCAGGGGATCGCAGATGAAAAAGCATGCCACACTTTTCAGATTTTACGTCTAAGACATGCCGACAGCTTTGACTCATTTTCCTTCCGTTTCAGCTCCGATGCAGAAATTCACAATGAAACGAAGTCTGGGCAAAAGTTTCAGGGACGTGAATAGTTTTTCAGCACAAACACAGCCGACACCTCCATGTTTACCATCCAGCCTTCCCTCTCTGCCAGGAGGGGTGTGTGTGTGTGTGGGTGTGTGTGTGTGTGTGTGTGTGTGTCCTGCTGGGCTCTCCAGCATGCAGGCGACATGCTGCTCAGTGATTGGCTGCTGCCTTGGCGTGTCCCAGATAAACAGGCTCATATTGTCCCCAGGCCTCCTCTGATTGGCCGAACCGCAGCGTGACCCGGCAGCTCCGAGCCCGGAGAGCTGGGATGGACTGGCAGAACCAGAACCTCAGACTGACAGGGAATCAAACCCTCAACCTGCTGTGATCGGTGACTGCGGGTCATGTGACCACAGGTGACTCACCTGCATGGAAATGAGCGGCTGCACATTTACATGGAAGAGGCTGCTGATGTCACTTCCTGTGGGTTAGGTAACACCAGCCGGTCCGGTTCAGCAGAACTTTGAACCAGCAAAGTTCTACAGAACTGAAGTCATCCTGATTCTCTGGTTCTGATCCGGTTTGCTGTGTCTGGGTCGGTTTCAGAACCGAACCGCTGTTCCCAGCTCCCGGTTCCATGTGGTCCATTTCTGGAAATCCTCCCGGTTCTGTGCCGGGGTTCTCAGATCTGGACCAGAACTGGGCCAGAATTCAGGCTCCGCTCATCCTGGGTTTGTTCTCAGAACCAGGAACAGAAAACACCAGAACCGCCACGGTTCTGGATCACATTTGGACCAGATGGAGTTCTGAATACGTTTCTGTTACTTGAACTGATGGTTCTGGGACAGATGGTTCTGGATCAGAGGGTTCTGGGACAGATTGGATCCGGTTCTGGGATAGATAGGATCCGGGTCTGGGACAGAGGGTTCTGGATCAGAGGGTTCTGGGACAGATTGGATCCGGTTCTGGGATAGAGGGTTCTGGATCAGAGGGTTCTGGGACAGATTGGATCCGGGTCTGGGACAGATGGTTCTGGATCAGAGGGTTCTGGGACAGATTGGATCCGGTTCTGGGATAGAGGGTTCTGGATCAGAGGGTTCTGGGACAGATTGGATCCGGGTCTGGGACAGATGGTTCTGGATCAGAGGGTTCTGGGACAGATTGGATCCGGTTCTGGGACAGATTGGATCCGGTTCTGGGATAGAGGGTTCTGGATCAGAGGGTTCTGGGACAGATTGGATCCGGGTCTGGGACAGATGGTTCTGGATCAGAGGGTTCTGGGACAGATGGGATCCGGTTCTGGAGCCCATGGTTCTGGACCTGATCAGCTCGGAGTCAGCTGCCCCTCCGTGAAGCGCTGCAGCTGTTCTGGACTCGGTTCTGACTCGGAACCGGTCCTGGACTGAGCTCAGCAAGGAGAGCTGGACCTGCTGACGTGCATTCTGGGATATGTAGTTTCTGCTCCGATCCAGGTTCTGACCCGTGGGCCTGAAGTTTCCAGGCTGTATGTAAACTTGTGGCCCTGTGCTGCTTCCTCGTCATCCTCCATCGTCTCCATCAGGATGTTCTGATCCGATTAGCCGTTAATGAGAACTCTGATCTGCTGCAGAAACTCATCAGGCCCAGCAGCTCAGACGGGTTCTATCAGCCGACCGGATCAGAACATCCTGCAGCTCGTTATCGTCCTGATGTTCTGATCCGGCCGAAGCAGAAAGAGCAGCAGCCTGGAAGCTGCTGGTTCTGTCCAGTTGGACTCGACGGGATTTCCACCAGAACCCATTCAGAACAAAGATCCATGTTCATGGTCTGCTCAGACATGTTGGATCAGAACCTTCTCAACGTGGAGCTGGTTCTGGAAAATGATCAGCAACTCGTTCGTACTCGCAGCAGAACCGGAACCTGGATCTGAGTCAGGACCTGGTCCTGGTTCTGCAGCTTCAGCTGGGTCAGAACCGGGTGTGTCTGGGATCGGATCGGTCTGTCATCGCTGGAGCTCTGAAGCACCAGAACCGTTTCTGGTGGACACATCCTGGACCTTCTGGACCAGGGGTCCAACAGAACCAAAGGAAGAGGAAGTTTGTGACACGGTTCGACCCGGGAGCAGATCGGACCTGCAGCAGAACCTGCATCCCACACGGTGCTGAACTAGCAGGAGGGAAGCTTCTGCAGCAGCAGGTGGGGGAGGGGCAGACTCGAACAGGTCTTTACCCAGTAGAACCAGTATGACGGATCCTGTCCCAGTTAGCAGCTCAGGTCCTTGAGTTTCAGCAGGAAGCGTGGCCCTGCAGTAAAACTCCCGGCCTGTTTCACTTCCTGTTTCCAGTTTCAGGTCCGCCTGCAGTCGGTTCCGGTCCAGATGCTGTAACGTCCCGCTCTGGTCTGTCTGGTTCTGTTTCAGTTCACGCGGGTCTGGATCCCGGACCAGGATGACGTGTGGAAAGCTGCCGAGATCACCAGAGACTACAAGGAGGGAGAGGCGGTCCTCCACCTGCAGCTGGAGGACGGGACGGTGAGTGGTTCTGGTACCGTCCGGGTCGGCCCGGTCCGGGTCTTCGAACGGAGTTGGGCCATCTTACTGGTTATGGGTGGGAATCAGCTGCTGGGTCCGCTCGCTGATCGTCGCAGGGTAAAATCAGAGGATCATCAGCGTATCGGTCGATGCAGAAGTAAAGATGGCTGCTTCGTTCATCAGGTCAGAGGTCAGAGGTCAGAGAGGACATCAGCTCATATTTCAGGTCTTTATTTATAAATCTGGTTAAATGACGTCAAACTGGAAGGAAAACTCCAGTTAATGGGATAAAACATGGTCACCCTGCGGGTTTTTCATCGAAGCGCTGCAGGCTCTGTCAGAAATACGTTAACAGACACAAGTAAACAAAGAGCTGAATTCCTTCTCAACAAGCAAAATCAACATGTCATTGGCGAAAATGCAACAGCTGCATTCCTTTAGTGAACGATTGATCATCTGCAGCTGAAAACGTCCTAGTTCCAGTGAAATAATCTGCCAGTGGAACAAGACGTTTTAACTCATGAAATGGGAACAACGTCTTGTTCCACCGGCAGATTATTTCACTCATAACTGGAAGGGATTCGTCAATATTAAGGAGTGACTGACTTAAAACCAGCTCCTACATCTGCTGAAACGGAACGTATGAGTTAGTTTTGTCTTATTTCAAGTGTATTCAAGATATCTGCAGTGGAAACTGCAGCAGGAACACTCGGTGAGATGTAATGTTGTTGCGGTTTAATCAACATGTGGGAAGCTCAGCTCCTCCTGCTGGCCTGAGCACCAGCGCAGGACGGATCTGCTGACCGTCACGTTAACTGATTCATACCTGACAGAAGAAGGTGCTTAACAGGAGACTCAGCTAAGCCTGCCACCGGAGGAGCTCTGGGTCGAACAGATTTAAACACTAAGAAGGTTTTTCATCTTAAATGTAAAGTGTTGCTATTTATTGCGTAGTTCTGACTTCATTGCTGCTCTGACTGTTGTTTTAGAGTCTCCACCCTC
This sequence comes from Anableps anableps, assembly GCA_014839685.1. Taxonomy (NCBI): domain Eukaryota; kingdom Metazoa; phylum Chordata; class Actinopteri; order Cyprinodontiformes; family Anablepidae; genus Anableps; species Anableps anableps. The sequence goes on along the minus strand of CM026081.1, from coordinate 347,038 downwards.
CAGCTAATGGTTAATCCGTTACTAAATTAGCTGACGGGTATTTCAGTAATCGATTCATCAGGATTAATGGTTTCAGCCCTAATCCAGTCTGATTCTATGGAAGATCTGGTCCCAGTGGGACCCAGCAGGTCATCACCAGTAACAAACTGTTCAGAAGCCCAGAGCGGGCTCTCTGATTGGCTGCTCTGATCTGAAACAGTTTTCCTTTTATGGGCGTCCAGAAGCTCAGACTGTAACTGTATTCAAATCCGAGCTGAGCTTTCAAATCCAGCCCGACTCTGACGTCGTTCGTTTGATTTATGGGTTTAGGGTTTATTATTTCAGCTCATCTCAACCTTGTTAAATAACAATCTGTCCTCTCTGTTTAGTGATCCTCGTGGTTATTTTGTCCTGACAGCGACTTCCAGCCGTGAAGGAAGAATATTTTTATCGTTTTATGACTTGTTGCTTTTCAGCTGCAGCGACGCTCGGATCAGAGAGGAAATAAATCAGTTCCTCAGTCTGTAGTCTCAGTTTTAATATTTAATTCAGGACAGAAATATGAGACACAAATCAGGAGTAAAAACGTAGCCCAGTCTGACAGTAACCGTACATTTTAATTAAACCATCGGAACCAGCAGAGCTGTTGAATAAACCTTGGTTCTGACCGTGTCCTGTGTTCTGGTTCAGCCCCTGGAGTACCAGGTGGGTCCGAAGTCCAACGCTCTGCCGTTCCTGAGGAACCCCGACATCCTGGTGGGAGAGAACGACCTGACGGCTCTCAGCTACCTTCATGAACCGGCCGTGCTGCATAACCTGAAGGTCCGCTTCCTGGAGTCCAACAACATCTACACCTACTGTGGTCAGTCCCACTCAGAACCCCACCCAGAACCAAACGCTCTCACTCACACTGGGTCGGACTGGAGTTTATAGTTTCCCCTGAACTTGTTTGATTATAGTTAATATTTTCATAATATTTAATTTATTTATTTAAAATCAAGATTTTTAAATAATTTTCTTAATTAAAATTCCCACCTTGTAATGTTGCCATGACAACTCTTTATGCAAAGCCTCCATTGTTATCTCCACTAGACTGGGACTAGACTGGGACCACAGCCGGCACCTAATTGCTAAAATCAGCTAATACCTGAGCCTCCCTCTAAAAATACTTCTATTTTAATAGTTCAGACACATAATGTACCTTAATATGTAGCAATACGCTCAGTGGAAACCGTCTTAGCGCTACAGGAGAAGCTAACACCTACAGTCCTCCTGATCTCCACTCTAAGGGTTCTGCCAATCAGAGCGAAGGAAAATAAATGATGCTCCTGGATTGGCTGCTTAGTGGACACCAGCCAATAGCGTGTTAACTAGCATTGCCTCTAGGCGTTCCAACCTCCATTTAAGTTACCATTAAACTGGAGTTGTTGCAACAAACAGCCTCATAAAGGCTCCCACATACTCGGCATATTGTGCATATTCTGTGAGCTGCGTGGACGCCGCGAGCACTGTCCACGGACGGTTGAGATGCCATAGTCCAGCGTACTGATTTCCTGCAGTTATCCTGACAAATTCCGTAATTTCCCACAACTTCAACCTTGGCGTCAAAAGAAACGAAGGTGGAAGATAAGGCCATTAAACCAGACTAGAGATACCGTACATGAAGACGACTGACAGCGACAAACATTTTGAATACTAGCAAGTTTGATGAGCTAGCTTGGCGCCTAGCCTTGTTTCTTCTCCACCAGGGCAGCCATAGCGAGTGGTAATCACACTGCGACTGGTCGCTTGGCGCCATGCTCAACGTTACTGGCTTGGTGTCACGTACAAAACGGTTCGATGTGAACTCTGCTTCCTGCCGGGCAGTTTGCTGCGCCACAGCAAGTACACGTACTTGGTCATAAAGGTTGACCTTTCTGCGAACGTGTCTGGCGGACGTTCGCCTCGAGTACAAGCGGAGCAAAGTACGCCCGAGTGTGTGGGAGCCTTAACATTATTTCTATCAGACCACCTTCAAAGCCATTGATGATGGCTCATTAGTTCCCAGCTTCCTCCAGAAGATGTTTGTCTGTTCTCCTTAGCGACGTCTCTGGGTTGCAGGTATCGTCCTGGTGGCCATCAACCCGTACGAGCAGCTGCAGATCTATGGGGAAGAGGTGATCACCGCCTACAGCGGTCAGAACATGGGCGACATGGACCCTCACATCTTCGCTGTGGCTGAGGAGGCGTACAAACAGATGGCCAGGTACGCCTGATGCTGCCTGCAGGGAGGCGGCGGCAGCAGCAGCAGCTGGAAGTTAAAGGCGTCACAAGTTTCTCCAAGTTAAATGTCTCAGAGAATAAATCTGGTTTGAAACCATGAATGATCACATGATCGCATTTGCTTTGTTCATTTCAGAGACGAGAAGAACCAGTCGATCATTGTGAGCGGAGAATCCGGAGCAGGAAAGACGGTTTCAGCGAAGTATGGCATGAGATACTTCGCCACGGTGGGCGGCTCCTCCAGCGATGCCAACGTGGAGGAGAAGGTTCTGGCCTCCAACCCCATCATGGAGGTCAGAGAGGTTCAGTTTGATCTCAGAAACAGATATGATGAGGAGAAGCATGAGCCGGTTTACTCTGGAGTTCTCTCTATGCTGATGACACCGCTTTAAGACACGATAAAGATTTAATAAACTGCGCCTCTGAACTAAATCTGTGAGGCATTTTTAAATCTAACATCTTCCTCCTAACAAACTTTCCCATCAGGCCATCGGGAATGCCAAAACCACCCGGAACGACAACAGCAGCCGCTTCGGGAAGTACATCCAGATCGGCTTCAGCAGACATTACCACATCATCGGAGCCAACATGAGGACGTACCTGCTGGAGAAGTCTCGCGTCGTCTTCCAGGTGAGTTCTGCTCCCTGCAGCGCCACCTGCTGCCAATCGGCTGCTTCTGTCTGAGCTGAAGGTCTGCTGTCTGTTCTCCAGGCTGAAGATGAGAGGAACTACCACATCTTCTACCAGCTGTGTGCCTCGGCCAGTCTACCAGAGTTCAAAGACCTCGGCCTCAGTGAGTCCCCCTCTGGCCTTCTGAATGTTAGAGACCTTCAGATCTTCCTCAGAAGATCCAGCTGCTGATTTCTCTGATTTCTCTCTCAGCGAGTGCAGAGGACTTCACCTACACGTCATTTGGAGAGAACATCTTCATTGAGGGAGTTAATGATGCTGAGGACTTTACAAAGACCAGAGAGGCCTTCACACTGCTGGGTACAACATCTCCTCACCTTCTCTGAGGCCTGTGCTGTGGAGGATGAAGGTGTGAACCCCTCTGGTTGTGTGCAGGTATAAAGGAGAGCAGTCAGAGCAGCATCTTCAAGATCATGGCCTCCATCCTTCACCTGGGGAACGTGGAGATCATCTCCGAACGGGACGGAGAGTCCTGCCACGTTGGTGTAAGTCCACCGGCAGATCGGAGGCTCTTTGGGTTTTTGTCTGCCCTCTGACCCGGTCCTGTTTGCGCCGCAGAGGAACGACGTCCACCTGCAGCACTTCTGCAGACTCCTGGGTGTGGAGGTGAAGCAGATGGACCACTGGCTCTGCCACAGGAAGCTGGCCACGGCCTCGGAGACCTACGTGAAGACCATGTCCAGCAGGCAGGCCAACAACGCCCGCGACGCCCTGGCCAAGCACATCTACGCCCGCCTCTTCGACTGGATCGTGGAGCACATCAACAAGGCGCTGCACACCTCCACCAAGCAGCACTCCTTCATCGGGGTTCTGGACATCTACGGGTGCGCAGGGAGCCGGTACGGCGCCACCTGGTGGCAGCTTCATGTCGTGTAAACGCTATCTGTGTTTCTGCAGGTTCGAGACGTTCGAGGTGAACAGCTTCGAGCAGTTCTGCATCAACTACGCCAACGAGAAGCTGCAGCAGCAGTTCAACTCGGTGAGTTCTGCAGAACCGACCCGGTCACGGTGTCCTCGTCAGGTTTCTCACCTTCCTGCTGCTCCGTGTCCACAGCATGTCTTCAAGCTGGAGCAGGACGAGTACATGAAGGAGGACATTCCCTGGACCCTCATCGACTTCTACGACAACCAGCCCTGCATCGACCTGATCGAGGCCCGGCTCGGCATCCTGGACCTGCTGGACGAGGAGTGCAAGGTGCGGACTCGGTTCCCCAGCTGGTTCTGGAACTCCTCTCATGTTTCCTTCTGAAAATGCACCCAGAAATGAATCTCAAAAGAAGACTTACCGGACATCAAGCTACGTGGTGTTGTTTATCCGAAACAGTACGCGTGAAGGCCAAACTGAACGAACTAACTACGTTACTGTCGTTCAAATGCAACATCCTTTAATATCAGGATCGTTTCCAGACTGGAACTAAAAATCAGTTCAACTCGACCGTCCTCAGGTTCCTTTCTTTCACCTTTTCTCTCCCTCTACTTCAGACTGTCGTCTCTCGTTTTCACTCCTGAGAGCAGCGCAGCGCAGCTAGCTTTGCAGCCAGACAGGAAGAGCCGACGGGGTCGTTTTTTCAAAATTAATCGCATTTTAACGTTTCTTGATATTTAAATTTATTTCAAACTCTGACTGCGTTTAGTAGAAGTGCGCAAATATAGGCTATAGGTAGCTGTCGAGGAAACAGCAGGTTCGTCTCTCTGGGATCAAAACCCAAGAAGAATCCTGCTGGTTCTGGGTTCTCCTGAAGAACCTGGAGAGGTTCTGTTGTGAGGAAGCAGGTCCAGAACCGGGTCCTTGTCTCAACGTCACCTCCTAGTGTCTGTACGGCAGTCTGTAGAACCTGAACGGTTCTGAGACCCATCTCACCGGGTCGGTTCCTGCTGCTCTCTAACCGGACTCTGTTCTTCAGGTTCCGAAGGGGACGGATCAGAACTGGGCCCAGAAGCTCTACAAGCAGCACTCCAGCAGCGGACACTTCCAGAAACCCAGGATGTCCAACACGTCCTTCATCATCATCCACTTCGCTGACAAGGTGAGCAGAACCGGACGGACCGCCGGGTCAAACAGAACCGGACGGACCGCCGGGTCAAACCGAACCGGACAGACCGCCGGGTCAACCCGAACCGGACGGACTGCCAGGTCCACAGAACCGGACGGACCGCCGGGTCAACCAGAACCGGACGGACCGCCGGGTCAAACCGAACCGGACGGAAGGCAGACGGGTTAAAATGAGACATCTGTTGAACATCTGTGAAACGCAGATGTTCTATAGATCTATCACACATAGAGTGGAACATTCCAGCCTTTATTTCTGGTGGTTCTGGCTCACAGAGAATAAAAATCCAACATTCAGAACATTAGAATATTTCATCAGATCAATACAAATGATATTTTAACCAGAAATATCAGGACACTACGTTCAACTCTCCGCTCTCAGTTCTGGTTCTGCTTGTGGCTCCTGTTCTGGACCCGTCTGCTCGTAGTCGATCCAGATGTTCTGATTCCAGCCTCAGTCCACTCCTGGTGAAGCTCCTCCAGATTCTGGAATAGATTCTGCTTGACAATCCTGTCAAGGCGGTGGTTCTCCCTGTTTCACCTTTTCATGCCACATTTTCCTTCCACTCAACTTTCTTTGAACATGCTTGGATACAGAAGTCAGAAGTCTTTCAAACAGCTTTTATTGATCTGATGGATTCGTCTGAGGTTCTGGGACATTGAATGTCTCTGTGGGCCAGAACCACCAGAACCACCAGAACAAGAAGTAAAGGCTGGAATGTTCCACTCTATGTGCGCTGGATCTATGAGTTTTACCTCCTGACCCGAGGGACGGTAAATATTGAACTTTTTCGACGAGGTGAGCGTGCAGTGGGCAGCGGGACTCAGGTTCTAACTGGACCGGTTCAGGTTGTGAAGGGCCAGTTCAGAGTTCTACAGGACCGGTCCGGGTTCTGAAGGTTCTGACTGGACTTGAGGGTTTCTGCCTCAGGTTCTCCTCCTCTTCCTCCTGCAGGTGGAGTACCAGTGCGAAGGCTTCCTGGAGAAGAACAGAGACACCGTCTACGAGGAGCAGATCAACATCCTGAAGGCCAGCCAGGTAGGAACCAGAACCAGAACCAGAGCCGGGTTCTGAGCCCAGTTTGGACCGTTGTTCTTCCTGTTCCCTCCCAGTTTCCGCTGGTTGCGGATCTGTTCCAAGACAAGGCCGACGTCTCGTCCTCCAAGCCCTCCAAGGTGAACGTCCGCTCCCTGAAAACCGTCCCCAAAGTCCCCAACAAGGAGCACAGGAAGACCGTGGGACATCAGGTGAGCCCGGTTCCGGTTCTGCTTCTCCTAACTTGCCGGTTCTGGTTCTGAAGGCTGGTTCTGTTTCAGTTCCGCTCGTCGCTCCACCTCCTGATGGACACCCTGAACGCCACCACGCCTCACTACGTCCGCTGCATCAAACCCAACGACTTCAAGGAGGCCTTCTCGTGAGTCCGTTTCCTTTACAGAACCGCCGCGGTCCAGAACCCGGCCAGAACCCAGTCAGAACCAGGAGGGTGATTCTGTTCAGATCCAACCAGGCTGCAGAGCTGCTGGAGGAAAACTGCTCTGGTATGAGAGGATGAAGATGAATCTGTTCGATCAGCAGCTTTATGCTGCCGGTATCAGATGGGCTCACCAGAACCGGGCTCACCAGAACCGGCTCCATCAGAGCAGAACTTTCTGTGGCAGTGATCCTGAGTGTCTCAGTACCGGATCTAGGTTCATGCTGTTTAAACCTTGAACTGGACTCTGAGGTTCTGTGGTTCTGATCAGCTTCAGAACCTGAACCGGTGCTCTCAGAGGTTAAACGGCTGCGGTTCTGTCCCGGTTCTCCTCTGCAGCTGATAAACATCAGTGCAGGAATGTGAGCGAGCGCCAGAACTAATCTAGTTAGGGTCACATGTTTTGGGTCGGGCCAGACTCAGCAGTCAGACCGCCGTTCCAGCGGTTCTGCTCATGTCCAGCAAGAAGATGAGGTGAAGTTCTGACCCGACCCGGCTGTGAATCCTGATTCTGCTGCCGTTCTAACGCCTCTGTCTCTGCAGGTTCGACTCGCGGCGGGCCGTGCAGCAGCTGCGGGCCTGCGGGGTTCTGGAGACGATCCGGATCAGCGCCGCCGGCTACCCGTCCAGGTCAGCAACGTCTCATCGCCGTCAGCGGGTCATGTGACCACGGTGCGTAACGTGCACTCTGTGTGTGCGCTCTGCAGGTGGACCTACCCCGACTTCTTCAGCCGGTACCGGGTTCTGATGAAGAAGTCGGACCTGACGTCAGCGGATAAGAAGCAGGTGTGCAAGAACCTGCTGGAGACGCTGATCAAGGTGAGGAACGGCCCAGTTCACAGCTGGTTCTGATCCGGTTACAGCACGCAGTCCGCCTGGAACCGCTGAACCGGCGTCTCCTGCAGAATCCAGAACCGGAGGTTCTCCAAGGAACCAGAACTCAGCGGAACTGAGAATACAAATGTTCAGGAGAGTAAAGGTCCAAAAGGTTCTGCTCGGTTCCGTCAGGTTCTGTTTAGTCAGGTTAAACGGAGCCAGAGCAGCTGTCAGAGATCTGAACGTCTCTCCGGTTTTGGCTCGGTTCTGACCCACTCCGTCTGTTCTCCCACTAGGAACCCGACATGTTCCAGTTCGGAAAGACGAAGATCTTCTTCCGGGCCGGCCAGGTGGCCTACCTGGAGAAGCTTCGGACCGATAGGTTCCGCTCGGCCTGCATCAAGATCCAGAAGACGGTCCGCGGCTGGCTGCAGAGGGTCCGGTACCGCCGGGTCCGCCGGGCCGCCGTCGGCCTGCAGCGATACGGCCGGGGCTACCTGGCTCGCAGGTGAGGCGTCCTCCTCTTCCTCTGATTGGTCCACAAAGCTTCTGGTGTTTGACGGCTGCTGTTCCCCTGCAGGTACGCAGAGTTCCTGCGTCAGAACCGGGCCGCGCTGATCTGTCAGAAACAGTACCGCATGGTCCGGGAGCGGAGGAGCTACCTGCGGACCCGCTGGGCCGTGGTCACCATCCAGGCCTACGCCCGAGGGATGTTCACCCGCAGGATCTTCTGGGAGGTACGGAACCGCCGCCACGGCCCGATCCGGGTCTATCAGAACCGCCGCCACGGCCCGATCCGGGTCTTTACCGGAACCGCCGCCACGCCCGATCCGGGTCTTTACCGGAACCGCCGCCACGGCCCGATCCGGGTCTATCAGAACCGCCACCACGGCCCGATCCGGGGCTTCGCGCTGCCAATCCCCCCCCCCCTGGAGCGGTGAGCTGTTTCTCCACCATCAGCACGTTTAGCAGCGGAACACCAGGGTGATTGGCAGCGCTAAGCCCCTCCCCCTGGCTCTGATTGGCTGTTTCAAGGGGCGGAGCATTTCTTTAGACCAATCGCAGCTCAGCCAGGAGGAGGAGCTCCATCTGTCCACAGATCATGTGGCTCAGGCCGAGCTGCCCCCTCACGGTTTAACAGACATGGAAAACCAGATGTCTGTAAAAGTTCCTGCAGCTTTAAGGAGGAACGGATGAAATTGTCTCGGCAGTGAGGGATCAGCCGCTGCTCTGGAGCTTCCAGCCTGAACCGGACCAGACTCCTAACTTCAGGTTCAGATAAAATCATCACTTTTCCCTCTGAGAGGTGACTCTGGAGCCGCTGCTCTGGACCGGACCTGATGTTCTGGTGTTTGGGCGCCGCCTGCTGGTGGCTGAGCTCTACTGCAGGGCCAGCGAGTAAACAGAGGAGCTGGTGTGGATGGAACAAAGGCTGGCCTTGTTCTCCCGGGTCAGAACATCCCGTGTCTGGGAGTGGTTCTGGAGGGGAGGCTGCGAGAGCAGCAGGATGGTTTCAGTCGAAGCGTTTCTCTGCAGACCAGAACAGCTGAAGCTATAAAACGTTCTGCTCATCCAGCTTTTTTATGTCTCTGCCTCCCTGTAATACAGCTCCCAGTGAGCCTTACTGGGCCGAGTCCAGACCAGTTTGTCTGCCCTCAGGCAGAATAAACCCAGTTCGCTTTGGTCCGAAACAGAAATCAGTAAAAACGAATAAAATGCTGAAGAACTGTGGCTGGTTCTGGTCCGGTTAGGCGTCTAGAACCTGCCTCTGTAATAACTCCAACATAAAAAAAAACAACAAGGCTTTTATTTTGAAAAGTAACTGAGCTTTATTCTGAAAGCTTCATTTCCTCTTTAGGTTTAGTTCCTTCAGAAACACAGAAGCTGAGCTTGAACCATCTAAGCTATGAAACACTGGGGCTTTTATTTTGGAGATCTATTCTGAAAGTCCAACACATCCCATAATCATGTGGATCCCACCTCTGTAAGGCTGTGACTTATTGAGTCTTTTATTTTGAAAGTCTAAATGAATCTCTTGTTCATGTCCAGCCTGTCTTAACCCTACTGATCTCAGCTATGTGAGTCTGAGACTCTTATTTTGAAGGATAAATAAATCCCTGTGGGTCAGCGGCGTCGACCAATAGCAGCTTGAGTCGTTGCTGGAGGCTTTTATTTTGAAGAGAATGTGAGTGCAGGTGGAACCGGCGTCGCTCCAGCCGCTCTCTGTTATAACCTGAAGCATGTAGAACCTCGCTGCTGTGGGTCCTGATCGCCGGCTCCTCTGCGGTTCCTCTGCAGTTCATGCTGCACCACAAGGCCATGGTGGTCCAGAAGCACGTGCGCGGCTGGCTGCAGAGGAAGAAGTTCAGGCGGGCGCGCGACGCCGCCGTCATCATCCAGTGCGCCTTCAGGAGGATGCAGGCCAAGCGGCAGCTGAAGCAGCTGAAGATCGAAGCTCGCTCCGCTCAGCACCTGAAGAAGCTCAACACGGGCATGGAGAACAAGATCGTCCAGCTGCAGAGGAAGATGGACGAGCAGGTACGTGCACGCCCACACGCACCCTCAGCTCCCCGGGGCCACAGCAGCGCCTCCAACCCTCTGTCGCTTCCAGTCCAAGGAGCTGAAGACCCAGAACGAGCAGCTGGTGACGGTGAACGTCTCGCTGGGCTCCGAGGTGACCAAGCTGCAGAAGCAGCTGGAGCAGGTCCGGAGCCAGCAGCCTGACGGGGGGCGGCTGGCGTCGCTGCAGGACGAGCTGGAGCGGCTGCGGGAGGAGCTGCAGGACGCGCACGCCCACAGGAAGCGCATGGAGGAGGAGCACGGCAGCGAGAAGCTCAGCCTCACTCAGGTGAGAAGGCACCTGAGGAGGTCTGCTGGGTCTCCAGGAAGCGTCAGGTCTTCCTTCGTGGCCTCCTGAGCTCATGATGATGTTGTTTGATCTTCAGCGGGTGGAGGAGCTGGAGAGAGAGAACGCTCTGCTGAAGACTGAGAAGGAGGAACTGAACCGACGGATCCAGCAGCAGTCCAGCAACTCTGCAGGTGAGAGGCCCCCTTCGTGTGGAGATCAGGTAACCCAGGTCCATCTTCTCCTCAGTAACCGCTTCCCGTTTGTCCACCAGTGGAGGTGAGCAGCGCCTCTCTGGAGACGGAGCTCAACCAGGAGCGAGAGCGCTACCAGAACCTCCTCAAGGAGTTCTCCAGGCTGGAGCAGAGATACGACAACCTGAAGGAGGAGATGTCTCTGAACAAGGTGAGCCTGACCTCGGACCAGCGGCGGCCGGGTTCTGGTGACCCCGACCGGACCAGAGCGGCAAAACTGTCTTCAGCTTGATGAGAATCTTCAGAAAGTTTCAGGATTCCTGCAGGAAAGTAAAGCAGGAGAAACCCAGACGGCCGAGCAGAAGCTTGGTTCCGGCTCAGGAGGCGGGCCGGACCGGGTTTTCAGACCCGTACGGAACCTTTTATCAGAACCCAGCAGTTTTCATATGAGTGAACCAACAGTTTCACATCTGTGGTCTTCTGATCGAGGTTGGCCGAGCAGAGACCTCCCCAGCACGGTTTAGCCAGATGTTCCAGATCTTTGCGCTCCAGATGTTGATGTTGTCCTCCTGAGCTCCTGTGGGCCTCATCATAAAACATCCGTTAATCTGGACCAGGAGTTCTGGACGATGCTGAACAGCGGAAGGATCAGAATCAGAACCAAAGTTCTGAGGCTTTCAGTCCGTCTTAACGTGTCTCTGTGTCCGTCGTCCTCCAGTTCCACCCCGGCCACCAGAGGAACCCGTCCAATCAGAGCAGCCTGGAGTCGGACTCGAACTACCCGTCTGTCTCCACCTCCGAGGTCGGAGACACCGAGGACTCCATCCCGCTGGTGGACGTGAGTCAGGGGGCGGGCTGCTCCTTCCGTTTTAAAGGTGCGTTCTGTAGGAATCCGGTAACTTCTGTGTGGTGCTGCTGGGTTTCCAGGAGATGGGCGTGGAGAAGGCTGCGATGGACATCAGTCTGTTCATGAAGCTGCAGAAACGAGTGAGGGAGCTGGAGACGGAGAGGAAGAGGCTGCAGGTCAACCTGGACAAGATGGAGGAGCTGGCCAAGCGCAAGGTGAGCGTTCTGCCTGCCGGCGGGAAGGTTCTGCTGCAGGGATAACTCATGTTCTTCTTTCTCTGAAGGGTCCTGAGCCCAAGAGCCCAACACCTGACGTGGAGGCGGCAGATCTGGCCTACAACAACCTCAAGGTACCTCAGAGGAACCTGCGCCATCTTTGCTGGGGCTGGTTAGAGTTTAGAACTTTATTATTTACTCAGAGAAAATTACTTGGATATTAAATGGTTGCTGATCTGAAATCTGGTTCTACAAACAGAAATCCAGCATCGGGAAGATATTCATGTAGCATGAAACGTTTGAACGTGCATTGAAACCAGCCTACAGGACAATGTTCTGTAGAACCGATCCAGTAATCCAAGGTCTGTGTGGGTAACGCTTGACTTATGCTTGATGCGTCCACACGGTCCAGTTGCATCATTTTAGCAACCACGCTCCCCTGCGCGGCGTCCGTGCGGACCATGTTTTCCGCACCGGAAACCTCTGAACTGTGGCTGCGCCGACAGTCCCGAGTGGAGAAACATGGCGGATAAGCAGGAGCTGCTCCTGGCGGAGGTTCGCAAAGACAAACATCTTAATGACAATAATGCCACCACCACACAGGTGTCGCCATGTTGCTACGAACATATGGCTGCCATAGGCGCCCTACACCGCCCCCTAGAGTCCAGCAGAATGTGGCTACAGTGGGTTCGAGCCGCGGGCCTGATTGCACGCGTCAGTTTTGCGCCTGGAATGCGTCAAGCTTAAACCAAGCTTTAGAGGCGTTAGGGTGATGGAGGTGTTTTCTGCTCAGATAACATCTCGTAGCTCGTTCCAGGGAGCCGCCGGTGACAGCAGACCAGACTGAGACCTCAGGTACAAACGGCACTTGTTCCTGAGAGACGGGGCTCTATAAACATACACAAACTAAGCAGATGCTACCAGGGGCTCTGAAACGCTTGAACTGATGATATTTTGTTCATATAATGTGTGAATGGAGTGAAACATTAAATGGTAATAATCAGGAAGAACCAAACTGCTACATTTGAGGCTTAAATAACCAGCAGGTCCGACCAAAGTCTGCCTTTGTTCATCTCTATCGAGACGGTCTTTGATCAGCAGATAACACGGGTGTGTCAGCTTGTTTGGTGTTGAGCGATTATTATTGTCCGTGTGTAAAAATGTGACACACCCACTGCTCACCTTACACCTCTCAGCACAACAGCGCACACTCACCTCCGGTCAAACCAGGCCTCACAGATGTGCTTCTCAATAAAATAATCGGTTACTGATTAGCTTTGAATTCTGGAATTAAATTCTTGTTACTGAGTGTGCGCTTTCCTCTTTCTGTGAAACTTAAACGTGTAAATAAACATAGAAAGCCTAAAATGGTGCCAACAGTGTGAAAAACAGTTTCAAGACCTGAAAATGACCCAGATAAAAAGCTCCTTTCATACTGGATGAGAGATGAGACTGACTTCCCTTTCCTGCATTTATTTCAACATTATTTACATTAATGTTGCAGCAGTGGAGCCATCTGGTGGTGGGGAAGAGGCGTGCAGCTGGGTGTCATCTGCTTGGGGTGAAACAGGCAACAATTTATAGGGTTGTTGATGGTGCAAAACTTTCTTTAATAAAGTTGTTAACAATGTAAAATAATTAGTTAATTGAATGTTCATTAATCTACAATAATGTATGAAAAATTTCTGTTGTAACAAGTAAAACCAGTTAGTTTTGATGGTAACAAGCTGCTTTTCTCAACAGAGACAGGAGCTTGAAACAGAGAACAAGAAACTGAAGAACGACCTGAACGAGCTGAGGAAGAGCATCGCCGAGCGAGCATCGCAGGACAGCTCGTCCAATGAGCTGCAGGACAGCTACAACCTGCTGCTCAGTCAGCTGAAGTCAGCCACTGAGGAGCTAGACGCCCGTAAGGAGGAGGTGCTTATCCTGAGGACTCAGATCGTGAGCAACGCCGAGCTGCAGGAGAAGAGCGAACGCATCGTGAGTCTCCAACATTCACTCAGTTTCAGAGGAAAGAGGATCAAATCTTTCCTGGCAAATCCCAACATCATCTGCATAGAGGTTTATATTTGCTGCTGCCTTTGCAGTGCAATACTATGGCTCTGTAGCATTCTGTATTCCTCTTTTTACAAGAATGTAACAGAAATATCTGCAGTCAGAGACATATAAGGCTGTTAATATGTCTTAATTTGCAGGTTTGGACATAAAGAAAGAGGAAAGAGTTTAAAATTATAAAAATGATGACAATTGATGAGATGAGTAACTATATTCCTGAAGTACATGTTAAGGTCCTGATAAGGCTTCACTTCTTCTTCCTAAACCTGATGGTGAAGATTTTTATCTCAAAGAAATCATTCGATAGCTCAGTGATTGCGTCCCGTTTGGATCACTGCAGCGTTTTGGATCAATACCTCAGCACGATGAATGAAATGCATGAAGCTGTGTGGTGTTCACATCTGAACGGTGTTTCCCTGTGTTTGTTGGACAGTTGAAGCTCTGAAAGGAAAACTCAGTTCAAATGTCCATGTTGTCCTCCATGTGCTCTCGTCCCCGTCTGACCAGGAAAGTGAGGTGGACGGAGGACTGAACCACAGCAAGGAGCCGGTGGACAAAGAGGAGGCCCTGAAAGCGTATCATGGACTGTGTGAGTCCAAGAAGTAAGTCCATGTCCTCCTCAGGACGTCCCCTAACAGAGACAGACTGTGGAGTCAGATTATAGCAGCTTTGTTGTATTTGCTTCATGTTGGACGGTTCTGGGTCATCTCTATTTTCTTCTGTCTCAATGCTCGGCTTCATCAACTGCTCTTCAGTCCTGATGTTCCTACAGTTGCTGACAGGTGCAAACGCGCTGCAAACGGCCAGTCAGGCTGCAAACGGCCAGACACACTGCAAACGCGCTGCAAACGGCCAGTCAGGCTGCAAACGGCCAGACACACTGCAAACGCGCTGCAAACGGCCAGTCGCGCTGCAAACGCGCTGCAAACAGCCAGTCAGGCTGCAAACGCGCTGCAAACGGCCAGTCGGGCTGCAAACGGCCAGACGCACTGCAAACGGCCAGACGCGCTGCAAACGCGCTGCAAACGGCCAGTCGGGCTGCAAACGGCCAGACGCGCTGCAAACGCGCTGCAAACGGCCAGTCGGGCTGCAAACGGCCAGACGCACTGCAAACGCGCTGCAAACGCGCTGCAAACGGCCAGTCAGGCTGCAAACGCGCTGCAAACGGCCAGTCGGGCTGCAAACGGCCAGTCGGGCTGCAAACGGCCAGACGCACTGCAAACGGCCAGACGCGCTGCAAACGCGCTGCAAACGGCCAGTCGGGCTGCAAACGGCCAGACGCACTGCAAACGCGCTGCAAACGGCCAGTCAGGCTGCAGTCGGGCTGCAAATGTGCAGCAAACGGCCAGTCGGGCTGCAAACGCGCTGCAAACGGCCAGACGGGCTGCAAACGGCCAGTCGGGCTGCAAACGGCCAGACGCACTGCAAACGCGCTGCAAACGGCCAGTCAGGCTGCAGTCGGGCTGCAAATGTGCAGCAAACGGCCAGTCAGGCTGCAGTCGGGCTGCAAATTTGCAGTAAACGGCCAGTCGGGCTGCAAATGGCCAGACGTACTGCAAACGCGCTGCAAACGGCCAGAAGCGCTGCAAACGCGCTGCAAACGCGCTGCAAACGCGCTGCAAACGGCCAGACGGGCTGCAAACGGCCAGACGCGCTGCAAACGCGCTGCAAACGGCCAGACGCGCTGCAAACGGCCAGTCAGGCTGCAAACGGCCAGTCAGGCTGCAAACGGCCAGACGCGCTGCAAACGCGCTGCAAACGGCCAGTCGGGCTGCAAACGGCCAGTCGGGCTGCAAACGGCCAGACGCACTGCAAACGCGCTGCAAACGGCCAGTCAGGCTGCAGTCGGGCTGCAAATGTGCAGCAAACGGCCAGTCGGGCTGCAAACGGCCAGACGGGCTGCAAACGCGCTGCAAACGGCCAGACGGGCTGCAAACGGCCAGACGCACTGCAAACGCGCTGCAAACGGCCAGTCGGGCTGCAAACGGCCAGACGCACTGCAAACGCGCTGCAAACGGCCAGAAGCGCTGCAAACGCGCTGCAAACGGCCAGTCGGGCTGCAGTCGGGCTGCAAATGTGCAGCAAACGGCCAGTCGGGCTGCAAACGGCCAGACGCACTGCAAACGCGCTGCAAACGGCCAGAAGCGCTGCAAACGGCCAGTCGGGCTGCAAACGGCCAGACGCACTGCAAACGCACTGCAAACGCGCTGCAAACGGCCAGACGCGCTGCAAACGCGCTGCAAACGCGCTGCAAACGGCCAGTCGGGCTGCAAACGGCCAGACGCACTGCAAACGCGCTGCAAATGGCCAGTCAGGCTGCAGTCGGGCTGCAAATGCGCAGCAAACGGCCAGTCAGGCTGCAAACGGCCAGACGGACTGCAAACGCGCTGCAAACGCGCTGCAAACGGCCAGTCGGGCTGCAAACGGCCAGAAGCGCTGCAAACGCGCTGCAAACGGCCAGTCGGGCTGCAAACGGCCAGACGCACTGCAAACGCGCTGCAAACGCGCTGCAAACGGCCAGTCGGGCTGCAAACGGCCAGACGCGCTCCAGACACGCCTCAGGTTCGAGATGAGAATAGATGAAGCAGCAGAGTAGATCTTTTGGTGTTCCAGATCAGAACAGCGGTCCAGACCAAACATCAGGAGCCGCGTTGGTTTGTAGGGTTTTGGACGGATGAGCTCTCAGACAGGTTTTTTAATGAAACTTGTGAAGCTGTTCCTCATGATGCTGCATTAATGTGACCATCTGCTGCTCTGTCCTCCTGTCTCTGTCTCTCTGCTGCTGGACACCAGTAACCTGCAGGACTGGTGTCTTCTGAACGAGGACGGGGAGTTGGGTCTGGCCTACCAGGGTCTGAAACAAGTAGCCAGGTGTCTGTGCTTCCTGCTAGCTTCTCCTCCCTCTGAGCTGTAGAGATCTGTGTGTGAGCGTGGCGTGGTGGAGCTCTGGTTCTGATGGGATGAAATGACCATCAGAACCTGGGTCGGTTCTGTCAGGCTGAGTGTTTATGGCGAGCTGACACCTCCTGGTGTTCTAACTGAGCTCCGTGGTCCACCAGGCTGCTGGAGGCCCAGCTGCAGACCCAGACCCGGCAGCACCGAGACGAGCTGGAGGCTCTGCACACCCAGATCGAGCTGCTGAAGGACGACATCGAGAAGAAGCAGGAGCTCCTGAACCACATGTCCTCTCTGTCTCCAGAGGCTAAGGTGGAGTACAGCGTCCAGCAGGAGCTCACGCGACTCACCAACAACAACCTGGTGAGGAACTTGGACCGCTGTGGACCCCAGAACACCACCATGGTCCAGTTCAACGATCCTGACCCGTTTCTATCTGCTCACAGGACCTCAAGGAGCTGGTGGAGAAACTGGAGAAGAACGAGAGGAAGCTGAAGAAGCAGTTGAGGATCTACATGAAGAAGGTCCAGGAGCTGGAAGGTATGAGGATGCTGTAGCCGCTGGGTGTCCATGGACATGTGCCTCTGGTCTTCTTCAGCTGACTCCATCTAAGCTTAGCTTCCGTTAGCTGTCCAGATGTTTTCATCAAAGATGGACAGATGTCGTCATGGAGACGTCTTCTCTCTGTTGACGTCTTCATGTCGACGTCCACGAAGGAGATGCTTCATCGACATTCTTAGCCAGATGTCTTCTCTAACAGACGTAGACATAAATGGACGTCTTCATGTCTTTAAAAGAGATGTCTTGGTGCTGATGTCAGTTTGCATTTCTGTCGGTCTCTCCCTGACTCTGGTTCTGGTTCTGGTTCTGGTCCAGCTGCTCAGGCTGCAGCTCAGACCAGGAACAGCAAGCAGGAGCTGATCCGCCAGGTGACCCTGCAGAGGAAGGAGAAGGACTTCGAGGGGATGCTGGAGTACCTGAAGGAGGACGAGGCCCTTCTCATCAAGACCCTCATCACAGGTGAGACCTTTACTGGACCTCACGGTTCTGACTGGAGACAGGACCAGGTGACGTGTCAGAACCTTCCTCCAATCATGAGTTGGTACTAGAACAAGAACATCTGACCTGGGTTCTCAGGTCTATGAGCGGTCCAGAACCGATGCTAGAGTTGGGTCGTCAGAACCAAACCGGACCTGTTTGTTGCCTGAAGGTTAAGTCTTCATGAAGCAGAACCAGAAGATGTTCAGAACCTAAGGTGTGTTGTTCCATCCTCAGACATCCGACCCAGCACGGTGTCGACCACCGTCCCCTGCCTGCCCGCCTACATCCTGTTCATGTGCATCCGCCACGCCGACTACATCAACGATGACCAGAAGGTGGAGTCTCTGCTCACCTCCACCATCAACGCCATCAAGAAGGTCCTGAAGGTCTGTTCAGCACACACACACACACACACACTCTACTGTGTGACCTGGCAGCCTGGTTCCAACCGTGTTCCTGTTGGTTCTGCAGAGGAACAACGACGACTTCGAGATGATGTCGTTCTGGTTGGCCAACAGCAGCCGCCTGCTGCACTGCCTGAAGCAGTACAGTGGCGAGGAGGTGAGCTCCTCAGCCTGAGGAACATCAGGAACGTCTTGCTGTCTCCTCATCTCTGAGATTATCTGTCTTGTTCTCCAGGCCTTCATGACCCAGAACACGGCCAAACAGAACGAGCACTGCCTGAAGAACTTTGACCTGGCCGAGTACCGGCAGGTTCTGAGCGACCTGTCCATCCAGATCTACCAGCAGCTCATCAAGGTGGCCGAGGGCATCGTCCAGCCCATGATCGGTGGGTTCCTGCTGGGTTCCTGCTGGGTTCCTGATGGGTTCCTGATGGGTTCCTGTTGGGTTCCTCCCAGGTTCCTGATGGGTTCCTGCTGGGTTCCTGATGGGTTCCTGATGGGTTCCTGTTTGGTTCCTCCCAGGTTCCTGCTGGGTTCCTCCAAGGTTCCTGCTGGGTTCCTCCCAGGTTCCTGATGGGTTCCTCCCAGGTTCCTGATGGGTTCCTGTTGGGTTCCTCCCAGGTTCCTGCTGGGTTCCTCCCAGGTTCCTGATGGGTTCCTGTTGGGTTCCTGATGGGTTCCTGTTGGGTTCCTCCCAGGTTCCTGATGGGTTCCTGATGGGTTCCTGTTGGGTTATCAGTTTCGGGTTTCAGTTACTCATTGGTCCGTCTGGGTTTCTGGTTTCTATCTGAATCATGAGGACCATTCATCAGGTTTGCTGGACCTGAAGGTTCTAACTAATGTCTCCGCCCTTTAGTGTCGGCCATGTTGGAGAGCGAGAGCATCCCGAGCCTGGCCGGAGTCAAGCCCATGGGCTACAGGAACCGCTCGTCCAGCATGGACACGGACGCGGACGGTCCCACCACCTACACCCTGCAGGGCCTGATCCGGCAGCTGAGCCAGTTCAACACCATCATGAGGGACCACGGAATGGACCCTGAGATCGTGGGCCAGGTGGTCCGCCAGCTCTTCCACTGCATCAACGCATTCACGCTCAACAACCTGCTGCTGCGCAAGGACGTCTGCTCCTGGAGCACAGGCATGCAGCTCAGGTACCGGATCAGAACCGTCTTTAAAGGGACAGTTTTTGTGATACTAAAGGAGCATTGGTCTATACTGGTACCAGACTGGAGGTCCAGGTCCAACTGGTGGAATCTGACTGCTGCCCCCTGTCTGTCGGTTCAGGTACAACACCAGTCAGCTGGAGGAGTGGCTCCGAGCCAACAACCTGTTCCAGAGCAAAGCTTCAGCCACGCTGGAGCCCATCATCCAGGCCGCTCAGCTGCTGCAGGTCAAGAAGAAGACGTCTCAGGACGCCGAGGCCATCTGCTCGCTGTGCACGGCGCTCACTGTGCAGCAGGTCAGTGTTGCAGCTCCGCAACGTCAGCAGCTGGACCTTCCTCACCTGAACCTGGGAGCTGAGCTCGTAATGGATTCTGGTAGCTGAAACGTGTTGACTCAGAAAGCATCTGAAACCATGTCTTGTTCAGTTTGAGGATCTTAGCGGCACCTGAAGATGGTTCCAGTTTAGTTTTACTACCCCAAAGGTTGGTCTATTCCAAGAACGTCCCGAATAGAAAGGTTAAAGTTGAAGGGAGTAGAAAACATCGGAATATCATAAACATTACAGTGGCAAAGATTTCATACGATGATGAAAGAGAAGCAGATAAAGCACAAAAAACTAGAACCAAGAACAGAACCGAGTGGAACTCCAGTCTCCTATTGGCTGAGGACGGTCAGCTGATGGAGCCGAGCTTAGAAGAGAAAAAATCAGAATGGACTTGTTTCTGGGACCTGGTTCTGATGATACTCAGCAGTCTTCTCACAGTTACCAGAATAAAAACCCAGTGGAACCAGTGTTTCTGACCTCTTCCTGTCTGATTCCCACAGATCGTGAAGATCCTGAACCTCTACACACCTCTGAACGAGTTCGAGGAACGAGTCACCGTGTCCTTCATCAGAAACATTCAGGTCAGTCCAAAACGGGTTCTGTTCGAGCCTTGGTTCATGAATGAAAATCATGCTGGTCCCAGTTCTAGCCCCAGTTCTAGTCCTGGTCCTAGTCCCTTGACCCAGTTCTAGTCCCAGTCCTAAGCCATTTTAGTCCCAGTCCTACTCCTAGTTCCAGTCCTAGGTCATCACTGTTCTAGTCCCAGTCCTACTCCTAGTCCCAGTCCTAGGCCACCACTGTTCTAGTCCTAGTCCCAGTCCTAGTCCCTGTCCTAGGCCACCACTGTTCTAGTCCCAGTCCTAGACCACCACTGTTCTAGTCCCAGTCCTAGACCCAATCCTAGTCCTAGTCCCAGTCTTAGGCCATCACTATTCTAGTCCTGGTCCTAGTCCGTTGACCCAGTTCTAGTCCCAGTCCTAGGCCACCACTGTTCTAGTCCTAGTCCTTGTCTCAGTCCTAGTCTCAGTCCTAGGCCGTTCTAGTCCCAGTCCTAGTCTCAGTCCTAGGCCGTTCTAGTCCCAGTCCTACTCCTAAACCCAGTCCTAGGCCACCACTGTTCTAGTCCCAGTCCTAGACCCAGTCCTTATCCGTTCTAGTCCCAGTCCTAGACCCAGTCCTAGTCCCAGTCCTAGTCTCAGTCCTAGGCTGTTCTAGTCCCAGTCCTACTCCTAAACCCAGTCCTAGGCCACCACTGTTCTAGTCCCAGTCCTAGACCCAGTCCTTATCCGTTCTAGTCCCAGTCCTAGACCCAGTCCTAGTCCCAGTCCTAGTCTCAGTCCTAGGCCGTTCTAGTCCCAGTCCTAGGCTAAGTCCTAGGCCGTTCTAGTCCCAGTCCTAGACCCAGTCCTAGTCTCAGTCCTAGTCTCAGTCCTAGGCCGTTCTAGTCCCAGTCCTAGGCTAAGTCCTAGGCCGTTCTAGTCCCAGTCCTAGACCCAGTCCTAGTCCGTTCTAGTCCCAGTCCTAGACCCAGTCCTAGTCCGTTCTAGTCCCAGTCCTAGACCCAGTCCCAGTCCTAGACCCAGTCCTAGTCCCAGTCCTAGACCCAGTCCTAGGCCATTCTAGTCCCAGTCCTAGGCTAAGTCCTAGGCCGTTCTAGTCCCAGTCCTAGACCCAGTCCTAGTCTCAGTCCTAGTCTCAGTCCTAGGCCGTTCTAGTCCCAGTCCTAGGCTAAGTCCTAGGCCGTTCTAGTCCCAGTCCTAGACCCAGTCCTAGTCCGTTCTAGTCCCAGTCCTAGACCCAGTCCTAGTCCCAGTCCTAGACCCAGTCCTAGGCCATTCTAGTCCCAGTCCTAGGCTAAGTCCTAGGCCGTTCTAGTCCCAGTCCTAGACCCAGTCCTAGTCTCAGTCCTAGTCTCAGTCCTAGGCCGTTCTAGTCCCAGTCCTAGGCTAAGTCCTAGGCCGTTCTAGTCCCAGTCCTAGACCCAGTCCTAGTCCGTTCTAGTCCCAGTCCTAGACCCAGTCCTAGTCCGTTCTAGTCCCAGTCCTAGACCCAGTCCTAGTCCGTTCTAGTCCCAGTCCTAGACCCAGTCCTAGTCCCAGTCCTAGACCCAGTCCTAGGCCATTCTAGTCCCAGTCCTAGGCTAAGTCCTAGGCCGTTCTAGTCCCAGTCCTAGACCCAGTCCTAGTCTCAGTCCTAGTCTCAGTCCTAGGCCGTTCTAGTCCCAGTCCTAGGCTAAGTCCTAGGCCGTTCTAGTCCCAGTCCTAGACCCAGTCCTAGGCCGTTCTAGTCCCAGTCCTAGACCCAGTCCTAGTCCGTTCTAGTCCCAGTCCTAGACCCAGTCCTAGTCCGTTCTAGTCCCAGTCCTAGACCCAGTCCTAGTCCCAGTCCTAGACCCAGTCCTAGGCCATTCTAGTCCCAGTCCCAGTCCTGGTCAGACATCTTCAACATGTTCTCCAAGTGAAGCAAGAACTCTGGGAGGACCTTTTGTGTCTGTGTCTCTGCAGAACATCCTGCAGGAGAGGAACGACGCCCCCCAGCTCCTGATGGACACCAAGCACACCTTCCCCGTCCTCTTCCCCTACACCCCCTCCGCCCTGAGCCTGGAGACCATGCACATCCCCGCCTCCCTGGGCCTGGACTTCCTCATCAGGGTGTGACGTCTCTGAGCTCCACAGACTCTCGTGTTCAACACCAACCTTGACTTCCTTCGCTTCCCTTCTTCCTGCTCTGCTCTGCTGGACCTCTGAGATGTTCCTCAGGTCCTCCAGCAGGTCCTCCAGCAGGTCCTCCAGCAGGTGCTCAGCTCTGGGCTGCGCTGCGGCCCGCATCTGCTCCGCTGTGTGTTTAGTTTATGTCTGAGGTTAGAGGAAGGGAGCAGGGTTAAAGGTCAGAGATGAGCTGCAGCCCCCCAGCCTCCAGGCGTTCCAGCAGATGTTGGACCTCTGGCTGGGAACCAGAACCTCCTCTCAGTTCGAGCAGAGCTTTAAACCAATCAGAACTCTCCCTCGTCCAGATGTCTCTGTAATCATGACCAACACGAACCAGAAGTTAACATAGTTTATCTGCAGCCTTTATTTTGACAGTCTCTGGTCTGCTTCCTGTGTGATTGCTCCAGCTTGTGGTGACGTTAGTGTGTAAAATATTTGAACCAGGTGTACTTTCTATGAGCTCTGTGTCTGCAGCCGCGGTAGACGATCCTCATCATCTGTAATAAAGATGACTCTGTCAGAGTTAAATATTATTTCTGTGTAAAATGGTTTCTATATAAAATGACTTTCAAAGGTTCAGTGATCGTGTTCTGGACCTCCATCCCATAATAGCTCCTGCTCCGTGCCCTGCATCGCCGCTCGCTGAGGAGCCAAACGGTAGACGGCTTGGTTCCAGTCTGAGAGTCTTCAGGCAGGCCGGTGGGACTGGTTGCCTCCGAGTGTCGGTGGCAGATTTGCTGAGCAGCAGTTTATCCAGGTGCTGATTTTATTCAGTTAAAAGCTCGACGGGCACGAAAAGGAACGAGAATGCGGAGCCACAGCAGTAGTAGCTATGTTACCCGTGGTTACCCCGCCGCCTCTGAGGTCGGGCGTGGAGACCCAACAGAACCAGCAGCTCTGGGTTGATTACGCCGTAATCACTGATGATCACCTGAGAACCACAGCAGAACCGGATGGATGTGGACCCAAAACCACAGGAGACACCCGGGCCAGAACCCTGCAGAACCCCCTCAGCCATAAATGCTTGTTTACAAGGAGCTGCAATACCTGGGACGTCCACCAGGTGCAGGTGATTCTACATGGAGTTTGATCCAAGTCCCTGTGGATCTGGTTCTGTCCAGTGTTTTGTGCACCGTGCGTTTCAGAACAGAACCACATCTGGACTCTGGTTCTGGACTCCTTCCAGCAGCTCTTATCCTGGAGAGGAATCAAGTTATGAAATCAAACATGGTTAAATGGAGCAAAGTTTCCTGACAGATTAAATAACTCCTGGACTGGTTGGTGGTGTTCCTCTGGGTTCTGGTCTGGTTCCTCTGGGATCTGGATCCTCCAGGTTGTAGAGCTTCAGATCTCCGACTCTTCATGTGTCTCGGTGGGTTCAGGTCCAGATCCGAATGTTCTGGAAGCAGCGAGCAGAGTGCTGGTACCACAGGATGGTACATGGTTACTACAGCAACTGATTCATGAGTAAAGCTCATATTTAAAAGGCTCTGAACAGAATTACATTTATTCTGATTCATTTTGACGCATAATGAATAATTTACCTGCCGAGACTCCACAGAGGATTTATTGATGGACCAGTTGGGCCGAACCAGGTACCAGTAGACTAACTGGTACCGTCACTGCAGAACTTTAAGTCTGATCATTTAATCTGGAAAGCTGGATGCAGTCCTAGACATTTCCTACGTTTCCTGAATGTTGCATGGTGTGCCACCTAACTATCTTTCAGAAGGGTTGCCTGTAGAGGGGTGTGAATACTTTTCTAAGAACCAGTTTAATAGGACAGGAATATGTGGGGAATCAGCTGGGTCGGACCGGACCCCAGCAGGGAGCCGACGGCGCCATCGGTCCATGTTCTGAACGGAGCCCTGATGATGACCATTGTTGATGAAGAGCATCGGGGGGCGGGGGGTATTCATGCAGGGCCCCCACCAGCCCAGTCCATGCAGGGCCCCCACCAGCCCAGTCCATGCAGGGCCCCCACCAGCTTCGAGAGGGAGCAGCCACAGAGCTACTGCAGCGTCTGGTTGGACGTCATTCTGAGGAATAGCCCGAACATGCTGGATCAGAACCGCTTCCTGACCTGGCCTGGACCTCGCTGACCCGGACCTCCCGCCCTGGTGCTCCTGGTTAGAGTCCGCAGAGGAACCAGCTGACCCACTTCTTCTCAATCAGAACCAACGTTGATCAACTCTGACCCGTCTCAGCGGAGCGCCTGTGAAGCAGGAACCCAGGAGGTTCCCACAGCAGCCTGCTGGCGGTTGGAGCAGCTGTGACCCACTGTGGGAGCCCCTCTGTGGGAGCCCCTCTGTGGGAGCCCCACTGTGGGAGCCCCACTGTGGGTTACCTGCCGCCCAGGTGCCACTCAGCTTCCTCAGCACAACAAGCATCCTGTGGGAGCCCACTGATACACCCCGAACCACAGCAGGGTTCTGCTTCTACGACCCGTTCTCAGGTCCGAACCATCTGGTGCTTCCATCGGTTCTGAGAGGTCCTGAGAGTCGGTGATCTGAACTCGAGGTTCTGTCCCATCAGAGGTTCTGGAAGAACTGAGTAGAACCAGATAGAAGTCCAGATTGAACAGAAGAACAGATGTTCTCAACATCGAGGGTTCGTCCCCGACTTCTGAAGTCGAGCACCTCAGGGGGGTCCAGGCCTCTGGGGGGGGTCCAGGCCTCTGGGGGGGGGGGGTCCAGACCTCTGGGGGGAGTCCAGGCCTCTGGAGGGGGGGGTCCAGACCTCTGGGGGGAGTCCAGGCCTCTGGAGGGGGGGGGTCCAGACCTCTGGGGGGAGTCCAGGCCTCTGGGGGGCCCCCAGGGACCCACTGGGAAGAAAAGGTCCACAGATCTCCAAACGAGTCGGCTGATGACCTCAGAGACCAGTGGAACCGTCCGGGTCTCGGTACCAGGCTGCTGGAGGCTGTCCTCCTGTCTCTAATGAGGAAGACATGTTGGCCCCCCAGGAAGGGGTCCAGGAGACACCCTGACCAGATGTCCAGGCCACTCCAGCAAGGATCAGCAGACCAGAACCAACATGGAACTGGTTTCTGGTACCGTTCTACTCCCAGTGATCAGTCAGACCCTGAGATACCTTCACTTCTCCACCTGAAGACATGTCCTGTCCAGATGCTTCCAGAACGGTGAGCCCCCACCCTCAGCAGACATCTTCACGAGGACGTCTCCTCACCCCAGCATGTCCAGATGGACGCTGACGCCGTTCTGATGAAGGACAGCCTCACTGCGGGGGGTGGAAGTTCTTCATCCTGGTGAGCCAAGTCTATCCTGGGGGGGTCCACAGATGACAATGATAATTCACACATCTATCTAGATAGATAATGTGTGTGTGTGTGTGTGTGTGTGTGTGTGTGTGTGTGTGTGTGTGTGCCATTCCACCCAGTCGTCTCTCCAGAGCTTCAGGAACCCTGATCATTCATGGAGCTTCTTTAGAAACCTGGACTGTGGACGCTGACGTTAGCGCTGCTGCTACATGGTTAGCATTGAGATGCTAGTCTAGGCTAGCATAGCTTCTCTGATAGGCCGACTGCTTTTAGCTCAACTTGAACACAACTGGAGTCTTTTCCAGCATCAGATCGGCTCTGGAAGCAGAAATTAACCCCCAGAGGAGCCGCTGCTTAGTTGTCCATCGCTGTCGTTAGCGGATGTTGCTTTTGCGTCATAATTTCTGGTGTACCAGAAACACAATACAAAGGTTCCGGGTCGGGACTTTTGTATGCAAAAAGAAAAATGTGATTAACTGAGTTAAAAATTTGACCGTGTTAAAATCAATTGACTGAAGTGTTTGATGTGTTGAGATTTATTTTTTGGTTGGCCTTTGATGACCTTTGAACTGCCCAGTGGAGATATATCAGTAAACTTGCCCCACCCCCACTTATTACCACCAATATAAATCAAACTCTCAGTCAGATTCTCCAGGGACCAGAAAGTCCTTGTTGAGGGACCCAAACCCTCAGACTGTCAGACCCCCAAAGGGCTCCTCAGGGCCCCGGGCCCTGCATGTTCTGGGTGAGCCCCTGCTGCAGATGCTCAGTGTGAGCCGTTATTCGATTAACAGAAGGAGGATCAGCAGACATTTATCATCAGGCTGCCAGGATCGGAAGGTCCAGAGAAAAGCACTGAAGCCCATCAGAACCTGAGCAGAACTGCTGACCCAGAACGCTGTGGGAGTCCTCCAGCAGGGGGTGCTGTCTCTGTGTCGGTGGAGATCAGAGGCTTCCTGTGGTCACCCCCAGCCCGCTGCTGGTCCTCCTGAGGCGGAGCTGCAGCTCTGACAGGAACATCTGCTTGTTGTTGTCGGAGGATGACGCTCGGCTCGGATGGAGGAAGAGGATGTGGTGACGAGTCATTTCTCAACAAGTCGAACCCCGCTTGCACGACGTGCATCACCTTTCTTCAGAAATTCAGCAGCAGGTTAGAAGCTGCAGGCGGCCTGATGAAGCCGAGGAGGAGCAGCAGGAAGCGGAGCTGCAGCCGCATTCATGTGGCGGCTGCAGCTCCGCTTCGAACGCTCCCCAGCTTGCGGCTCCGCTCAGCTCCAGCGCCAGGAGATGCCACCCTGCGCCTCCACCGGCGGCGGAGCCCGGAATACACTTCCGTCTCCCAGCACATGCATGTTCATGAAGGAGCTCCTCCTGCTGCTGCTCCTGCTGCTAAACCTGCTGCTGCTGCTCCTGCTGCTGCTCCTCCTGCTGCTCCATCCTGCAGCTCCACCTGCAGCTCCACCTGCAGCTCCTCCTGCTGCTCCTCCACATGCTACTCCTCCTGCAGGTCTTCCTGCTGCTCCTCCTGCTCCTCCACCTGCTGCTCCTCCTCCTGCACCTCCACCTGCTGCTCTTCCTGCTCCTCCTCCTGCTGCTCCTCCTGCTGCTCCACCTGCTGCTCCTTCTGCAGCTCCTCCTGCAGCTCCTCCTGCTGCTCCTCCTGCAGCTCCTCCTGCTGCTCCATCCTGCTGCTCCTCCTCCTGCTGCTCCACCTGCAGCTCCACCTGCTGCTCCTCCTGCTGCTCCTCCTGCTCCTCCTCCTGCTGCTCCTCCTGCTGCTCCACCTGCTGCTCCTTCTGCAGCTCCTCCTGCTGCTCCATCCTGCAGCTCCTCCTGCAGCTCCTCCTGCTGCTCCTCCTGCAGCTCCTCCTGCTGCTCCATCCTGCTGCTCCTCCTGCTGCTCCACCTGCAGCTCCACCTGCTGCTCCTCCTGCTGCTCCACCTGCAGCTCCACCTGCTGCTCCTCCTGCTGCTTCACCTGCAGCTCCACCTGCTGCTGCTCCTCCTGCTCCATCCTGCTCCTCCTCCTGCTGCTCCACCTGCTGCTGCTCCACCTGCTGCTCTTCCTGCTGCTCCACCTGCTGCTCCTCCTGCAGCTCCACCTGCTGCTGCTCCTGCAGCTCCACCTGCTGCTCCATCTTGCTCCTCCTCCTGCAGCTCCTCCTGCTGCTCCATCCTGCTGCTCCTCCTCCTGCTGCTCCTCCTGCTGCTCCATCCTGCTGCTCCTCCTGCTCCTCCACATGCTGCTCCACCTTCTGCTGCTCCTCCTGCTCCTCCACCTGCAGCTCCACCTGCTGCTCCTCCTGCTCCTCCTCCTGCTCCTCCTCCTGCTGCTCCACCTGCTGCTGCTCCTCCTGCTCCATCCTGCTCCTCCACCTGCTGCTTCACCTGCTGCAGCTCCACCTGCTGCTTCACCTGCTGCTGCTCCTGCTCCTCCTCCTGCTCTGCTCCTCCTCCTGCTGCTCCACCTGCTGCTTCACCTGCTGCTGCTCCTGCTCCTCCTCCTGCTCCTCCTCCTGCTGCTCCACCTGCTGCTCCACCTGCTGCTGCTCCACCTGCTGCTTCACCTGCTGCTTCACCTGCTGCTGCTCCTGCTGCTCCTCCTGCTGCTCCACCTGCTGCTCCACCTGCTGCTGCTCCACCTGCTGCTCCATCTTGCTGCTCCTCCTGCTCCTCCACCTGCTCCTCCATCTTGCTGCTCCACCTGCTGCTTTACCTGTTGCTCCTAATCCTGCTGCTCCACCTGCTGCTCCACCTGCTGCTGCTCCACCTGCTGCTTCACCTGCTGCTTCACCTGCTCCTCCTCCTGCTGCTCCACCTGCTGCTCCACCTGCTGCTGCTCCACCTGCTGCTCCATCTTGCTGCTCCTCCTGCTCCTCCACCTGCTCCTCCATCTTGCTGCTCCACCTGCTGCTTTACCTGTTGCTCCTAATCCTGCTGCTCCACCTGCTCCATCCTGCAGCTCCTCCAGCACCTCCACTTGCAGGTCTTCCTGCTGCTCCTCCTGCTCCTCCACCTGCTGCTCCTCCTGCTGCTCCTCCTGCTCCTCCACCTGCTGCTCCTCCTGTTGCTTCACCTGCTGCTCCTCCTGCAGCTCCACCTGCTGCTCCTCCTGCAGCTCCACCTGCTGCTCCATCTTGCTCCTCCTCCTGCTGCTCCTCCACCTGCAGCTCCTCCTGCTGCTCCATCCTGCTGCTCCTCCTCCTGCTGCTCCACCTGCAGCTCCACCTGCTGCTCCTCCTGCTGCTTCACCTGCTGCTCCACCTGCTGCTGCTCCACCTGCTGCTCCTCCTGCTGCTCCACCTGCTGCTGCTCCACCTGCTGCTCCTCCTGCAGCTCCACCTGCTGCTGCTCCTGCAGCTCCACCTGCTGCTCCATCTTGCTCCTCCTCCTGCAGCTCCACCTGCTGCTTTACCTGCTGCTCCTCCTCCTGCTGCTCCTCCTGCAGCTCCTCCTGCTGCTCCATCCTGCTGCTCCTCCTGCTCCTCCACATGCTGCTCCACCTTCTGCTGCTCCTCCTGCTCCTCCACATGCTGCTCCACCTGCTGCTCCTCCTGCAGCTCCACCTGCTGCTGCTCCTGCAGCTCCACCTGCTGCTCCATCTTGCTCCTCCTCCTGCAGCTCCACCTGCTGCTTTACCTGCTGCTCCTCCTCCTGCTCCTCCACATGCTGCTCCACCTGCTGCTCCTCCTGCAGCTCCACCTGCTGCTGCTCCTGCAGCTCCACCTGCTGCTCCATCTTGCTCCTCCTCCTGCTGCTCCACCTGCAGCTCCACCTGCAGCTCCACCTGCTGCTCCTCCTGCTCCTCCTCCTGCTCCTCCACCTGCTGCTTCACCTGCTGCAGCTCCACCTGCTGCTTCACCTGCTGCTGCTCCTGCTCCTCCTCCTGCTCCTCCTCCTGCTCCTCCTCCTGCTGCTCCACCTGCTGCTTCACCTGCTGCTGCTCCTGCTCCTCCTCCTGCTCCTCCTCCTGCTGCTCCACCTGCTGCTCCACCTGCTGCTCCAGCTGCAGCTCCACCTGCTGCTGCTCCACCTGCTGCTCCACCTGCTGCTTCACCTGCTGCTCCACCTGCTGCTCCACCTGCTGCTCCTCCTGCAGCTCCACCTGCAGGTCTTCCTGCTGCTCCACCTGCAGCTCCACCTGCTGCTCCTCCTGCAGCTCCACCTGCAGGTCTTCCTGCTGCTCCACCTGCTGCTCCTCCTGCTGCTCCACCTGCAGCTCCACCTGCTGCTCCTCCTGCAGCTCCACCTGCAGGTCTTCCTGCTGCTCCACCTGCTGCTCCTCCTGCTGCTCCACCTGCAGCTCCACCTGCTGCTCCTCCTGCTGCTCCACCTGCAGGTCTTCCTGCTGCTCCTCCTGCTCCTCCACCTGCTGCTCCTCCTGCTCCTCCTCCTGCAGCTCCTCCTGCTGCTCCATCCTGTTGCTCCTCCTGCTCCTCCACATGCTGCTCCACCTGCTGCTGCTCCTCCTGCTCCTCCACCTGCAGCTCCACCTGCAGCTCCACCTGCTGCTCCTCCTGCTGCTGCTCCTGCTGCTTCACCTGCAGCTCCACCTGCTGCTCCTCCTGCTGCTCCACCTGCAGCTCCACCTGCTGCTGCTCCACCTGCTGCTGCTCCACCTGCTGCTTCACCTGCAGCTCCACCTGCTGCTCCTCCTGCTCCTCCTCCTGCTGCTCCACCTGCTGCTCCTGCTGCTTCACCTGCTGCTCCTCCTGCTGCTCCTCCTGCTCCTCCTCCTGCTCCTCCACCTGCAGCTCCACCTGCTGCTCCTCCTGCTCCTCCTCCTGCTGCTCCTCCTGCTGCTCCACCTGCAGCTCCACCTGCTGCTGCTCCACCTGCTGCTCCACCTGCTGCTCCTCCTGCAGCTCCACCTGCTGCTGCTCCTGCAGCTCCACCTGCTGCTCCATCTTGCTCCTCCTCCTGCAGCTCCACCTGCTGCTTTACCTGCTGCTCCTCCTCCTGCTGCTCCTCCTGCAGCTCCTCCTGCTGCTCCATCCTGCTGCTCCTCCACATGCTGCTCCACCTTCTGCTGCTCCTCCACCTGCAGCTCCACCTGCAGCTCCACCTGCTGCTCCTCCTGCTCCTGCTCCTCCTCCTGCTGCTCCACCTGCTGCTGCTCCTCCTGCTCCATCCTGCTGCTCCACCTGCTGCTCCACCTGCTGCTGCTCCTGCTCCTCCTCCTGCTGCTCCACCTGCTGCTCCACCTGCTGCTCCAGCTGCAGCTCCACCTCCTGCTGCTCCACCTGCAGCTCCACCTGCTGCTGCTCCACCTGCTGCTCCTCTTGCTGCTCCACCTGCTGCTCCACCTGCAGCTCCACCTGCTGCTCCTCCTGCTCCTCCTCCTGCAGCTCCACCTGCAGGTCTTCCTGCTGCTCCACCTGCAGGTCTTCCTGCTGCTCCTCCTGCTCCTCCACCTGCTGCTCCTCCTGCTCCTCCTCCTGCAGCTCCTCCTGCTGCTCCATCCTGTTGCTCCTCCTGCTCCTCCACCTGCAGCTCCACCTGCAGCTCCACCTGCTGCTCCTCCTGCTCCTCCTCCTGCTCCTCCACCTGCAGCTCCACCTGCTGCTCCTCCTGCTCCTCCTCCTGCTGCTCCACCTGCTGCTCCTCCTGCTGCTCCACCTGCAGCTCCACCTGCTGCTGCTCCACCTGCTGCTCCACCTGCTGCTCCTCCTGCTCCTCCTCCTGCTGCTCCTCCTCCTGCTGCTCCACCTGCTGCTGCTCCTGCTGCTTCACCTGCTGCTCCTCCTGCTCCTCCACCTGCTGCTCCTCCTGCTCCTCCTCCTGCAGCTCCTCCTGCTGCTCCATCCTGTTGCTCCTCCTGCTCCTCCACATGCTGCTCCACCTGCTGCTGGTCCTCCTGCTCCTCCACCTGCAGCTCCACCTGCAGCTCCACCTGCTGCTCCTCCTCCTGCTGCTCCACCTGCTGCTCCTCCTGCTGCTCCTCCTGCTCCATCCTGCTGCTCCTCCTGCTCCATCCTGCTCCTCCACCTGCTGCTTCACCTGCTGCTGCTCCTGCTCCTCCTCCTGCTCCTCCTCCTGCTGCTCCACCTGCTGCTCCTCCTGCTGCTCCAGCTGCAGCTCCACCTGCTGCTGCTCCACCTGCTGCTGCTCCTGCTGCTTCACCTGCTGCTCCACCTGCTGCTGCTCCTCTTGCTGCTCCACCTGCTGCTCCACCTGCTCCTCCACCTGCAGCTCCACCTGCTGCTCCTCCTGCTGCTGCTCCTGCTGCTTCACCTGCAGCTCCACCTGCTGCTCCTCCTGCTGCTCCACCTGCAGCTCCACCTGCTGCTGCTCCACCTGCTGCTGCTCCACCTGCTGCTTCACCTGCAGCTCCACCTGCTGCTCCTCCTGCTCCTCCTCCTGCTGCTCCACCTGCTGCTCCTGCTGCTTCACCTGCTGCTCCTCCTGCTGCTCCACCTGCTGCTCCTCCTGCTGCTCCTCCTGCTCCTCCACCTGCTGCTGCTCCTGCTGCTTCACCTGCTGCTCCTCCTGCTGCTCCACCTGCTGCTCCTCCTGCTGCTCCTCCTGCTGCTCCTCCTGCTGCTGCTCCTGCTGCTTCACCTGCTGCTCCTCCTGCTGCTCCTCCTGCTGCTCCTCCTGCTGCTGCTCCTGCTGCTCCACCTGCTGCTCCTCCTGCTGCTCCACCTGCTGCTCCACCTGCTGCTCCTCCTGCTGCTTCACCTGCTGCTGCTCCTCCTGCTGCTGCTCCTCCTGCTTCACCTGCTGCTCCTCCTGCTGCTCCACCTGCTGCTCCTCCTGCTGCTGCTCCTGCTGCTGCTCCTGCATCTCCTCCTGCATCTCGCTGGGCTTCAGCTGCAGGATGCTGGGGAGGAGCCCTGCAGGCGTCTCCTGCAGCCTGTCTTGAGGAGCAGAAGCTGCTTGGAGCTGCAGCTTCTTTGTGCTCAGATATAAAAACGTTTCCCTGTAACAACATGAACTAAACGCTGCTGTTCTTTATTTCGCCTCATGAGACTGAAAGCTTTCAGTTTGAAGATGAAAACACATTTCTGCTCAATCTGTTTATCATTTACTCCTCGGGTCTATTAAATTAAACATCTGACAGTTTGTCCAGTATAACTATGTTTCAGGATTAAATTAGGCCGTTACTGGTTAGAGTCCCAGTTTGTCACTTCCTTTATGGCTTCAGCTCATAAATCGTACTTTGAATCATTTCTGCAGCAATTCCAGCAGAAATCTGTGGTTTTGACTTTCAGGCTGTCCGGTTTGAAGCTGCACACCTTTAAAGCCTTTTCTCCCCTGTGTGATCATGTGACCCAGGCCCCCCAGGGCCGCCCAGGCCCCCCAGGGCCGCCCAGGCCCCCCAGGGCCGCCCAGGCCCAGGCCTCCAGATCTACTGCCCTGCAGCGTTTACATCCATCCCTGCTTCTGCACACCCGATTCACAGGAACTGCCCCCCCCCCAGGCCTCTGCACAGCTCAAGCACGACGAGCCAGGCGTGTGGGAGCAGGTTGCAGGCTGGTGGCTCTCCGGGACCCGGCTCGGGGCCCCTGAGCTAACCAGTGAGTTATGGTTATGAGATCCAGAAGAACATCTTGTCTGTAAACAGGTGGTTCATCAGATTCCCATCAGAACCTGAGAGGGAGGCAACCAGAGACACCAAACCACAGCTGAAGATGTTTTCGATGCTGAGCGGAGATAGGAACCTCAGCCGTGTGGTTTGATGGGGGCGGGGTGAGCTTCTCCTCCCAGGGCTGCAGCAGCAGCAGGAGCGGCCCAAACACCAGGTTCTGGTCAGTGGAGAAGGAACCGAGAACCTCCTCCCTGACCCACACAAGAGCTTGAGTTCCTCCTCTGCCTCCAGGATTTTCTCCAGTCCGTCTCCTGAACCCTGAAAACAGCACGGTAACCACAGCAACCACCCACGCACGCATTCGAGAGCTCGCCACCCCCCCCAACCCGCTGGGCCCAGTTCCTCCCACTGACTCACTTCACAGAACAACCTGCAGACGTGCTGTGCTGCTCCCCGCCCGGGTCTCTGGACTGCTTTCAACAAGCTCAGAGTTCAGTCGTTGCCTTGTTGACGAACCGTTAGAATTGTGGGAGAAGCTGTAAAACAGCAACAATATCAGAAAACATGGTTTCAGTAAACTTCCTTTTATCAGGAAGCTGCAGTTTTATTTTATTTTTGCAGCATTTTCCCTTCATCGTGTTCATAGTGGTGAACTGGCTGCTGGTGGGTCGGGGGTCACAGAAGGGTGCAGATCTGGATCAGAGGCCAACAATTGTTGCAATTGACAATGGATCATTTTTACACTTGTTTTTATATTTAACCGTAAATAAAATAAGATTTGGTCGCTGTGAAATGTGCAGTAATATATCCAGACTGTGTATGTGCCGTTTTACAGTGAATTTCTACCGTCTCTGCACCGGGTGGGTCATTGGCATGTTTTGGTTTACAAGGGTCTTCTTATATTGATGGCGTCTCATCGTCCGTCTTTAACGGTGAACAGCGCGGCCTCCGGCCTCGGGATCCAGACCTTTTAAATGTTGCGCTTCCTCACGTCAGAAAACAGGAAGGAGGTGGAACGTTTGAGCTTTTTCTGCTCCAACCTCGTGGAACGGTCTGTAAACCGAGAACTCTGGTCTCCGAAAGTGTTTCACACCACAGCAGCCCTCCTCATGTTCACGTTGCAGAAGTGCAGCTGCTTTCCTGGAGTCTGCATGGTGACTGCATGTCTCTGTTTGCTGGACTGTGTGTAACTGGAAGCTTTTAGCTGCGGCCTGTCTTCAGCAGCTCTCTGTTGGAAAACAGATCTTTTGATCTCAGTGCAACAAACCTGGTGAAATAAACATTAATTCATTGAGCTGCCGCTGCTGTAAATCTAGATTTTCCTGAAGTTGGTCCCATAGTAACATTTTCTGTCTGCTCTGATGAGGCCGAACATAAACGGGTCCAAACACTGATCTGAAGCATCTGAAGCTCCAGGTGGTTCCATATTTCAGCAGAAGCCAGAATCATGATGCTGATAATAACCCATCTCCATCCCATATGGGGCCCATTTATAGCTGATCTATATTCATATTTAGGTCAGGAGGTTTTCTGATGGAACATCATCTGACCTACAAACATGGCAGAACCTCCTCCTGGAGGCAGCTGCAGCTCTTCAGCTTCTCTACATGTTGGAGGTTCAGGTGCAGCAGAGATGCAGCTTGGTCCAGAACTACGGCTCCAGAACCAGAACCGCTGAACAGCCTGAGCTGGTGGTAAATTCAGGATCAGTGGAAACAGGAAACTTTGAACGAGGTTCCTCGACAGACCAGATGAGGTCTCAAAGAGGCCTGGAGCAGCGCCCCCTGACCCTCCGCCTCGTCTCTGCTGCGTCCAGGCGGCAGCCAAGCTTCCCACCATGTGCTGCTGTTTTTCTGACCTTTCCGGTTTCAACGACAACAGATTTTGGTTTTAGTGAGACATCGATCTCTTCATAACCAGTTTCAGTGACAGATGGCTGCATCCTGGGAGCACTAAGCAGCGTTATAGCAGATCCTTCCTCCCAGCAGCTGGTAGACTCTAGAACCATCACTGCTCCCAACAAACCCAGTAAGTGTTCACACCCCCGCTGGGTATTTACACATCTCTCTTGCTGCACAGTCTTTAGTTTGTTCATACATTATAAATGGTCTGTTGTCTTCTTAATACACATTTATTAAAATGATCCCACTCAGTTGCACATTCCTTGGACTGTCACTGTTTTGATATCGGCTCAGCATGTTTCGGTTAGAATCTTCTCCTTAATGCTTAGCATGTTCTTCATTGTTTTGTTCAATCCGTTTTCACCTGAATGTTGCCGTTCTGTTCTATTTATAGCTCATGACAACCAGATGCTGCTGTGCCGGTTCCGTTCTCTGGCCGTTCAACGCCTCCAGAGGGAACCGGCAACCAGTCAACCTCCTCCGAGGTTTTCTTCATCTGCACTCCGAGGTGAACGCTGAAACGCTCTCAGAGGGGCCCTACAGGTGGACTGACCAGGGACAAACAGAACCAAGAAGATGGGCCCGGTTGGGTTGGCCAGAACTGGACCAGCCTGTTGTTTTTAGCTTCCGTGATGTTCTTCACGCCACAGCAGGACGGTTCGGTTCTGAAACTCCAGCAGCCTCAGCGTTGGACTGAAGACGGGTCAGAACTCGGACCATCACAACAACAAACTTTGCTGGATGATAGATTGTCCCAGAAACATTGTGATAAATGATGATGTTGTTTTGAGGCCATTTTCAAGTAGCATAATGGTCGTGGCATCATAATGCACACACACCCTCTGGAAGATCAATAAACCTTCATTTCTAACAAATATTAAACATTGGAAGTGCAAGACATTTGGCATATCTGAAATAAATAAACAAAACAACTGAAACAACAAAGAAACTGGATCCTGAAGTCACTGGAAACAAAACCGTCCCTTAACAAAGGGTCTGGTTGAGGCCGATGCATCAGCCTGAGGCCTGCTGTCTTCCAGTCTTTGGCAGAAGGAGCGACGGACGACAAAAACAGTCAATCAATGGAAAGTTTCACGCTTATTTTGTCTGATCATGCGATGTATTGATTTATTTCTCATGGTGACGGGCTTGGACAGAACCGCCAGTCCTGTTTCCAGCCTCGGCTCCCGTCAACGTTTATCTCTCCTCCTCCTTTTCCTCTTCATGGCGGTTTTCACTCTGCGGGGCGTTCAGGGGAAACTGTTTTCTTGACCATCTAGTCCTGGGTGAAGTTCTGACCTTCAGATGAAAATGTTCTGGAATAATCCGGTATTTTTCTGCTCCGTTTGTAGCGAAGCTGTAAACCAGCGGCTCGTTGTGTGAAAAAGACTTTCAGTGACTGGAGGGAAGGAGGACTTGGGTCACATGACTCCTGTGCTGGTTTTGATTGGCTGTTGAGACACAACGATGCGTTCAAGGACAGAATCCGTCTTTATCTCATGTGCTCCTCTTCCCGCTTGGTTCTTTGTAAACAAGATGTTCTACTGGTTCTGGTAACCGACCCGATCAGTCAGCAGCCAAGAGGCGTCCAGGCTGGTTCTGACCCGATTCTGGTTCTAGTAGTTCAGCTGCTGACTGGCTCCGGGAGAATCGTTCAGTTCACCTCTGAACAGTTCAGTTCAGGCTCCCTGACAGAACAGTTCACCTGCAGACGCCGCTCGCTGACACTGATCCGGCTTCAGGGATGAAGACATCACAGAGACGTTTCCTGAGCTTTAAGTGAACCAGAACCAGAACCGGAACCAGACTCTGCTCTGCCGGCCGTCTCCGGGTCCGCTCGGACCCCAGACCGGTTCTGTGGAACCGGCATTTTAAAGCCGAACCCTGTTGGTTTCGATGAAACCCTTCATCCTCCCAGAACCTCCAGCACCGACCCGGTTCTCCTCTCCCTCTGCTCTTCCTGCGCCCCAGTCTTCCCAGCACGCCGTGCCGCGAGCTGCAGCGAGGAAGCAGAACCAACCACGCCGAGGCCGCAGCCTGCAGGGAGACGCGTCCATGGAAACAGAACCACGGAGGACCCAGCAGAACCGAAGCTGAAAGGAGAAGCTGAGGCCTGAGCAGCAGCTGGGGCTGGTCATGTGACCACGCTCCAGGTGCCAGACGTCCTGTTTTCACCGGCGGGGGCTGCGGCTGCTCGTAACTCGGCTCGCTGCGTTCAGGCTGGCCTCATTTCAAAACAAACCAGATCAGAGCAGACAGGAAGTGGTTTGTAGGTCGGGGTTAGGCTCGGAGCCGGTTCCTGCTGCAGCCGGGTTCTGCTCGCTGATTGTTGTCGAAGATAACTTTTATTTTTATACAACAGTGTGGTCTCACTTATTGATCGCATCATGTGACCAAACCACCAGTTCTGCTATTTTTGGTTCCGATTCAGTTTCAGATGAATTTATTTTCACGTCTGAAGGTAAAACTAATCAGCAGAACCTGAACCAGAACCTCCTGGCTCCAGTTGGTCCCTGCAGGTTCTGTCTTCTCTGCAGGGCTGCTTCAGCTCTCTGCGTGTAATCGGGCCGATTTCTGGACTTTAACTAGGCCGTTCTGTTGCAGATCTGCAGCTGGTTTTGGATTCTGGTTCTGTTGATGACCCAGTTTGGACCCAACTTCAGACTTTGGTCTTCAGAGGAGATCCTGGTCTAATCAGAGGCCCAAAAATGAGCCCACATCATCACTCCTCCACCGCCGTGCTGCACAGCTAGAATGAGGAGTGTGGTTCTGTCCGTCCCTCATCCAGAGGCAGCTCTGCTAACCTCAGCCCTGCTGCCATCTTGTTTCTAGAGAGACGAGGCTTTCAGTGTCCTGAGCTTTGACCTCCAACCTGCTAACTGAGGCCTGTAGAGTCAGAGGAGCTCTGGGGTTGCTGGTTGTTTCTCTGAGCTTCATGACCTCTGAACCCTCCGTGGGCCGCGCTCCGCGTGGTGCTGACGCCCACCTGGCTGCAGTCAGAGAGGAAGGCCTCAGGTTTCGGTCTAAATGTGTCTCCTGTTTGGAGGGGAAGTCAGAGGCAGAGGCGTGAGCACACAGAAGTCGTATTTTTGGTCGACGTGTTAAATCTGTCAGCAGAAAAGTGATGTTGAGCTTGGCTTCCTGCGTCCTTCTGCTTTCAGCCGAAGTGAGGCTGCAGCAGGTAGAAAGTCCCTGATGAATCATCAGGATGACGTGAAGCTGCTTCTGTCTCAGGAACAAAAGCTTCACATCTGCTGTCCAACAAGTCGACTTTCTGCTTATCAAGATGTTTTCTGATCCACAAACATCCTGTGAGCAGAAACCTCAGTGAACCCAACACCTCCCTCCTTCCTCTGCAGGGTGGCCCCTCCTCCTCCGGCTGAAGGCAGCGCCGCTGCGCCGCTGCAGCAGTGCAGAGCGAGCAGAGAACAGGTGAGTTCGTGGCAGCTGGATGGAGAGCTGCTGAGAAGATGCTGCCTGGCTGGAGGATCCCCCCGCTGCCGCTGCCGCTGCTGCTGCTGCTGCTGGGGGCGGCTGGGGCCCGGGCCCAGAGCGGAGACGGAGACCCGGACTCAGGTGAGACCACCTGGACAAAGCTGGGCGGAACCACTTTGATCCAAAACGGCTGCTGCAGAAAGGATCTGTGAGAAGCTCTGGTTCTGTTCTGGCTCAGTTCTGGCTCAGTTCTGGCTCCGGGGTTCTGAACTGAGAGGCAACCGGGCCTCAGAGAGCAGAACCAGGAACAGCAGCAGCCTCGGAGGTTCTGAGGCTTGTTGTTGAGATGTTATCAGGCGTCGCGTCGAGGAGCTGCAGGAGGTGTGAAACCTGCTGAGAGCGGTTCTGCTCCGGTCGGGTCGGAGGTTGGTTCCTGTCTAGATGCTATCGGGTTCTCTTCAACGTTTCTGCTCCTCGGGCAGAACCTCGGTCCAGCCGGGCTCAACATGTTCTGAGCTTTGTGACTGGGTCAGTGATTTGGACCCTGTGGATGCAGAGGTGCTGATTAGACCGGAGGCCATGCTCGGTCCGGTTCTGCCAGGAGGCGCGAACCCATTGGGCCACAGCGATGAGCCGCAGCGGACTCGGTCCGTAGAACCAGGTCAGAAACGGTACGGACTCAGCTGGTGTCAACTTTCTGGCCCAAACTGGTTCTGAAACATCAGAATGAGTCCAGAAACAAGTCCAGCAGAGACCATGAGGAGGTTCTGGTGGAGCTCTGAACAGCTTTAGATCCAACTGGACCAAACCAGCAGATGTTCTTCAGCTCCACGGTTCAAACAGCTGCAGGACCACAGAACTCCGGGCCCACCTGATCTGATCTCATCCAGAACTTTAACTGATGTCTGTGATTAACCTGGTTCTGTTTCCTGCCAGAACTCGGGCTCATCTGCAGCTCTCACATCAGCACCACGGTGAACAATCTGACCTGCCAGCTGCTGGGACGCAGCGGCGACGAGGACGACGAGGACGGGGACGCCATTGAGAAGATGACCGTGTGGTAAACTTCTCTCCTCCAAGCTGCTCCTTCCTGCAGCCTCCAGCTGCAGCTGCTGACAGAACCTTCTGCTCCTCTCTTCAGCCAAGTCAGGCTGGTGAACACCAAGAGGAAGGAGAAATGTCTCAAAGTTAATGGAAACACGGTGACATCAGAACATCTGTCTCCTTTGTCTCCTGTGAACGTGACCGTCCACCGGAAGGGAGGAGGCCAGGTTTCAGCGATGGTCCACCTGCAGAAGATAGGTGAGCACGGCACAAGTCCAGAACCAACATCAGGAGGTTCTACTGGGCGTCTCTGTCCCAGAACATCACATGGTGTCCAGGAGAGGAAAATGATTCATGAGCTTCAACATTTAGTGAAAAAAAAAAAATCTAAAATATGCCCCTTTACTCTGACACCCTGAAACATAAACCAGAGCTGCTTAATGTATAGCATTATCCCTAAACCACAGCTGAACATGGTGGAGGCAGCATCATGCTATGGGAAGATGGATGGAGCTAAAACCTGTTAAAACTGGAGAAGACCTGACATTCGGCTGGAGGTTCACCTTCCAGCTGGACGACCACCCAAAACATGCAGTCAGAGATATTAGGGATGGTTTAGATTAAAGCAGATCCTACCCCAAAAGACCTGCAGCCAGAGCAGGTTCTACAGAGTTCTGACTCTCAAAAGCACTCCACACTTTTCAGATTTTAGTTAAAAAAAAACGTTTAAACCCTTGAATCATTTTCCTGCCAGTTCTGCAGAACTTTATGTTGGTCACTCACAGAAAACGAAATTAAATTAAGTCTATCTATTTCAAACAACAAATGCTACAATTAGCATTTCCTGTAAAAATGCAGTGCAAATACTGTAAGTTGAATGTTTTTTGCTGAAAACTGCAAAAGATTTGGTGAAATGTAATACATAAGCAGAAGCAGCACACAAAGCTAAACAGTCAACGAAACTTCTGACATAGCAAATCAATCTGCTTACAATGGATAACAACTTTAAGTCAATGATAAACCCCCAGGTGAACAGTTTAAAAAATGTTGCAGAACATTGGCCGGAAAGCTAAAGTGTGAGATCACATGCTGAAGAATCCAAAGAGTGAAGAGAGAAATGACTTAAAACTCATCTCGTGCAGTAATAGCAGTTTATAAGCTAAAATGAGCAAAAACGTGAATGTTAGCTTAAATGCTATCCTTATCACACAGGCTTACACTTGCATGTTGGGTAACATCAATTCAATCCATTCAGAAAGTTAATTTTAACTTTTAGGTCAAAATTAGCTAAAAAGCTAATGCTAGTTTAGATGCTAATTTTAGTACATTGTCTAAAAACAAAACAGCTAATAAGTGACTCCAGGTATGATGCTTCCAACAGCCTTCATGGAAAAATCAATGAAAAGCCCTTTAAAAGTAATTGTCCAGGTTTTGGAACAGCTGTAGAAGATTTCTAAGTACCTAACGCAAAATAGCCACTGTTCTCTTGCCTCCCTGGCAGCTACGAAAACTGTAATGATCATCAGAGGTCACAGAGTAATGAATAATGCTTTATAGTAACTTTCTAAAAACATGTTACTCTAACCTTGAGTCCTTAGCTCTGCAGCAGAGAGGCCATTATGTATGATAATTCTCAAATCTGCCACCAAATAGAGCTCTCACAGAAATCTCAGCTCCACAGTGTTTTTAAGCCCTGGTCCTCTGGGCACACTGGCCTGTATGTCTTAGATGTTGCCCTGCTTCAATGCCCCTCAGCTGAATTGATGGCTCAATAACAGTCTTTTGTTAAACTCCAATCATCTGAATCTGGTTTGGTAAAACAGGTAACAAAGCACAGCAGCTCTACAACAGAGGGCCAGTTATGTATAGTGGTTCTCAATTCTGCCAAGAAGAGGCATCTCTGATGCCTCCCTTCAAACTGCTGCAGTGTTTAAAGTCCCTCTCCACACTGACAGGTCACTGACACGCTGGCGCTGCGCCTCTGGTTCAGTGATTTACTGGTTATTTTTGGCCATTATGTACATTAATTCTTAGTTCTACCACAAGAGGGATCTCCAACACAAGCAACAGAAAGGTCCCACTCTTCCTCAGCTTGACACGCACAGCTGGGGTGTCAATCTGAAGCAGGCATTCAGAGACATGCAGAGAGCAGATTTCTATGCTTTTTGATAGGCAGAAACGTTGCCAAATAACCCTGGATAACTCGAGAACCCTCAGTGCTATTGACGTCATCCTTGGACTGTTTGTATCAGAATAACATTCCTGAAAAACTTAATTTGTTGAAAATATAACATTAAAAGCACAAAACTATGTCAACTATGTGGATAAAATTGAAGAAAGCTGAAAACTCCCTTTACTTGATACAGAACTACATCCACTAACTCAGAAAATATAAGAGCTATTAATATGATTGTTTCACCGTAACTGTCAGGAAGCCTCAATGAACAATTTTGGAGTGTTTCGTGTGTATACCATATTCTGTTTTCGATCTGTAATGTTGTAAAAATGTGAATGATTTTGCACATTTTCAATCTGAGCTATTTTCATGAAAAGCAAATTTGGTGCACTAAAACAGACAAAACTCAGCACAACGGTAACAGGTATTAAACAAATTCTTGAATTGTATCAGGAAGGTCTGAAGAGAAAACTGTCCAAGGCTCATGTCTCTATGCCACATCGTTTAGGGGATATGACTTTTTAAAAACAGTGGGTTGGCTTCTCGTTGCTTTGGGGTGATTTGCCAGAAATCTGCAACTGTCACATCACTGATGGTCACATTGTCTGATTCCCAACAGAGGAACCAACGTTTTGGGTGAATAATATGTGTAGAAAGAGAGAAAGTTGACCAAGTAAGAAGAATTTGTTCGGGAACCCTTCAGAATTCTCAGGAATTTAGAGTTCGCACTCTTCAGTGGATTCCATTGTGAAGATGAAAATGATCAAAATGCTACCAAAAACTTGAAGAGGGATCTTATGAAAACTGGAAGAGATAT
This sequence comes from Anableps anableps, assembly GCA_014839685.1. Classification (NCBI taxonomy): domain Eukaryota; kingdom Metazoa; phylum Chordata; class Actinopteri; order Cyprinodontiformes; family Anablepidae; genus Anableps; species Anableps anableps. The sequence continues at coordinate 304,892 of CM026081.1, read as the reverse complement.
GAAAAAGCTAAAACTCACATTAGGAGCCAAACGGTATGAAAATATTTTAAGTTTTGAGCAGAAAGTATGTGAAGGTAGTTAGCTGTGAAAGAGCACAAAGTTTTTGCAGAATTTGGTGGAAATTTTGAGATTTCCTATTTTATTTCAATGGGGAAAAATTTGCATAACAAGCTTAATATTTTATAAATTGTAGAAGATATTAATACCAAAATATATAACTAATGCCCTGAATGAGAAACAAATGTCAGAGGAACAATAATAAGAAGAAATAATAGAAATGATAAATATAAAAGCTAACTTTCATATTCAGTTCAAAAAGGAGTAGGAAATTATTTAATTTCCCTTTGGGATAAATAAAGTATTTTTGAACTGAACTGAATTGAAATGAAAACGCAAATGCTTCTTAAATTCTTCCCCTGTTGACTCGTCATTTCAGTTGGGGGTAGAATAAAAAACACTGAAGCTTGAAGTTGCACAGGTTATGAAAAGGGGTGTGAATACTTTTGCAAGGTTCCATGTCCCAGAGAAAACAAGTCTTCACACCAAAGAAAGATCCTGGATGTTTTGTGTTTTCCAGTCAAACCGAGAAGTCCGCGGGTCTGGAACGTCACCTCAGAGCCGCGGCTGTTCCGCACTGTGGTCTACATCCAGACCCCCTACAGCCAGGACTACCTGACCCTGGACAACCAGATCTTCCAGCTGAATCTGTGGACGACAGGAAGCAACATCGTACTGACCTCAGTGTCTTCTGCTGATCCTCTGAAGATGTTTGTAGATGTTTAACCTCCTGCTGCTTTCCTCCTGCAGACCCAGAACATCTCGTCTCAGAACTTCCTGCAGATCGACAGGCAGTACCTCCGTAAGGACTCCGAGTATAAGGTGCGGGTCCGAGCAATCCCTCAGAGGTCTCTGCAGGGGACCTGGAGTGACTGGAGCGAGGTGTACACTTTCTTCACGCCCCGTGGTGAGAACATCAGTCTGGACCTCCAGCAGCTGCTCCAGTAAAGCTCTGAGCTTCAACTAACGGGATGATTTTCTGTCCTTCAGAAGAAGAGAAGCCACCAAGTCCAGATAAGTGGCATGGGCTCATTTACGGACCCGTCATCAGCTTCATCTCTGTGGTGGTGGTTCTGTCCAGCATCATCATCTTCTGGAACATGGGGTAGGACATCGTGTCTCTGTCCCAGAGCGTCAGATGAGTTCCTGTGGTTCCTTACCTTCCTGTTTGCTCCTCAGGATCTTCTCCTACATGTGGCCCAGCATCCCGCATCCCAAACAGGCTCTGGTTCAGATCTGCAAACCAAACAAGGTGACTTCCTGGAGCCAGCAGCTTCTCCTCACACACCAGAACTTCACCTAATCATCTCATGATGTTTCACCAGGGTCTGCTGCTGAACCTCAACCCCGAGGTTTTCAGCTCCCTCAAAGTCTTCCCGCTGGAGGAACGCCAGGCTGAGGAGGCAGAGCCTGCGCTCCGCCCCGCCGCTGCCGGTTCCCAGTCCGGCTCCACCCAGAGCTCCGACTGCAGGAGCACCACCAGCGTCAGCACCGAGGAGCTGGAGATCTCCGCCCTGCTCAGCAGGAGCTCCTCAGACGGGGAGGACAGCGTCCCCAGCAGCAGCCCGTCCCCTGTCAACGTCCTGCAGCGAGAAGACGAGGCTCAGAACCCTCAGCCTGAACGAAGAAGCCCTGGACACGAGGAGGCCTACGTCACCATGTCCAGCTTCTACCAGATCAAGTAGGAGAAGATCTGAGACGCTAGTGGACCATAAGGACCGGAGCTTATCAAACTTATCAGAGCTGCCCTGAAGGAAACCTCTCACCAGTTGCTGGAAGATCTTCTGTCTTTCTTCCAAACACCAGCAGATGGACATTTCTGATCTCCAGCATCCCCTAAACTTCACAACATCTGACCTTCAATTCTTTAGAATTCTTGAGTACCAGCCCTCATTAGATGTTCCCCAGATGTTCCCCGGATGTTGCCCTGATGTTCCCCAGATGTTCCTCAGATGTTGCCCTGATGTTCCCCAGATGTTCCCCGGATGTTGCCCTGATGTTCCCCAGATGTTCCCCGGATGTTCCCCAGATGTTCCTCAGATGTTGCCCTGATGTTCCCCAGATGTTCCTCAGATGTTGCCCTGATGTTCCCCAGATGTTCCTCAGATGTTGCCCTGATGTTCCCCAGATGTTCCTCAGATGTTGCCCTGATGTTCCCCAGATGTTCCTCAGATGTTGCCCTGATGTTCCCCAGATGTTCCTCAGATGTTGCCCTGATGTTCCCCAGATGTTCCTCAGATGTTGCCCTGATGTTCCCCGGATGTTCCCCAGATGTTGCCCTGATGTTCCCCGGATGTTCCCCAGATGTTCCTCAGATGTTGCCCTGATGTTCCCCAGATGTTCCTCAGATGTTGCCCTGATGTTCCCCAGATGTTCCTCAGATGTTGCCCTGATGTTCCCCAGATGTTCCTCAGATGTTGCCCTGATGTTCCCCAGATGTTCCTCAGGAGGTCTCCACCAATGTTCTCATGTTTGGAGTTCTTGGTCGGTTTTCCATCTACAACACGCATCGTCCAGAGTTCCTCCTACTCCAGAGGAATCTTATGACCTTTGACCTTTCCTCAGGCATCTCTGTGTATTTCTTCAGGTGTCCTCTCTGTACTTGATACTGACCTTTGACCTCATTGAGCTGCTTTCTGACTGGACCCTGTCGGTCCGTTCAAACTGGAGAACCTTTCAGCGTTCCCAGACTCCCAGACCCAGAACCTGAGAACAACCAGTCCTTCTTACTGGTCCAACCACTCACATTCACACTAACAGAGAACAGAAGTCACATGGCAGACGCCGGCCAATCAGAGCCAAGCATCTCCTCTGACTGTTCTTCGCTGATTCGTGGATTTTTCCTGTAGATTTGAACTTTTGTTTTCTTTGTATCAGTTTGATTCTTTCTGTAATCGGAGTTTTAGGGCCAGACTTTGGAAATGTGTTTTTTTTTATTTCGAGAATAAAATCTTAATATTATCAAAATAAAGACATAAGATTATGAGAAAAAAGTCATCTTTATGAGAAAAAGGCTAGGATGGAGTCGTCAGGACCTGATGTGAGCAGCTCAGTTTGTGTTGTTCTTTCTTCTGAACAGACTCAGTCGTTCCTTAATCGTTTCAAAGTCCTGCGACTGATAATGTTCTGATGCTGATGTGTTAAGAGACGAAGGATTTCCTTATTTGTGAAACCGATACTAAAGTAGAACTTCACAAGATGCTCAGTGCTCCTCATTTTAATGCAATGGTTAGACTGGCTTTAAGTGCAGGAGTCCTAATAATACGACTCTATCCTGGTATTATTACGAATTTATTCTGTTAATATTACGACTTTATTCTGTTAATATTACGACTTTATTCTGGTAATATTACGACTTTATTCTGTTAATATTACGACTTTATTCTGGTAATATTACGACTTTATTCTGTTAATATTACGAATTTATTCTGTTAATATTACGACTTTATTCTGGTATTATTACGAATTTATTCTGTTAATATTACGACTTTATTCTGTTAATATTACGACTTTATTCTGGTATTATTACGAATTTATTCTGGTATTATTACGACTTTATTCTGGTATTATTACGAATTTATTCTGGTATTATTACGACTTTATTCTGGTATTATTACGACTTTATTCTGTTAATATTACGACTTTATTCTGGTATTATTACGACTTTATTCTGTTAATATTACGACTTTATTCTGGTATTATTACGACTTTATTCTGTTAATATTACGAATTTATTCTGTTAATATTACGACTTTATTCTGGTATTATTACGACTTTATTCTGTTAATATTACGAATTTATTCTGTTAATATTACGACTTTATTCTGTTAATATTACGGCTTTATTCTGTTAATATTACGACTTTATTCTGTTAATATTACGACTTTATTCTGGTAATATTACGACTTTATTCTGCTGTTCTGGTTCATTTTGTTTTCTTAACCTGGCCCTAATACCCCATCGTAGTTCTGGCTGCTGATCTGGACCGACTGATGTTTGTTTCTGTATTTCTGGGTCTTCTTGCTGCTCCTGGTGAAACAAACCCATCCTGGTGTTCTTACACGTTTTACTGTAAATCCTCACATTTCCGTGATGCTAAATGATGTAAATCAGAAAGGTTCTGCTGGTTGAGCATGGCAGCAGTTTGAGATCCACAGAAGGTGAGGTGGAGACGTTTCTCAGGAACATCTCACCCAGAGCTAGAACCTACAGCATCAGAAAGAATCAGAAGGTCCATCTGACCTCCTGGAGGAGCTTTATGAAGTGAAGTTCAGAGACCCGTGGAACAATAAGAACCTTTCACCTGCTGACCAAAGAACCAACCAAAGCCATCTGGCACCAGAACCTTCTGATGGAACTCCATGAGCTCAGCCATGAGGACCAAAACACCCAAACCCACTGGAACGATGACACGAACGGTTCGCCCTGGTTCTGATCCGTTTAGCTGAGAGCCCAGTTCACATCAAAGGTCACCTGAAGGAACCAGGCCATGTGGGTCAGAACTGGGTCTAAAGCCAGTCCAGCCCAGCCCAGTCTGGGTTTAAGTGGTCATCAGGGGTGGTGTTTCCATGGAAACCAGCAGGTTGCTCTTTGAGTTGTTCAGCCTCCAGAACGTTCTGTCGGGTTTATAGAACAGCTTTATGTTCTTGTTGTTCGACCCGGTTCTGCCGTGTTCTGGTTCCTAACAGAAGTAGAACCTGTAAAAACACCAGAGATGTTCTTTAAAAGCTGCTCCGATCTGGACCCGTCCAGACTCTCAGAACCTCCTGCGGCTGCAGAGTCTCGTTTCTCCTGCAGCGCTGAAACGCAGCGTGTGCTGAGCGCTCTGCGACGTTGCTATGGCGACCTGTTTGTCCTGATTGTGGTCGGGTCGCCGTCACCCAGGACACGCGACGCTGCTGCTGTAAGAGCCGACCCGATCGCGCGTCCCGAGCATCCGGACCAGAACGTATGGCTCAGCTTCGGCTCTATTGAATGTTCTGCACTTACTGCACGGTTTGACCTATGACCTTTATTTAACCATCACACCTGTTTATGAACAATAAAGTAAAAAATTCACATGAACAGTTTCCTGGCTTAAATCCAGACAGAAGTTTTCAGTAGAAATGATCAGAGCGACGTTCCAGCTTCAGCTCCTCCAGGTAAATCATGAACATCAATCAGTTTGTGTCAGTGCTGTTATAAAGCAGCCATTATCATTAAGCAGCATAACTATAAGTTCTTATAACTCAGTCATTATTATCAAGGCCTGATAGCTAGAGGTGGCGCTGCCGTCAGAGCTTCCAGGCGTTCCTCATCATCAGGATGAAGTAGGCGTCGCTGTCGATGGAGGCGCTGACGCCGCTGTAGTAGTTCAGGAACTCCTCTTTGCTCACCTGTCGGTCAGAAGATGAAGACCATCAGCAGACACCAAGGCCAGTGAGGAAGAGGAGGAGGGTCTGTCCAACGTTCTCCAGACTGACGGAGAACCGAGACAACGCTGGACAGGCTGAGTAGGTCAGAGTAGAGATCATCCTACTGGCTCCACAAGAGATCCAGGAGGACAGGGGGCAGAGGGACGGGGGGGCAGGAGGACGGGGGGGCAGGAGGACGGGGGGCAGAGGGTCAGAGAGACTAGAGGACAGGAATTAAATCAGAAAATCGTGAACTGTGACCCATGAATGGGCGGGGCTCCGCCACAGCTTCATGAACCGATGAACTACTTCCTGTTTCTGACAGGAAATGAGGCAGCTGGGTGGAAGCATGATCATAATTGATCTATTTTTATAAACAACAATATTTAAAACATGACAGGTTGAGAATGACCTCTGACCTCCTCAAGAATCAGTGAAAACAGTTTCAGCCAATCAGAGCCTTCTAACACCTGAGCAGCTTCTCCAGGTCTTTGGAAGGCCTCCACACCATCACCCTAATCTCCAGCTCCCTCCATCAGAGCCAGGGCTGGGCTCCGGCCGGGCCGGTCGCTCTGAGCCCAGACCTGCAGGGGTATCAATAATTATGGACCGAACTGTTTCTCCTTGATCGTGACTGAACCAGGAAGGATGAAGGAGGCGAAGCAGCAGAATGACTCAACCTGAGATGTGAGGTCACAAACCAGACCTCCAGCTCAGCGGGTCCAGAACTACTCTAACAGCGTGTGCTGTCTGGTTCTGGTCCAAACACCACTGCCGCAGCCCCCACCAGAACCCTGCTGACTCACAGCCGCCAGCCATCGGTCATCCCGACTGCAAGTAGACGTCAGAGCCGAGGCGCTCACACCAGCGGAAACATTCAGAAACTCACCTTCCGAGAGGAACCCAGCAGAACCTTCTGACTCTCAGCCGGCTGAGCAGAACCGAGGGAGACCCGATCCGTTCAAGGGGCACGTCGTGCTTTCAGCCCTTCCTCGTCACACCGCCACCATCCAGCTGCCGTCTACGTGAGGCTGGACTGCTTTGGTTGAACCCCTCCTTATTGTAGCTCCGCAGGCTGCTCTTTGACCCCTGAACTGAGGCGCGTCTGGTGCCGTGTCTTTAAATGCAACCGAGACACCCCACCCCCACCCGCCCTCAGGGTGGGGGTGGGGTGTCAGCGTTCTGTCCACCACGTCCGGCCATTTTTGTAGGGTAATAGCAGAGATACGCTTACCTAAAACATGTCAACTTGGCCATCCAGCCTTCCATGTTGGAGCTACAGCATGAATGAACTCGTCTCGTAAACAAGGCCTCAACGTAGCTAACGAGTTCGCTAACGAGTTAGCTAACACTAGCGCCAAGAACGTCACTGAAAGCATTTGGATCATCTGTTCCCCAAAAGACAAAAACGCTGTCAAACTGTTCGTATAATACTATTTAAAACACACAGTTCAGTTCTGTCCTCAAAGAGCTAACAGCTAGCACGCAGTGCTAACATTAGCAGAAGTCCCGATGCTACTGCTAGCCTAACGGCCAGGATGACATATTAACACACAATAAATTTATGTCTAAAATAGTTTGTTGTCATTTTAACGTTATTTGCAGCTTCTGCTTTGCTGCGTCGTCGTTTCCAGAGAGACAGAAGGACCTGATCCTCAGTCAGACCAAGTCCTTCAGTGAATCCTTCTTGATGCTGGCGGAGAACCTCCTCTAACTGCCTGGTTTAGTTTTCTTGGAAATGTTCCCACATCAGTGGGGAAATTCCTCTTTGTTTGCTTGAAGCACTTCGTGTGTGGGTTAGTCTTGGTTAATACACCCAACTACTGAATATTTTGACTGATCCACTTGTAGCTTCGACAGCCTTGAACTTGGACTACAAAATAACTGCGAGAAATAAAAATATATGAAAATGGTTAACCGGAAGTCCCTGACCTTGTTTAATGGGGAATAAAGAAAACTGAACAGATTGAAAAGTATGACCCAAACAGAATATACTGATATCTACGCAGCATCGGCAGAGACTAAATTTATCTCTTCTGCCCTGCCAGAGTCCAAGTACACAACAGAATGTGTTAAAGGGCTAACAAGGTGGTTTTTCATGATACATCCCCTTTAAAGACACTTTGACCATCAGAAAGTCCAGTCAGACTCAGAACCGAGGTATTCCCATACCTTTCCGTCTTTGTCATACGGAGAATCAAAGCTGTCCAGGAACGTCCGGAACACCTGCTCCTCCGTCCACTCCCCGTTCTGATATTTAGGGTGGTACTTGGCGTTGTAAACCCCCCTCAGGTCCTCTACGGTGATCACTCCGTCTCCGGTCTTATCCAGCTTTCGGAACGCCTGCATCACCACCTCCTTCCTGGACTTGGACATGGGAGGCTGCAGGAACAGAGGGAGGGGTTATTTTCCAGTCTAAACCAGTGGAACCAGTTGGTTCTGAGGTCAGAGTAGACATGAGGGACTGGGTTTCACCAAGCAGTCTGACAGATGTGGCTCACAGGACCAGATTTCAAACCAAAGATGGGAGACCATTGAGACCAGATAAGGTTTTACTAAAAAACTAAATCATTAAACGTGGTTTTAAGATGTATCTCTGAAACAGGTTTCTGACTGATGGTTCTGGGAGTTCTGGGTTGACTGGTTTACCCTCAGGGTGATGAGGAACTCGTCAAAGTCGATGGTGCCGCTCCCGTCTCGGTCGAACTGCTGGAACAGGGCGGAGGCCTCGTCCTTCTCGATCAGCAGCCCGTAGTCGTTCAGACCCTTCAGGAACTCCTTGAAGTCCAGGGAGCGGTTCTCGTTGTCGTCCATGATCTTGAAGGTTCTGACGGGAAAACCAAAACTGTGTTCGGGTCAATTCACCCTCCTGAACAACACTGCCCCCTGCTGTTCATCACAGGATGATATTTTAAAGTACCCAGAGACGTGTCCTCAGTGTCTGGAGTTTTACTGCGGGGGATAGATCTTCAGAAACGGTGGGTCGCAGCTGTGAGTTCAGCTGAGCTGTTTCAGAAACAATAAACTGCTGACAGCTCAACTCAGAGTTATTAAATATTTATTAAAGTGTCTCCAGATTGTTCTTTAGATGTAATCTGGATGTGGATCTCAGGCTGGAACCCTCCAGAACCACTAACTGGATCTCCACAGTGATCCAGAACTGTCCTGGGTCACCAGACGGCTCCCCCTGCTGGACGGAACCATTAAAGCGTCCTGTTAAAGCTGTTCCTGCTGGAAGCCTTCAGGATGAGCAACGTTCACTGATCTCTCACTAAAACTACAGCTGAGCTCCAGCTTCAAGCGGAGCAACAGCTCTTAGAAATACACGGCGTCAAAAAGTACTTTTATTATGAGCAGAAATACTGCTGTAACTGTATGCTTGTGGTTTTTAGTTCTCAGCCATGCTGACACATTTAGAGCTCCCCCGAGAAACTGTTACCACACAGCACTGCAGTAAACTGCTGATCTGATGTAGTAGAATGAGCTCAGGGTACCCAGAGTACCACAGAGTACTACAGACCTGAGATCAGTGGCTGGAAACCACAAACAGCAACAGCAGCAACAACAGAACCGACGAAAACAACAACATCCTGCATCAGCCTCGAGTCAGCACAGCTCCACAGCATGACTGCTGAATGCGTACACACAGTACTCCGAGTACTACAGGGAATGAAGTACTTATGCATGTACTCTGAGCAATGCAGAAAGTTCTCATGCATCTACTCAAAGTACTACAGAGAATAAAGTACTCATGCATGTATTTTGAGTGCCACAGTAACTAGTCATACATGTACCCTGGGTACAGCATGGAGGAAAGTCCCAAATATCTGCAGAGCATTTGCCAATTCGTGATATTTTTGTAGATCGTATCTAAAATATTGGAAAGAAAATCCATCTTAGGAGGCTGGAACGACTACTGGACACGCTGCTGGCTACGCAGCCAATCGGGGAGCTCCATTTATTCTCCTTGAAGCTGATTGGCTGGATCCCCAGGTGGAGATCAGGTAGACTGCAGATGCTAGCTTCTGCTGTGGCTAAGATGGTTGCCATGGTTTCCATGTATGTGTATTAATGCATATGCAGGTACAGCTGCTCACTGAACTATTAAAATACGTCGCTAGCAGTACTTCCAGAGGGGTCTAAAGTACCGGGGGGAGGTTCTGGTTCGAACCCGCCGGTTACGGGACGAACTCCCACCACCGTCGCCCCTGCAAGTGAACAGGTGAGTGACGGGGGCGGAGCTTACCTGCCCAGGCCTTTGATCCCTGACGATCCGCGGGTCAGACACTGCAGCCGGAGCCGCTCCACCGGGTCAGAACAACCCGACAGCCGCTGCTTGGCCTTCTGGGCCATCTCCCGGTCGTGTCTCGACGTTCCTGCCATGACTGACAAGGAGCACATGAGAGAGGCCCGGTTCTGGTACCAGAGGGTCAGCTCTAATAGTAAAAGCTTGGTTCTGGTACCAGCGGGTCAGCTCTAACAGTAAAAGCTCGGTTCTGGTACCAGAGAGACACAACTGGACTCCAGTTTCCTCCTCTGGATCTTCTCCAGAACCAGTCTGTCCTCAGAGAAGACCCGTCCTCCAGGATGCTGGTTCCTCCTGCTGATGGAAGGTGTCCTGGTCAGGACCTCCAGATGTTCTGGTTCTGTCCAGGATGCAGAACCTCATCATCAATGGGTTGAATGAAGCTGGTTGGACGGACCCCACCGGTCTCCGGGTCCACACCTCGTGGGTCCTCCTGGTCGCTCCAACATCACCAGCAGCAGCTCCAGGTCTCCCGCATATGATTAAATTTTGCTGAAATTTTCCACCATATTTGATGATTTTTCACCAGTTTTACGGTCAGAGATGCGATTCTCACCAGAACCCAGTTATTCTGCTGGTTCTGACCCATTTAGTGAAGATCCTACAAACATTTCTCTCTTTGTTTGCCTCTAAAGTCTTTGTGTTGTTGCTGATATTTAATATTTCCACATTTTTTAATCATTAATCTGGTTATTGAACAGAATCAAAACGTGTCTGTTTTCTCCAAGTGAGTAAAGAAACTGGAAATTATTATTTCTTTTAATATTTTTCATCTTTTAAACAATAAAGTTTCTTCTTTTTATGACTTGAAGACACATAAATGGTTAGTAAAGCATTAATGTGATGAGTGTCATAAATAAAGAGCAGCAGGTTTTATCCAGAAGCTCCTCAGATGATCCAGCAGCTGAAGGAGCTCCTCCAGGTCCGACCGACCATCACAACTTCGATGAATCTGCAGATGGATCAGAAATATTCTGATGACATAAAGTTTCTGCTTCATCAGATTCAGGACGAAGAGGAGGAGCTGCTGGTCTGACCTACAGCTCCACCTGCTGGTCAGGAGGAGGAACTGACCGCATTCTTCCTGATCTCCAGATCAGAACATCTGAAACTTCCCTCTGATCTTTAAAGCGGTCTGGATCCTCGGTTCTGGACGGCTTCCAGAGTGTTAGATGAATTGTGCTTAGAATATTTGTAGAATAATGAATAAATATTAAACACAGAACCAGCAGCTTCCTCAGCTGTAGAACCTGTCTCCGGGTTCTGACGGTCGGACTGAGGGATCTTCGGGTTCTCAGGGTCTGCAGGAACCAAATGGAGACTGGACCAGAACCGGCTCTCTTCAGTCGAGCCCAGAGTCTTGTTATTCCGTGCTTTTATTCTGAAAGTCTGCTCCAGGTCCGCTTCAGGCCTGAATCTCTGTTGTTTACTCTCTGAAACAGGAAGCTGCCGCAGCCGCGCGCGCAGCAGCACAAACAAACAACCAAACAACCAATCAGCGGCTCAGACTCACCAGGTTCTCCTCCAAAACTCCCAGTTTAACCAGTTTGTTCTCAGCTTCACTCCGACGCTGCCCTGCACCAAACGAGCCACCGTTACCATGGAGACCAGCTGCTCTGTGGTCTGATTGGCTGCTGAGGCAGTATCAGTGACGTCATGTCTGTCAGGAAAGACAGGAGCCAATAGAATCCCACACAGACTGAGCAGCGGTGATGTTCTATTCATTTCTGTTCTGTGTTTAGAGGAGAACCAGAACCAGAACCAGAACAGAACCAGAACCAGGCAGCAGAATCAGAGACTGGACCTTTCTGGACCAGCTCGGTCCATTTCCTGGCAGGTACGGACGGAAACATTCACACCTTTCTATGACAAGTTCCGGTCTTCACAAAATAAAATCACCTCAACATGTTTTTATCACATGATGATTTATTTAAATAAAATGAGTTTATTACTTTCAACTCAAACACTGGGAGAAAATTTAATACACATATTTCTGTTGTCATGGTAACCATTGATTAGTGTAAAACTTCCTTTCTTCAATATTCTCCTCTTCATCAGCTGCAGGTTCCTCTCTAACCTCATGTTCCCTCCTCTCACTTCAAACTTCACTCTTTCTTCATGTTATATGTAGGAATGTTAACTAAAACCTTAATCCCAACCCTCATAACTAACAGATTAAACTGAGTTTTTCTTTTCAAACAATTTATTTGATTTATGGAGGAGAGGTAGAGCAAGAGGAGCGCAGAAGCTGCTTTCTGTTTCACCTCAGACTAACCTTCTGCTAGTTTAGAAATCGCTGAACGGCTTAGAGACCTGTTGTCGTTGTATCAACCTTACAGACCACTCAGGTCTTCTGGTTCTGGTTCTGGTCTGCTCTGCATCGCCAGAACCAGAACCAAACATGGAGAAGCAGCTTTCAGCTTCTGTGCTCCTCTAATCTGGAACAAACTTCCAGGAAACTGCAAAACAGCCGAAACACTGAGTTCCTTTAAATCAAGGCTGAAAACCCACCTGTTGGAGCTGCCTTTGGTCCGTAGGAAGTGGAACATTGATCAACATATTTGATGTGTATTTGATTTATGATTTTAAAGATGGCATTTGATAAAATGTAATGTTTTTTTTGCTGTTTCATAATCAGTGACTGTATGATGTTTTTATGATGTAAAGAATATTCAACTGCTTTGTTGCTGAAAGATAATATACTAATAAACTTCATTTGATTTCTGCAAAAAAGGGAACCACTATGTCTGGCGCAAAATCAACACATCTCATCATCCCAAGAAAACCATGGTGGTGGCAGCATCATGCTGTGGCGATGTTTTTCAGCAGTAGGGACTGGGGAACTGATCCGTCTCCAGGGGAAGATGGATGGTGCTAAATACGGGGATATTCTTGAGCAAACCTGTTTCACCTGTCAGTGATTTGAGACTGAGACGAGGTTCACCTTCCAACAGGGCAACGGCCCAAATTATACAACTAAAGCAGCACTCGGTTGGTTGAAGAGGAAACCTGTAAATGTATTGGAATGGCCTAGTCAAAGTCAGACCTCAATCCAACTGAGAATCTGGTCAGACTGGAAGGTTGCTGTTCACCAGCAGGAACCATCTGACCTAAAGGAGCTGGAGCAGTTTTGCTTTGAGGAATGGGCAAAACTCCCAGTAGCAGGATGAGGAGAGCTCACAGACACTGATCCAAAGCTGCTGCAAAAGGGGGCTCTACAAAGTACCAACTACATGAGTAAAAGCAACAGAAAACATGTTCATGGTGCTCTTGGTATATAAGTTAATTTTATTATCTACGGTTTGTGTGAACCCCTATGAAATGCCATTCTGGGCAACTGCCGATATCAAAAACCACAACTGAGTAATCTTTATATTGAAATGACTCACTTTATAAAAGGGAACAGATGCAGAACAGCAGCTTTTTGTGAGTCATTTGTAACCTATGATGCACTCATTATTTTGTAAATTTCTCCAAAGGTTGCATTGCTCAGCTAAAGAACTGTAAATATTAAGAACATGCAGAAAGAAGGAGAGAATCAGCGTCAATGGGTGAATCTGTGTAACGCCAATCAGCCATGTGCTAGACCATGGAGAGATGTTGAGGAGGCTGGACTGAGTTTTCTCTATTATTCCTCAAAGCTCTGTGTCAACACTGAAACCTGAACACTAACAGGTCTTTATTGAGAGCTACCGAATGTAAGCTGAACTCAGAGAGTGAAACGTCTGAGGCCTGAGCGACTGTGAGTGGGGTCGTGTGATTTCAGAGAAAATGTATATCTTCTACAAAGCATCAGCTGAACAGAAAGTAAAAAGGCCGGATGCACCGATTGTAGTTTGGTTTTTGTCTTTAAGTAAGAGCTCCTCCTTTCCCCCCAAACAGCTGTAAGACTTGCTGCCTGCACACAGTTAAAAGAACTCTGTGTTCTCCAGAAAGCAGAACCGAGGAAGTCCACACAGGTAAGAAAACTATAACACAAAAACTACTGCCAATGTTAACCTGGGAAAGGATTTAGAAAGCTAAAAACAAGTTACAACTGTTAGGTCTTCTTTAAGGTCATGAGAAGCATAGGCACTGAGAGCGGCTCAGTAGTGAGCGTATCATAATCAAAAATAAAAAATTAATTCTTTAAAACAATTTAAACCCCAGGGCGTATGGCTGCCCTGGGGTTTAAATTGTCACCACTATTCTCACCACTCTAACAACTGTGCACCTCCAGGTGACAGACTCACTCGCAGACACACATATAATCCAGATGGTTGAGGGTCATACAAACACAGGTTACTATCACATCAATGTGGCCCGACTACTTTGATGCTGGATCCAGGTCTTGATTTAATAAAGTCAGTCGCACAGTTAGGGTAACACATATCCTTTTTGTAGAGCAAATCTGCCTTGGCTCTTCCAGGCAACCATCTTCTCTGCATAGTATGCCTGGAATGCCGATTCCTTTAAAAGGAGAGAGAGATTAGAGATGCGGTGGCGGTCTGACCCATTTATTTAGCTCAATGTCACTAATTAACCGCCAGTAACAAAGTCTCAGATGTGTATTGTATGTGTTGTCAGAATGAAGGAACAGTGCGGTGTTTTCAGAGTGCTCAGATGTTCGGGGACAATAAAAACCTTTAATGAGTCGGTCTAATGGAGGAACTAAAATAACAGTAAGATGGTGGACAGGCTGCCACTGCCCAAAACTAAAGCTTAGGGCTGTTTTGTCTTTTTTTAAAGAATAATGAAGAGAACAATCATGACTCCATTCAGGTTGCCTTCTTTAACTCTTTATGGGGCTTTATGTGTTTGGTCAAAAAAAATACAGTAAAAGGAAATGATGTAAAACAATGTAAAATCTCCAGCTAAAGAGTCTTACAGTCATTAATCCACCAATAAGCATAAACCAGATTAAAATTTTCAAATGAATCTACTACATTAAATAGTACACAGTATACATTAGTTGTGTTAATTTACAGACTTAGCTGCTACTGACTCAGAAATAATCAATTAACATTGAGCAAGTGTTCAGAATAGACCAGGCAGATTGACATGATATTCATGGTTAAACAGCAATTCTGCTACTAAACAATTAATGAACAGAGAAATATCCCTTAAACAGCATGTTTACGAACCCTTACAAGCTAGCTTAGCCCAGTTATTAAACACCCAATATTTCCTCCCAGAAATATTATATTTCCATAGAAAAAACGACCCAGCAGAACCACAGATACCACTCAGGGAATTACTTAGTCAAGAACACATATCCAACTGGTTTGAAGCAGCCATACCATTAACCTGCTGTTGGTTTTGTCTTAACACTCCTTTCATTTTCACCAATAGGTGGCGCCTCAGAGCCATATATCTAAATAAAACTAAAGAGCCTGAGAACAAGTAGAGCATTTTCTCAATAAATGCTGATAAACTTGGGGATTTAGGTAACTGTATCAGTTCTGTTGAAGCCTTTATTACAGTCTGATCAGATTGTTTCTTCTCTTTATCTTTTCATCAAAATGTTCAGTTTTTCTTTTTACCAACAAAGGACGCAGAAGCCACGTATCGCAGCCCTGATCTCATCTGATCTCCATCATTTTTTCTTCTCATCTCCTCCAGTTTCTGGACCTTCCGTGCATCTTTCTTCTCCTTTACCTGGTCAATCAGGAAGTCCAAGTGGATATAAGTGGACAGTGAATCATCTTTGAGGGCGATCTGCTCCAGTCGGACCACGTGGTAATAGGCCTCATCAGTCAGCTGGGACTTCTCTGCTGACAGTTCTCCACTTTCCGTTTCAAGACTTTGCAAAAGACTCCTCTGCTTGATCCATTCTGCTTGGTTGGTTTCATATCTCTTCTTCACATCTTCCAGGGTCTTCTGCACTCTCCTTGTTCTGGACTCATATATCCACTCTTGTTTCACATGAGCTGAAACATGGCAACCACAAACAGAGCAGCAACCATGTCTCATGACCTCACAGTTACCAGGATACCAGGTCACAGTGCACGGATAGTGACAGGTTCTCTTACAGTTACAACAGGAGACGGCTCCATTATAAAACACCATCCCCCACATCCCACCAGTAATATGCCGCTTATGCTGGTAGACCTCATCAACTTCTACTGTGAACTTTTGGTTCCTCCTCATCTCTTCTTCATGGTTCTTCAGAACTTCCTCAGTCTGTCTGATTTCTGTCTGCTTCAGCTCCATCAGCCGGATTCTCTCCTGCAGGTTCTGGATGCAGGCTGTCAGTTTGATCCGATCATTCAGAACCTCCACAGTTGCTACCAGTGTCTGAGGTTTGGATCTGGTGAGGTACCGGGTCAGATGCTCCATCTGTTTGTAGGAGAACTGCCAGGAATACTTCAGAGCTGCTGCTCTCTCTGCTGGTTCTCTCTTTGAGGTTTGTTTACTGTCCAGCAGGAAGTGAACGGGCCGGTTCTTTTCATCTTTGGCACATTTGATCCTTGCAGCTTCCAGGGTCTGGAGAACATTTTCAGGTGTTGTTAGATCAGAGTGAGTGATCAGAGCTACGATGTTTTTCTCCATGTTTTTCCCAAACAGAGACGTCACTGAATCATAGACGTACATCAGACGGTCACTGAGTCTGTTCTCACTGGCCTTCATCACCAGACCCACTGCATCAAGCTCATGAGCTCCATCGTTTGACTGAAACAGCTCCAACAATCTTCCTCTGACAGTAACATCCCAACCAACCCCTCTGCTGTTTCCCAATCCAGGAGTATCGATGATGGTCAGAGAGAACGGCAGAGTCTGTCCTTCAAAGATGTGGTACACCGTCACATCTGATGTCTGGCTTTCTACCTGACTTCTTTTCTTCTCCTCCTCTGTGATCTGAAACCAGACTTCCTCTTCAAACTTCATACCCATGCTGTAGTTTAGCAGAACATTGACCAGAGTAGATTTTCCTGTTCCTGTTTCACCAACTAGTAAGATTGTTTTATTTGCCTTCTTCACGTCTTTCTGACCAACGCTCACTCTGGTCAGAGTCCCAAACGTCTCCTTCTTTGTCCTCAGCTGGTAGACAGCAGGAGGTCCTGGATGGACCAGAAGACTGTCTGAGATAATGTCCTCATGATCTGATGTGATGCTTCTCATCCTGCAGAAAACAAGAACAGATGCTCTTCAGTTTATCACTATAACAGTTTTTCTATTTTTTTAGTTTAAAATATTTGTTTCTTTTCCTCTCATTTAGTCAAGGCTGAAGGCTCTGGATGTATTTAACATCTTTATTGTTCAACTAATACCTACTTTATTGCACAGCTGAGTGTCTTAAAGATTAATGTAACAACCCATCTGCTGTAGCAGCATAAGGCTACGGAGCACTGATGGAAGGATTATTAGCAGTCAGTTGATGTTAGGGTTGTTTCCTGTTTAAGGTGATGGAGGTTGGCCCAGCAAGCCTTGGGTCAGTCCTGATATCCTGGTTCATTAGGGTTAATAAGGACCTAATTCCATCACTCCTGTTGTTCTAAATGCTTAAATCATAGATTAGCTGTCCAAGAAGAAGCTATTTCCTGCTTTTGACAGATGTATGGGGAGAAGAACTGACCAGACTAAAAAGCTCACTGTGACCTTTCAACATGTATTACACATTTCAATCATCAGCTTTACAGAAATCAACAAGCTCTGTTCCCTGTCTGGACTTTTGTCTTCAGAGTTTCTTACATCACCAGGAGGTACCAGGTTTATGTTTTGTGTCGCTGTGAAATTTCACCAAAGTTACGAGACTGGTAGCCTGGTAACAACCAGCCCCTCGTTCTACGCAAGGCTTCATCCAGAGGGTCTGGACTCTCAGCTGTTGAGAAACGATTGCTTCCTGGAGAAGTGGACTCTTACAGTTTGAAACAATTGGATCTGATTTAATCCAGTCGCTGTGACGTATGTAATGCACCAGTTTGATGAAGCTTACTGGAAATTGAGTGCACCGTAAACACCCATCCCCCACTGTGAAAAGAGAAGTGCAGAGCCAAATGATATCTTTGCCAGAAATAAAGTGTCTTATACATTCCTCTTGCTCAGACTTTAATTGTTCAATATCTGGAAGTGGCCAGCAAGGACTAACTGGCTTCGTTCACTTCCTGCCATCGCCAAACTACAGCCAGACTACAATTCTAAAACAGAGCAGAAACTTGACGCCATTGTTTTCAACTCCTCCTCCTGTTCGCTGATTGGCCCAGTTGAAATTCTACTGGAAAAATCCAAGTCAATGGGAGAAATCCCAGACGGAGCAGTGAAGGGAGATGAGAATCAAGCAGAGTTGCATAGGAAGGCAACAGCCAGGCTAAGAGACTGGTAGTTTACTCAGAAAAACTGGATCTGTGGTCAAGTTCACCAAAGTCTTTCTAACCAATTACTAAATAGCTTAAAGCTGCAGTATGTAGCTTTTATGAAAATGTATATATGCACGTGCTGCTCACACACCCCGCTCTCTGCCACGCTGCAGCTGGTTCACCACAACATAGCCTGAAGCTAATGCTAATGCTAGTTAGCATAGCCACCAATGACGGCGGATAAACAGTTTTCCTGGAACGGTGAGTTGTTTCTCCACCATCAGCACATTTAGCAGCACGAACACGAGGGTGATTGGCAGCGCTAAGCCCCGCCTCCTGGCTCTTCATTAGACCAATAGCAGCTCAGGGAGGAGGAGGAGGAGGAGATCGGTTTTTTCACAGATTATCTGACCAAACTGTCACATGGAGACGGTTTTAACAGATATGGAAAAAATAGATTTTTGTAAAAGTTCCTGCAGCTTTAACCATTGAAATAATATGAATGCTTAAATCCATTCTCCTCTATGTGGGCCACTTTTAAAATGCTGTGGTGTGATGAAAACTACTTTTATTATAAAATGTTAACAGTCTTCATCTAAAGCTCCTAAGAAGCCAAATATTAAATCACATAATATTAAATCTCTTTGCACAGTAGAGTCAACTGTTACTTTTATCAATGTTTGTTGTTCCTCAGTTTTTTTCTGCTTCAGTGTTTTAATGTTTATCGTCTCTCACGTTTTACTGAACAGATGAACTGATTTCCTTCTCATGTTGAAGGCAACATATTTGCTCGTATCACAACGACTAAACGTTCCTCAGTCTCGAGTCTTCCTGTCCACAGTGAACATCAGCCGCCTTCCAGTCCAGTTTAAACTGACCTCTGGGTGGAGCTGTCCGTGGCGCTGGACTCTCAGTCTGACCTTGTCATTACTACGAAATATTCAAAACTGCTGCAGTGGAAAAATCAATCAATTTCCAGAATAATCCACCTGAAATGTGAGACAGCCCCTCCCTCTGAATGAGAGGTAACTTTTAGTTAAACAGCAGCAATGAAAGTAAAAAACAGCCTTTTATAGGAACCTTATCTGAGTTTAAATATCACGGTGAATGTTAAATATGGAAACAGCAACACTTTCGTTAACTCATTGTCTCTAACTTGGGCTTACTTGTCCAGCAGCGCTGTTCTGGTTCTGTCGTCCATCTTGTTGTTTATCTCCTCCAGTTTCTTCACCTTTGCTTCGTCTCCTTTCTCCTTCATCTTCTTGATCAGGAAGTCCAGTAGAACATGAGTCGATCCAGAGTTAACCATCACTGATCTGATCTGATCCAGCTGGACCACATGTTGGTAGGCTTCATCCAACAGGTCTAACTTCTCTGCTGACAGTCGTTGCTTTTGTTTTTCGAGATTTCCCATCAGAATCAATCTGTTCTCACCTGCTGCCTGATTCTGTTCATACGTCTGTGCCACCGCTCTTTCAGTGAGTTGGACTTTTCTGGTTCTGATCACATACGTCAGGTTGTCTTTCACATGATATGATGCAGGACACTTATTGCTGCATGAAGTACATTTTCCATCTATGATGACTTCACACTGTTGTGGACTTAAGCCCATGGTACATCCAGGATAGTGACAGTTTTCTTCACAAACAGGACAGCAGACAGCTGCTTCCAGCACTTGCCCAGATGGTCTGGTTCTGATTGGTTCAGTGTCTTTATAGGCTTCAGTAACCATAACTGTGAACTGCTCGGTTTTTCTTTCTTCTGTGTGTTTCTTCAGCTCCTCGTGTATCAGAAGTACGTCCCTCTGCTTTAACTCGTTGAACCTGATTCTGTCCTGCAGGTTCTGGATGCAGGCTGCCAGTCTGGCCCGTTCTGCCAACACTTGAAACATTGCTGTCAGATGTTTAGGCTGGGCAGCTGTCAGGAACCTTGCAAATGCAGTTAATCCAGTCGCTGCTACTCTCCATGCCATCTGCAACCCAAAGAGATTTCTCTGAGTTCTCTGTGTCGTCTGTTGGTTATTGAACACAAAGTAAACAGACTCGTTTTTGTTATTCTTTGAACAGTTAATATTTGCCTCTTTGAGAGCTATAAGGACATTGCATGGTGGCATTCCATCAGAGTGTGTGATCAGAGCTACAGTGTTTTCTCCCCCAAACAGAGAAACCACTGAATTAAAGATGTATCTCAGTCGATCGCTGACTCGATCAACAGTTGCCTTCATCACCAGACCCACTGCATGGAGTTCAGGGACTCCTTCATTGCTTCGGAAGAGCTCAAATAACATTTGACTGACTTTATCATCATGTTGGACCCCTCTGGTGTCTCCATATCCAGGGGTGTCAATGATGGTCAGAGAGAACGGAAGAGTTTTATCTTCAAACCCAAAGATCTGATAGACAATCACATCTGAGTTCTGACTCTCTGACCGACTGCTCTCCTCTTCCTCAACGATCTGAAACCAGACTCCATCCTCAAATTTCACTCCCATGGCGTAGTTAAACAGAGCGTTGATCAGAGCAGGTTTTCCTCTTCCTGTCTCTCCAACCAGTAAGATGGTTTTATTGGGTCTGTTTATATTTTTCTCACCAACTGTCACTCTGGTCAAAGGTCCAGCTTTGTTGGTTCTTGTTCTCAGCTGGTGGACAGCAGGAGGTCCTGGTCTGACCAGGAAGCTGTTGGAGATGAGATTCTCAGATTTTGATGAGAATATATGACTGTTAAAGACATAAAAAAACATGCATTATCAATTTATTAATAAAAATACCAGTTTGTTCAACCTTTTATCATGACAGGGAATTGAGTGATAAAATAAAAGAGTTCATATATATTATTATTTTTAATTGTCATTATATACTGTCTGACCAAAAAAAAAAAAAAGAGTCACACACACTAATATTTTGTTGGACCACCTTCATCTCTGATTATAGTACACATTTGCGGTGGCATTGTTTCGATAAGCTTCTGTACTGTGACCAGATTTTTTTCCATCCACTGTCACATTAATTTTTCACCAAGGTCTTGTATTAAGGGAGAGAGCGAGTCTGAGCACTGTGCAAAACCCTCTCCAGAGCATCAGAGATTCTCAGTGGGGTTCAGGTCTGAACTCTGTGGGGCCGATCCACGTGTGAAAATGTCTCCTGCTCACAAACCACTCGGTCACAATTTCAGCCCAATCAAGCTTGGCATCGTCGTCTTGGAATATCCCCGCGTCATCAGGGAAGAAACCAGTTTTTGATGGAATGACCTGCACATTCAGGATCTCCAGGTAGTCAGCTGACTTCATAATGTTGCTGAACCTGGAGCTGACCAACTGCAGCAACCCCAGATCACAGCGCTGCCCCCCAGGCTGCTACAGGAGACACTCGGCGTGATGGGAGCATCACTTCATCGGTCTCTCTTCTCACCCTGATGCACCCATCACTCTGGAAGAGGGTAAATCTGGACTCATCAGATCACATGACCTGACATCACTCGAGAATGTGTACTTTATGCTCTCTTGCAAATTGAAGCCTCTCTCTCCTTTCAGCCTCACTGATCAGTGGTTTTCTTATGGCTACACAGCTGTTCAGTCCCAATCTCTACAGTTCCCTCCACATTGTGTGTGTGGAAATGCTCTTACTTTCACTATTAAACAGCCATGAGTTCTACTGCTTTTCTTCCTTTTGAAGTCACCAAATGTTTCAGTGATCCCAGTCATTGAGGGGGTTTTTCTGACCACGTTTCTTCAAAGACGATGGTTCCCTACTATCCTGCCAGTTTTTAATAATGCCTTGGACAGTTCTCAACCCAGTTTTAGTTGTTTCTGCATCTCCTTTGATGTTCTCTCTGCTTGATGCCTGCCAGTGATTTGACCCTTCTTGTTGGAAATGTTTGCTCACTATCATTGTATGTTTTACTTATCTGCTAATCATCAGTTGTCATTTATTCATTACACTGCTTTTCATTTATCACTCATTTCCTTTAACCTTATATTTCCAGACATAACCTGGCTGTGTGGAAAGTTAACTTTGCTGATTGTAACACTTAGAAGTTAGTTCAAAAGTTCATGTTCTTTCTGAAGTTGCTTAGCCCATCCCAACCGTGCAAAATATAATACACAAAGAACTATGGAGGAAAAAAAGAGGGGACAGTTTCACAAACAAACACCTTTTCAAAGTCTCCACACAGATTTTGTTGAATTAAAAAAATATGAAGGTAATAATTCAATTTAGTAAATATTGGTGCATTTTCGAAACAGAAAAGGAATATTTTCCTGAGTGTCATTGCTTATGACACTGTAAAAAACTACATTTCCTGTCACATCAACCAACTGTGAACAGAAGAGAGTCTGACTTAAAAGGGGGGACTTTCTTCTAGAAAAAAGTGGGCAACAGTGATTGATTAGTCCCGATGACCCCATTGCTGTCTCAACATCATTAAAGAAACCAACAACTGTGTTCTCAGCTTAGGGTTACAATGCCAGGAAAAACAAAAAGGGCCCTCTCAGATGTCCTGATTTATATGATCTCAATCAGAAAATGAACAGTTAATGAGTTGATTAATGCCACAAACTGATGTTTGTGCTCACACACTGCACAAGTTTCTACTATCATTTCACTCAGTGTGTATAATAAGAACCACTCTGCACATTTTGTTAAAAATCCCTGCTTCATTAATTGTGATTTTAGTTCTTTTCTGTGTCTTCATCTCTTGCAGTATTCCATGTCTGAGAGCTCGGGTGTCCCTCATGGTCCATGGAGGAGTCAAATGCTCTCCTCAGGGACTACCAGGGTGTGTGCTTTGCTCCCTTAAGGCAGGAGGACTTGCATGGGCATGGTGAAACTGATGGATTCTATGATGATACAACTGTCTAACCTATCCAGTCATTTAAGCTCCAAAATGAGAAGAAAGGAGATGTATATATCTGATTTGAGGAAGAGATCATAATGTGATGTACGGAGACTCGTTTTATTTTATCCAAAGCAGTTTTCATCTACAGCAACAACAAGGAATCAATGCCCATCCTGCTTCACATGTTCTTAAACTTCTCCGGGATGGACAGCCCTCTACTGTACGAAAAGTACACAAGTTCAAAGATCACACACCTGTGAGAAGAAACAACTTTTATCTAACAAAATAATGATAAAACCAAAAGGGAAATGTTCTTTTTTTTTAGATACTTTGAACTTTTTGTTAGAAGTGTGTTGACCAGGCTGCTGAGGTGCCACGCAGATCATCTGTGTGGCATCATGGGATACATGTTCAACCTGAGCCTGAAGCTGGGGGAAGCACCACAGCTGTGGAAGACCTTCTGTGTGGTACCGGTACCAAAGACCAAACATCCAAAGGACCTCAGCAGCTACAGGCTGGTAGCCCTGACATCACATTTGATGAAGACCCTCGAGAGGCTGGACTCATAATACTGATGCTCTTTCCAGGAAGAGTCAGAGCAGACCCCACACATCCTGGACACAGACTGAGGTATTTTGGACTGCAGGGGGCGCTGCTGAAGACCTTTGACTCTGGTGGCATCAGCCATCTTCTCTGGGACGGTATGTTGGAGCAGCAGCTTCTCTCCAGCTGAGAGGAAGCGGTTCGATCAGCTCACCAGGAAGGCCGGCTCTGGGCCAGGATGACCTTTGACCCCAGAGCAGGTGGTGGGAGACAGAAGGACTCTGGCTAAGATAACATCACTGATGGACAACGTCTCCCCCCCCCCGTGCATGAAGCTGTTGCTGAGCTGCAGAGCTCCTTCAGGGACAGACTGCTGCATCCTCGGTGCACTAAGGAGCGTTCTAGGAGATCCTTCCTCCCAGCAGCTGCTAGACTCTGGAACCATCACTGCTCCCAACAGAACCAGTAAGTGTTTATATCCCTGCTGGTATCGGAACAACTCTACCGTTTTCTATTGTCACTAACTGTAAATAGTTTGTATTTTTAATCCTCAGAGATATTTTTCACATCTGGTATGTTTTTAATTAACCAACTCAGGTGCACGTTCCTCTGGACTGGAGTATTTTCTTTCATAACTACACAGTATTTATGTTGAAATTTTGCCCGTATTGTACTGTATTTTTATTCTGTATTTATATATATTTTATATTCTTTGTGTGAGTCTGTTTGCTGTCATTGCCTGTCACTGATACTTTGCTGCTGTTGCACAGAAATTTCTGTTCTAATCTGGGAGCCATTTTTAATGGACCAAGTCCAGACCATTTTAATCTGAATATAATTTATCTCCACATTCCCTCTAGCAGCTGGCTTGACACACAAACTGTAAATCATCACATTATTTTCCTCACAACGCCTAAAGAACGGTTACCAGGTTACGCAGGGATAAAAACACATTCTCCAGAGTAGTAACAGCTGATGTTGGCCTGAGTTTACCTCGCTTGGGGATTCAGGAGGGTAACAAAGGCAGGCTCACCACAAAACCCCGAACTGCATCGGCCCTCTCACAAAACATGGATATGGCAAGAATGTACCCTAATCCTGCCTTCAAGTCTTTGTGGAAGAGGAATAAATATTCCAGATTAACATTTAGATTATCATAGTTAACGTCAGCGTGAAGTGCATGATATAAAGTACATCTGTGATATAAAAGGTGTCTTTGTGGGACATCTTGGTAAGGAGATATTATAATTTGCTAGAAATAATTTAAAGGACTATACCTGCTCCCTGGAGAAGATCTGAATACACTCAGCACATACATCCAGTAACATAGCATAGCTTTGTGCATAAATCTTCTAAATATGCCATGTGATCTTGTTTTAAAATTGCAATAATTGGTTTTTTTTTTTTTTTTTTAATAATTAGAATTTTTTTCTTAAAAACTACAAATTTGAATTCAAGTCTCTGCTGAGTTCCCCTGATATGCAAGAGAATCATATTTATATTAACCATAGAGTTTCCCTATGGTTTAAATTCTTCATGACAACAACAAAGTTTTACTGGTTACTATTAATCAGGGAACAATCTTTAAGTTTGGTAAGTAGTTTTGAATTTATGGTTTCAATGTATATTCTACTCAGCACTTAGTTACTGATAGTGTTAACTGCACACATGATTTCATCACCTTATGAATTCCTGGAGTATTTTAATGTACGCACAAGGCTTGGGGACTGAAGTCAAACAGCTGGTAGCCAGCTTCAGTCAGTCTATTTAAAATCAAGGTATGTTGTCGAAGTTGATGGATTTACTGGTTTGACTGGGTGGACTGGATGACGTTTCCAGGTGTGTCTCCAGGTGAAGTTCAAGTTCACGGTTTGCTCAACATTAAACAGAAGTAAAGAGAGACAAATCCAAGCACCTCGCATGGATCACAGTTACATTTACTATGCTTTAGGGTCCAGTTACTTTGTTACTTTTAATTGCTGTTAAAGAAAACTTTACGTTTTCTTGGGAATAAAGTCTGATTCATTCTGTCATAGCGATACTGAGGCCTAGAAATGCTGCTGCGCTGAGGCCAAATTGTTGCCATGAAGTAAATAAATAATTGATGATGTATCATATTAACAGTTTAACTCATTCAGCCACTTAGTGCAAGAAAAAAATGATTGACCTTTTATCATTTTTTACTCAAATGAATCAATGCAGCTGAAATTAAAGCCTGATGTGTTTTTGTTTTCCCTGTATGGTATCAATTAAAATCATGGAGATTACCACGCTCTTCGTCATTTCCTCATATCTTTCATAGCTATTTCATGTTTTACGGTTCACTCAAAATCCAGTATTTTGGTTGGAATTGGACATTTATACTTATTGAATGACTGAAACTGTTGAACAAACCAATACCTCTCACTTTCAGCTTTATTGTTTCCCAAAAGTTGATGAAACCGTAATTTTGTGTCATTTATGTTACATCCAGAAATGACTTCAGGAAATCAGTTGACAAACCTGAAGGAGAGCTGAGAGGCAGAAAGTTATCAGTTGTTATAGTTTTATAGATTCATGTCTTAAATCTTACTTTAGTTAATCACTGAAACATAAATTGGTGTTAAACATTAATGGAAATTACATTTGTTTCAAATATACTGTGTCTGATTTTAATGCTTTGTTTTCACGTTCATCCAGGAGGTCCAGAAGAACCCAGAACATTATCTGAAGCTCTGCAGGCCTCACTAAAGTTACAGCTGGTGTGAAACTATCATCATTTCCGAACCAGAACATCATCCCTGCTGACAAACACGGTGGTGGTAGAGTGATGATCTGGGCTGCTTTGCTGCTTCAGGGCCTGCAGGACCTGCTGTAACTGATGGGGCCTTAAGTTCTGCTCTCTAGCAGAAAATCCGGAAGCAGAAGATGCGACCATCCGACTGGGACCTTAACCTCGCCTGGGTTCCGCAGCAGGATGATGGCCCGGAGAACCGCAGCGGGTCAACCTCCGCATGGCTTAAAACATTGGGTTCTGGTGTGGCCTAGTCAAAGGCCAGCCTGAACTCTAATTGAGATGTTGTAAGATGATCTAAAACCGGTCCTCCGTGGAAAACCCTCCAGTGTGTCTGAATTACATCAGTTCATCACAGCAGAGAGGGTCAAAGGTCGTCCACAGTGACGTGAGAGGCTCGGGACCAGTTAGCAGCTGCTGCTGCACAGGAGGAACAGCCAGTTTTCAGGGTTAGGGGGTGAATACTTTTTCCCAGAGGCTGGTTGGAGAGACTTACATGAAGTGAGAACTCTGAAACTGCTGCTCACGCTGGCTCAGCTTGTCGCCTGTGACGAACATTGGTCTGAGGATCGGAAACGCTTCAGCGGGAAAAGGGAGTAAATACTTTTCCAGGACGCCGTGTGTCCCTGGGGCAGGATCCAGAAGCATCCCTACCAGAACCAGAACCATCTGGATCCTGCAGATGCAGAGAGCAGCGACTCTGAGCTTCTGCTCACGTGGAGGCAGGAGAAAGGCCCCAGCAGTGGACGTCACCTGAAATACGCCCGGTTTCACGCCGGCGGCCGTCCCTGGACTCTTCCAGCAGGAAGTGTTGTTTCCTGCGAAGACCACCAGGTGGAGCCAGCTGTCGGGACAAGCAGACCCTCGGGGTTTACGCACGCAATCTGACAGAACTGAACCCAAAGACCCAAATCATGGAGCCATTCAGAACCAGAAACTATAATCAAAGATGCTCTCATTAATGACGAGGGAACATGAAATAAAACATAAATACATAATCTGAGATGATCCATTTAGACAAACAACAGAACCTAATTCTGGGTTATTGAAAGTTAAAAGCGGGATTTCTGAACCCAACAGAAATCTGACTGGTGGAAAGAATTTACACAAAACAGTATTTGCTCTTCGTACTCTTGTTCCTTAACCTTTGTACCTGATTGCAGGCTGACAGCGCAGCAACACCTGAGGGATCCACATGGCGTTTACAGGTAAGCCCCTTCTCCACGGGCGGGGCTCCAACTGGTTCTGCCCCAGTCCGCCCCAGCTGGATTTGTCAACTTTTGCAGATCCTTCGCGGTTCCTCCCAGATTTCATAACAACCTTGGGAGTTTCAGGCCTTTATTTAAGTGCTGCGTGCGGTCATGCAACCCTTCTCCTCGCTTCGTCTATCTCAGCTGCCGAAGCCTGTGCGGTCTTGTGGAGTACCACAGGGCTCTGTGTTTGGACCAATTCTTTTTACTATATATCAGTCTCAGTGCTGTGGTGAGCACGGAAACCGGACTGAAAGACGTCAAAGCGGTTTGTCATCGTTAAGGAGCTGTTTAACTGTTGAAACGCAGCTTTTTCAATAATACTGCTGATGAATGGAAGGTCAGAGATCGGCCTGTAATTCTGCAGGAGTGATTTATCCAGATTGGTTTGATAACCGCTGTTTTTAGAGCCTGGGGGAAACACCTGATGAGAGGGAAGAGTTTACTATTTGAATCAGATCAGATGCAACGACAGGCAGAACTTTCTGAAGGAAGGTTGTAGGAAGGATATCAGGACAGCAGGAGGAGGAGCTCAGTTGATTTAAAATCTCTTCTGAGTTTTCATGGTTGAGTTGGTGAAATTCAGCCATTTTCTCTGCATTTGTTATGTTTGGGCATAGCATCGTTATTGGATGTGGTGTGGATGTGCAGATTAACCCTCTAATTTTTTTGAATTTTCTCTGTAAAAAGTTGGCAAATTCCTTGCAGGCCCTGGCAGAGTGGAGCTCTGGTGGTGAAATCTCAGGAGGGTTGGTCAACCTGTCAGCTGGGGCGAACAGGGCTCGAGCGCTGTTGATGCTTTTGTTTGTGATTTCCACAAAGAACGTTTCCCTTGCATGTTTTAGTGATGAGCGACAGCTTCGCAGCCTCTTTTTGTAGATTTCATAGTAAACGTGACATCGAGTTTTACAGCATTTACGTTCAGCCCTTCGACAAAGGCTTCTTTTGCGTCTTACTAGTGGAGCATTTACCCACGGAGAGCACACACAGCATGGGATACATTTCCACTGTATCGATGATACTCTGCTATATCGATCCATAAATACTGATGAATATTGTTTTATTTGAATATTTCTCATTTCATCCTAACTTTGTTCTTCTTTTTACTTTATATTTTGAGTTTTTATATAATTAAACATTAAAATTTCCCCACATCCACTGAATAGATTAATAATATTCCTAGAATTGTGAAAAACAAAAAAGAACCAGACAAAACCAACCACAATTAAATAAAGTCAAAATTAATTACTCTGATATATCTATCCATAAATCCTGGTGAATATTTTTTTATTTGAATATTTTCCATATCGTCCTAGCTTTGTTCTGTGGTAGAAACACATGAAGACCTTCTGGAGACTTCAGAGATGAACTCAGGAGCCGTTTTTCCAGTCAGACCAGAATCAGGTGTGTTCTCTGTGGAGACAATCAGCTCGTGGTTGGAGCAGGAAGCCGTGTATTCTCAGCGTCTGTCTGCTCAGTAAAAGGTTTTAAGGTCAGTTTTCATCCTTCTAATCTCTTCCACCACCTTCTTCACCTCCTCAGCCTGCTGGATGACTCCCATCCCAGATGATGAGTTTCTCAGCTTCTCAATGATGTTGAAGATCTGCAGGATGTTGACCTCCAGCCGTGTGAATTTTAAAGCTTCTCCTTCGGGCGATTTGCTGCAGAGACTTTCACATGAACTCTTGACTCTTTCCAGTGAGTACTGTAGGGGCTCTGCCAGCAGACTGAAGTCTGTTATCAGCTTGGACATCTTAAAGGTATAATCCAGCTCCACTAGTTTCAGGATCAGAATAACGAAAGGAGCAATGATACTTCCAGCAACAGCAGCTATTCCAAACACGGTGATGCTTAAACCTCCAGTAACTGAGGCTGCCAGGAGGGACAGCACCGCTGCAGCGGCTGCTGCGACGGCTCCGATAATAAGCACGTTTTCTCTGTCCTTCTGGACGCCTCTGCTCCGAGCAGCAGTGAGCTCAGCTTCCAGCAGGATTTGTGTCATCCTTCCTTCAGTGCTGTGGCACAGCTGGATAAATGATGAAGCCTGAATCTTTAGCGTGTCCATCTTCAGAAACCCTCCAGGACTCTGCGGAGACCAAGTCTGGACGGTTCTGGGAGGGAAGAAAACCAGAAAACAGATGTACAGGTTTCCAGTTTTTATTGTTTGTGGCAGCGCTGTCTGGTCTTACCTGGAGATCAGCAGAAGTTCAGCCTCCCTCTGAAGAAGCTCCTCACTGCGGAGGCTGCTTCACCTGGATGTGACTCACCTGGTTACTGTGAAGTCATGTGATCACTGGGTGCTGCTGGTTTGAGCTCCCAGTCCCAGTTGCAGGTATCAGAGTGTGTTTTCATAGAGACAGCAGCTGATCAGTGAGTGGACTCCAGTCCCCGAGGAGACCTTCATGTCCCTGAAGCTCTGATGATCCAGATGCTCCTCATCCCTTACTGTTGGGAGAGCTGGTGCAGAAAATGAAAGCAGCAATGACCTGGGTTCAGATCATGTAAAAGTTGACACATATTTGTGTAGCGACTGTGATTTAGGACACGTGGACTTTTATCTTTAAATAGACTCGTTTAGTTCAGCCGAGCAGCTTCTCCTCCTGACTGTCTGGAATCGGCAGAGTTTCCAGGTTACTGAGGTCGGGTGGAAATAACTGCAGAACCCATTAAAGAGCAGATGGTTCAGACGTTGGTTTAGTTTCTCCTGGTGTAGATGGACCCATTCCTCTCTGGATCTTAAGGAATGCAGCATCAGCTGCCAGTAACCAGGAGGGATCAGAGGCTCCGCTGAATGCAAGAACATTCCTCAGAACAAGTGGAACCGGATCGGTTCTGTCACCTTCCCTCCACCAGTGCTGGTCCTCGCACATGATCCACACCCACCGCCAGTGTTTGGGCCAGCTGGAGGCCAAACATCCAACCGGTCCTCCACCTGTCTTCGTGACGCTTCAGTCTGTGTCCCTGAGCTGTTGGGCTCAGCATTAAACAGCAGGGGGCGCCCTGACCCCATCTAAAACAAAGCTCAGCCTAAATTCAGCTTCAAGCCTCACATTTACGCTCAAATCATTCACACCACTGGCAAATTTAGATCTGAAACACAAAACGCAAAATAAATGCAAAATCATTTGATTCAAGATGTTTGTTTTTAAGAGGAAATTAGACAGAAATATGTCAACAGATAATAACACGATTTAATATATTTAGTCTTTATATTTACCTTTGAACAAAGACTGCTATGTACAACGTTATTAGAACTCTTCTCAATAATCCGTGAAAAGATCCTGATTAACATAAACCCTTGTTGTAACAGCCGAGCAGCTTCTCCCAGCGCTTCAGGCTGGAAGGCCTCCTCACCATCACCTTAATCTTTAGCTCCCTCTGCAGCTAAACTTCTAGTCAAATTAAAACTCAATAAATATGCAGTCGAATAATGTACGCACCTAAATATATTGTATATAACAGCACAGAATAAGTTTTATATAGCCTAAGTTATATACATAAATTATAGCCAAATTTACTGAATTTGTAAGAAGGGGGTAGGAACACAAAGGTTTTATTTCATCCCACTTCTTTTAAGGGTCACAATGTTTTTTCCTTCCTTGTTAATGTAAGTCACTTTTTTTATCTTGTCTGCTCAAATAAAATAAAGAAATACATTTTAACTAATTAAATTGAGTTAATGTAAGGATTTTCATACCTTCTCAGTTTAATTTATTAAAAAGGTCTGCATCGCACCCTGCTGGCAGGAAACATGAAACCCAACAATAAAAAACTTGTTTTGATCATTTGATCAAATGTTTTTAACAAGCAATGAACCAATTAAGGTTTTCCTTCCACAGAATCGGAGAGCTCCAGAAAGTTCTCAGATGTTCTGATGTTCTCCTGATGGCAGTTCATGAATATGATGGTATGTATTCCCACAGACGCTCCTGAGCACAGAGGGTTAACTTCCCCTCTGTCTTACCTTGATTCTAGCTGTTTCAGCTCCGTTAGAGGGAGATTATGTTCATTAATGACGTGGATTATTTAAAGCTTTATTTGCAGACAGTTTGGTAAAAACAGAGGAAATTCCTGTAAATGTAAAACAGTGTTGTGGTTTAACCTCCTGTTGAAAATGTTTTTGAAATCAACAGTTTCGTGAACATTTTTAACTTTTAGCTGAAATTTTAACAGGATTATTTTTCCACCTGTAAAATATTGAAGAAGCATAAAATAAAATCAGTTTTAAGTTGTGCTTTGTTTTTGTGTCAGTAATTAAAATGACCATCCTTTACCTTTAATACTTCGTTTCCAGAATGCTTGGTCATCCTTCTGCATCCAGTCTGGTGTTTATTTGTATTCATGTTCCACAGATCTGTTAATAACCTGAAATAAAGAACAGAGAACCAGTTCCTGTACAGCCAGCCCCGGTGTCTGGAGGGAAGCACTCAGACCTGCGGCGGAACCTGCTGCGGTCTCATATGTCTGCTTTAAATGTGGGAACAGATGTTCCAGAGATGGAGGAGCAGAACCTGGTTCAACATCTGGAACTGCGAAGATCTCTCTGTGAACTCCAGTTTCCTCATACTGGATCATTTCTGTCACTTTGTGCAGCATAAACATGTGAAACGTTGAGATAATGTCAGAACCAAGTGGACCTGGACCTGGACCTGTTCATCACAGACTAGAGGAAACTGGTGCTGGTAAAATGCCAGGTTTACAGTCCAGACACCAGCTGGACTCAACTGATCCTGTTTGTTTCCGACCAGAACCTCCGTGAATGTCGTCTCAAACCCGGTCGGGTTTCTGGTGGTTTTGTCAGTTCCTCTTTATTTCTGCAGGTTTTAGCTATTATTCCATTGCTGATTAGTTTCCTGAAGGAACAAACTGTGAAAACTAGCCATGAAAGTCCCATTCGCAGGAGAACAGCTGTTATGGTTGGGTGGATGAACTCTTACTGTCAACGTTCTGTACAGACTTGCTCCTCTTATGAAACTGGCTTTAATAACAGAGAGAAAGCTCCAGGAGCAACATGATTACGCAACAAGCAGAATCTGCTGAAGCCTGCAGGCTTGAGGAGGAGCAACCTTCAGACACATTCTCTGCCTTGACTGGGAATCAGGCTCTGGGAACAGTCTGTCTGTTTGCAGCTGAATACATGCTTTGTTTGGTATATCGATAATTCATGGGTGGATGGATTTCATAGCACGATATTAAAATCAGGGAGTAAAACCTGGTGTATGATGTTCTTTATTAACGATGGTGATGTTGGAGAGGAGGAATTAATTTCAGTGTTTTCTGGGCATCAGGACAGTATTTCCTCTAACTGATGGGTGAACAGAAGAGATGAAGAGGATGAGAAGCTTCCTCGAGGACCTGGGTGGTTTCCTGAGCCACAACACTGGCAGGACGTTTAGACATGACCAAAACAGCCAAGGTTTTGGGTCACCCCTCCAAATGATTGAACCCAGATGTTCCAGTCACTTCAGGTGTGAAAAACCCACCAGCTGGTCCTGCAGTCATTAAATGGGCTGGGAGCTCACTGAATCCCAGCATGGTACAATGGTACCTGAGCAATCAGTCCAGTAGTCCTTAGTGGGTTATAACACACTGGAAGGAAATGGCTGTAACTCAGACACCGAGTGGTGTGTCACATAAAATACTGACTGTCCCTCTGGAACAGGAGAGGAGGCATTTTGATGATGGCGACTGATAAAAGGATGGGAGCTGTGGCCGAGGTGGCGGTAGGACCAAACGGGGAAAACCTGACAAATAATGTAAGAGAAATGAAAATACAGGGAACAGACACAAGGCTAAAAGAAGAAACTGAATACAGAGGAATGAACAGATATGGCAAGACCTTAAAAGCAGTACTGATGAAACCTGTTAAGCAATAAGGAAAACAAAGAAAAGTAAAAACCAAACACCCCAGGATCATGACTATGAATTCCCATAAATCTTCCTAAACCAGCGTTTCTCAGCCCTGGTCCTCAGGCCCCCTACCCTGCATCTTTTAGATGTGTCTCTGTTCAGAACACCTGATTCAAATGCTTGCTTGACCTCCTCTGCAGCCATCAAGTGCTTCAGAGGCCTGTTAATCACCCATTCATTCAAGTCAGGTGTGGCAGAAGGGGAACAGCTGGGACATGCAGGGCAGTGGTCCCTCGGACCAGACTTGAGAAATACTGATCTAGACCTTGTGCAAAGTTTTCCCAGCAGAGCTGAAGCTGTTAGAGCTGCAGAGGTTGAGTCAACCTCATGTTAGTGAAGCCAAGTGATCTGATACTTCTGGTTCCACAGCAAATCTGATCCCTCCACTTCTCTGTATAGGAGATATAAATCCTTGGAGGATGTGAAAAGTCTTTTCTTAAACTCTCTGGAGACTAAATCAAGTAAATCTCTTTATTCTCAGCAGAACCCGGCTCCTTTATCCCCCAAAGCTCTCTAGGAGTACCTGGTCTCTGAACCAGCATCTTTTCTTTCTGAGACTTGTAATGCTGACAGGACTCTAAGAGTTTTCTTTTGTTTTTAAATAATCTGTACTATTCTTTGTTGGTTTAGACATTTCGGTGTGAAAACAGAACAGAACCAGATGCCCCGGAGAAGCTCTGCAGACAAACAACTGGGATGTTTGAAGGACCTTCAGGAGCTGAAGCTCATTTAAAGCAGGTTTGTGAGCAGCAGGTGGTATTGGACAGTGTGTGAGAAGCCAGAGCATTCTAGGCCAAGTGCTGGTGGTGTTATTAGGTTCAGTCTGAGATGGATCTGTGAAGCAGGTTACCCCTCCGAGACATGAAGGTCCTGCCTGAGCTAACCCCACCCATGTGTCTCACTGCAGCCATTAAAGATGGAGGAATACTCCTGTGTGAAGGCTTCAGGGGGAAAAGCAGACTCTTGGATCCTTCACTAATCTTATCATTAAACCAAACAGAAAGCCACTGATTGTTCTGCTGAAACAGACCTGGCCCACCCTTCCTTAGCCAGAGTTTAATGATGCCAACACCCTGGAGCCTCTGAGTGGTTCACTGGCTCTCTGAGTGCAGGAATAAGAGTACCTGCCCGGAGACGTTGGTTTCTGTCCAAACATGAATCAAATAAATCTGAGTCACAGAACAAAGCAACAGAGGTATTCAATAACCCTGAGCTCACAGAGACAGAGCATCAACACTGATCCAGTCAGATGCCATGATAAAGACAAAGAATGAGCTCAGCTTGTTTCAGCTAGAGAGGACAGATATCACTCCCCTCCAGAAGGTTTATAACTGGTTGATTGGGCAGGTTTATTGTTGTGGTACCATTCATACATTCAGACAGGAATTTTCACTTTGTTCAGTTCTGGTTGTGGAACACCGAGTGAAGAGATCCTGGATGATCTGATTCCTCATTTCCACTGAGCGGTACGGCACTGGTCGGTGCGGTTCGGTACACTATTCTGTCTGTTTCGATATTGCACCGTTCCTGGGTCGCCTTCACTTCTAAGTCCACAGAACAATGGCCTGGTAAAAACCAACCCCTTGTTATATGCTTTGCTTTGTCTAGAGGATCTGGACCCTCAGCTATTGAGAAATGATTACTTGCTGGAACAGATGGTCTTTGTTGAAGTTTTAAATAACTGGATCTGATTTTACTCAATCGCTAACTTTTGGCCGTGATGCACATAATGCACCAGCTTGATGAAGCTCACTGGAAATTGTGTGTGCTGTAAACAACCCCCGTATGGAGTAGGGCAATGACATCTTTACTAGCAATAAAATGTCCTTTTACTCCAACTTTAATTGCTCAGTATTTCGAAGCGTGGCCAACACGGACTGAATGGCTTTGTTCCCTTCCTCCACTGCCATTGCTAAACCACAGGCAGACTACAATTCAAAAACAGTGCAGAAAATCAACGTCATCATTCACAACTCCATCTATTCGCTGATTGGTTCAGTTGAAATTCAACCAGAGAAGTTGAGCTCAATGGGAGAAATCCCAGACGGACCACTGAAGGGAGGTGAGAATAGAGCAGAACTGCATAGGAAGGGAAAGACCGGTTA
Source organism: Anableps anableps (assembly GCA_014839685.1). Lineage (NCBI taxonomy): Eukaryota > Metazoa > Chordata > Actinopteri > Cyprinodontiformes > Anablepidae > Anableps > Anableps anableps. The sequence continues at coordinate 269,446 of CM026081.1, read as the reverse complement.
CTAGGACAATAGTACGGTCTGGTTAGGGTGTAGCTACTGACATCACACAACACAGTCCATTAATTGGGAGACAGAAACATGTCGCGAGACATACTAGTATGTCACGTTGGCCGTCACTCTAGTATGACGCCATGTTAGGCATTTTGGTTTAACCCTGCCTGCCCAGTGAGAGTCTAACTGGTGGTGGAAGCTCTCCTGAACACACTAGACGATAAAATAGTGAACCGAATTGACCCGTGTTGTACCACTTAGTGGAAACAAGGAGTGAGGGGTCTGCATCGTCCATTCCTGAAAAGCAACTTTTGAACGTTCAGTGCTTTATTGACCATCAGAAAGATTTTAACGTCTTCTTCGATATACAGGGAGTCAGTGATTTAGGAACTGGTCCTGATGTGATCCATTTTTCTGGTGTTGGTCACACTCTGAAATGTTGTATGATCTCCTGCTGTTCATGCACCATTACTATAATCTGATCTAGTCAAGATCAAACCCTGGATCTGGTCCTCTGTCTCCTGCTTGATAAGAGACTTTTTAATCCTGTGAAGTTTGTAAGGTGGCAAACTATGTCTGCATCATGTCTGGGTCATGTTTGCATCATGTCTGGGTCATGTCTGACTCTTTAGCTCCATGGAGTCTTGTTCAGGTCTGATTCCACATCTTTCATTTCTGGAACCAAAATCATTGACTTCTGTTTTTCTACATTTAGCCACAGGAAGTTCTGGCCCATCCACTCATGGATTGCACACACTGAGTCAGTCAAGTGCTGACAAAGAAATGTACAGCTGACTCGGTCCTGAACAGGTCCAACTGTCCTGGGGTGACCCATGCTTTCATATTAGTATGATTTATTTAGCTACATCTGGCCAGCCAGCAGTTTCTCTGCTTGTGTTGAACTAAACTGTGAATGCAGTGATTCTGATGCCGGTCAGTCACTGATGTTAACATGAAGGACCATCAGGTGTTCTCTGTTTCCATCTTAGCCTCAGGTATTTCTCTTAGCCAGGATGTCAAACCAGAGCAGGAGGGATGTTATTATGGGATGTTCCATTTGTCATGCTCTGCCTGGGGATGTTTCTGTTCGGTGCACCATATTTTTTTAAAAGAACTAATGTGTTCATATGCAACCAAACAATTAAATTACATCAATGTTGTATTAATAGATCTAAGTGTGGCTTCATATTCTGTATTTTGAGTGTTTGTAATTTTGCTTTGGTGACAGAGTTCTAGTTTTACAGGTTAGTTATTTAATATACCCAGTTTTTATAGTTACGCTTACATTGTCTACCCTCATAACTAGACTACTTCAGATTTAAGGACTGTGGGATTTTTAATTTTACTTTACTTTTTTCCCTATTATTTCTACTTTCAAGATGAACAAGAGCAAGATGCCTCTGGTCGACACCGGAAAGATTAGCAGTATTATACAAAGACTTCAATCGATAGAACTGAGGGTTTCTCAGCTGGAGGTAAATGTCGAGATCAACACAGTTTCTGGAAATGAAACAACTCTACCGATGTCTCAAATCAACAAACAGCCTCTGAGCACCTCAGCAAGCAGCTCACCTACCTGGAATTGTCTTGGAGCTAAGCCAAAAATAAATCTCACCATTTGGATCTGACTAGACATCTAACGGGACAGCCCCCTCACCTAGATGATAGACCATGGCCAGCATTGAGCCGAAACATCCCCTTGTCAACACCAGCACCAAAGTAAAAAAAAAAAAAAAAAAAACTACAAGAAGCTGGAGCCAACATGATTCCACCTTCCTTGACTCCGGTACCAAGGACTAATCAGCCAGCTCGAGCTGTAACCCATCCCGTCATGTCTCCAGCTGGAAACCCACTAAACTCCACTGGAATTTCACTGAAAAAACAGGTTTGCTGCTCTGTAGCAGGAGCCTACGACGGACATCTGTCCTCCAAACATCAACAAGAAGTAAGAGACAAAACCAACACAACCACCTCCTAAAGTAACCTAGAAATCAAAATTTATGCCAAAAGTTCTTATTGGCGGGGATGTGGCAGTTAATGAAATCTATCGCCTTTGCAGTACAAAGAGAACGAAGGTAATCTGATCAAATGAAATGGTGTCTGATATAACAGAGAAAATACTTTCAACCACTGATCAACTGAACATTGAGAATCTAATCTTTCACACTGGAGGTAAGCAAAAAAATCTGGCCAAGCAAAAATCAGAAATTCTAAAAAATGACTTTAGGCATCTTCTAAGCACAGTTGGAAATCTGAAAATGAAGGTGTTTATCAGTGGACCAATACCAAAAGATGGAGGTGGGGATGAGAATTACACCAGACTGCTTATGATTAACAGATGACTTATTAAAGAATGCTCTGCCAGCTCCGTGAACTTCATTGACAATCACAAGATTTTCTGGGAACGCTATCATCTCTTCAGACAAAATGGAGTCAGCCTAAATAAAGATGGGGGGAAAAAAACTTTTCACTGCTAATATTTTCAATGCTGTTAACAACAGAAGGTCATCTCTCCAAACACAAGACAATGTAAACAATGACATTACTGCCCCAGCAAAGATTGGTGGACAAGTACAAACCCAGCAGGCGCACAATGTTCAAAAACAAACCAATAAGCAGCCATCTCCCAGAACTCCAGCTGGAAATGGAGCTAAGAGGGGAGGGTTCCGTGAGACCCACTGAACCCATGAATCAGAAAATTAGAATCAGTCTGGTTGGCCCAGATTGCGTTCATAAAAAAAGGAATCCGTTTTCGGATTCAAGCGCTGATAGTGTAGAGACATTAAGCATAAATATTAGAAATTATCTGCAGATCAATGACTTGATCATTGCTCCTAATAATAAAATTTAGATTATCAGGCAGCATGAGAGTTTTCTCTGCTTCTGTGAAAGATGGCATCAAAAATGTGGGTGTTTTCGTTGACATCTAGTTGTCTGTTGAGTCACTGTGAGCATGTTGTTGGAAATTGTTTTTATTACTTAAGACGCATTTCTAAGTTAAGATATCTGGATCAAAAGCAGAACTAGAAAATGATTATTCATGCTTTTATTTCGTCCCGCTTGGATTACTGCAACAGTTTTTTCCTTGTATAAATAAAGCATGTCTGGATCACAAGGCCCAGCTCATCAATATATTGTGGACCTACTGGGGCCCCTGTCGTCTTCCCAGCGTCTGGGGTCATCTAACCAGAAGCTGCTGGTGGCTCCCAGCACTCATTTGAAGATCGAGCTTTTCAGCCAGTGGGTCCAAGGCTTTAGGACTTCTTTCTACTGTGATTCACAGCTTCTGTTGTCTCTTTTAAAAAACTCCTCAAGACACACCTGTTTAGCCAGGCTTTTAGTTCATTAGTAGTGTTTATAATTTCCTTGCTTCTTGTGAAGAACTGTTTTTATCTGTGAAAAGTACCATATAAATAAACATTACTTATTTTTTTATTTATTTACTTACTTTTTTAATACTCAAAGAGAAATGCAGATATTGTACATTTTAATTAACCAACACCGTTGCAGATTCTTCTGAACTGGAGTATGTTTACTGCCACAACCTTTCTGTAGAGAGAACAGCGTGATCCCAACAGCCTCATCCCTGCTATCTCCTGCATAAGTAAGAATAATAAAACAGATCCTCAGTTCTGGATGTGTGTGGGAGGGTCACCCAGGGAGCCATTCGTACAAGAACTGCTCTGACTTCAAGTATAAGGAGACACCCAGCTGAAGTTGCAAAGCATGAGAGACTGCAGAGAAGCAACAGGTCACAACTTGAACTGAGCTCCATCTTCCTCCTGCTGCTGCTGAAACAACCTCTGAGGTAAGACTGAAGGAGGTTCAATTACCTCCTATAGGTTCACATTTTATTTTATTATCTAATATTTTACATGTTTAACTCCTCGATATCCTGATGCACCAGTTTTCAAAAGTTGCAGTTCTACTTTTTACAACATTCCTGGTGTTCATTTAGAGAAGAAGGTGCAGCAGATTCTGCAGCACCAGTAATGCAGAAGGTAGATGGTGTCTTAAAAATGTGCATTTAAACAAAGGCTACCTTGACAGTTTGTTGGACAAAAAACTATAGTAAAAAACAACATCATATGGAAAATGCATCATGGATGAGCTGCAGAAAGTTTTTACAGAATCTGAAATGTTTCCTAAAAAGCCTGTAGGAACTTCTGAAGGCAGGAAGTCGGAGAGTTCAGGTCATGAAAGGTTTCTGTCGAAGATGGACGAGTCAGTTTCAGATGATTGAGAATAATCCTGGAGACAGAACTGAGTCAGCAGAGCTGGAACCACATTCAGTTTGTCCTGATCCCTGAAACATGTTAGCTGAGTGTTCAGGAGGAGCAGATGACGATGACCTGATGTGTGTAGAAATATTTCAGCTCTGTCATGTTTCTGACGTAACATTTTTGGACAGGTTGGAGCCTCGGGCTTCCAGGTTTCATGAAGACTTGTTAAAAACGTCCTGTACCAGCAAATATTAAGATAAAACTTTCCAGTGATCAGTGATATCAGGGAGATTAAAAACTCTGAATCGAAGCTGGTTTCTTCTACTTCATCATACATTTGATGAGTTAATCTCCGTGATTGAACTCAGATGAATGAGCTGATTTTGTTTTCTTACATTAAATGATTGTCTTTTTCAAACATGTTAGGTGTTTGTTGCTGCAGAATGAGGAGGAATCTTCCTCTGAACATTACAGACCAGATGTTTCACCAAATCTGACAACAATTCCTCCTTCTGAGCCGAGTTAGGGTTGGATGATCTGGGTCAGAGATTCAGACCCAGTCCCTCTAAATGCATGGAATGGGAGCCCAATAATGGTCCTACTGGTCTGGGTCAGTTTGGATGAAAATAACTGATAAAATACCTGAATGTGAGGAATCTGGTTTCATCTTGTCTTCAGTGGGAGGACAGGTCATGAAGCACTGATGGTCTCTGTGGACATTTGTCTCCCCAGACGATGTTTGCGGCTGAAACCAAAGCGCTGGTAAAAATCACCGGAGCTGAAGAAGATCTGATCTCCAACTGTAATTTAAATAAAAAGATGGACATTCTGACTCTGGTTCGGGTCAAAAGGGGAACCATCTTCCAGTACCCGACATACAAGCCCATGAACATCACGCTACCCGAGCTGATGGAGGAGAAGGACTTTTCCCCAGGTGAGACATCTGAAACTCAAACTACAGAATAACGTGACTTAGTGACATTCCTGCTTCCCAACAGAGCTTGAGGAGAAAGTCCTGGTGAACGACTTCAAGACTTGGATTGAAACCAGCGGCAGCGGCAAACTGAAAGGAGGACACGAAGTTGTTGGTGAAGCTGACATCTCTGCAAACTACGACTCTGTGGACGGTCTGTCTGAGTCTGTCAGCATCAACAAGAAGAAGGTGAACCTTTCAGATGTGAGGAGCAAGTTCAGTGGCAGGTACAGGTGTTGAAACGGTGTTAATATCTGCTGGTGTGAACCGATTCTGTTTCTTGCTGCTGATCTTCTGCTCTGTCAGGCGGATTAACGAAGGAACGCTGAACCTCCTCAAGCTGAAGGAAAAGCACACGCTGGCCGTCGTCTATGAGACGGTTTACAACTCTGGACCTGTGACTATAATCAGGAAGGGGAAGAAGGACGGATGCATCTCAGCGTCTTTTCATAAAATGGCAAATCTGGTTTTTAAGGTGAGTGAAACAGCTGAGAGTCAGGAAGGAGAATATAATATCTAGAATCTGTTTCTGGTTTCTCTCTCAGCAACCATCAGCTTGTTTGGAGCTTCATCGTTTCCTTCAGGGTTCTGTTACATCCCGCTACCAGCTTCACTGATTTCAGAGCAGGAAGTGATGTCACACAGTCACAGCATCGGTGCCTGGGTACCTGACCTCCTGATGTTAGCTTGTCAGGTGAACCCAGGGGCTCACATTAGATTCAGATGCTTTCAGAAACACACTGATGATGAAGATCCACATCAGAAGTGAACAGGAGCAGGAATACAGAATCCTTGAGGAGGTCTTCAGGTCTTTGGGTAGAGATGTTTTCCTCTTACCAAGAACTAGGGATCTAGGCCAAACAATCACTCTCCATTGTCGGTCGGCACGATAAGGTGGCTCTCTCCTACAAATACCAGCAAGAACTTATGGATGGACTGGACCCAGAGGACAACTGGAAGACAGGCTCCTAATCTGACCTGTAAAAGGAAGATCCATATTGAACCGGGTTGTTCATGAAAAGCTGCTGTGGTGTCCAATTAAGTCCAGGGACGATGTCCTGCATGTCAGAAGGTGGAATGGTGGAGGGTGTCATCAAGCTCTGGAGGAGCCTTGCACTGATTCATTCATTTAAATCAGGTGTGCTGAAGCCTAAACATCTAAACCATGGAGTTGTTATTCCCTGAAACCTCCACGGAAATGGAAAGAAGAACAAGAGGAGGGCCTGGTTTGCAGCTCAGACCCTTCAGACCTTCCATTGATTTATTATCTGTTGATGTGATCCTACTGACTCCAGATGTTCTGCATCAGGACCTGATTACCTCAGTTGTTAAGGTGCACCAGCTGGATAATGAGCAGAAGACCTCCTGAACTTTCTCCATGTTTCTCTGCTACATGACTGAGGCTGCTGCTGCACTTGGTCTTTATTCATAGCTCAGCACAAAGACGGGTGGAGAGAGAAGAGACAGAAATGCAATAAATGTCCGGGAAGCAAATCCACAACAGCTGCGATGAGGACTAAAGTGTGCCCCCTGCTGGCTTTATAGGCTCCAAACCAGCTGATGGAAATGAGTCTGACTGTTCAACATAATGTGAGGTTCGCTGACTAAAGTAATCACTCCTTCTGGGTTTGACTTGTTCCATCAGGGCAACTCAAAGGAGGACACCACCTTCACTGTGCCAGAAAACTCCACCTTTGCTTTCAGCCTGGTGGAGGTCCTACTGAAGGATGGGACGATGGGTGGGAGCATGCTCCAGGTGTCTCTTCACAGATCTCTAGATGACTGTTTGGAGAAATAATTTCTTCTTCTCATATTCTGCAGAAATCTCACTGGAAAGTTGGAGTCACAAACGAAGAGGTTGGTTGTTGACCTTTGACTTGATCTCAGTGTTAAAGCTGCTTTTCATCCACTGACAGCTTGTTGGGCTTTAGATCTGGTTACCTGGTGAGTTCAGGAACATCGGCCCCACTTTGATCAGTTTTCAGGTTGAAACACAAATCCAAGCCAGCTTTAGGACCTTAAACCGACCAGCTGACCCTCCCTGCAGTTGACATGTTGCTTTGCCCAACATCTCATATCCAACAGGTCATTCTGCAGGTGGTTCTGTGGCTGCAGCTGATCATTCCATGTTGCATTCACACAACAAACTCAGACAACCAGATTCAACAAGATAAACTAGCATAAAAGAAAGTAACAACGGGATGGACAGAAGAAACAAACAGCATAGAAAATACATGCTGGAATGAATTCAATAGAGAGGCGACCCCTGGTGGAGACTTTGGATCATTACATGGTTTTTACTTGTAAAAAGAAACATTCTAAACTGGATCTGTATGAAATTATATAGATAGATGCAAATGTGTATTTTGCACATCCAGATTTCTCTGCTTATCGTCTTCACACGAACTCTGAACAAATATTTTAAAGAAAAAATTTTCACCTGTGGCAAAAACTATTATATTTATTAAAAAAGGATGAAAGATGTCTAATTTTATAGTTTAATAACTTCTCTGCTGGCAGGTCTGAGCCATGATGGAATAAACTCTGAGATGATCCAACAAGTCAGAGACGGTAACTCTTCCAGAAAGTTCTCTGCTGATCTGCCTGTTCATCCTCCTCCTCACCATCACTAACTATATGAACCAACTGCTATCAACTTTCTGTGGTTTTCCTGCAGGGATTGAGATGAAGGAGGTTCTTCTGAAGCCGCTGGAGAAACTTCCCGAGTTGACTCGTCGTGATCTGCTTAAAGGCCTCCAAGATGTTCTGGAAGAAGGAAATACTCTGAGTCTCCTGGAGGAACTGGTACGGTTGAGACCTGATCTTCATCCTGAGGATCATAGTTTGACTTTAACACTTTCAACCAGTTAAGATAAACTACCAAGTCAGGCCCAACCTGATAGTCAGGAAATAATAGCGAAACACTTTTCAGTCTCAGTTATTGCTTCTGAATACCTGCCTGATAAAGGAAGGTATAACAGATGTCGTGAATTTGCACTCTGGTGTTCTCAATCAGCTCTGCACACAAACACAGCAAAAAAATGAATTTATTAACAAAAATACTTCAACTTCTTGTCAAAATACTTTAAAACAACAAACTCACGAAGTTAGTAACACTCAACTACTGAATAAATGAGAACAATGAAAACTAATGAGTTACAAAGTAGAACAGTGAAAAGGATCAACAGAACCAATAAAATGAATCAGCGACGTCACAGGTCAGCATGAACTGCAAATGCTGAAAAACCAGGTTTATTTTGAGGAATTTGGTTTGAGGCTAAATTAGCTTCCAACTAACTGAGATTAGTTTAAGACAATAGGTTTTTACTCAACCAGTTCAAAATACAAAGCAGAAGTAAAAAAAATATATATTTTTTTTAAATAAAGTAATGTTTCTTTAGATAATTTAATTAAAAATCAAACTTTTTAAGATTTGAATCTTAATGTTGCCTTGGCGCTATTTTAGCAATCCTTTTTAAGTTGGTATGTCATGATTTGTGGTTGAGATGAGGACCCAAATGCAGAGAGGCGGAGGCAGCAAGCAGTTCTTTGAATATTTAATGAAAACAATGATCAAAAACACTGGAGGACACAGGGAGCCAGAGTTAAACCAAAACATAAATCCAGGGACCAAAGAGGAGCGCAACAGAGAGAAACCAGAGAAATACAGGAGGCATAACAGGAAGAATGACATGAAGCAATGGAAGCAACCAGAGAGGAGCTTAAATACTGGGGAGGTGACTGCTGGAACAAAGGCCGGGGCTGATGACTGAATGATGGCAGGTGAGGGCAATTAGCCAGAGGGGAGACTGAGGAGAGAGAGAGAATGGCAGCAGGAGGCGATGGAGAGCAACAGGGAAGCAAGGAAAAGAATCGACATGTAACTGGGGAATGACTGGACGTAAGGAAATAACTGGGATCACTAAGAAAAGACTGAAATGATCAAACATAAGCTCAAAGTAACTGAAATTCTCAGGCTAAGCACCGGAGAACCCAAAGGGATAAACTAGACTGGGGAAAACAGGAAATCAATACAAGGAAAGGACAGAAGCAACATCTACAGAAGCAGAGGATAATTAAAGACTGTACTAAGTTAAACAGAAACAAGACTGATCTAATCAAAATGCAAGACAATAAATATAATCTAAAATAAACTGAAGTACTCAACTTAAGAACTGGACAAAATAAATAAACTAGGATAAGTGAAAATAAGAATTCAGCACTAAAAAACAACAAAAGCAAGGGTCCAAAAGATGCAGGAGCTGACATGGTAGAGCATTTAGCTTTCCTGTTGGCAGCCGAGATAGCAGACACAATTCTTTACGTTTTTAAGGACTATTTTATGCAGGTTAGTGAGAAGAGAGGGAAAGAAAACCCTCTCTGATAAAACAGAGTACGCTCATGTTGCAGGAGACACTTTACCTTATAAAAGAACTGTTCGTACCTGAGGCTCAGTGGGCTGCTTGCACTCAAGAAGTTTAAAGCACACAATGAAAATCGGTAATTTCCTCTGCCCAGACACAACCTCTCACCTGAACTGCTCTTGTGAACAGAGCCTTTCCGGTGGGCCAGTGCAGGGGGAACCGCTTCATCGACATGATCACAGCATCTGTAATTGTTTAAGATTCTTTTCGGCCAAAACGGATAAACCAGGTTCACGTTTATTTTCAGCCAGGATACAGACACCAGTTAAGAAGACTGGTCAGCTTTGGATCCAGGGTTTCCTCATAGAGCTTTAAATCGGCCATCGAGGAAAAGATGTTGAGTCCTCTCCAATGTAGCCTAAGGACCGTGTGAACAAGAGGAGGCACAAAGGTCAGCTCCAGAACGGAGTGGTTCTGTGATGTCACGCGGTGTAACTCCGCCTTCCGTTAATGAGGTGCATTCTGGGATTCAGAGTTTTTATCAGTTTCTTTGTTTTCTGTATGTATTTCACTCCTTTCTTCCCTGTCACGTCTGGGCCCAATAACTATTCTTACAGTGCTGATTGACAACAAACGTCTCCAGTCACCTCACATCAAAACAGGCAATTTATACACAGAAATACCATCTGGCCATGCAGACAGATGTTAACTCAGTTACATTACTCATTAAAGTTTGATCCTAGTTATCCAACAATTTATCAAGCTGAGTTTATTCAAACAGGTTAAGAAGTTTCAGTCCACGGAAACCTAGCAGACTGCAACGACAGGGAGTATAAATATAAGAGGGATGTTTTCCCCAATGAACATCTGGAAGGATTTTTCAGGTTTTTAGTGGGAGATCATCCTGCTGCAGTAATGTTTTACTCGTTTTAGCCAGTGGGTGGTGCTGCAGTGACAGAAAGCTGGGCTCTTGTTGGTATCCAGACATGAACGTCTGAACATGATGACCAGAGCTGACCTCTTTAACAGACATAAATGTCTTCCTCACATCTTCTCAGCTTGTTTAACCTCCAGATATGACTGTGGATCCGTGAATCAATGTTCTGCTCCTCTTCATCTCAGCTGGATCAGAGCAGCAAAGGAGAGTCTGAGCGTCCTCCGTCCAAGGCCGTCTCATCCTTCATGGACCTCCTGGACGAGTCCAGGGTGTCGGGAGCAGTAAAGGACTCGGTCCACCTGCTGGTCACCGCCATGGAGGGTACGTCTGAGGCTGTCAGAAAATGCTTGATGTTTAAATGACTCAGATCCTTTTATTAATATCTTCTGTCTGTTTGAGGCGATTCATGTTAGAAACCACTGAGCTCTCCATCCTCAAACTCTGTTTTCTGCAGCTCTGCCAGAGATAGTGCTGCGACCTCTGACCTCCTGTGGTCCAGATACTCTGACAGTCCTCACCCAGCTGGTTCGTCCATTTTTCTCTCAGAAACATCGACATCAATGTTTCACCCAACACTGACTGTCTCCTCGAATCCTTCTCCTTCGTGTCTCCAGGTGGAGAGTCTGAGGGACGAGGTGGAAGCCCGCCTCCCAGAGTGCCCCCCCGGCCCCCTGCAGCAGGACGGGGAGCTGCGCTGGGCAGCCGACCCTCCTCTGTTCCTCTGATGAGACGCTGAAAGAGCTGAGTGAGAGCTGGGACCGAGAACCGGAGGTTCTGCTGGAGGTTCTGGCTCTGACCGTGCTGGGAGTCCACAAGCTGCAGCCCACAGAGTAAACTGGTCCTGCTGGTTTAACACAGATTTACTCTAAACGCAACAGCTCATCTACATCACATTATTGAGCAAATTATTCCTTTTCCTCACCTTCTGATGGTGAAATTCTTCATTTCCTTCACACACTGACTTCATTAAACCCCTGAAACACTCTGACTAAAAATGGAAATCATTCTGTCAAACAATAACATGTTTCATGTGTCATTCTGCTTTTAAATTCTGTTAGCCAGTAGCCTAAAAGCTTGTGCTGTTTTTTTTTTTTCTTTTCTTTTTGGTCTCTTATAAATTCACTAAGTGTCTTTTAGTCTTGTTGCTCTGACAGTGTTTGTTTTGGTGTTAACATGATGGATGAGATTGTATTTTTTTTTTTTTTTCTTATGTCGACCAGAGGGCTGTGAACTGAATTGCCCTTTCTTGGGATATATCAAGTTGACTGACTGATTGGTATTGTACTGGTACTATTTGGAACAAAATATGGGGACTCCATCAAACTGGGCCCGTGTGCCACCAATCTCAGCACGCAATAAGACCAATGCAAGAACATATATTCAGTTCAATGCAATAGTACTTTTTTTATCCCCGAGGGGAAATTAAATATTTCAATGTGAACAAAGTCTAATGCACTTACATGTCACACAATACGTGTTCTGGCGTGCACTTAGCTCTGAGTCTGCACTTCCAACTTGAAAATGTTTATGTAAATGAGCCTAATAAACGCTTGAAAACCATCATTAGGATCACTGTATCATGAACATAAACTAAAACATGATTTCTCAGGAGAGGGGAAGAGCTGAACAAAACATGTCCGATGGTTTGTTGTTACTTGAGGCTGGAAACGGGGTTTAGATGAATCCCCTTTCCACCAGAACAGTTCTGGTGGTGTGAGGCCATGCTGTTACTCGGAGGTGGAATGTGACATGCACATGCAGGAAGTCCTACTCCTCAAGTATAAATAGTCGCAGAGCTGAAGCCACAGTGAGTCACAGCCTGAAGTCAACACTACGCTGCTGCTGCTGAATCAAACATCAAGGTAATACCGCCGTGTTTAATGTTCAGGTTGTAATGCTGTGGTGACTGTTGGACACTTTATTACTGACTCATATTGATATAATATGTCATGTGGGGAACTCTGCTAAAATATCACTCTTAGCAAATTGCCCTGTTGAACATCCTACTAAATAGAAATGCTACAACAACGCTTCAGTTCAGTAATAGTTTCATTCCTAAGTTAAAGTTTCTGGAACGTCTCAGGTTTTCGTGGAGTTGATTCAGGAGCTGTGGAGCACGGAGGAACACTGAGGTGGACAGGGTCCACACCTGACAGTATCTCTGAAATGTTCCAGTGATCTGAACTTCTGATGCTAAAGACATGCAGCAGATTTCGGTTTCCTGTTGTGACCCGAAACCCACAGGTGGCAGTAGGCGGATTTAACCTTTGGCTTAATAATTTAGGTCTAAGTTCAGAACCAGGCCTGAGCTGATGAAATGCTCTTTGGGTCTCACTCTCAGAGAGTTCAGATGATTTCCAGCCTTGAATGTTTGTGACAATAATTTTTGTCTTTTCTGGATTAAACTGGAGGAAACTGTGACCCAGCCCTCCGCTGATATTATGAACACACTGACTCCGGACTGTAAAGGACGGGGAGCTTGTGGTGACAAAAAGTTCAAACTTAGTCATCAGCAAAACATGTAGTCAGAAGCTGTAATACTGGTTTACCTGATGTGAGTAGGATCATGTAGTTCCAAGAAATAATCTGAGGAGGGAGCTTTGAGGTCCCCCACATGTGACTGCTGTTTGCTCTGCTATATAATTACCATCTGCCCACATAACAGCAGGCATCTCCAGTTACTGCTGCTGGGCTATGAATCTCAATGTCTGATCAATAATCAGCACTGAGACTAATAACCAGGACGAAGGACAGATGTAATTAAAAACCCTGTCAATGCAGTCTCAGTGTGCGGCTGTGGTGTGTGGAAAGATTTATCAACAAATTTACCCCTTTATGGAAAGCATAAAGGGGTAAATTTCTTGATAAATTGTCTTTTCAATGATCTTTGCAAGACTGTTTGATTGGAGATGGGTCTGTATTGACTTATCATCCATCCATTCCTATTGATCGTAGTTATCAAACAGTATATTAAGCTCAATTAATTATTCAAATTAGTTTAAAAAGTTTTCTATCTAAGGAAGCCCAGCAGCATCCTGTTGCTGACTTGCAGCATTCACTCCTCCTGGACCAGAAGGGGCGACAGCAGACAATCGCTTGCATTGTGTTGTTGACTTTACAGCAATCTCTCATACTGAGCATGCATGTAGTGACAGTGGAGAGGGAAAAACTCTGCTTTAACAGGAAGAAACCTCCAGCAGAACCAGAACCTGGCTCATTACGAGCAGCCATCTGCCATGACTGACTGGAGGTTTGAGAAGAGCAGAGATACAAGAGAAAACAGATGAACTGATGTAGGCTTGATGTCCATGAAGTCACTGCAGAAGCTGTTGGATGAGATTTCAGGCGCACGGGTCTTCATGCTGAGACATGTTTCTGGCATCCAAGAACATTTTTGTTTGAGCCTCAGAGCCTCAGCTGCAGGAGCATATTTGACTTGTTGACAGAGGATGTAGCAAAATATTACCATAAAAAAAAAATCATAATTGTGCTGGTTAGATGAAAAAAATGAATTATTGAAGGCCAACTGGATTCTACCTAAGTCATCATTAATAATCCACTCTGAGCATTCTCTTTAAATCTTTTCTCCATCTTTCTCTCTTTCCTTTCCCCTTTTTTATTCGTCTTGTGTCCATTACATTTGAAAGAAACCCAAAGCAATTTAACGATCATAAACTTAATAAGTAAGTGAAATTAGTAAGATGAATTCAAATATTGCATTATGGAGAAGGTACGTGTCTAACCATTAGCAACCATGGAGAAAATTCCCCACCACCATATAGCCTAGCATGTACGAAAACACTGGTTAGCATGTAGACTTTAATACTCTTTTAAGTCTGCTCCAGCGCAAGGGGAAACACCATTTATTACATGGTAGAATAAATCATGTGGCGTAAATTCAGGCAAAGTCGGCGATTTGATCAAATCAACAAACACGACAGAAGGGAGAAGGTATGGGTCGGTTTCTAAGCTAGCTAATACCGCTGTCTATGAGCTCCAACTAGCTGTGCTACTTCCACAGACAAATTAGCTTGACTTGAACCAGGAGAAGCCATGGCTATACTGCCAGAAACAACTTGGGAAAACAATCGCAGTCGTTCCGTTCAATACTCCCATCCCTCACCTCCAGCGTCCATCATGGCGCCCCGATTTGATTGGGTGACGTAGATGCAAAGGACCAATACTCACTGGGAGGCCAGCTGACAGCCCTGCCTGGGCTCAGAAAAAGTTCTTCTTAGATGGGCCCCACCCACAGGATTCTCTTAGATGGGCCCCACCCACAGGATTATTTTAGATGGGCCCCACCCACAGCATTCTCTTAGATGGGCCCCAACGACAGCATTCTCTTAGATGGGCCCCACCCACAGGATTCTCTTAGATGGGCCCCAACGACAGCATTTCTTAGATGGGCCCCACCCACAGGATTCTCTTAGATGGGCCCCACCCACAGGATTATCTTAGATGGGCCCCACCCACAGGATTATTTTAGATGGGCCCCACCCACAGCATTCTCTTAGATGGGCCCCAACGACAGCATTCTCTTAGATGGGCCCCACCCACAGGATTCTCTTAGATGGGCCCCAACGACAGGATTCTCTTAGATGGGCCCCACCCACAGGATTCTCTTAGATGGGCCCCAACGACAGCATTCTGCAACTAGTAGAAAATGACTGAATATTTAGCATTGAAAGACATGGTTGTTATACAAGGTTCTGTCACCTAATTTCTCCTTCCCTGCTCTCCCTTTCCTCTGCCTCCTAGTCCACCTATCTGCTCCACTTTTTTTTGGGATTTGTTTTCCTCTTTAGAACAAGTTAAGTTTATTTGTATGTCATATTTCAGCAACAAGGCAGTTCAGCGGTTTGCACTGTAATAACATATACGCTAGAGCTACAGATTCTAGATGGTATCCATGCTGTACAATGCTGACCACCCCCCTCACCCACTCCAGCACACCCCCACTCATGCAGGGCCTTGTGGTGCAGATGCATTATTGAGGTGCGGGGAGGGTCCTCCATCTCTGTGGTCTCTTGGGCCCCCCACCAAATGCGGGGCCTACTTGCCCCCGTCACACTCCCCTCTGGTGGCTGGAGAGCGCCGCCGTGTTGGTGGCTCTCAGTGTCTGGGTGCTCGGGTATGTGCCGGCTCACCCTGGTGACTGCTTGGAGGGGCCCTGGGGCCCTGACCCCTGCGGCTTCTGCATTGTGGCTGCTGGGGGTCACCCTGGGTCTTCTGCTCTCTCGGGGGTTGTGGCAGCCCCTGCTGGGGGTGATCCTGGGGCTTCATGCCCAGGGGGCCACTGGATGTCTGTGGCTCCGGTCTTCCTCATGTCGTTCTCAGGTCCTGGGGGGCAGGGGTGGGTTTCCACACCCACTATTGAACATTCTATGGAGAAACCTTATAAACAGACACCACTCACACTCTCTCTCTCTCATACAAACACACAAACACCACACACACACAAACAACAACACACATACACACACACAGATGTCTAGATTCAGGTGTTGTCAAGCTGAGCTGTGATTACCACTAAATACATTGTACTACCTTGTAGTGTGTACTTTCCATTGAAGTTTATAACTGTTATATATGCAGATGTTTGTTGTGGACTCTCGGTTTTGTTTTCTCTCTTTTGAGGGTCGGAGGCAGACTTCAAGGGTGTTGATTGTTTTATCTCTATGCTTCTTTCGACTCTATCCTTCTTTTCCTTTAAACCTTTTCCCCATCGTTTGCTCTTTCCTTTTTCCTTTCTTTTCCATCTGTGTCCATTACATTTGAAATAAACCCAAAGCAATTTCTAATACAGTTTCATATACATATCAAGTAGAACATCATAGCGAGTGCTAAGAGTCCCCCCCGATTAAAATCCAGTAATTTGAACATTTTGACATGAGAAACTATCAATCATAACTGTCTCCAGTATAATCGCTGTCTGCTTCACCTTCTGTGTCCAGAGACAATGTTCAAATCTGCAACCAAAGCTGTCGTCAAAGCTCTGGGAGCTAAGAAGACTCTTATTTGCAGCAAGAATTCAGAAGAACAATTAGACCTTCTGACTTTAGTTAGAATCAAGCACGGATTTTTCTGGAATTTTCCTACGTACAAGGTGCTCAAATGCACCTTACCTGAGCTTGTGGGAGATGAGGAGTTTTCACCAGGTGAGTAATTTGAAGCTAACTGAAACATAGACATCAGAATCCAATGTTTTATTGAGATTCTTGCTTCCTCACAGACTTTGAGGAGAAGGTGTTGATGAAGGATTTCAAGACATGTATAAAAACTGGTGGGAGCATTGAACTGGACGGAGGACATAAAGCTGTTGCTGAAGCTGAGCTCTCTGTAGAGATTGATGTTGTGGACACTATAGTTCAGCCTGTCACCATCAAGGCAAAGACAACTGACCTTAAATCTGTGGAGAAGAAGTTCAGGAGCAGGTACAGCATGTTTTACCTCAGTTCTGTCATACTTTGGGTCAGAACAGGTTCTGTTTTCTACTGCTGATGTTCTCCTTTGTTAGGACGATTAATAAAAATGCACTGAAGCGGCTGAATCTTGGAAAAAAGGACCAACTGGCATTTGTTTATGAGAGAGCTTACAACACTGCCCCTGTGACGTTGACCAGGAAGGGAACTCAGCAGGGATGCTTCAAAGGATCACATCAGAACATGGCAAACCTGTGTTTTTCGGTGAGTGGCCTTCAAGGAATCAGAAATGCTGAAAGAACATCTGAAGCTAAAAGCTCACTGAAGCTAAAGCAGGACAATAAGCTTGTTTTGGTTTTGAGACAGTGGCGGATCTACCTGGGTACAATGAGAAACCCCCCATCACAGTAGAGCCTTGCCCCCACAGCTGCCATCCCCCTGCAATTTTTTGCTCTCAAACTGATCCTTATGAAAAACTAATCCCTTGTTTGTCCAGAAGTCTCTTGTAGCCTTGAAATTAAATATTAATTCACCAAAACAAAAAACTGTAAATATAATCTCAGGTCTCTGAAAAACTCTGCGTCAAACATTGTCTGCCTTCTGCTCTGCAGTTGCATGCGCTGGCACGTCTCCGGCTCATTTACGACGCTTTCTGTCTCTAACCCTGCAGAGTGGAGCCACTGAGCTGTCCAACGTTCCCCAGGTGACGCTATGGCACAAAGGGTTAAAGTTCAGTTTAGTTTGGGATGAATGAAATGTCTGCTGAAGTTGACAAACAGTCACTGTTTAACATGTCCGTTAATCGCTTGCTGACAATGACTCACTCACATGTGATTGGTAAGAGCACTGGCTTAATTTCCAAGTGTGTTGCTTACAGTAAAACACAAGAACAGTTTATGAATAGCTAATAGATGATCTGTCCTCCGATCCCTCTGACCTCTGGCGTACCGCAGAGATCCATTCTAGGGCCTGTCCTCTTCTCACTTTACATGCTGCCATTAGAACCTATCATTGTACATCATAATTTGTCTTTTCATCTGTATGAAGATCTGCAAATCTATCAGCCAGTCCCTCCCAGTTCCTCACTCAGTCTAAACTCCATGGACATGTGCTTAAACGACATCAACCATTGGCTGTTTTCTCCACTGAAATAACAACAAAATTGACTGGATTTTGTTTGACTCTTCCAGTAGTTTCCTATATTTCTTCCAGTCTTGGTCTTTCTGCCCCCCAAAACTTGATAAACAGATTTGTTCAGTTGTGAAAACAACTTGTTTTAACTCTGTCTGCTTTCTACAGTAAAGGCTCTCAATAATAGGGGGACCTATTATTGAGAGCCTGGTCCCCCTATTGCTCCTGCAATAGGGGGACCAGGGTGAAAAGGCTCTGTTGCAGGTCTGTTGCTGGTCCAGCAGCCTGGAACAGTCTTCCCTACGAGCTGCTTGCCATTTCTGACCTGGTTTCACTCAAAACCAAACTACAGACTCATTTATTTAGAAGGGCGTCTGATGTTTAACTTTCAGTATTTTTATTTTATATTTTTTTATATTCTTTTATTGTTGTATTTTTAACTAGCACAGATCTATTGTGCCCTGTATTTATTTGTTTATTTTGTAAAGCAGTTTGGTCAATGCAAGGCATTATCTCACTTTATCATGACCTGTAGGTCTGTGTCTGGTGCATTTTTAGGTAGAACATGGTTGTCACTCGCGGTGGGTAGACGACCCAGAAATGTTATTCAAGTAAAGGCTGCCACATACTCCAGCGTACTGCCTGTACCAGTGCAGACTCAGGGTGCACTGTCTGCGGATGGTTGAAATTTTACAGTCGAGCTTTCTCATGACAAATTCCTTCATTTCCCACATTTTCAGCCTTGGTGTCAACAGATGAGGAGGAAGAGATAATTTGCTTATTGTTTGCTAAAAAGACAAAAGAAAGAAGGCTGTCATACAAGTTTCCATATTTTCCAATCTCTTCCATCATAAGCTCTTCAAAACTTGACCCCATTTCATCCACAAGATGTCAAACTCTACACTTTATCACCACCATGTCACATTTGAAAAAGTTGGATATGAACACCATTTCCACTCAGAATCACTTTAGTATTGTCTCCTTAGGGAAATTTCCCTTGCAGCAGGGTGGAAAAAATTTTTAAAAACACAGAGACAATCTCACAACAACAACATTGGCAAAACAGTAAAAAGTCTGTGCAAGTCTTCTACAACCTCAGAACCTTCTGGCCACCTGGTACCTGTTTCAGGAGTCCAGAGACGACTAAGCCCTAAACACCTCTTCCTCAGGCTGATGGCTGCCATCACCAGGGGGTTCTCTGGTTGCTCTCATGCCAGATGCCTTCAGGCTATAGCTTCATCTGCAGTGGGTCATGACGATAACAAAACAGTGCTCAGATTCAGACTGGTAGACATCCTGGTGTCTGTTTATCAGCTGTAAGGGACAGAGCCTTTCGTACCTCCTGCTGAGAACACCACACTCGTTGGTGTGTTTGGCCCAGACCTTCAGATCAGGGTGTGCACCATACGAATAGTTCTTGTCGGCATTTTCTGTATTTCACAGCCACACACACACACACACTCACACACTAAAGGCTGAGTTAGAGTTGCGTTTTCAGAGGTTTGCATTGAGCCAAGCCAACGGTGTGACTTTTATACTTAATGCATAAGTTGGCGCTCCAGCGCCCCTTCGAGAACACGCTGTGGCGTGATTTTTTAATTTGACCAGTGCTGTCATCTAATGACTGGGAGAAGATGGAGATCAGAAAAGAAAGCTCTCAGGGGCACAAAACAAAAAAAACTGAAGTGGGAGAAGGATAACGATGTCATAGGGACGAACAAAGCTTTTCAAAGTGGTTGAAAGACAGCAGGTGAGTTCTATCAGCGTATGAAGAGGAGGCTGGTAAATATTCAGGTTAGCTTAATTTACAAGTAAAATGACAGGTCACTGTTGTCCTGCCACTGTTTGGTGCATTTATAATAGATTATAGCTAGAAAAATAAAGAAACTTGTTCAGACAGTAATTATTTGTTTAACTAGATGGTGAATCATAAATTAACATAGTAATACACTTGAGTTTAAATGTCTTCGCTCTATATAACACTACAGTGGTGTTCTGATGTTTCTGATAAGTCTGATCAGATGCAGCATCCAGGCAATAGCTGTTACAAGGATATCATTTAAGATAAAAACTTCTGCTTTTTTATATGTGGTTCGACTGCTGTATTTCTTGAACATACTTAACACAAAGTTCATGTCATTGTCATGTATTTGTCACAAAGTTCAACTGTGAGGATGGACAGAAAGAAAAGAGAAAGAATCAGAACAGACAGGGTGAGGCAACAGGTTGGTCTAATATTAGGCAGAAGTGTAGAAACAGCCATTTAATCCCAAGTGATTCATTTTAAAAAATTTTGAAACGCGCAATAGCAAGATCTGTCATATGTTTAAAGCTATTAGACGATGCTTGTTTGACCACATGACTTAGCAGAGAAGAACACAGGCTGGAGTTAGCAGTACTCTCAGAGTGCTGCAGGGTCCATTTCACTTCATGCCACTCCTGACGAATGGGCGAGCATAGAGGGGCGTATCGATTTAATGTTTACATTCTTCCATAGAGTCCAGGCTGCTGTTCAGATGTCATCATATCACATTTCTACTACGTACTACTATTACATTTTATTATATTGTTAGACTCTGATGGAGCTCACCACCTACAGTAATATGTAACATGAAA
Organism: Anableps anableps; assembly: GCA_014839685.1. Classification (NCBI taxonomy): domain Eukaryota; kingdom Metazoa; phylum Chordata; class Actinopteri; order Cyprinodontiformes; family Anablepidae; genus Anableps; species Anableps anableps. The sequence continues at coordinate 248,786 of CM026081.1, read as the reverse complement.
TAGAAGTCTTTAGTAGAAGTCTCATAATGTGTCCACATACACCTTAGAAAGTATGTGGTTGCACTCCTGCTTCAGATGGAACCGAATCTGGGTGACAATCACTAACAGTTCAGAGACAATCAGCTTCTCTCCCGGATCAAGAATCTCTTCCCTGCAGCTGAGCTGCGATGTTACCCGTTTAATTGTCTTTTAATGATTGTTCATGTAAGGTCCTTCTAGGGACAAGCACTGCAAATTAGCCATGGCTGCAAGTGTGGTGGGATATGACATGTTAAATGTATATACTTGAGTCTATCAAATCAATAAAACATGTTCCAGTTTCTCTGTCAATAAAACTTTCTGGGTTTAACTTGTTCTGTCAGGGCAATAATGAGGAGGACACCGAATTCACTGTTCCAGAAAACTCCACCATCGCTTACAGCCTGGTGGAGATCAAACTGGAGGATGGGGAGATCGGTAGGAGCATTCATCATGTGTCTCTTTACAGAGCTGGAGATGTTGGTGCTGGTGAGTACTTGTTTCTTCTTGTGTTCTGCAGGGATCCCTGCTGAAACCTGGACTCACAAACGAGGTAGGCCTGAGTTTAGACTTTTCTTTAACACCGCAGTTTAACATAAAATATGCAAGAAGCCTTGAATTGAGGTTGTTGAGGACCCAAAGACAAAACTCTGAGAACTGTCTGCTGAAGCTGAGCTCCTTCAGGTTCTAACACCTGAGGTCATCTCCATGTGTTGTTCTTCATTTGAAATTACCTTCATCCCTTCTGTGTGCAGGTCTGGTCCACGACGCCATAGACAGCAGTATTATGGAGAAAGTCAAAGAGGGTGAGAGTTAGACTTTAACTGTTCACTCACTTCTTTCTGTCATTTCAAAACATCAAACCCTGAAATGTTTCACGGACACTGAGGTACTTTGCAGGTAAAATGAAGAATTGAGTTAAAACTTGACTGACTTGGGTCGCCCATGGCTCAGTGGTTGAGCAGGCGCTTTATGTACAAAGGCTCCAGTCTTCAGTGCCGGTGTCCCTGGTTCGATTCCCGGCCCTGGGCCACCTGCTGCATGCTGCATGCCTTCTTCTTCCTGTCCATCTACTGCTGACTCGAGAGCCTTAAAAACTAAAATTCACAATTTTGATTCTTTTCTCACATTAGTTGTTTGGTTTTATCTAAAACTGAAGAAACAGTTTTAGTGCTGAAAGTCTCGTTATCCTGATCAACATTTAACTGATCAGATTCCAGGTTTATTAAAGGAAACTGAGTTTTTATGGGAAGTGAATGAGCCAGTCAAACTGCTCTGATGGTTTCACAGCAGATTCTGGCTGGTGTCTGTTGTTTTTCCTGCAGGGATTGACTCGAAGGAAAATCTTCTGAAGCCAATTGCAAAGCTTCCAGAGTCGACTCGTGGTGACCTGCTGAAAAGGCTCAGAGAGGTTCTGGAGGAAGAAGATGCTCTGAGTGAGCTGGAGGACACAGTAAGATCTTTGTTTACAACTCATCCAGGGATCAGAGGAGACAAACTTCTGAGGTCTTCTCTGCTCCCTGGTGAGGAGACGTAGAGATCTTTAGAGCAGCATCATCTCCATCACATCTTCTCAGTCTGGATCAGTTTTCTATCCTAGGAGGTCCGGTCTGCATCGCTGGATCACTGTCTTCTTCCTCTTCCTCCTAGCTGGATCAGAGCCATGAAGAACCCAGAGACCCTCCTGAGTATAAGACTGTCTCTTCCTTCATGGACCTCCTGGATGAACCTGAAAGATACAAAAAAGTGAAGGATGCTCTGTTTTTGCTGGTCAGTGCCATGAACGGTGAGTCAGCTGAAACTGAAGCTTCCAGGTCTGAAGCTGCAGAAAATCTCTGATGTTTTTCATTCATCCTGCGGAGAACATCCATGATGAAATAACGTCTGTCTGTGTGAGACGGATCGACTCCTGAAGATCTTCTTCTTCTTCTGTTTTCTACAGTTCTGCCAGTGAAAACACTGCGGGCTCTGACCTCCGGTAGTCCTGAGACGCTAGACGTCCTCAGCCAGCTGGTTCGTCCACATCATGTTCTCACAGTCAAGATAAAAACACTCAGCTAAAGATAAAATACACAGTTTAACTCGCTGTGATAAGAAACATAGAAACTGAAGATCAGATGTTCAGAACCAAACATGAAAACATCAGTCATCCCGGAGCACTTTAGATCAACGTCTGCTCAGTTTAGTAAAGTTCACAGATTCTGAACGAATCCTGATACGAACAATTAGAAACTGGAAATAACTTCTTATGTTACATCTGAATACTGGATCTGTCTCCATTTGTCTCCATGTGTCTCCAGGTGGAGAGTCTGAGGGACGAAGGTGAAGCCCGCCTCCCAGAGTGCCCCCCCGGCCCCCTGCAGCAGGACGGGGAGCTGCGCTGGGCAGCCGACCTCCTCTGTTCCTCTGATGAGACGCTGAAAGAGCTGAGTGAGAGCTGGGACCGAGAACCGGAGGTTCTGCTGGAGGTTCTGGCTCTGACCGTGCTGGGAGTCCACAAGCTGCAGCCCACAGAGTAAACTGGTCCTTCTGGTGGAGGTTTCTCTCCAGGGACTTTAAATCAAGGAAATATTCTGTTACTTTGGGACAACTTCCTGTTGAGTTTTCTGTCACAGCGCCACCATCTGTCAGAATCGTTAAATGACGGTAAAAACGACTTGCTCCTTGTTTGTGCAATTTGCTGATTTTGTTTGTTTATGGGATGAATGAAACCTTGAAAGTGATTTACTTTCTTTCTCCTCGAGATGATTATTAAGGCATTACAATATGAAACGACTTCACTGAATTTCTTCATGAAAAACTAAGCAACAGCTTCATTCAGTGAAGATAATGACTGAAGCCGTTTGCCTGATCAGACGCCTGAGATACTGAGGCGTAAGACTGGCTTATTTCCTCATCCTGCTGAAAGTGAAGAGCAGGAAACAGCGATCTGACTGAAAGGCACTGATTCAGGGTGGAGTCACCACGGGTCGACCGGAGCACCTCTGAAAGACGTTCACAGGACGAGTGGAGAAACGACCTGGAGGCTCAACTTTACTGTTCTCATACTTATGCATATAGGGTATGGCTGTGGTTTCCTACTGGAAATAATAAGACATACTAAACTAAGTTAAGGATAAATAAACATCGAGGCTTAAACTTAACCTTCAGCTCATACTAGTTTGTTTTAAACACAAATAAATAAGGTTGGCAAACAGATATTACAATTTTACATCTTTCTCATAACACCAGTAAGCACAGCACTGAACAATCCAGAAGGGGGGTCTCTGCAGTCACTAAGTGGGAGGTTCCTGGATGTGGGAGGCGTTCGGGCATTGATTGGCTGGGGGAGGAGTTTGTGTAAGACGTGATTAGTCGGTTTGAAGAAGCCTTAACAGCTGGATTTCCTCCCCGATCAGCCTCCCTCTCTCCTTCCTTTCTTACATTATCCCTGAAAGAGGCAGCACGCTGTGTTTTCCAGCCACATAGAATCATTTATTTTACAGCAACAATCCAGTAACCATGCTCCCTTCAGTTATTGTAAAAATGCTGTTTTTATCAAATATGCCTTAACCAAGAAATTTGACTTCGTAATTTAATGCCTTGAAATTGGGCCTCTGTCTCTTTAAGAAGCTCCTGCTCTTTCTGAAACTCCGCCTTCAGAAGTTATCACACAGCACTCCTCTACTAACCCTTTAACAATGTTTTTACCAGCGTTTCCCTGAGAAGTAGCTCGTATAATGAGCTCAACAGATGTGCAGTTCCACTAGGTGTTTGCTAATTGCTTCCGCTAGTCTGGAGGAGCTGAGTGGAGAAGTCACAGGGGGGCTCTGTGAGGCAGAAGCTCAGGAGCTTAGAAACTGCAGCTCCACGGAGGAGCTGCGCCTTGAAGGTGGAGCTGTATCCATCCAGGCGTTTAGCACAGCTGAACCGTGGAGATGAAAGGATTCCTCAAACATGCACGAAAGAATCACAGCAACACTCCAGATATGTTTTTGAAAAGGGAAAGCTCAAAAAAGTTGATTTTACATAATACTGCCCCTTTAAGTTTGGATCCATAAGTAGGAAAAGTTTAAAGAATTATTTAATATGTTACTAACCTGCATCTGGCCAGAGTTGTTGTTACTTTACAACAGCTTTATTCATTTACAATAACTACTAAACAGTGATTTGAATGTATTCATTTATTACAAAGACAGTGCACGTTAATAACATTTCTGTCAATATGCCAGAATTAGCCAGAAGGCTACATTTCACCTGCAGTCTCTAGACAGAAGGTAAAAGTCACCTTATAAGAACAAGAGTAAAACTAGATAACTATATTAGTAACAGTTACAGTACACTTAATAAAAAGTACTATGAAGCTAAAATGCACATAAGAAACACAGGCCAGCTATCAGAAAGAACTAATCAACACGAGACGACAGCAGAGAGCAGCAGCTCGAACTGGAAGCTAATGTTGACAGTTCTGATTATTCATGTGCCATTTCTTAAAGGATATCCTAAATGTGTTGCATTAGTTTAAATTCCTGATGATCAGGGAGCGAGGCTGCGTTCAGTAGCGGCTCGAACAGAAAAGGCAGTTTTCCTAATAGCAATAATACGATCACTGCACCTCTGGTTCAGCTGGGATTAGATGTTCGGATTTTAACAAACTGGTGAAGTGGTGGGGGGATACACCATGAATAATTTTATAGATAAGACATATGTTTGAATATTTCACTGTTTTCCCAGTTGAGTAAACTGTGTTTTTGTAATATTAAACAGTGACGATAAAGGTTGGCTCTCTCATCCAGAGGTTTTACAGTGTATTTATAGTGTTTCCAGCGGTTTTAGAGTTATAGCATCAGCTTGACACCAAACAGGTAAACAGTTAGTGATATAGGACTAAATCATAGCACGCATGTACATTTTTACTGCCTGTGTGGACGCTACTGAACGCAGCCTCGCTCCCTGATCATCAGGAATTTAAACTAATGCAACACATTTAGGATATCCTTTAAGAAATGGCACATGAATAATCAGAACTGTCAACATTAGCTTCCAGTTCGAGCTGCTGCTCTCTGCTGTCGTCTGGTGTTGATTAGTTCTTTCTGATAGCTGGCCTGTGTTTCTTATGTGCATTTTAGCTTCATAGTACTTTTTATTAAGTGTACTGTAACTGTTACTAATATAGTTATCTAGTTTTACTCTTGTTCTTATAAGGTGACTTTTACCTTCTGTCTAGAGACTGCAGGTGAAATGTAGCCTTCTGGCTAATTCTGGCATATTGACAGAAATGTTATTAACGTGCACTGTCTTTGTAATAAATGAATACATTCAAATCACTGTTTAGTAGTTATTGTAAATGAATAAAGCTGTTGTAAAGTAACAACAACTCTGGCCAGATGCAGGTTAGTAACATATTAAATAATTCTTTAAACTTTTCCTACTTATGGATCCAAACTTAAAGGGGCAGTATTATGTAAAATCAACTTTTTTGAGCTTTCCCTTTTCAAAAACATATCTGGAGTGTTGCTGTGATTCTTTCGTGCATGTTTGAGGAATCCTTTCATCTCCACGGTTCAGCTGTGCTAAACGCCTGGATGGATACAGCTCCACCTTCAAGGCGCAGCTCCTCCGTGGAGCTGCAGTTTCTAAGCTCCTGAGCTTCTGCCTCACAGAGCCCCCCCTGTGACTTCTCCACTCAGCTCCTCCAGACTAGCGGAAGCAATTAGCAAACACCTAGTGGAACTGCACATCTGTTGAGCTCATTATACGAGCTACTTCTCAGGGAAACGCTGGTAAAAACATTGTTAAAGGGTTAGTAGAGGAGTGCTGTGTGATAACTTCCTGAAGGCGGAGTTTCAGAAAGAGCAGGAGCTTCTTAAAGAGACAGAGGCCCAATTTCAAGGCATTAAATTACGAAGTCAAATTTCTTTTAAGGCATATTTGATAAAAACAGCATTTTTACAATAACTGAAGGGAGCATGGTTACTGGATTGTTGCTGTAAAATAAATGATTCTATGTGGCTGGAAAACACAGCGTGCTGCCTCTTTCAGGGATAATGTAAGAAAGGAAGGAGAGAGGGAGGCTGATCGGGGAGGAAATCCAGCTGTTAAGGCTTCTTCAAACCGACTAATCACGTCTTACACAAACTCCTCCCCCAGCCAATCAATGCCCGAACGCCTCCCACATCCAGGAACCTCCCACTTAGTGACTGCAGAGACCCCCCTTCTGGATTGTTCAGTGCTGTGCTTACTGGTGTTATGAGAAAGATGTAAAATTGTAATATCTGTTTGCCAACCTTATTTATTTGTGTTTAAAACAAACTAGTATGAGCTGAAGGTTAAGTTTAAGCCTCGATGTTTATTTATCCTTAACTTAGTTTAGTATGTCTTATTATTTCCAGTAGGAAACCACAGCCATACCCTATATGCATAAGTATGAGAACAGTAAAGTTGAGCCTCCAGGTCGTTTCTCCACTCGTCCTGTGAACGTCTTTCAGAGGTGCTCCGGTCGACCCGTGGTGACTCCACCCTGAATCAGTGCCTTTCAGTCAGATCGCTGTTTCCTGCTCTTCACTTTCAGCAGGATGAGGAAATAAGCCAGTCTTACGCCTCAGTATCTCAGGCGTCTGATCAGGCAAACGGCTTCAGTCATTATCTTCACTGAATGAAGCTGTTGCTTAGTTTTTCATGAAGAAATTCAGTGAAGTCGTTTCATATTGTAATGCCTTTAATAATCATCTCGAGGAGAAAGAAAGTAAATCACTTTCAAGGTTTCATTCATCCCATAAACAGACACAAAATCAGCAAATTGCACAAACAAGGAGCAAGTCGTTTTTACCGTCATTTAACGATTCTGACAGATGGTGGCGCTGTGACAGAAAACTCAACAGGAAGTTGTCCCAAAGTAACAGAATATTTCCTTGATTTAAAGTCCCTGGAGAGAAACCTCCACCAGAAGGACCAGTTTACTCTGTGGGCTGCAGCTTGTGGACTCCCAGCACGGTCAGAGCCAGAACCTCCAGCAGAACCTCCGGTTCTCGGTCCCAGCTCTCACTCAGCTCTTTCAGCGTCTCATCAGAGGAACAGAGGAGGTCGGCTGCCCAGCGCAGCTCCCCGTCCTGCTGCAGGGGGCCGGGGGGGCACTCTGGGAGGCGGGCTTCACCTTCGTCCCTCAGACTCTCCACCTGGAGACACATGGAGACAAATGGAGTCATAACCCCCAGTCTAACTCTGTTGGTTATTTAGGCCACCAGTCCTGTTCAGTCCAATTTAATCCGACTCCAGTCCGGCTGCCTAGAGAGTCTGGTCCGGTTGGGGAGGTGTGAACTCTGACCCAAACTCTGCTCCGCCTACAAACCTCGGTTTCGGTCCGGTTGAAGTGAACTCTGGTTCGGTTCGGATGCAGACGTGAACGCCAAGAGGACCGGAGAGCGCTCCAAAAGCAGGAAGCGGACTACAGCGCAGGGCATTCTGGGTAAATACAACCAAAACAAGCGCTAGCTAGCCTAGCGCTAGCGGGAGAAACGGCTCGTGGTCTTCAGCCTGAGACTGAAGAGAAATCCTCCAGCCGCTGAAACCTGACGCCGCTCCGTGTTGGTGACATTTGGTGAAGAAGGAAGCTGCGCTCAGCGTCTTCAGAGGTTTTCATGTCGTTTCCTTCAGCGGTTCTTGGTGCAGCGCCCCCACAGGCGAGGAGGAGAACAGGTTGCTGAAAGGGTTTGGTTGGTTTGACTCGGAGCAGAGAGGAAGAACCGCAGCAGCTGGACATGGAGGAGATGTAACTTTGGTTCTCAATCGAAGCGACTCTAGTGGACTATCAGGGGGAAAACAGCCCTTTTATCTCATTTTGACTGATTTTACTTCTGTTTCTGGAGTTCAGATAAACTGAAAACTAATATTTACAGTTTTTACAGATTTATTTTTCAGAACAATTACAGAACACAAGAACAGGGAGATCTTCACAAAAACCTCATCCCAGACCAGAATTTCCAGGTTTATTTTAGTCCCTGAACTTCAGAGATTTCTCCTAGAATCTAATCAGACACAACATCATTCTGACTGTTGGTCTGCAGAAAACAATCAACGATCAGAAGAACAAAGATCTGTCAGGTTCACACCTCAAATATCTTTTTATTTAAATAAACTCAGGAAGTTTACAGATATGTGGGACAACAGTCAAGCTACAAAACTATAGTAAATAAATAAAGTTCATGAAGCACAAACCAGCTGGACGAGGACTGTCAGAGTTTCAGGAGCACAGGAGGTCAGAGGTCGCACCTTGACCTCTGGCAGACCTGCAGAAAACAGAAGAAGAAGAAGAGCTGAGGGATGCAGCTCAGAGTTATCAGCCGTTGCTAGGAGGCAGAAGATGCCAGACCTTCTGGACATCTTCTGAAGATGCCAGCTTCAGAGCTTCAGCTGACTCACCATCCATAGCGCAGACCAGAAGATGGACAGCGTCCCTCACCTTTGTGGACACCTTGGACTCGTCCAGGAGGTCCACGCAGGATGAGACGGCCTTGGACGGAGGACGTTCAGACTCTCCTTTGCTTCTCTGATCCAGCTGAGATGAAGAGGAGGAGAACATTGATCCACAGATCCAGAACTGACACATTCATGTCTGGAGGTTAAACGAGCTGAGAAGATGTGAGGAAGACCTTCATGTCTGTTAAAAAGGTCAGCTCTGGTCATCACGATGAAGACAAACATCAACCGTACCGTTTCCTCCAGCAGACTGAGGGCACCTGCTTCCTTCAGAACATCTTGAAGCTTCTTGAGCAGGTTCTGGCGGGTCACCTCACCAAGACCTGTGAGTGGCTTCAGGAGAAATTCCTTCATCTTTATCCCTGCAGCAAAAAACAGGAGAAACCAACAGTATCCAGGTCAGGAGGTCCAAGTTAAGAGGTCCAGGTCAGAACTGAACTAAATTAACTAGACTGAATTAGACTGAACTGAACCAGACTGAAATGGACTGGTCCAGTCCAGACTGGACGGAACTGGGTGGAACTGGACTGAACTGAATGGGACTAGACTCTGGGTCTGTGTCGACGAGAGGAACAATTGGATCATATTTTACAGGATATGAAAGGAATCTGTTCATCCTCTAATGAGCATTGAGATTACATTTGTTGACTATTTCTTAACTTAATTAAGTTTAATTAATTAAACTTAAACTGGTTTATTGAATTTAATTATGTCATTTAAAATGACATAAACTGGTCCCATTAAGATCCGAACCAGTTAAGCACCAACCAGACAGCCCCACCCAGTTTCAAGTCGACCAATCAGGATGTCATGATGGACTGAGGTCCAGTTAAAACCAGAGGGATGTTTCATCCATAACTAAACAGACAAGCATCTTTACCAGCTTCATGTTAAGACATTAAAAACTAAGGAAATTAAAGTTTGTCTAAAAATGTTCCCAGCAAGAGACTCTCTTACCCTCTCTGACGAGCTGCAGCACATCTGGATCAATGCTGTCATGTGTGAACAGACCTGGAAACAGGAGTCAAGCCCATTAAAAAGCAGAAGACAGGAGGAGATTCTGGTAAATGTGGATTTATTTCCAGCTGAACCCAAAACATTAGAGCCCAATAATTCATCAGGCTGTTTTCAAGAATAATAAAAACGTTATTTTATAGATTAAAATCAAATGAAGGAAAGAAAATAAAATATCTTCCGGCTGTGAATAAAATGTTATTTATAGTCTGTTGGGAAAATGTTTGTTCATCATCATCATTTTATGTTTTACCTTTCAACTAATCATCAGTTGTCATTTATCACTCATTCTTTCCCTTAACCTTATATTTCCAGACAATCTGGCTGTGGAGCGTTGCTCATCGTCACTCTTACATTCGCTCATTTTTGCCTACGTGGACGCCCACGCTCAGCGTTGCACAGATGTACATAAACAGAAGGCTTTGTTCGAGGTGTGCTGAGCTGCACTGCTGTAAAGACCTAAAGACAATAACGCTGGTCTTTCTGTCTTTGTTGGTCCTTTTAGCTAACAGATTTTAGCTAACAGCTACATGACCTAAAATAGAAACATCTGGAAGCCTAAAAGCCAGCAGCTCTACGAAGATCTGACCTTTAATAATAATAATAATAATAATAATAATAATAATAATGTCCTCAGATCAGACGATCTCCGTCATCCCGGCTAAAGAACTTCAACCTGCTCCACTGTCAGCTTAACGTCAACTTGTGAAGATCTTCACAGAATCTCTAAATGAACTTGAAGTTCCCAAACCAGACACCCTCATCACCACCAGGTCTGTAGAACCGCTCCATGATGACCACAAACATCACCAGAGACACTGAGTCCAACCTTCACTGGCTTCGCTGTCAAGAATCCAGCTGCAAACCTTCACCTCCTAATCATCCTGCAGCAGAATCTCCAAAGCGACAATGTCCAGAGTCTTGTTTGAACACCTGGACCACCCACTCAGCAAGTTGAAAAGGGTTCAAGGTCTCAAGAAGGTGAGCTAGCTGCTCACCAGGGAGACAGTAAGGTTGGAGGTTGGAGACATTGGCTGGTGGGTCTCCTCAGAGATTCCTCTGCAGGGATCGACTACTAGCACCCACCTGAGCCCGGCTAAATCCAGATGGGATCATCAGCTCCACGCTCACACCAGCCCAGGTGAGTGTGTGACTTCAGCTTAAACTGACTCAGTTGGACCTTCACTCATCGGCCAATCAGTCCTGACAGTCTGCAGAAGAGCTGAAGGAAAGGACTTAAGGAACTTACCCAGATTCTTCCTGTGAGTCCAGGTTTCAAGCGGTATCTCTAATGAAAACAAGAAGAAATGACAAAACTGCAAAACAAATACAGTAAAAGTCAGGAAGAAGTTGTTCTCACCCATCCTCTCATTCTCCAACGTGATCTCCTGAAGTCCAAACGCGAAGGTGGATTTTTCTGGGACGGTGAAGGTTGTCTCCTCCGTCCTGCTGCCCTGATGAAGAGTTAAATCCAGAAGGAGAGGATTTAAGGCGGTTCTTTGCCTCTGTAGGAAAAGAACCGCCGTTCTTTCCTACAGAGGCCCGAACTTGTTACTCAACATGTTCTGAGGTCCTTGGGTGTGGAGTGATGATGGTTCTTCAATCTGAGGAACAAAAGATCTTGTCTGCTTTCTGCTCCTTTGAGAGGAGATCAGACCAGACACTTCACACAGAAAATACTAATACTATACTAAATATTAAATATTTCTTCAACCACTGGAGACGGGTGGTTCTGATCCATTTCAGTTTCACTAACAACCTGCTCATAAGATGGCTGGTCAGAAGGTGAGGCTGTATGTCCTCTCTGAGGCTCAGAACCAGAACATATTGGAGATATGGAGATGGATGATGTTGACTTGAGCTGAAGGGCCAACAGAACCTTAGAAAGCTCATGATGTCCTGTGTAAAACGTGCAGATCTAGGTTTCTGGACTGTTCTGCTGTGTTGTTGACTCACCTGGAACAGCAGGTTCAGGAGCTTCTGATAGGACGCTGAGATGGATCCTTCCTGAGCAGACTTCTTGAACATCTTCACAGGTCCGGTGTTGTAAAGCGTCTCATGAACAAACGCCAGCTTGTCCTTCTCCTTCAGTTTCAGCAGCTTTATCTTGTCTTTTTTAAGGATCCTGACAAAGATCATGAGCAGGGGAACCCATCAGAACCAGTTGGGACCAACAGGACGATACCACACAGCTGGATCATGCTCTACCTGCCGCTGAACGTCTTCCTCACAGCTTTCAAGTTGGCTTTCTTCTTCTTGATGTTGACTGGCTCAACCAGACCATCCACAGAGTCACACTTTGCAGAGATCGCAGCTTCGCCAACAGCTGCGTGGTCTCCCCCCAGCTTACCGCTCTTATTGCTCTCAACCGAAGTCTTGAAGTCCTTCACTACAAGTTCTTCTTCAACCTCTGGCAGAAAGGTTAAAGGTCACAGAAATGTTTCAGGTGTTGTTTGTGTGGCTGTCAGGAAGCTCACCTGGAGAAAACTCCTCCTCCATGAGCTCAGGCAAGGTGCAGTCCACCGTTTTGTACTTTGGGTAATTGAAGAACTTTCCCTCGCTGACCCTGACCAGAGTCAGAAGATCAACCCTCTGGTTTAGATTGGAGTTGGAGATCAGCTCCTCCTCAGCTCCGACATTTTTCACCACAGCACTGGTTTCACATGCAAACATCTTCTGTTGGGATAAAACAGGCGAACCATTAAAGCTCCAAGTTGTGGGAGGCGGTTCTCATGATGCCGAGCAAAGAACGAGTGGCCGTGGAGGGATGGGCTACCAAAGCCTGCTGTAAATCAGAGGGAAGGTAGAACCTGGTCCAACAGTCATCTGGACAGCAGGGAGCAGCTCCAGGTTCCAGCTAGAAGGACCTCCTGTGTTGTTACGGACACCAGACCAGAAGTGAAACTCAGACCCCAGCAGAGCTAAACTCAGTGAAACGTCTTGACTCTGTCTGCTGATTGGGTGGTTGGCCTAACGATTTTAGATTGCAGCTGCTGCCCTGATTCAGATCAGTTTAACTCTGCTCCTCCACAACTGCCTGACTGAACAGATCATGTTGAGATGAAGAAACCTTAATCTTCACTAAGCTGTTGGACTCCTCACCACAGCACTAAAATCCTGCACGCCTGAGAAAACGTACTGGATGCCAGCAAAGTGGAAGTGAGTAGTGCTCTGATTGCTCCAGATGTGGAAACGATGAAAACTTCCTTGCAGGATTCAGGGCGATGGAAACAAGACATGAAAGAGACATCTGTTGTTCTAAAACCTGTCAACCAGTCACACCTACAGATCAACCATCGCTCTCTCTGACAACCTTACAGTGAAGCCAACAACCACAGCTTGAACATCCAGAGCACCAGAAGCACCTCCCAGCAGGTAAAGTCCAGCATTCAGTCTTACCTCGGGGTTCGTCTCGGTTCCAGCAGCAGGTCGGTGCTCCGCTCCAGTTGCGTGTGGTCCCTCCTCTGCAGCCTTCAAGCCCAGCGACTTCTGCAGGGCTATTAGTACCGGTTAAAGTGAAAGAGGTAGCAGAACTCTTCTAGAATCACCTGGAAGTATGCTTGGACCCGAGCCAACGTCTGTCAGCTGGAACTTCTTTGGAAGGGAGCTAGAGAAACTGAAAGAGTTCTGTCAGAGCAACGGATCTGGAGCCAACATTCCTGCACGCAGCCTCAGCTTCCTCGAGCTGAATCGATATTTCCTGACAACATCTGGCAGCAGAGACCAGCGACTCCACCAGCGCAGCCCTCCCAGAACAAGAAGCGAGAGACCCAGCAGAACCAGGAAGTATTGCACCAAGACACCTGCCAGTTCCGGTAAAAACCGCCGGGGGGGGGGGAGAGGGGGCGATCGATGGATGGATGGATGGAAGGAAGGAAGGTAGGTCCGTCTCAGTGAATAAAGTTATTAGTGTAAACTAAAATATCTCACACTGAGTGCAAGAGTTAAAGTTGGAGTTAAACATTTTAAATTATTTAGTTGTTCCACCAAGTAGAAGCGAGGATGAGGAGGAGAAGATGGCGCTCAGATGGAGCTCAACCAAACACAAACATGAAAGAATGTAGCACCTCCAGATCTGCTGATGGTTCCTCAGAAGCTAAATCTAAGAAAACAAAGTTAATCTTTCAGTAAACATTCAAAATACCTCAGAGGAAACATGACTTTCATTTTAAATGAAAACAGATTAAAACCAGTCTGATCAGCTTTTATTCTGCTGCTGCATGAATTCCCTCTGAGGTTCCCAGGATCTCTACTGGGTTCATATTTCTGCTTCTGGTTAAACTGGAAAGTCCACAAATACCTTCACATGAAGAAGACAGCGATGGAGAGGAGCAGGTAGAGAGACATTGATGCTGGCTGGTCCAAACCGCAGACAGGACATGGTTCCATCCACTCGTCCACAAAGTCTCACTGATACAACCATGGACAGGAATGGACCATGTTAGTGATGGAACTGCATGACTTCTGCTGCTGATTCAGGCTGTTGGCTTCCTGAGGACCAGGCATCAAAGGAGCGCCTACTAGTGGTGAGACAGCCAACCAGAACCAGAACCTGGCTCAGTGTGATTGACTATTTGCCACGACTGATTGGGGTTTAAGAACGCAGTGCAAGGACAATCAAAAAGAAGATGAAGCACTGATCCAGGAGTCCTTTCTATGTTGGAGACAGTAAGGGGTTAATGGCAGTAACAGCTTCTTTAGTGGCTTCATTGGGAGGAGAAACATGGCTGAACAGATCCGCTGGGAGTTGGTTTTAAAGGTTATAGGATGAAAGAGAAAACATACAGTTGAGACAGGCCAAGTGTATCATCTATGGAGAGAGAACGATTAGGTGATGGCACCTAAAAACCGCCACTTCATCTTCCGTTAGGTTTACTGAACTAAAATTATAAAACAATTCAATCTAAATAAAATCACAGATACAATTCTAGTCAAGTTGTTTATTTGTAAAGCACATTTCAGCAGCAAGGCAGTTCAAAGTGCTATACGTTGTAAAAAAAACAAAAAAAAACAAACAAACATCAAAATCACCGAGAAAATATCAATACATCATATACATATTAATGTAAGGAGACAACCTGCAAACACTGAATACACCAACAATGACCTTAGAAGTTCATCAGAATTACACGATCTGCGCAACAAAACAAAAATCAATGAAACTGTAAAAATAACTCATTCACCTGTTCATTGTGAACTTTTAAAATCCCAGCCAAACCATCTGCTATGTTTCCAGTTCTGGATGTTTTCATCAGATGAGGCAGATGGCGGTAAAGCTCAACAAAGAGTTAGTCAGGTTCTGGTTCCTGATCCGCTGGAAGTCTCCAAACACCTTGCTTTAAAAACAGCATCATCAATTTCACAGTTCAACTCTGAGGAAAAACTAAATAGTGCGGAAAGACATGGCACTTGGCGGTAAAATAACCAAACTATTCTGTTTTTCTGCTCCAATGACGTGAATTTCGGTTAAACCAAACGAGCAGCTTTAACTTACCTGATAATGTCTAACTTGGTTTAACTCTCAACATTTACCGATTTCTACAAACAAAAATAGTGCGACGCAATGTTAAAATTCATCTCCAAACAAATTTGAATTAACTGAGCCGGAAGCTAACAGGTGACTTCCGGTTGAGTTTAGCGGATGTTAATGCCAACGTCTGTAAATCACTGCGGTCTAAACTCTCAGTGCCAAACCAAAAGCGTTTTAGATAAGGCTCAGAGATTAAATATTATTATTAAATACATACCATGTGTCCGATGAGCTGACGGCGGCGGAAATGATCTCGAAGGTCTCCTTGCAGTGATGAAAAGCGGATGAATCCTGCTTTCTCCTCTGTGGTTTATTTTAACCAGCGTATTGGACCCATTAGCGCCCCCTTCTGACTCGGAGGGTGAAGCAGGGCTCGTGTAGCATCGTAAATATTTTGTGGATTCCTAGATACTCAGCGTTTAAGTGGAAAACCATCAACAATACATCAATTTCACTAATAAATTAATACATATAAAAATACAATGTATTATAGAAAATGCAATGTATTATAGAATAGTCTCCTCATCACACACACCTTACATTCCCTGACATCAGACAACAGTAATGTTAGCTATTATAATTGTTATAATTATAATTTTACCATTACTATAATATTACAATTATATTCATTTTTAAATGTAAGTACTAATTGTTGTTAAGTTGTTCTTTATTAAGTTGTATATCCATCCATCCATTATCTAAGCCCACTCATCCTTGCAGGGTTGCTGGTGCCCTTCTCCAGCAGTCACTGGGCGAGAGGCGAGGCAGAGCCTGGACAGGTCAGTCCATCACAGAGCAACACATTAGCTTATTTAAGTTATGAATTTATTTATATTATGCTAAATTTAAAAACAAATAGTTCAGGTTATTCAAAATGTTTGAGTTAAATGTAGTAAAAAAAATTAAAAAAAAACCAATATATTAAACTAACTCAACACCTTTGAGTCAGAGGAACCTTTAAAAAAACTATTGAGTTTAAACTACTCAGTCTAATTAATTACTTCCAGCATTCGGGTTTACCGTGAAGGACAGAATTATTTCCAGAAAATCCAACCTCTGATGGTCTTTAACTGTCTATAATAACAAATTAAATGTTGGGCCTTCAAAGTACCGTCTTCATCTTACTGAGATTAGCATTATTAAGAAACAGGGACTGAACTAAACATAATCTCTAAAAACAAGTGAGATATTCTTAAGGTCAAATGTGGCTTGTTTTATTATCAGATCTACTTAAAATTAGTTTTATCATCTAAGTAGGATAACTTGAGATGGAATCTCTTGAAGCAAGTCAAATAATCTTAATGAGGTTTAACCTTAAGAAAATAAATCCTAGAACTGATGAATCAAGATTAAAATTCTTAATTCAAGTCAAGATTAGCTAGAGAAGAAATTCCTTTTTTTGCAGAGTGGTGGAACATCCATCATTATTTTTCTCTCATTCGCGTCATGTCAAACAACAGGCTTAAACCGAAGACAACCAGACTTTCCCTCCCCGTTTCCTGAAGACTTTTTAAAACTGAAAATGTGCAGCAGCAACCAAACTTTTCCCAGTCAATATTAAACTCCAAAGCACCTAAACTCACTTAAATCCACTGAGATCTGACTCCATTCAGTGTTTTTTTTTAACTCAAACAGCATCAAACCAAACATTTTTCAGAACTTTAATCATTTATTATTGGAACTTAAATGATGAAATTGAACCACATTTAGCCTCAGACATTAACTTAACACACACCAATAAATGATGGGAAAAGCTCAATCGGATGAATTTGATGTTTCTCCAATAAATTCCCAGCAGAGGACGTGACGGCAGCCAGAGAGGGTCAGAGGATTTCAGGAATGTTCCAGGATGAACTGGACAGACAGAAGGAGCTGCTGAAGATGCACCAGCAGCAGAACCAGGCTTAGGACTGGACCAGACTCATACATCAGAAACTATGAGCCGACAGAAATACCAGAGCTAACTCATCTGAACACCTTCTGGATCTCTGCTCTGCTCCATGTTAGTCAGTAGGTGGCGCCTCAGAGCCAATTATTGAACCATTCATCTAATGCTCTCATCTAAACGCTTCATTTCAAACCAAGACTTTCTGATTAATTAAAGAGAATAAAAATGTTTGGAATAAAACTTGAGTTCCATCTGTAACCCTCAGTCTAGACAAGATGTACTTTCCTTTACTTCCTGCCAGTCTTTATCTTCTGCAGCTGGTCTGAGCTGCTTCCTGAACCCTCTTCCTCTGACCCGCCATTAGCCATGAAGCTGATGACTAATGTTGGCGGACGGCGAGTCACCACGTCTCTGCAGCTTGCTCCTCACACACAAACCAAAGCAAGCTGAGATGGACCTTCTGTCCAGACTGAAGACCACCTCAGACCAGCTCACCGGGGTCATAACGGCTGCTGTTGACAAGTTAACAGACAAGTTAACAAACCTCTTCTGTCAATAATAATAATAATAATAATAATAACAATAATAATAAATAAAAGAATTATCTAAAAAAGCATCTCAGGTTACATATTGAAAAAGAATAAAAAGTCAAGTGTATTTGTATAGAACATTTCAGCAGCAAAGCCGTTCAAAGTGCTTCACATTGTAAAAACATCAAGCATCAATACATCAAAATCATGAAAATATTGATCAATGTTCCACTTCCTACGGATCAAAGGCAGCTCTAACAGGTGGGTTTTCAGCCTTGATTTAAAGGAACTCAGTGTTTCGGCTGTTTTGCAGTTTTCTGAGAGTTTGTTCC
The DNA here is from genome assembly GCA_014839685.1 of Anableps anableps. Lineage (NCBI taxonomy): Eukaryota > Metazoa > Chordata > Actinopteri > Cyprinodontiformes > Anablepidae > Anableps > Anableps anableps. Next base: position 231,020 of record CM026081.1, on the reverse strand, counting down.
AGATTAGAGGAGCATAGAAGCTGAAAGCTGCTTCTCCATGTTTGGTTCTGGTTCTGGGGATGCAGAGCAGACCAGAACCAGAAGGCCTGAGTGGTCTGGGAGGTTGATACAACGACAACAGGTCTTTAAGCCGTTCAGTGATTTCTAAACTACCAGAAGTATTTTAAAGTATATTCTCTGAGCTCCAGGGAGCCAGTGGAAGGACTTTAGAACTGGGGTGATGTGCTCTACCTTCCTGGTCTTAGTGGGAACACCAGCAGCAGCGTTCTGGATCAGCTGCAGCTGTCTGGTTGACTCTTTAGGCAGACCTGTGAAGACTCTGTTGCAGTAACCAATGCGACTAAAGACAAACGCATGGATGAGTTTCTCTAGATCTTGTTGAGACATTAGTCCTTTAATCCTGGAAATGTTCTCCAGGTGATAGAAGGCTGACTTTGCAACTGTCTTTATGTGTCTCTGAAGGTATTCAATCTGAAGTTGTTCCTGTTCTCTCATCCAACCAGGTACATCCTGTACAAGGCACCAAAGAAAACCACTGGAGATGGTTTACAGTATATTTACATGGATTCAAATGGGAAGCAAAATGGCAACAAACTTATCGACGATACCAATGGTGTCCTGGCGAACACCCTGAGACCCATCTTCTCCCCCCTGGTAAGCATCCACTGTCCTATCATCTACCTTTAGGGCGCAGAGCACCACTGCTAAACATCCAACATAAACTCAGTGATTTCAGTCATTTATTGTTTTTTTTGCTTCTGAATTTCTCTAAAATGTTTATAGTTTCCATCTAAAATATTGAATGTACAGCAGGATAGGTACCTAGGATTCACTGATGTGGTGGCTGAGAACTTGGAGTTAATGACATTTCGTTTCCAGGCTTTGAACTTTGGATTCATGAGCTACAATGACCAACACCAGAGATGTAAGACTGGAGCAACAATGTCCCCAGAGCTGAATGCTACGGCACACCTGCTGGCCAACTCAGACATCGGCCACAGCAAAGGTAACGAAGACAGAAAAAACGTCTTCCAACAGCTTTCAAAAAGAAATCCTGTTTTATCCTGTTAAAGTTTTATTCCAGATTTTAAAAACCTGAAGGTGAAAGACAATGGCAGCATGACATCCCCTCTGCCCCCTCCCTTCCTGAGGACGTCTGAGGACCTGCTCAGAACTGAACGGAGCCAGTCGATAGACATGTCATCATACTACCAAGGACAACGGCCTCTGTGGCAGTGCTTCCCTGACTTACTTGCACACACTCACATGCACACACACACACACACGCACACACACACACACACACACACATGCTCACAGATATACACATACGCACCCCCCTCACACCGCCTTCACCGGATCCCCGCTGGATGATGTTGTTTTATATGTGTGTTGCTTCTTTGTACTGAGGTTTTTGCTATTTCAAACTGTATCCTGCTAAGGATGAAGTGTGAAACATGATTTTTTTCCCTCCTCTTACCTAATGTGGTATCTTTCGTGCTAATGAAAGGGCGGTGCCTCTCGTAAGGTTGCAGAGCATCAGTCACCCGTCTTCCCATGTCTTATGTCATGTCTGTTTATTTGTCCTGGATGGGTTGTACTGGAATTGTAATTTCCCTTCGGGGATAAATAAAGTACAATTGAATTGAATTGAATTGAATTGAACTGAATGACGGCACCAGATCCAACCTGTAGGTAGGTGTATCTGGTGAAACTTACTTAATAACTCCAGAAAGTCCAACTAAAATGCAGTTGAGGACACTTCATGACCGCAGCCTGGATAAAGGGAAGTTCTGAAGACAGGAGCAGATCATCTGACAGTTACTCCACGTCGAGTAAACTCACTGGGAAGGTCCCAAGCTTTCTTCATTATGGCTAAGATTGAGGCAAACTGCTCATTTTTCCATAAGACACTATTAAAAGAATTCCAGGTTTGCCTTCAACACTGTAACAGACCTCAGGCGGACCTACTGCAGGAGAAATGCCCCATTTATGCTCCTGTTTTCATGTCTTTACGTCCAGGAGTTGTGATGGTGGAGAAGGACAGACAAGGAGTGTGACTCCTCCACAGCACACCCCAGTTCCCCATGAAGAGAGACGCCAGCAGCTTCTGGCTTCCCTCTGGGAGTACAAACGGTCAGATGTTCATCTGTGTGACGTTCAACTACAACGAGTTTCAGGACATCGGTAACGGGCTCCGCGACATGCTGCACAAGACTGGAGATGAGGAGGTCCAACAGCATCTCACCTGCTTTTTGTGTCCATTTTCAGGAAAGCATCTGCAGTACATCGGGGCATGTGTGTTTGACAGTGAGATTCCTAACGACTTTTACCAGGAGCTGAAAGATGCCGCTAACGGAGTAAAACTGAACCCCAGGACGACGTTTGTGACGCTGCTGTCAAGCAAAGGCCAAGCCTTTAATAGCATCGCTAAAAACAAGGACAAATCAGCGGGAGGTGAGCTCCAACTCGGACCAGGGTCGTGACAGTCCAGGACGCTGACAGGAGCAGCTTTGAAACAAGTCCAGGTCTTAGCAAATATGAATACTTGTCTGCAGACAGTTTTAAATTATTAGTTAATGTATTAATAAAATATAAAATGAATCACCTGGAAACCAGAAATCAATAACCAACAATGCTCGGGTCTCATGTGTCAGAGTGTAACAATATGACACACTGGGCATATTCTGACCCACGCAGACTCCACTGTCCACAGACGGTTGCCATTTCCTAGTCGAGCGTACAGATTTCCTACATGTTACGTGACAAAATCCTTCATTTCCCACATGGCATCAATGGACGAGCTGTAAGAAACCATTTGCCTTTTGCTTCATAAAAAAGAAAGGTGGTAAACCAGCCTATTAACCCAGAGGAAGGATGAAGTTCCTCTACACCTGGCATCAGTAAAACTTGGACCAAAAGTATAAATTAATTTATTCGAAGAGTTGACATTATTTGCGACCCAGTGGATGTGCCCAGGCAGTAGCTGCAAGGATGCACAGCAGGACTGGCTCCCTCTGTGCTGCACCAACAGGTGTCAGCTCGGTGTCGCATACAGTTCAATGTGAACAGTTCCCGCCGAACAGTTCACGGCACCAAGTAGACGTACAGTTGTACCTTTGGTTGGACGTGTCTGGCGGATGTCCACATAGAGTCCACCTCGAGTATGAGCGTACCCCCGCAGAGTGAATTAGTATGTGGAAGCCATTATATCTCAGACTACAGAGGCTGTGGATTCATCCAGCAGCGGGGGCGGAGCCAGGGGGTGACCACGGTAGCACTGGCACTAGGTGCCACCCAAGGTGATTGACACGTCATTACACCAGCGTTAAAAGATGCATAATTTGAATATAAGACAAAGACAGAAATGATTTATTGTTGCTGTTTCTGTCGATGAGGGAGGGGACGTGTCAGATGTGGGCATTCTGCCTTTGGGGGGCATGGCCAGGCCTGTTGCACACGTCCCCTGTTTAGTAGCAGTGCCAGGAAGAGCAGTGAGGTGGAGTCTGGTAGAATATTGTCCTTCATTTGTATATGGAACCCTCGTCAAGCTTTGCCCACCCCCTGGTCACCCCTACCCAGCAGCACTTCTCTTCAACAGGGACTTCATGAGAGTGAAATCAGTGGTAGTGAACCCAGCCACTGTTCACCACCATCTACCTTTCTGTCCAACATAACCGACACTAGAGAGTGTTTATCGGTGAGGGTTGCTGTGGGCTTCCTTCAGCGTGTGGTCAGTCTGGTCCTGAAACAAGATGGCTGCTGCGGTGACAACGAGGGAATGAGCAACAGACTGGTGGATTTGGTGGACCACAAGTTGCACTAACACAATTTAAGTATCTTTGGCTGTTTTTAGACCCACAACTAAAATCTGAGAATCATATTAACAACATTTCTAAAAAAAAAAAAAACTTCATCTGTTTCAGATCAATAAGACCTGAAACAGATACAGGCTTCCCTTCGGTACATGGATGCCATGATATTTTCTCATATCTCATGTTGTATGACAGCGTGGGCCCAGGCAACCACAACAGCCATTAAACCAACCTTCCCATTATACAACCAAACAATAAAAGTAATGGGCAAAAAGCCAATACGATTTCACCACTGTCTAATCCTGGAGAAACATAATTTAATGAACTTTGAAAGCTTATGTAATTTATGTTTTCTTAAACTATTTTTTAGGTGCATCACCAAGTTAGCTCCAGATCCGTTAAGTTAATTTATAGAACTGCGAAACTGTTATAGAGTCACTAGAGGATCATTAGTCCCCTATGTAGAAGCTCGTTTGGTCAGACCGCTTTCTCATAAAAGTACAATACTATGGCATTTATTGTCCCCGCATGTAAAAGCTACACCTCAGCTTATAAAGTTCGTCCACATGACTAAATCTTGGCTCAGAAAAACCAAAGATGTGATCATTTTTAGCACTTAGATCTAATGGATGAGAAAGTTTGTGTGGGAGTGTATGTATTAGTGAGTTAGTGTTATACTTACAGTTTTTAGTATGTTAACAGAATATGAGGGTGGGGAGGTACTGAGGATGTGTAAGGTTGCTTATATGAATATGGAGGTTGTAAGGTGGTCTATATGAATATGTAGGCAGGAAAATGTATGTATTTTTATTGTATTTTTTTTATTCATAAATTGTATGTATTTTAAATGCCCAACCAGGGACTGGAGTTGCAAATTAGCTGTAGCTATATACTCTTGGTGCAACGCATCAGTTACAGACTTGTTCTGCTCTATGTCTGCCGGCAGTGTCCCTGTTAAATAAATGAATAGATGAAATTAAATCTAGGATCAGGTGCTCTGTGACGTTGGTGCTGAGGAGAGTGGATCTTTGACTCTATCTCTGGGACCATATCCGGTCTTATGAAAAAGGAAATGTTGATTGTTAAGACTTTGAGATACTATTAACTTTTTACTTTCATGAACATCGAAAATAATCCTCCATCAGTACTTCTGCTTCTTCTCGTGTCTCTGCTCTGTCTTCTCAACCTCCAGTCGGTCGTGGCAGATGGCCGCTGGTACTGAGTCAGGTTCTGGTTCTGCTGGAGGTTTCTTCCTGTTAAAGGGGAGTTTTTCCTCTCCACTGTCGCTACATGCAGACTCAGTGTGAGGGACTGCTGTAAAGTCAACAACACAACACCATGCGCTCGCCCCCTGCTGGTCAGGAGGAGTGATTCTGCAGGTCAGCGACTCGATGCTCTGCTGGGTTTCCTTAGAAACTTTTTTAACTACTTTGAATAATTATTGACCTGCTGAACTGGTTGATAACTGGGATCAACTGGAATGGATGGATGATTGAACTGAAATGATTTTTATTTTTATTTTTATTTTTTTTGGTAAAGTGCCTCGAGACAACATTTGTTGTGAACTGGCGCTATATAAATCAATTGAACTGAGTTCCAGCACCAGTTAAATGAATAGCTAATTAAAGCTGTTCATTTAACTGGTGCTCCTCTGAAGGAGGGTTGGTTGGAGGCCAAGAACCTTTCCTGGAACCTGGAGGAACCCAGAGTAACCACTCCTTCTTGTCCTCAAAAGGAGACAAAGTTTATCACAGAGATGGTTGCACTGTTTCAGGCGGACCTTGGTCAGTGAGAATGTTTAGGTATTACCCCCCCACCACCTGGTACCTGAGATAATTTCAAATGACGAGAGACACAAGAGAAAAAGAGTTTGGTGTACAGACATTAACAACAATATGTAAGGACATGAAATAGAGCATCTGATAAATTATTCATCTGGTCAGTAAAGAGTCAGGGTCCTAATATGGTTCCCTGAGGAACTCCATTGAATAGAAGAATCCAATCTGTTCTTCCTACAGACGGGGATCTCTACGTCACTATATCTGAAGCACTCAACAGTGACCTGAATGTCCAGACGTGGGGTCGCCAAGCTGGTCGTAATGTCTCCTTCTGTGAACCCAACAAACATCAAGTGATCAACATTAAAATGGTCCAAACTGATTTAGGAACCTGGGAGGCGTCACATGATCACTCAAAGTGGAGCGTGGCCAAAGATCAGAATAAACCGTACGTGTGCATAGCTGATGTGAACAGAGCTCAATCTCAGTATGAAAGACGTGGGGGGGTGCTGTGCATCCAAGATAATAATGTCTGGGACATATTCAGAGGCTTTGTCGACACCACCGAGGACTGTAACATTGTCAGGGCTGTCATTTATAATCTGGCAGAGCTGAGTTTTCGTTATGTGAAATTCTTTGCTCAGATCTTGGTTGATAGATTCAGGAATGACTGAATAGCAGACAGCCAACCATGATAACTAACCCACCATTAACCACAATAACTAACCAAGCAATAACCACGATAGCTAACCCACCATTAATCTCGATAACTAACCTACCATTGACCATGATAACTAGCCCAATAGTTGTGATAACTTATCTATAGCTTTAGTAACTGATTATTAATCATAACATTTGATCAGTTACCATAATGACTAACTCATTAATAACCACAGTAACTATTGACCAACCACTTCTCCATCATTGTAATAATTAGTTATGAGAACTGATGAGCATCATGATAACTCAGCAGCACATATGTCAACAACACTGAATAAAATACAGGAAATCTGAATCAGTTTCTCTGGCTGTTCTTCATTTCATTGATGTTGTAATTACTGCCCGCTCTCTACAGCACCCCCTGCTGGAGGAATTTATCCTTTTACATCCCATATTATGTGAAGCAAGCTGCTGAACATCTAAATTGCAGGAAATAATTTTAGATTATGAGTTATAGGGATAATCAGAGACCATGGGATAAATGTCCACTGTTCTGCTGATGATGCTCAGCTATATCTATCCATAAAGTTGAACCCAAACGCAGAACAGGCAGAGGTGGCGAGTTGATGGTGAAAATTTTAATGAAGAAATAATTAAACAATGACTTACAAAACAAGGTGATCACAAGGAGCTAATACTGGAGACACACGGGGACTGAGCTGCTTGGAGTAAACGGTGTATACTGGGAGGAACCAGCAAGGAGTGAGAGGAGGAGAGGTGTTTAAATACTGGGAGAGGGAATGCTGGACCAACAGACCCCAGTTAGTTAACAGGTTGCAGGTGTGAGGAGAGAGAGAGAGAACGGCACAGGGGAGCAAGGAGGAATAAACACAAACAGTGGAACTAGGAAATCAAATCTAACAAAGACAAAAGAAAACTAAGCACAAGAAATAATAAATAATAAACATAACCTAGCTAAAAATAACTAAGAGCGGACTGAGCTAAAGTAAAACAGACACAAGACTGATGGGACCAAAACAAAGAATAACTAAGGCAAACAGGCAAGAAATGATCAAACTACAAACCCAAAAAACCCCAAACAACCAAAGATCCTGATGAATCCGTTAGGGAGATTACAGGCATGCCTTGAGGACATTAAAACCTGGATGACACCCAACTTTCTTCTTTTTAATTGTGACGAGACAGAAGTTGCTGTTTTGGACCAGAACCTCTGAGAGAGACACTTCTTGGTCCATCACTTGATCTGGACGGCATTAAACTGGCCTCAGATAATAAAGTAAAAAACCTTCGTGTTATTTTTGACCAGAACATCATTTAAGTCCCATATTAAACAAGTTTCTAGAATTTCCTTCTTCCATCTCTGGAATATTGAATATTAGAAATATCCTGTCCAGGAGAGATGCTGAAAAACTCGTCCCTGCATCTGCTCCTTCAAGGCTGGACGACTGCAGTTCGTTACCATCAGGACGTCCTCAGGATGGAGTTAAAAGCCTTCAGCTGATCCAGAACGCTGCAGCAGGAGCTCTGATAACTGAAATGAGTTGACCGTTTTTTTAGAAAATACTTTGAGTCGATATTTATAACTATAAAAGAACTGAACTTAAACAAATGATGCCTGTTTCATCAAATGTCCAACATGTAAGCATGGATAGACTTTTATTGTCAACACTCTGTTCAGAATGATCCAGGAGCAGTTTAAAACGTAACTATCCCCCGTGAAAGCATGGCCACGACCCCTGACATTTTTTGAATAGTTTAACCAGCGTGGGCGGAGCCAAGAGACACTGATGGGCGTGGCCAAGTGTGGGTATGAGCGGAAGGGGTGGAACAGGGGTGTGGCCAGGACGGAAGAAGCACCTTTATGCACTTTGTCGCTATATTTAGCGACTTCTCAAACCCTGTAGCGACGTTCTTTTCACAAATGTGACCAGTGACAAATCTAGCGCTGCGCTGAGACGGTTTCAGGCCAAATATTGCAGAAATAAACAACTTTACACGAAAATGTCAAAATTTGCACAGAAACATAAAGATAGAACCATAAATAACCTGTTTAAACAGCTTATCAGGAAATGATTTGGTGTTTAGTTCCTCTTTAAATACTAAAAGAACAAGTCAGTCCAGTAGACAGGAAAACCAGACACACGTCGTGGTTCTCTGTCCAGCCTGGCCCTCACCTGAACCCAGGTCACAGCTTAGTGCTGAAGCCCCAGCAGCAGAAGGTCCCCACAAGGTCTGCGTTAGGAAAATGGTCCTCACAGTGTACGAAATGCAAGGCCAAACACACACACACACACACACACACACACACACACACACACACACAGTAAGGAGATGAAAACGTTTTTCTTGAACTGGATTCAAGATGGCCGTTACGCCACAGGAGGATGTAAAACATCACAGCTGGAGTCCTCTGTTGGTGCCACAGCTCAGGGTCTGGGGGGGTCCAGCCTGAGGGAAGCTGGGGGTGGGGGGGTGCCCCTGGAGGCCTGAAGGAGGAGCCATCAGCCATCCTTTCCGCAGCCAGAGAACGCAGAGCCCAGCAGCGAACAGGAAGGTTTTATCGTTATCAGACGGGAATATTGTGAAGAAAAATGATTTTCTGATTCAGGTTTTAATTTGTCTCCTTTTCTGTGAACATGAGCTCCGCCTACTGCAGCAACCTGGAACATCCTCCTCCACTGGTTCTCCTCACTGAGAAATGCTAAACTTGCAGGCTTTTGATAAAATCACAGTAAATTCTTGTTGAGGCGGATCCGCTTTAATTCTCGGTGTGTCCGCAGTTTCCGGAGTCCGGGAGGCGCCGCTTGTTCTTCCCCTGAGCTCCCAGAAGAAGAGCTGCATCTCCGCTCCGCATTCAGAACCAGAGCCGGCGCAGACGGGTTTTCCTGCAGGCGCAGTCAGCAGATAGAGAGCAACGGGTTCTGCAGAACCTCCCGGTTCCCACCGGATCCACAGCTTCCTGCACTTCCTGCTCCAGAACCGGGTCACCTGGGTCCAGCTGGATGACGACAGCCTGGATCTGTTAGTCCGGCTGAGCTCGGCTCAGGAACCGGACCCGGACCGGGTGGGAGGAGGGGGGTTCTCCCTGCAGGTGAGACGCATCAGAAGTTCTGGGTTTGTGTCGCGGGTCGGACTCAGATCATCATTCGTGAAACATCTGAGCTCGTGCTGCGGGGGCTCCTGCAGACAGAACCAGCTCGGGTCCTGTTCCAACGCCAGCGGGTCAGAACCGGTCCCTTTCTACAGCTGTAACATGGATGTCCAGAACCTGAGCGGTCCGAACCGAAGTTTCAGCAGATTAAACCGAATCTGCTGCGGCGGACCGACACCAGGAAGTTCAGAACCATGAAGGAGAAACAGCTAAACGTATGGCGCCAGAGCCCTGATCAGCGAGGAGAACATTTCTACTCAGCCCGTCTGGGTCAGAACCCGGTCAGAACCTCCTCGGGCTCCAGCAGCTCTGAACGTCTCCAGCTCAGTCAGGCTGGGTGGGGAACATCTGACAACATCAGTTTACCACAGATCCTCAGCTGGGTTCAGCTCTGGACTTTGACTAGGCCATTCCAACCCATGAACCTGATCTAATCCAGCCCATAATCCCTCTGGCTGGTCGTCCTGCTGGAAGCTGAACCTCCACCCCAGCCTCAGGTCTCCTGCAGCGTCCAACAGGTTCTCCTCCAAGATTCTCCTGATTCCGCTCCATCCATCTTCCCACAACATGATGCTGCCACCACCATGTTCACCCGTGGGGGGTGATGGCTGAATGGATTTTTCGTTACAGTTTCAATCCATTGACACAGCACAGTTTCTGATGGGAAGGTTTTGAATTGTGGAAAAGTTTAAGCAGGTGTGAAAAGTTTTTTATGAAACTGAATTTTCACAGCTTTGCTCTCTGATGGACGGAGCTCGGGTTACTGTCGGAGGTTCACAAAAAGATTTCTAAAACAAAATAAAGAATATTATGTCCAGTAAGAAGAGGATTGTGACACAAACATAGTGTGCAGTTATCAGAAACACCGAACTGTGATCCAAAGGAATGTGCAGCTGAACAGGATTTTTTTCTTTAAATGTGTGTTTTTACACATTAAAGAACAACTATTTACAATATATGAAAATAAAAGTTGTGCAGCAACAGAGATGTGGAAACTCTTGCTGAGTTTGTTGGGACCAGTGATAATAAATAATATTCTAAAGGCATGCTGGGATTGCATGCTAGCCTATATAATGATAGAAAGTTCAAAGGTCAAAGTCTGGACAGGCACCTAGTTCTGCGTTCAGACAAACTCATTTATGGAACATATTTATGTTCATAACATGCATTACCTCCGTTGTCCACCAGGAGGTGCTGCAGCCCCCCTACAGCATTAATTCACCACCATTGTTAACTTGTTTCTCTGCATCTTAAAGATGTTTGACTTGATTTTCTGCCTATTCATTATGTTTCCTTGCATTTTGTCTCAGTTCGATGTTTTTTCTCTCAGATTATGGTCTGACTTTCATCTCTTCTTGTTTGTTTTGTGTTTATTTGATCTCTTTCCTCTAGTCTTGAGATTCTCGAGTCATAAAAACTACTTTAGAGCTCTGAAGAAAAGAGAATAGTAACAGACTTTATAGTCCCACAAGGGAAAAATTCAGGTGTAACTGCAGCAGCAGATATGAAGTCTCACAAAAAGTTCACAGTGTTAAAAGCAATATATAAAAAACAAGATTAACAATGTTAATAATAATAATATACTGTACAAGAGTCCAGCAGAAAACACTGTGCAGTTACTAGAAATAGGCATATCAGACTCACAATCCCAGGGCTGCGCAACTGAGTCGGATCGCTTTTTCCAGCGATGTACCTGATGTGCATAATGTATGTAAAACACTGAAAAAAAGACAGATTATACAGAAAACCTCCAGCTATGTTTGTTTTCCTCTTCCTGACAGTCTGACAGCTCCACCTGAAGCAGTTCCTCCTGTTTCAGACCCTCCAGGTGGTTCAGACTTCGGCCCGCCGCAGTTTCCCTGCAGCAACACGTCTGTTTCTGTTCGCTTCTCCCTCATCAGACACTCCAACGTTTGTCTGAAAGCTGAGCTCATGAATCCACGTGGCTTCACTTTTCAGAACTAGAAGTTAATAAGAAAGAGGAAACATCTCCATCCAGTCCTCATTTCTGTTTTCCGTCCTGTGACCCAGAGGTTCCTGGAGTATTTTCCGTGGTCTTGATCTGACGTTGTTTCTGGAGTTCTTTAGATCTTTTCTTTGGACTTTGTCAGCTTTTTCATTGCATTTCAGTCAGAACCTGACCTGCTTAAGACCAATGTCCACCACTGTCCAGTGGTCTTCTAATGGGTGGCTGATCAGTCTTCACTGCAAGCTCATCTTACTGGGGTTCATGTTTGTCTCTGGCAGCATGTGAATTAACACTCGGCAGGAGACGATCAGCTGAAAAATGATGCATCTCAGGTCAGAAGAAGAAGAAACTGATCGGAAGTGAAGGACCTGATGTGTCTGCAGATGGAGGAAGGCTGCTGGTGCAGCTTCTGTTTGGACCTTCAGACTCTGCTTCCTGCTGGAGCCTCCTTACTCCTGCATCCAGTCACGGCCAACCGAGGCGCTGCTGTCCACCTGCAGGTTCACTGATATGATGCAGAAATAGAGAAGCTGTCGAGTCCTGAGGTTTCCTGCTGGCTGGAGCAGGACAGCATCAGATCCAGATGCACAGCTTCACAGTAGCTGCGTTTCTATTGACCATACTGGCCAAACTGGGATTACCAAAATAAATTTACTTAATGGAAACACTTTTTTTCCATCATGAGTCACGCCAGTTTGTATCCAGCAGATCACTGGTTGGCCCTGACCTCCTTGGACGATGCTCCGCCAGAGGCCTCTCAGTTCACCAACAGCTGAGTTTGTTATTGAATCCGCAGCTCTTCGGTAAAATCACCGACTGTAATTTCCCCAAAACGCCGCATACGTAGCTGCTCCCAAGTAAGAGAGGCTTGTTGCGCCAACGCCTCAGTAAGATGCTGACGTCTCCTCTGATGGCCAAAATATGAACATAGTGTTTAGATTCGTCGCCGCAATGATTGTTAATGACTTGTTGAGTTAACACACTTATTCACGTGTGATTTTAGTTGCATTTCTTATTTAATGGAAACAGCAATTATGAAATTGTTTTTTCAACATTAGCAGAGTACTGACAAAGGTTTGCGTACATCAGTAATGAAAATGCAGCTACTGTCTTTCAACAGTTTTCTAAAGTCGCCCATGAAGTCACACAATCCTCGGTACACATCGACGCTAACACTGGAAACTCGCCGTCCCTGGGATTATAAATCAGGTCTCTCTGGTCTCACAACACATCCTCTGAGCTGACAATGTCCCCTTGATTAAATCACAACTCACTCAGTTATCTACCCCACATTAGAAGCTCAGAGGGTCACACTAGTGACTCTGGCAACTTGCTTTGCACAGAGGAACTGCATGCAGGGAGTGGAACACATTGTTTATGGAACGAGTCTGGATTTCAGCTGCAATGTTGGTCATGAAACAAAACGAAAGCCTGGATCCATCAAGTCTTGTAAAAATGGTTGAGGCTGGTGGTGGTGGTGTGCTGACCATCTCCATCCTCCGACGGTTCCCTCCAGCAGGATGCTGCTCCATGTCACAAAGCCCAGACTGATTTCTTGGAGTTTACTGGACTCCAACGGCCTCTCCAGGTGGGGCAGATGATTCCCATCGCTTTAACTGGGAGACGCTATCATGGTAAAATGGACCCAATTCTCTTGAGGAATATTTATGACAGCTTGTTGAATCTATGTAAAGAATTAAGGCAGCTCTGAAGGCAGAGGTGCCCCACCTGGGACTTTTTCTGTGATGTCGTGGGAGGTTGAAGATCAAAAGCTTCCAGGCCTAAAAAATAGATCTCGCAGCCAATCTGCTTTAGTTGAGTTTACTCACTGACCTTCTCAGCATTTCCTCTATGATTTTACTTCCAGATTTCCAGTGGAGAGTCGTTTCACCAGCTGCCTCTGCGTTATTTTCACCACCTCCTGCAGAAACAAATGCCTGCTGTGGTCACATGCAGGGGTCCTACCACAGCCCTAGCTTCACCAGCTATGGTCTGCTACCACAAAGACGTTACTGTAAAACTTCCTCCGGGAACAGAACCGCAGAGCATAAAGGTCCCTGGTAACACAGCTGGGATTGGGAGGTCACTCGCCTCAGGAAGTCCAAATAAAGAAAACCTCACTGAAACAGTAAGGAGCTTCAATAAAAGCTAACCATTTGGTGAAACGCTCTTGTCGTTGGCGGCCCGTTCGTACGCAGTAAGAGGAAGTGGCCGAGATCGTCGCCCAAGGGCCCTGATGGTCGACCCCCCTTAGTTCAAGTAACGATCAGACATTCACCACTCTGCACTCTTCAGCTAGCACATTAAGCGCCACGAACACACCTAGCAGGACATCTAGGTCCACAGTCCATCTTTCTATGGTGTCTTTAGCTGCCACCAACAATGATCCAACCACAGCCACAGCTGCCAAAGCTGAGGCAGTCAACCACTAAAACTACAACTAGTTCAAGTAAAGCCACTGACTCGTCTTGTTCCTGAATGTCATCAAATCATTTGTTTTGTATTCTTTGATTTTCCTTGAAATAAATTTTAAATTGTCCAGTTTATAATTTTAATGTGTTATTTATTTTATTTAACATGGGGTCTTTTTATTGTCTATTTTCATATATAATCAGGGAAATATTTTTTGTGATGGCAGGACTCACAGGAACACATGAAACCAGGCAGCATGTCTGTCATTTAAACATTAAAAGGATGTGCAGAGGGAGCTTCATCGCTGACATGACGGCTAACGTGACAGAAACTCCTGTTTTCCAACACGTTCAGCTCTATATGTCATAAAAAAAACACTGGTGGGCAACACTATTGCTTTGGTCTTTTATAATTATTCCTTTAACCGTTCTGTCACTTCGTTTTATTTGGGAATCATAAAAACAGATGATCAAAGATCACACATACGGTTCCTCAGGGCTCCATTCTCAGCCCACCTTGATTTAATATCTACAGTATTTGCTCTCCGAGTTTAGATCACACCACCTCTATGCTGATGACTCATAACTTTATATTTCAGCGTCACCATAGCCCACTATGGTCACTGAGCTGGCACATTCGCCATATCAGTGATTGTTTTTAATGTAACTTGTTTAAGGTCTTTAATTTTACAGTAAAGCACTTTGAGTTAAGCTGTGTATAAACAGTCATTTACAGGCCGCCGTCCCAGCACTTATAATTTAATACAATTCATTTCATATCCATATTTAATCCCACCATGATGAAGAGATTGTTTATATTGTCAGTGTTGTGCATCTGCTCAGTATAAAACATCTCTGTAGTCCAGTCCTTTTTGCTGACTCGGCTGTAAAAACTAAACCTGAGACGGAGTGAATCAGATCCGTTTATTTTCGGTTACCATAGCAACACAGTTAGTCAAAGTAAGAAAATCAGTTTCTGTGAAATATGACACGAGTAAAACCAGCTGATCCAAACCGGATCTAACAGGCTGGCACTGGTTACCCCCGGTTACGGACCGACCGTCTGGAGTCGGGTCGGCTTCTGGACGGCAACATCCCATTTATCATCATGACAACAGCTCTGTTTTATACCGGGGTGTCAGTTTGTCATTAAGGCAACATGTACAGCTACAAACAGTGAGGAGGCGGAGCCTCAGAGCTGTGGGCGGAGCCTGGGCCTCACAGTTTGGCCTTGTTCATGCGGCCCATCAGCTTCTCCAGCTTGATGGCGAGCGTCATGTCGCCTTTGATCCGCAGCTTCCCCGACATAAAGGCCATGGTGGGCTTGAGCTTCCCTGGAACCACAGCAGGCATCCGTTACCATGGAGACAACACCAACCACCATGGGGCCTTCATTTTGTTACTTTAACCCACCTGCAAACATCTTACTGAAGTCACTGGAGTCCATCGTCATGACAACATCAGCTTTAACAGGGGGCTCCCCTTGACCCGCGCTGCCGGAGCCGCTCTTCAGGTCCAGGAACCAAACGCCGCTGTGATCTCCTAATATGGGCATGAAGAGGCTTACAGGAACACGCCCACTGATGATGGACGTCCAAATATGGACGTTTACTTCCTGTTACCTGAGAGGTCGAAGCGGTAGATGCCCTGAGTCGACTTGACTACATCTTCGTTGATAACCCCTCTGATGATGTCAAAGGTGCTTTCTATTGGTCCACCAGAAAGGGGCGTGTCCGATGATGAAGATGGTGGCTTGAAGGCTGGCGTTGCCCCTGGCAACCGGAAATTACAGATTACAATGGGCAGCAGGTTCCTGCACTGCTCCCTGCAGTACTCTGTAGTATCTTGTAATGCTCTGTAGTAGCTCATAGTACTCACCATGCTCCTCCATCTGTTGGACCAGTGACTCCGGCGCTTCGTCCAGGAAGAAGTCCGGCAGCAGCGGGTGGCCTGTGGACCAATCAGAGCCGCCATCGGTGTCACATGGTACAGTGTGATGACCCAGGTGAGAGGTAGCCACCAGGTAAGCTGGGACTCACCTGGCTGGATGGCGTACTGGTCGAAGTCTTTAACGCCATGCTCCGTGAGGACGTCCTCGTCCACCAGGAAGTGACCCGTGTAGTCCTTGGGTTTGGACAGGATGGCGTAGGCGGCGTCCGCAATAATATCCGCCTTGCGACACTGTTTTCCAACACCTTCTCCTCCCAGCATGTCCATGGCTGCTGTCTGGATCGCTATGGTAACAACAAACAGTCAGGGTTGGGTTAGAGTGGAGGGGGTTGAGCCTGTTAGCGTGCTAAATGCTAAAGGCCACACCCAAGAACGTCATTCCGTTCCAGCAGCTCGTCCTTGACGTCATCCTGCAGAAGTCGGTCTTCTTTCCACAGCTAATGTGTAAAAGAGCAAAGTTCTCACTCGTGTTTTAGCCACTGACCAGTTTTGGGCCACAGGGCGTTGACAGCAATTTGACCTCTGAACTCTTCAGCCATTCCCAGGACACACATGGACATGCCATACTTTGCCATCGTATACGCTGCCAAACAACAAGACGTGACATATTACTGATGGGAAGGAGGGGGTTCCAGCTGGTTTCCATGGTTATATGGAGAGGGGAAGATTCAGATGGTTTCTATGGTTACCAGTGTGGTTCTTGAACCAGACGGGGTTCAGGTTGAGCGGAGGCGAAAGGTTCAGGATGTGAGGACTGCGACTCTTCAGCAGGTGAGGGATAACCAGCTTTGACCTGAGAAGAAGAAACAGCTGTTAAACACGCCTCGTTAGCAGCGCCTCGTTAGCAGCGCCTCGTTAGCAGCGCCTCGTTAGCAGCATGGTGATTTAGACCCGAATTAAATATCAGCAGTATGGGTTAGGGTTAGGTTAGCAGCATGATATGACTGAAAAACATACCGTGATATCAGCGCTTCATATCAGTCGACGTCAATAATTATCAATTCGTTTTTTGGTATAAATATCTGAAATCCTGCCAAACTGGTGGAGTGACCTTTCACTCCACACCGTTGTTGTTTATTTTTCAGCAGTTATGAGGCGTGGTGGCGAAGCTTAAACTGCTGCTGCGCAAGTTACTCAACAGGTTGTTGCTAGGTAACCAATGGGTGAGTTACTTAGTTGATGCTAACCACCTAGCTTAGCTGGCTGTGAGCGGTTGAGCAGCTAAAGTCTTTCCTCTGCCTTCATCCCCCAGAATGCTGTGCGGTTCTGGATCAGATGAATCTATCAGATGTACGATCTGTTGATCACGTGTCTACCACAGTATAAATTGTTACTGATTTATTGTCCAGCCCTAATCAGCAGTTATTAAATCTAATTATCATATTTGTGGCGCTGTGAATATTAACTGGTGAAGTTTTGGGCAGATTTTATCCGTGTTCCCCATGTTCCCCGTGTGCTCAGCATCATACGTCAGGTATGTTCCTCTCAGATTGATTCCCAGCATCAGGTCCACCTTCTTCATGGGCGTCTCCAGAGTTCCTGTCAGACTGATGGCACTGGCGTTGTTCACCAGGATGTCGATGCCTGCCAATCACACACAAGATCAGTGATGACGTCACAGAACGAGATGACATCATCAAGAAGCAATCAGATTTAAGGAGGGAGATGTTTTACCTCCAAATGTTTCCACAGCTTTCTGAACCGCTGCTCCAATCTGCTGCTCATCCCGGATGTCGACGACGCACGGCAGCGCCTTCCCTCCTGCTGCCTCCACTGGGACACAAACACAGCAGGTCAGGCTGACTGGAAAGGTCAAAGGTGTACTGGGAGTGATCCAGCAGCTCTCCTCACCTTCATCTGCAGCTGTGAAGATGGTTCCAGGAAGCTTCGGGTGGGGCTCGGCCGTCTTGGCAGCGATCACGATGTTTGCCCCGTCCCGAGCAGCTTTCAGAGCGATGGCCTTCCCGATGCCCCGACTCGCTCCCGTGATGAAGAGCGTGCAGCCGGCGAGCTTCCTGAGAGACAACAGCCCGGTAAGATGATTACTACTCATAAATAACCCTCTAACTTCAGTCATCTGTGCTTGAATAATGGCAAAATTATCAAGAACATGTCCCTTCAGTCCGCCCACAAATGTCCTGTAGGACAGAGACCAAGGCCATGTTGTCCTTAAACCACTGCACAGCTAATCCGGTGGTATGCCGAGAGACATTGTCCATCTGGAGGACACTTTTGTGTCCAAGCTTCAGGCTGGTGGAGACTCGCAGGACACAAAAATCCTAGGGGCTTTAGTAGAAGGCAAGCTCGACTTCTTCTGTGGTTTCTTCAAGAAACCCCATTAGCCACTTTAGCGGCGCCATTAGAGACTTTAGCTGCCCCAGACAGAACGCCCTTCCTCCATGATAAAGCTTTAGCTTCTGAATTTAGCTTCATTACACCAGAAGACGTGTCTCCAGAAGAAGTGAATGTCTTTGACCCCTGAGGATATTAAACTCTAATCTGCTTTTTATGTTGCTTTTAAGGGTACCGGTTTCTTCTTTACCTCAGTGACCTAAGCGAACTCTATTTCTCTCTCTTCCAAAGGTCCCAAACTGTGGTACAGAGATCACCATCTGTGCTACAGCTCCCTCTAGAGGCTTCTGGTGGAACTGTTAGAACTGTTATTTAATTTCCCTTTGGGATAAATAAAGTATTTTTGAATTTGAATCTGCTCACAGTTTACAAACCATCTTAATAATAAATTGTGGTGTTAATCTAACCATCAGAGGCAGTCAGGTCCAAATGGATCAGAACCTGATCTCCAACCAGAAACTATTCAGAAAGAAGAGCAAAATGTTTGAGGAACCAGGGAGGAACCTGAAGATGGGATGAAGGACCCAGGAACATGTCAAGAGCTGCTTCATGAACTAACCATGATGAAATGAGCTGGTGCTGTTGCATAGTAGGTCAATCCTACTCAGTACTGCCCCCTGCAGGAGTGGAAGCATTAAACTCAGATGAGAAATGCTGCAACTTTAGGGGTCAAACTAATTCAACCAACAACATAAATTATTGTTATTAATTTATTTTAAATACCTCCAGCACCATGGCAGCAGATAGCCTGCTACAGCAGCTCCAATT
Source organism: Anableps anableps (assembly GCA_014839685.1). NCBI lineage: Eukaryota > Metazoa > Chordata > Actinopteri > Cyprinodontiformes > Anablepidae > Anableps > Anableps anableps. The sequence goes on along the minus strand of CM026081.1, from coordinate 212,145 downwards.
CAATTAAGAGTATTTTCCTTTAAAATCTTATTTTATCTAGACGTGTTGTATATATTTTTTTTTTTTGCTACAACTCTTTTTCGTACTGCTGGTTCACACAATGGAACTGACCGTTTTGAGGACAACTGTGGTTTTATTTTCGTTTTTTTAGGTCTTTGTGTTCAGAGAAGGCGTGAGCAGCCAGGCGTCCGTTGTCTACACCAGGGATCAGCTTTAATCATGTCTCCCTGTCCTCCACTTGAGATGACAAAATCCTGGATCTACTTTATGCCAACATCAAAGGGTCATACAGTTCATCACCTCTGCCTCCCCTGGGGGCGTCAGATCACAACCTGGATCATCTCCAGCCTGTGTGTAAACCCTTGGTACGCAGAACCAGCTATGAGAGGCACAGAGAAGAAGAGATGGTCTGAGGAGACTGAAGAAGCTCTGAGGGACAGTTTCAGCTCCACTGTGTGGGAAGCGCTCTGTGCTCCTCATGGGGAGGACATCGAAAGCATCACAGACTGCATCAACAACACTGTGCCCACCAATATAACGACGGTACGGCATTTCTCCAATAACAAGCCCTGGATCAACCCTGAAATAAAGGCTCTTCGGAAGGAGAAGAAGAAAGCTTTTAAATCAGGAAACAAGGAGGAGCTGAGAAGGAAAATTAGGGAAGGAAAAAACATCTACAGGAAGAAGACGGAGGATCAGCTGCAGCAGAGCAACATCAGTGGAGTTTGGAGAAGTTTGAAGTCAATTTCATACCACAAACCAAACCCTCAGGTTGTAGGAGACGTAGAGTGGGTGAACGACTTGAACCAGTTCTTTAACAGATTTGAGCAGACACCCATCGCTCCCCCAGCCCAGTCCCCCACCGCTGTTACCCCCTCATTTGTAAGTAGCTCTTCTTCTCAGGACTTCACACCTCTCAACTGTCATCATCTACCCTCTTCACTTCAGAGGACTCCATCCCCCAGCCCCCTCCCCCACCTCCATCTTGTCCCTTCCATCACTGCAGGTGAGGAACGAGCTGCGAACAATCAAGGTGTGAAAGGCTGCAGGTCCAGATGGCATCAGATCCAGGCTCCTGAGGTGCTGCACTGATCATCTGTGTGGCATCATGGGATACATGTTCAACCTGAGCCTGAAGCTGGGGGAAGCACCACAGCTGTGGAAGACCTTCTGTGTGGTACCGGTACCAAAGACCAAACATCCAAAGGACCTCAGCAGCTACAGGCTGGTAGCCCTGACATCACATTTGATGAAGACCCTCGAGAGGCTGGACTCATAATACTGATGCTCTTTCCAGGAAGAGTCAGAGCAGACCCCACACATCCTGGACACAGACTGAGGTATTTTGGACTGCAGGGGGCGCTGCTGAAGACCTTTGACTCTGGTGGCATCAGCCATCTTCTCTGGGACGGTATGTTGGAGCAGCAGCTTCTCTCCAGCTGAGAGGAAGCGGTTGGATCAGCTCACCAGGAAGGCCGGCTCTGGGCCAGGATGACCTTTGACCCCAGAGCAGGTGGTGGGAGACAGAAGGACTCTGGCTAAGATAACATCACTGATGGACAACGTCTCTCCCCCCCCCCGTGCATGAAGCTGTTGCTGAGCTGCAGAGCTCCTTCAGGGACAGACTGCTGCATCCTCGGTGCACTAAGGAGCGTTCTAGGAGATCCTTCCTCCCAGCAGCTGCTAGACTCTGGAACCATCACTGCTCCCAACAGAACCAGTAAGTGTTTATATCCCTGCTGGTATCTGAACAACTTTAGCATTTTTTTTAATTGTCTCTTTTTAATGCTCAGAGACATTTTTCACATCTTGACCATTTTTAAGAAACCAACTCAGTTGCACGTTCCTCTGGACTGGAGTATATATATAAAAAATAAAAAAAATTCCCTTCTCACCCTCCACGGGTGGTCTTTCTCAACCTCTGAGCTCGGGTCCTCTACCAGAGGCCTGGGAGCTTGAGGGTTCTGCGTAGTATCTTGGCTGTGCCGAGAACTGCGCATTTCTGGACTGAGATGTCTGACGTTGTTCCTGGGATCTATATATATATATATATATATATATATATCTGAGTCTGTTTGCTGGTGTTGCAGTTGTTACACAGAAATATCCCCTTCGTGGGACAATAAAGGATATTTCTATTCTATTCTTCTATACATACTTCTTTACTGTTACTGTAAAATTTAAAGGTTTATTTACTCTCTATTTTGTTTATCTACAACAATAATTACTTTTAATTTTGATTTACAATTCATTTTTGTTGGTCTTTCACAATAAAAGCCTCGGCAGTACAATACTGGAGGCTTTTATTTTGAAGGAGCTGTTCCTGTCTGTCAGCTGTTTAATTTGTCGATATTCATTCAAAAAAAAAAAAAAAAAAAAAAAAAAAAAAAAAAAAAAAAAAAAAAAAAAACAGCCAAATTGAACAAATTCATCATTTTCATCTAAAAACATTTCTATACAACCGGAAAACTTGTTAAAACACCGGAAGCGCGGTTAGCCACGAAGCTAACAGCTGAAGCGACAGCTCCATCCGAACTTCGTTTGACTGCTTTGCTCAAAGGTCAGCGGGCAGAGGGAGCAGGACAGAGTCAAACACGGCTTTACAATCAGAACCTGTCTCGGTTCGATTCTGGAAAAACCAAAGAGTTACTGGTTTTTCCCCAGTAAAACCAGTGATCTGTCCAAGCAGCGCAGCTCCGCAGCTTATTTCTGACTGGTTTCCAGCGCCAGCCGGAACGGGAGCAGAGACTCACCCCGTGTTCTGCAGCATCTTAGATCCCAGAAAAACCAGCAACCAGCAGACTCTTCTTCACCTCTCACCCACTTCAGACCCGTCTCACCGGATGTTACGTGTTTTAACGTCCGAGTTGCTGGACAAAGATCTTCTTTACGAACAGGATGTCTGACTCCAGCTGTAGTCGCTCTGCAGCTGCAGGAGACCGAGAAGCACAGCTGGATGTCTGAACCTTCACCAGAACATCATTGAAATTATTTTTCAACAGTTCTGGTCTGGAGTTCCTCCACCGAGATCTGCTGATCCAGTCATCTCCATGTTTGTCCAGTTTTCCGGGCAGCTGTGGGGAGAAATGTTCACTTGCAGCCTGATAAATCCCACCTACTAACAGAGTCATAAGTTATTCACCTCACCTGCTGATGGTCATAATGTTTTGCTGATATGTGTGCTGTGAAATAGTGCAGATCAGATTCCACCAGGTTGGTCTCATTAAACATTTATTTGTAAAACGAGGAAGATTAAAGGGCTAGTTTGAGTTGAAGATTGCTGGTTGATGGCTGGTTAGCAGAACCTCTGCAGAACGTTGAGCTGCTGCCACCGAGGAGAGAACTAGAACCTGCAGGATGCTGCCCGCCAGGACCCGCTCTGGACGCCACTGGTCGAACAGAAACAGCAGCTCCCAGTATCCAGAGATGTTACTCCAGTAAGAGCAGCGATACTTCGTAACAATATAAGTGCAGTAAAACTACTCCTAAAAGTTTTCCAAAAAATTACTCAAGTAAATGTAACTGAGTAAATGTAACTAGTTGCCACCCACGTCTGTTTATATGAGCAACTTCTTGGTTTTTGCAGGTTAAACTCCAGCTTCAGCTTTCCTCCAGGCCTCTGGGGTCCAGACATGCCCAGCCTGGTGTGCAGATATGCATGTCTGGCTGCGCGTCTGCCTGCGCGTCTGGCTGCGCGTCTGCCTGCGCGTCTGCCTGTAACTGTGATCCAGAGCAGCGGTCCATGGTGTCAACAGGAGGCTCTGCTGAGTCGGATTCTGGCTGACGTGGCAGCTGCTCACGTTCTCTGAGCTTCTCCTCTGCAGGCGTAGACATGGCTTTGATGTTCAGTGTTTGGGGGGGTCCACCGTTTCCTACCTGCGGATCGTTTTCTAGAGGAGAAGCTGGTTTCTGGGTCTTCATGGAGCTCAGACTGCTCTTCTGTCAGGTTCTGATCATCTCCAGCTCCATGACGGTTTCTCTCCTTGTCTCCTCAGGTTTATCTCCGGGAAATGGCCTCCAAACAGGAAGAGGATCTGGGTCAGAGATCCATCTGAGATCAGCTGCAGCTTCAGGAGGAGATTCTAGAAGATCTCTGAAGAAAGAGTATAGAAGGGCGAGTAGGACGAGTTGCTTGGCTTGATGGCGGCGTCATTCGCTGATGGAGAACGTTTATCTGCTCCTGCTGGTTGTTGGTGAACCAACATGGCTGAGAAGATGATGGTCGATGAGCTGGTCCAGACCTGAAGGTTCTGCATGGAGTCTAGTTGAGGAAACACCTGGATCCTCAGTGAGGAGATGGATTCATTCAGCAGAGCTGAGGTGAAACCAACAGGTAGTTTCTCTCTGGTCTCATGGCTTCAGTGGAGCTAAAGGTTTCTCGCTCAGCATGAGGAAGTCAGGGGTGCACAAACCTTCATCAGCGCAGCTCAGACATCAGGTAGGACACACCAACATCTCAACTTCTGACCAAGGGACTGGAATGTGAAAGTTTAGCTGTAAGCAGCTGATTTGATCACTTCAGAGTGAAAACAGCTCAGTTTATTAAAACTGCAAACAGAACAGCTGCAGACTGCTCCTACAGCTATACGCAAGAAATCCCAAAATACACTTGTCAGGTTTAAATACCTAACTTTAAGCAGGTCAGCCCACATTCCTGGTTTTAAAACCAGGTTTTTTATTGGTCTGATGTAATATTCTAATATTAAACGTCATGTTTTTATTAACTGTAAGTGGAAAATCATAATAGTTAGGAGGAATGCAGGTGTTAAAACATCAGTCTTTGTCGAAACAATAATGTGTTTCACTTGGTGATGGAGTTCCTGAAATAAATTAACTTTTCAATAATAATCTAATTAATTTACTGAACGGCCCTGTAGATCCTAACCAGTCAGCTTCAGGAAGCTTATAGTTTGGTTTTTATCTCACAGTGCTGTCAGGAGCACATCTGACTGGTTTGAGCCCATTCTCCATCTTTAGCTAAATATTCTCTTTAAACTTCCATCTTCAGGCATTTAAAACCAAAGTCTGGTGATGCTGACCTTTTAGGAGAGTCAGGAATCAAAGTCAGATACCGTGTCATCGGGTAGAGGACATGGGACACCCTGGACGGGTCTCCAGTCCATCGCAGGACAACCGAGACACACAGGACAAACTGAAAGCTTCAGTTCAGGCATCTGGATCTCTGAGCTGCTGCTTGTTTTATAGGTTCTGGTTGAACCTTTATTGTTCGTTTGTTGACAGAAAAGTCAGTTTTGTTGCTTCATCCTCAGAGTTTCAGCAGAGTTTTGATCTCTGTGCTGCTTTCAGATGGAACTAAAGCAGCAGCTTTTCTTTCAGGTCACAAAGAGTCAGAGACCCAGAGATGCATCTGCAGATGTTCCAGCACCATGACCATTATTTGACACAAGCCTGAACATCCAAGACAGCAGTCAGGTTGTTTCATCTAAGTTTTAGATTAGTCCACCAACTAAATGAAGAACTGTTCACTAAGACATGGACTTGGTTTGGGAGTGAAAGTTTAATCTCCATCTGGAAAAGGTACAAACATAAATGTGGGACTGATGTCAGACAGAACTGAACCAGTGACTGAACCAGTTCCCGGCCAGAAGAAACTAGAGAACTTTGTCACAATACAGACAATGTTCACAAGCAATATTTAATTTGACAAAAATGCAAAAAAAAAATAAAAATAAAAAAATTTTAAAAAAGAGGAAATCAGGAACGGGGCAAACACTTCACACCTCTGAATATTTTTAAACTGCATTAATTTCGATGAAATCAATTACATAGATTTTAACACATTATAAATTTTAACACAATTAATCAAATTGTTATTAACATACAAAAGTTCCTGCCGGAACCTTTGTATTCACGTATTACTGGTACGCCCCTAAATCTGACGCACAAGCAGCATCCTCAAACAACGGATGCTCAGCTCCTCTGGGCCCCCCGGGGGTTAATTTCTGCTTCCAGAGCCGATCTGACGCTGGAAAAGACTCCAGTTGTGTTCAAGTTGAGCTAAAAGCAGTCGGCCTATCAGAGAAGCTATGCTAGCCTAGACTAGCATCTCAATGCTAACCATGTAGCAGCAGCGCTAATGTCAGCGTCCACAGTCCACGTTTCTAAAGAAGCTCCATGAATGACCAGGGGTTCCTGAAGCTCTGGAGAGATGAGCTTTGCTCCAACCTGATGCTGGAAGAACCTGAAGAACAGATTAAAACTAGAAACATCTCTGCTGTTCAGCTCAGATGCTGTTGATTCAATCATTTAGCAGCTAAAAGGGGCTTGAATTGAAGTTTCCAAAAATGATTTAGCGTTTCGAATTTATTTGGAAAAGTTACTTTAGGGGAAGCTAAGTGTGCTTAACATTTTCAAAGCGAGCAAAAGTGCTAAGTGAAAAATTAAGTATTTACCTTGTGAAATAATGAGAAATGGTTAAGGATAAAATCAAGATTTAATGCCAAAATGATCAGTGTACAGAGTACACAAATGAACAGATATAGACTGACATTCACCTTCGGTTCCGCCCCCCCAGCCCATCTTAAGGATGAACCGAGAGGAGCCAAGAATGGAGCGTGAGCCCTGCTTTCATCTCTGCCTCACTCTTAACCCTCCTAAAGGGAGCCATCCTCCGGTATCAGTTTATCCCGGACTATGTGTTGCGTTTTACGTGATATCAGCGGTTATGTTTGTGTGAGCTGTAGCGGTGAGCGGGGCGGCAGATAAGCAAGTCGGGCAAATATATTTAATTAGAGCAGCAAAGAGATGATTAGAAAAGGCCACAGAATCATACATCCATAACACACTGCTTCCTGAACCGTGCAGTTAGGTGTTCAATAACAAACACTTGGTGGGTATCAACATGGCTGAATTTAGCACTTTAGCATTAGCTTCAGCTGCATACCATGATGGTATAGCGCTTCTGGGTTAGCACAGCTAACTTTTTAGTCAGCAAAGCCCAACACTGGTACCAACTATCATTTGTTTCTGTCTCTATCCACAGATTTCAATGGACACCTGGACTGAAGACCAGAGGGAGTCGATCTACAACCAACACAGAAGATGGAGCAAAGATCTCCCAGCTCAACCCTCTGAGTTAGTGAACACACTGAATGCAGCCGCAGCTTCAATCATTGAGCTGGTGGACAGCAGTGAACTCAGAATGAGAGACGTCGTGGCAGAGTTTCGTAATATTCTGAAGAAGTGAAGAACATGCAGTACTGGACAGACATGGAGCAGATCAGGAAATCATCCCCCTGTCCACACAGGGACGATTTCAGGTGCATCTACCAAAGTTTTTGGCCTTCAGGCTGTGCGTCCGCATGGATCCGGCGTTGTGGGAGACCAGAAAGGATAATTTTTCAGAGTGGATAAATGTTAAGATCATCTGGACATGTGAGCCATGTCTTTTCTTCAGTGATGACATCATGGCTCTCCATCCCACGTGCACTTCACTAACCCTAAGCTGGTATTTGCTGTCTTTTCCGTCGTTCTGTGGCGGTGTTCCAGTGCCACCGACTGCCCCGGAGTACTTACTCCAACGTTTTCAGTGGTGCTGCATCCTGTCGTGTGGACAAACATTTTTTCCTTAATCGTCTACAGAAATGCACATGTTAGTCTCCATGTGGACGAGGCCTGAGAGAGTCCATCACTCAAACAGCGAGTCTGAAGGTTACTGATGAGGTTGGAACCCGTAAAGTTTATGAAACAATAAACAGACGCCACGTCCATCAGGCTGCAGAACTTGATCAGCTAAATAATAACTCCCTTTATTGCTTATCTAATGTCTGACAGATACAGTTAGATTTTGTCCAGTTCGTCATTAAAACATGAAACATCAAGTTAAACCTTGAGACGTTCATCAGTCTGCCATCAGGAAGGAGCTGCTCCTCACAGGTTGATCTTTAAATATCATTAAAATACACTGTCTTAAGGTTGCTTTTGTTTTTAGACGGTTATTTTATGTCTGTTCAGAAATATGGTCAGTGGTGTCACAGCTGTTGTTCCCAGAGGCGGTGTCAGCCCATCAATGTAACGACGAGCCGACCAGGAATGTGTCTAATAAGAGAAACCTTATTCATTGGAATATTAAAATATAGTATTTTCTGATCATTGTCTCTTGTTTCTGTGATCAGTTCAGATGGTCTCAGTAGTTGATTAAATTAGATCATTTTAAATGATTTAATTCTTTAAAATGTTTATTTATTTTCTGAACATATAATCAATAAAGAATCTCATTTCAGCCGCTTGGATCTGTGATCTCGTTCTTTCAGTCTCTACCCAGAGCTGGTGACCATAGATGAGGGGGGAACATAGATCGATCGGTAAATCGAGAGCTTCTCCTTTCAGCTCAGACCAGTACAGCACCAATCCACCCATCGATCTCTCGCTCCATTTTCCCGTCATTCAGGAACCTGAAAATCCTGTAATTATCATGAAATTATTAACTATTAAGTTGAAGAAAGGTTCTTGGTAAGTAATTTAAAAGGTTTTCTATTTTCAGAGCTGTTTCAGAAATGTCTGACGTTCCAAAGCATCACCATTTTTGAGGAACCCAACGTTAACTGGTCCGGGTAACAAGTTCCATCATTTATCCTGAGGAAATGATAGAAGCTTTGAACCGTCCTGAAATGAATGTATCAGAAGCGCCTCCTAGTGGACATGCATAGTTATGAATATACAACACCAAAACAACCCGTGGGACGAAAGACCGATCACACTAAGGACACATTGAGAGCACTTAACGCTATTAACCCCATCTACACCAGAGTCTCTGACAGCATCTTGACTTAATGTTAAGTTCAAAACCAGGAACGTTACAAAGCCTGTAGTGCTGTTTAACTCTGGGATAAAGCTGCACTTATGGGTTCTAAAACATCAGAACCTAAAATGACTTCCTCCATCCTGGTTTATCCGGTTATGGACGGTTGAAAGGAAAGTTTAACAATCATTTTGTTTCTTTATAGCTTAGAAGGAAAACCAGTTTGAAACTTTGTTAACATGAAAAATAAACCTGTTGTTGTAAACCTGTTGTGAGTCAGAGAAACCACATGACAACAGGTCATGGAGTCACATCCCAGAGTCTCCTCTCATTGGTCAGAAGGGACTGGCTGAGTGGGACGCCATCTTTGTTCTCATCTTATGCAAACTTTTTGTTTCTTAAAACTGAGTAATTATTGTTTTCACATGGAAACCTTTTTTTACCGGAAATGTCAGGAGTCATGTTGACCAAACTTTCTGAATCTATGACAGATTGGTTCACTACTCAAGGCTACATTCATTCTGCACCAGGGCGATACCTGCTGGTACAGTGGCGGCTGTACAGCCTGAGTTTTGTTGTGGTCTGAAATGTATCTAAATAAAGCAGAAATCTTGTCTTTATGGTTCGGTTGTTTTCCTTCCTTACTTTAAAAAGTGTTTTAATCATTTTTACAACCAAAGTAAGATTGTTTTCCTAATTATTGATTGGAAATGGATTTATATTGAATTGAACAGCAGATATGAGTCTGATCATATCATCAGAGAATTTTTTTTGTTTCTCCACAGTCAGAAACATATAATAATAATTAATAAGAGCCTGAAAATGGAACCCGAAATAATTTTGGAAAAGCTGCTGAGGTACTTGTTACACATTGTTTTTTGCCAGTCCTATAACAATAAAAATCTAAATAATCCAAAATAACCCTACTGTCCTTTATAGAATTCTGGATATAAGAGGGTTAAAGTCCCACTGGGATTTAACAAACTTTGCTTCCTTATGTTTGTGATGGTAGGACAGGAAAGACCTTTTCCTGGTCTGGTTCAGAGCAGCTCTCTACCTGCTGAGATCTGGGGATGGTTTCAGCTCCTCACAGTGCATCATGGTCCTGGTGGAGACGTAGGTTAGCATCCGACCATGTGGGTGATGGATAAAACAAATGCTCCTCATTTAGACTCAGATTATTCTGCTGCAATTAAACAATTTGTTTCATTTCTCCTTTTTATAATTTTTTCTATTTGGCTGCAACAGATGTTCTTTTTCAATGTGATCACCTTGTTAGAAACAATTTTTTTATACATATTCTGTATTTTTCTTTAATTTGATTCATATTTTTGCAGAAATCTCTTGATTTTTCTGAATATTTAGTAGTTTTTTTGTATTTTAACACAAAGCATAACCATTTACTTCTTGCTCTGACTTCATGAATTTGTATTTATCTTGCTAAGTTATTTTATTATTTAACTTATACATTTTTATTTTTTATTCAGTTTACTATTATACAATTTTATTTTTTCATTATATTTCAAAAATAAAAATGAATATAATTTCTTACTGTAATTTGTATAAGTTTTTAATAACTTGAATTTTATCCTTTTCCTTTGAATTTATTTTGTTGTTTAACTTCCAATTTATCTTCCTTAATATATTGTCATTGCTTCAGTTTTTATTCCTTTATTTATTATTTTTAATATGGGGTGTGTCTTTATTTAAAATTTTTCTAAATATATTTTTTGATACATTTTTGTTTGGTTTTATATTTCAATGTGGAGATCATCCTTTTGTTTCAAAAATGTTATTTTTTTTCCGTCATGAATTTCTCTTCATTTCTTTTCTATTTTCCTTCTTTTCTGATTATTTTTTAATTAAAATTACATTTTGCTTAGAAAATATTTTATTGGAACTAAAACAAACACTTAGGAAAAAAAAGTAATTTATGTTTAATAATTTAATTTTTTAAAATCTTTTTTCTGATTTTATTGGTTAATATTTTAACATGAATCTTGTCTTTTTATTAAAAAATTATTTACTTATTTTCTTTAATAAATCTCTCTGTTTTCTTCTATTTTTTTCTCTTTCTGGTTTTTATGCTTTTTTTTTTTATTCTGAGGCGTGTCCGCCCGCCGCCATGTTGTCCAATGACGTCACAAACCAGGAAGTGAGCTCGCGGGTCTCTTTGGCAGCGTCTGAGGCTCGCGGACCAAAACAACTCTTCCTCCTCATCATCATCATCCTCCTCCGTCTCCTCCTCTCGGACCATGGACCGGTGAGAACAGGGCCCGTCCCGAATCTTTCCGAACCTTACCGAACCCTGCGTCTCGTTCTTCCTGCTGACTGAGCCCCACCTGCAGACTCCCCCTCCCCTCCTCATGGTTCTGTTGTTGTTTACCTGTTGTTGTTTACCTGGGTCATGTAGCCTCCTCGCGCTCCATGCTGTGGCTCGGTTCGGAGTTCGGTGAACAAACAGTGTTGGGTTAACTGGATAAAATCTCGCGATGTTTAACCCTCAGATGAGACTATAAATGTGATCAGGTCGTAGACTGGGCTCCAGTCAAACCAGTTTAAACCAGTTAAGCATCAGGTAGTTATTGGGAGGAGAAAACGTCCGATTCCCGGAGGCTTCTGAGCCGGACTGGGTTCATAAATCTGACCTGGTTCTGGTTCTGAGAGCCCAGTCTGGATCAGACCTGGCTGTTGACACCTGTTATGAAGGTGGAAGAACGTTCTCCAGGACCACAGAACTGAACCAGAACCCCTATGAGTGAACTGGTTTCTCTGGGTCCAGTCATTAACAGCTAGTAGCAGGTGTATAAGGTGGTTCTGATCCATGTGGGAGGAGTCTTCTCCTCAACCAGGTGAGGTGTCCCCTTAAATCAGAGCTGATCTAGGCTTGATGTTCGGATCTCCTGCTGGTTCTGGAGGTTCTGTTAGGTGTCAGTCATATGGTCAAAGTGGGTCTACACCCACTGATGGTGGTTCTGATGAGCAGAACCGGTGAGGAACCGGATCTGTTTCTGCCTTTAGAACCAGGATTATCTGGTGGTTCAGAACGTGACTGAAGGTCTCCTGATGAGATATAGTCAATGAATCACCTGATTTTCTCACCTGTGTGTTTACCTGCAGGAGTCAAAATTCAGATTACCTGTCGGTCGCTCTGAGAACATGAGCTCCGCCCACCTGTCCACAGGTGAGTCGTCCCTCTGCACCTTTAACACCTTCCTGTCTTCAGTGACAGTCTTCACCTTCAGGTCTCGACTCACCTGTTTCTCTAGTGGATGGCACTGATAGGCTGTGTGTTTCTGAGCGCGCTCAGTGCATCCCTTCTCCGGTCCTACACCTACGGCAGCTCCCCGCTGACATCTCTGAGCAGGAAGTGGTCGCCTTGGCACTTCCCTTTGGCAGAGTCTCCAAACTAATCACACTGAGGACCAAAAACCAGGTAACTGGTCCCATTTGACCCAAACGTTATTAAACAGATTTCCTGTATTTACTGCACAACTGTAATAATAATAATAATAATAATAATAATAAAAATAATAATAGATGGTTCTTAATGTGAGTCACTTTATGTAAACACTTACATGTGAGAAGTTTTGGACCCGTAGAACAAAGTTGTTTCTTTTTCAGGCGTTTTTAGAGATGGCGTCAGAGGAAGCAGCCGTTACCATGGTGAATTACTACACCTCAGCCCCGCCCACCATCAGGAACCAGCCAGTCTTCATTCAGTACTCCACCCACAGAGAGCTGAAAACGGACAATCTGACCAATCAGGTGACGAGCAATCGCTCAGACTCCTCCCACTTTACTGAAGGTGAAACTCAGGAAGTAGAGTGGGCGGAGCCTCCGCTAGTAAATCTGTTTCTTTGCTGACAGAGGGCGCTGCAGGCCATCAGCACGGCAGCAGTGCATCCTGGGAACATGGCAGATGGGCGGGGCTTAATTCCAGCTCCCAGCGCCGTTCTGAGGATCATTGTGGAGAACCTGTTCTACCCGGTGACCCTGGAGGTCCTGCAGCAGGTGAGCAGCAGAGATGAACGGCTCTGGTGGATGAATCAGAGCCGTCAGAACTTTCAGGTTGTTTGTTGTTGTTTTCCGTCAGATCTTCAGTAAGTTCGGCTCCGTGCTGAAGATCATCACCTTCACCAGGAACAACCAGTTCCAGGCTCTGCTGCAGTTCAGCGACGCCGTCCACGCTCAGCACGCCAAGGCTGTGAGTCTCATTCTCACAGAAGCATGTAGTGTGTCTGGCCTGTAGGCGGCGCTGTGGACCAATCAGGTGGTGCGTTTCAGGCTCTGGACGGTCAGAACATCTACAACGGCTGCTGCACGCTGAGGATCGACTTCTCCAAGCTGAGCGCGCTCAACGTCAAGTACAACAACGACAAGAGCCGTGACTTCACCAGAGCCGACCTGCCGACCGGAGAGCTGGACCCGGCCGCCTCCGCCTTCGGTGGGTGGAGCACGTCACCTGCACCTATAGTTCACGGACTCACCACCAGGTGTCCTCTGTTACTCTGACTGTGGGCAGGGCTTATGGACCACCTGTGTGTGTTTCAGGTGTAGCTTTACCACCCTATGGAGCAGCAGCATTCCCCCCCACGTTCCATCAGCACACAGGTGAGTCACATGACCTGCAGGTGGGCGTGGTCACCTGTAATCAGACGGTATGACATCATACAAGTTGATTCTGCAGCTCTCAGGATATTCAACCAGTTAGCTGCAGTTTGTCGTTTGAGCCACCAGATGTCACTGCACGCCACATTCTCTATGTCTAATAGTCCAAATATTCTGGTTAATTTAATTTTCTTTCCTTGCAGTGATGAATTTCTTTGGCAGAAAACCAATAAATATTTATATTTATTTCCTACAGTTTGAGTGCATTTTTTAAATTTCTGATTTATTTTTAAAGGAAATTAAAATAATTTCATAAAATTTTTTAAATGTGCAAAAATATTAAAAGATTTTAGGTGAATTTCAAAATATCAAAATGTTTTGTTTGTTTTTTAAAATATAATTTGTTTTGATTTTCTTTTTTCAAAACATTTAATTTTTTAGAGAATTCCATCATTTTTGGGGAAATTTTAAACATTTTTTGTTTGATATCTTTATTAATGTCTAATGTGATTGGAGTTTTTTTTCAAAAATAATTCTAATTATTAAAGTTATTTTATTCTAAATGCTTTTTATTAGTTTGTAGTAAATTTGTTTTGTTTAAATGTTTATAAATGTTTGTTTGCTAGTGAATGTTTCCACTAGGGGGCGCCACGCAGACCATCAGGTCACAGACTCACCTGTCTGCTTCTGCTCAGGTCTCCCCATGGCGGCTGTCCCCGGCTCGCTGATGTCGCCTCCTCGCATGGCGCTGCAGGTGGCGCCCCCTGCAGGTCACTCGGTGCTGCTGGTGTCCAACCTGGACCCAGAGGTGAGAGGTCACACGGTGACACATCAGCTGACCAATGGGAGCTCAGCTCTTTGATCTGAGTGTGTTTGTCTCCACAGAGAGTTTCTCCTCACTGCCTCTTCATCCTGTTTGGTGAGAAACCCCTCCGGTCATTCCCTGTGTGTCCTGCAGGGGGAGCTTGACCTGCGCTTTGTGTGTTTCAGGTGTTTACGGCGACGTTCAGAGAGTCAAGATCCTGTTCAACAAGAAGGAGAACGCCCTGGTGCAGATGAGCGACGCCACGCAGGCTCAGCTCGGTCAGAACCCATTCTAACCTGAGCCACTCTGGAGAAGAAAATTATCAGCTCTATAATAAAACTTTTATTTTCTTCCAAATTCAAATTATGCGTGTTTAGTTATGTTCAACTTCGATGCATTTTTGTTGTTTCAGTGTCTTAGAAAAATGTTTATATTTTGTCTTATTTTTCCCAATTAGTTAATTATGAGTCCAAAAAAATTAAAAAGGTTTTATTTTTCATAATTTAATTTTTTTTAATTCAGTTTTTTAGAACCAATTATATATATATATATATATATATATATATATATATATATATATATATATATATATATATATATATATATATATATATTTTTTTTTTTTTTTTTTTTTTTTTTTTTTTTAAAAAATACTTAAAATAGATGTTGGTATTTTTTCTTAAAAATGTATTTTTGTTTCTATATGTTCTAAATGTATTTTATGAAGTTGTGATTTTTTTTTTTTTATTAAAACTTTAATTTAGCAAAAATTTTACTCTATAAATTTTTGTTTGCAACTTTTAAATTATTTTGAATTTGTTGCTTTGCTTTGTTCTAAAAATTAAATGTAATTGTTTCAATATAATTACAACAACAGGATCAGTTACAACAGTCCAGTCAAGTTTTATTTATTTCATTAACATAATTTTCTTTGGACCATATTTTGACTTGTTGGATCATATTTCAGGTTTTTAAAAAGCCTAATAAAATGATTTGAATCTTATTCGTGATGTTTTTCTCTGCAGCGATGAGTCACCTGAACGGTCAGCGTCTCCATGGAAACGTGATCCGGGTGACGCTGTCCAAACACCCGGTGGTGCAGCTGCCGCGCGGGGCGGCGGGACCGGAGGAGCAGACGCTGACTCAGGACTTCTCGGGCTCCGCCCTCCACCGCTTCAAGAAGCCCGGCTCAAAGAACTTCAACAACATCTTCCCTCCGTCGGCGACGCTGCACCTCTCCAACATCCCGTAAGGCCCCGCCCACTTCCTGTCCCTCCGTTCTGTTGTCCCGTCCGTTCTCACTGTGTCCCCTGTCCCCCTGTCCCCCCCCCCCCCCCGTGTCTCGCAGCTCCTCGGTCAGCGAGGACACCCTGAAGGACTTGTTCTCCACCAGAGGGTTCTCTGTCAAAGCCTTCAAGTTCTTCCAGTAGGTACCAACCAGAAGACTTCCTGTCTCATGTCCACCAGCTGTGATGATGTCACTTCCTCTGATCCCACAGGAAGGACAGGAAGATGGCTCTGCTGCAGCTGGCGTCCGTGGAGGAGGCCATTGAGGCTCTGATCGCGCTGCACGACCACCAGCTGGACCACAACCAGCACCTCCGGGTCTCTTTCTCCAAGTCCACCATCTGAGTCCCGCCCCCCGCAGCTCAGCAGCCAATCAGACTGCAGGGCCTCCTGACGGGCCCGCGCTGATGGATATGGACCAACGGACGGGCCGGGGCTCGTCGCCATGGTTACAGATGTTCCTGAGCACATTCCTGAGCCGCAGCAGCAGAGCATTGTGGGTAACAGAGTCCTGGCTGTAAATGTTAGAACGGATCAGGAGAAGCAGAACCAGTGCCAGTTTATTAGGTTCCTAACGGAAACACCTGAAACTGTTTGGTTCCTGCTGAAACTTTTTAACTACAAACTGTTTTTATTTGAACTCTTCATTATCATCGTTCTGCTGCTGTCTGACCATCATCATCATCTTTGTTATTATTATTCTTGCTGTCGGTGTTTGGGCTCTCCGTCTTTTGTGCCTTATTTTTCAGATTTTCTTACAGCCTGTAGGGGGCGCTCTGTTCTTCTGTCCTGGTCTGTTTCTGCTGTTCTGGGAGGGTTTTTAATGTCAGGTGTATTTATACTGTAGAACATGTGATCAGTGATGCTGTTGAAGCCCCGCCCACATGTCTCATACCTGTGTGTGTGTGTGTGTGTGTGTGTGTGTGTGTGTTGTGATTGGTTGAGTTTATAAGTGGAAACCTGAGCAGCGACAGATTAAAGACCAGATTATTTATCTGATCCACCTTGACCTGCATTCCTTAGTTAATTGTTGTAAAGTGGGCCCAGATCAAGGGTCAAAGGTCAGGACCACCTCTACATCTGAAGGGGTTAAACCAAGCCAAGGTTGCTGTGCCTTTAACCTGAGCCTGTTATTGGTTAGTGCTGAGGCCCGGTTCTACCGGGTCAGTGAACCAGAACGGTCTGAGCCGGACTGAGGGAACGTTCCTGCTCTGACCTCCAGGTTGTGATGCAGATTATTCCTCTCATTAATCTTAGAGTTTAGCTTTTCCTGCTTCCTGCATCTTCAAGGGTCTCCTCAGCCAGACGGTTCTATTCATACCCGTCCAGTTGGACCTGAAGCAGCTGGGGAACATGGTACCATCAGATGGTTCTGCTGAGAGATGGAGACAAAAACACTGAAATCCTGAGATCATGAAGGAGGAACCATGCAGATCTGCTTCCTGCTACTAAACCTGATGAGCCTCAGAACCAGGAAGTTCCTTCATATGAAGCTGATCATCATTATTATTGATAATGACGATGATAAATCTGGTTTAAAGACAGATACTACAGCAAAATGATTCCATAACTTAAGCCATGAAATATCAACAGAAATATGACTATAAAGTTTTCAGAATTATTTATTGTAATTAGCCTCTAAAACTGAGGAAAAAAAGACCTAAGTAATTTGGATTATAAGAATAATAATTAATTTCACCTTCAGGTTCTGAATCAAGTTCAGAAAATTTATAGAAATAAAAACTGCGGAAACTGTTTCTGAATGTATTTGATGGATGTGGGCGGGGCCTTGTTGCATGATGGGGGTGGGGGGAGGGATCAGTCTGGACTCCAACACAAAGTTTGTTAAATCTTTATTTATTCTGAAGGTGTGACAGGAAGTTGGAGCATGAATAAATAAATAAACCTTACAACCAATGGCTGCTGTGCATCTGTCCAAGTCCCGCCCACAGCCTCACCCATCGACCAACCACGGGGTGATTGCTGGCTGGATAAGGGTTTATTGTCCTCGTCTGTGATTGGTCCGGTGTTTGTAACAGTAAAAAAAAAAATATATACAAAAAAGACTTGGATTCAGTAGGGGTTCATCCGACAGCTGATGATGTCATCACCAAACACCCGAAGCTGAACACACA
Source organism: Anableps anableps (assembly GCA_014839685.1). Taxonomy (NCBI): domain Eukaryota; kingdom Metazoa; phylum Chordata; class Actinopteri; order Cyprinodontiformes; family Anablepidae; genus Anableps; species Anableps anableps. The sequence goes on along the minus strand of CM026081.1, from coordinate 194,546 downwards.
CACACACACACACTCCACACACACACCCAGCATGACGGACTCGAGCTGCAGAGAAATGTGGTGCCTTTCATTGTTTTGGTCCAGTTCTACTGAAATGTTTGGACCGTCAGAATAAAGGAATTATTTAATCACAGCGATGCTGGCCTCTGATTGGTCGAGTGCTTTGACTCGTTAGGAGCCGAGCGGGACGCCTCGGTAGCTTTCTGATTTAAATCTTTTTTTATTTAAATGGGATCCAAAATTAGTTCATCTGGAACCAGAACTTTTTCTGAAATAATCAGTGGAACCTGTTCAACCCCAGTTTGTTCCTCTCAGTTCGGGTCGGCAGAACCAAGTTCACGGCTGCCACTTTTGTAACAAACTGAAAGGCAAACCTTCGTTGTTTTCCATCAAAGTGCTTCTTTGTTTACATCACCGGGAACTCTGCGTCTGATTGGTTCAAGTCTGATCTCATCCCAGGTTTCAAGTTCAAACCAACGGGTCCTAATGAGTCCCAAGATCCTGAGCCGCAAGAGGAACCAAACAGATCCAGGTCTTATTTTTGTCCTGAAATATCCAAACAGTCCGAGACGAGCTGAACTGAAAAGTTTTATTTTGAAATCCGGATTCAATCGACTCATTAATCATGAAGCTGCAGCTGCCACGCGTTTCTGATCGCAGACTTTAGCGAGAATCCGCGATGCGTTTCCTGATGAACCCTAAAGCTGCTGAAATAACCAAGACGTCACCTGTAAGTCACATGACCAGCAGGCGAAGACAGACTGCGGTTAACGGCTGATAAGAAGTTCAGCAGATTTCCTGTGGATTTCAAAGTAAAAGTCTTGTTGCTGCTCTGATTTCCTGTTTTCCTGGAAGTTTAGAAAGGGGACGGCCAATGAGAAGTCAGCATTGGTACTGCTCTATCTTTATTGGCTGATCAGAGATCAGGTGATTCAGTGCGATGCGTCTTTTTGTTCTTCGGTGCTGAGCTCTGATCGACTCGTTCTGTCGTTTTATTTTTTAGCACCAACAGTAACATAAATAGGTAAAAAACACACACACACACACACACACACACACACACACACACACACACACGCCCCTCATATAAAACAGTCAGTCTCTGTCCGCTGCCTCTGTGAAACGATGTGGAGGAGGAAGCAGGACGGCTGGTTGCCGTGGTAACTACACATCCAGAATCTCCTCGGCGGTGCCGCCGCAGCGCAGCCGGTACCGACCCGTTCTCCAGCTGATGGTGGGGTCCCACAGCGCCGACAGGAAGATCTGCACGGCCATGGACTCCCGAATGAACCAGGCCACGGCGAAGTCCAGCTTGGAGAAGCTCAGGGGTCCACCCTGCAGGTGATGTCACCAATCAGTAAGCCAATCAGAGCACATCAACGTGGTCACATGATGAAAGGCGCAGCTGACTCAGCCCAATACGCTTTGACCTTTGACCCACCTGGACTCCGGTCAGCTGGATGTAGTCGGCGATGAACCAGGCGAGGCAATGACACATGAAGAAGACCATCATGTCCCACCTGGAGCAAGGAAACCAATCAGGGTCACATGACCTGAACCTGGGTCTCAGCTGAAAGCCCCGCCCCTGCCCCGTGATTGGCCGTACCTGAAGACGTGATGCGCGGCCCAGCCGATGATGAGGCTGGCCAGGAAGCACTCGGAGACGGGTTCCAGGACGGTGGCAGGAACCATGTTGATCCGCAGCTTCGTCCATCTGTTTGAACAAACTTTATTAACACTCAGCCCTGGACAGGCAGCCAATCAGCCGCCAGCCTGCAGCTCACCTGATCATCCGGGACTGGAACTGTCCGATGGAGTAGGAGCCGGAGTTCTGCAGCGCCACCTGCGTTGCCATGGAGAACTTCCATCCCCTGAGGAGGAAACAGGAAACGTGTCATCGGTGCCACCTGAGCAAGAAGGTCCCTGCGGCGTGCTAATGCTAACGTGCTAACCTGTCGGCGATGGCCTTGGCCATGAAGTAATCCTCAGCGATGTACTGAGCGAAGGCCACCAGCCCCCCCGCCTGGTCCAGCACGTCCTTCCTCATCAGGCACGACATTCCCGTCACACACTTGATCCCCGTCACGTTGGCCGAGATGTAGGAGCGGGGGTGGGACGTCCCGAAGTACACCTGCACACAGGTGGGCTGCAGTGAGCAGGAAGCCCCGCCCACTCTGTGCTGACCTCAGACCATGCCCTCACCTGCTCCAGGGTGGCTGCGAAGCCTTGGCGGTCGGCGACGTACGGCAGACCATGGACCAGCCCCACCTTCTCTGTCATCTGATTGGCCAGGTCGGTCAGGGTGTCGGGTTTCACTGTGGGACAGAAGGGGGCGGAGTCAGAAGCTGATAGGACAGCAGCGACTGGGGGGCGGTTCCGTCCATCACGTCTCTAGGAACCACAGCTTGATCTCCATAAATCAGAACATCACCAGAAAGTTCTGCCCACAGATTCATTTCTGCGCAGTTTCTATCTCAGGTGGTTCTGGTTCTGGTTTAAAACCCAGAGACTGGAATAGATGGACCTTCTGATAAGGTCCTGATCCGCTGCAGCTGGAGGTTCCCTCAGAAACAACCCGTCAGAACAGACTCAGCAGCTCCGGTCCAACAGAACCCAGGTTTTGCTCCCAGACTAGTCTCAGAGTTCAACACCAGAGACCCGGTTCTGTTGGTCCTGTTGGATCTGAGGAGGTTCTGGTGACAACAACCTGCTGAACCCTTCTGGTTCTGGTTCTGACCTCGGATCCCGCTGTCGCAGATCCACACCAGTCCGTACTTGGCTGCTTCGTATCCGGGCATCAGGTTGTTGATCTTCGGGTTGATCCCGACCTTCTTCCCACCTGAAGAAGAAGAGCAGCAGGTGACGGGAGGCCCAGGAGGCGGAGACAGGAAACAGGAAGTCCTTCACTCACCGATGAACAGCCCAGCGTCCACGTTGGGATACTTTCCCAGCAGCTTCTTACAGACGTCCACAGCTGGATCGTCCTGGTCCTGGACACACAGCAGGATCTCGTACTGAAACACACACGCACACACACCTGAGTACCAGAACCAGCTCGTTAAGGCTCCTCGTTAAGCAGCTCTGTCTGGTTCTGACTCCAGGTGGAGCAGGAAGTTCTGACTGCGTTACAGGAACTTCATTGCCGCCAACTAAGACAACAGGAAACACTGAATGTCTTCAGCCCTGAACTTCCTGTTGGCGGTCCGATCAACCTGAGCTCAGGTTCTCTGACATCAGCAGGAGGAAGAGGAGGAGCTTCATCCGTCAGCTTCCATGAACAGTTCAGTTAGAAGGAACTATGAACAGTTCAGTTATGAGGAACTGTTCAATTCGGAGGAATCTCGAATGGTTCAGTTAGAGGAACCATGAACAGTTCAGTGAAATGAATTACAGACCTATATCAGTGTGCTCACCTTGGGGTAGTCCAGGGTGAAGAAGGTCTCCAGGTTGGAGATGAGGTTGGGGTCAACGCCCTTCAGAGGCTTCAGCAGAGACACTCCCAGGATCTGAGCAAACGGCTGCTTGACCTCTGACCTCTTCCTATGGAGGTGGAGACGCCTGGAACACAGAGGTCAGGGGTCAACAATTAAGCCTAACCTTAAAAAACATCTGGTCTTAACGGGCTTTCAGATGAGCCGTCTCATTGGTTGAGAGTGAGAGCCAATCAGAGGACAGGATGTTCGGTCACCACCAATCACATGATGAGGTCAGGTGGCGAGCACAAGACAGTGTGTGTGTGTGTGTGTGTGTCTGCATTCATCAGTCATGGTTCTGAGCTTCAGAACCTGATAAAGTGTCCGGGTCCGTTCAGTCCTGTTCCAGGTCCGATCAGTCGGGTTCCGGTCCGGTCTGTTCGACTTATAGTTTCCAGTATAGTATATTGTTACTGCACCATCTTCAGAACCATCCTTACAGGTTCTACTGGGTCGGCCTGGATCTCAGCTTAGAAACTGTGAAGTTCACCAACGTGCAGAGGATTCGTATTTGCCCATTAGCCCCCCCAGATGGCCTTTAACAACAGAAAGCTGCTCATAAGATGCTCCGTCATCGGAATGGTTCAGTTCCTCCTCCTGTTCTCTACGTGAGTCCAGGAAAACCTCCAGGAATCCCAGGAATGCTGCAGAGTCAGGAGACCTCCACACATCTGAGGCTTTACAGGCTGTTTAAGCTCCTTAAAGCTCCTCATGAGCCTTTAAGTCCAGGAAGAATCTGGAGTTTCAGTGGGAAAAGGAAGGATTGAAGGAGCAGCAGGAGGCCATGGAGGATGGAGTTTCAGTCTCCACTGTTTCTGAGGTGTTGTTTCCTCAGGATGCTGGACGTAAGTGAGTCAAGAAGCTCAGGAGATCATCAGCTCACATCTATCAACTCTAACCTGAAGACCAGGAATCCCACCATCCTGATACCTCCAGGCTGGGGAGAAGCTTCAAAAATACCAAATTAAATGTTGTCACTGTGGAAGGATCTCCGCTAGCAGTCTGTCCTGCAATGAATCTAAAGAGGATTCTGACTGAAGAATGTCCTGACATGCTAACAGCTCAATATCCAAACTGCTGATGTCCTAGATGACACTGTCAGCTGCTGATCCACCTCCTTTGCTTTTGCCACTCCTCTTTAAATGTGTCTGATCATCTGGTTAGAGGGATGTTGGAGTAGGGGATATGATTTGAGATGTTTGAACTTCCTCCTTCTCTCTCTGCTCTACTTCCATGAAGATGCTCACAGTTGTAAATCCAGCACCTTGTTGCTATGGTTACACATCATAACAACTATCCAAAAGTAAAAAGCTAAGAGCAAAGCTCCTTCCAGCTTCACAGCATCCAGAACCAGAGGAAATAATGGTCCAAACAGCAACAATTCAACCTGAATAATGATGAAGCGAAGTCTAGAAAAAAAAGAACCAATTAGAATCAACACGTTCTAGAGCCTTCAAGTTCTCCAGACCCGGCTCGGTCCAGAGGAGAGCCCCGCTCCTTCAGCGCCACCATCACTGAATCATCATGACTCTGCTCCAGTAATCTCCACCTCTGCAGCTTTGCGCAATAAGCATTAAATCTGTGCAGAAAGCCCAACCAACCGCAGAATAATGGCGTAATAGGTGAGTAATTGACGCCGAATTAAAGATTTGGGTAATTAACCTTAGAAAGGATAATTAATTTTTATTACAAACTGACGCTAACGGCTTAAGAAGAAACAAAACATAAACATCTACTTCTTTAAATGAGATTCGCTGGGAGCTAAGAAGGAAGCTAACCAGATTAAACCGGAAAAAACTGATCTTAAACCCAGTCTGAACACCTCACACAACCGATTTAAACTCTAAGGGTTTGAGTCCCTGAAGCCGCTCGTAGGAGCTACAGATCACCGGGAGACCGCACCGCTCATACTGGAGCCAGGGGACCAGCACCGGGCTGATGGCTTGGTTCTAACCCGGGTTGGGTGCTAAACACTCCGCGATGACCCGATCATTTAATTGATGTTGTTAGCAGTTAGCAGTTAGCTAAAGCGGTTACTCACACATAGATGATAGACATGAAGTGCATGAGCCACAGAACCACGAATAGAACCAGGCCGAACACCGAGAAGCCCTGCAGGACCACATCCAGCGGGGCCATGCTGCTCCGGGGCGACGCAAGGCTGGGCAGGCCGCCTCAGGTCGCTCAAGCTCCGGTCGGACGGCGACCAGCTGACCGGCGGCCTCACAGCGGAAACAGCAGCAGGAAGAAGCGGGTGTGTTCAGACCGGAGATCGGGCCTCCTGCCGGGTACAGGGTACAGGAACCAGTCAGGGGTTAGGAGCTCCACCAGGCGGACTCTCAGGTTGGGGATCCGGGGGTCCGAAAGGTTCTGAAAGCCCTATAGGTTCCGAGTTCGGGTCTCAGACTTGGTTTCGCTTGTTTGACAGTTAGCAGACCGACCGACCGACGGTCAGCTGACCTACTGGGGAAGGGGGAAGAGACGGCGGAAGTTACCGAAGGGAAAGGGCGTTTCCGTCTCTCCTTCAAAATAAAAGCCCGCATTTAAAAAACAAAAGCATCTTTTGTTTCTCAGCTGTTTGGTTTGAGTCAAACACGACTAGTTTAGTTTAGTTTAGTTTAGTTCTCATCCATATAAACAGAACCGACATGTTGCAGCGGATTCTGAGTCAATAATAATCTGAATATGGATGGATGATTAGAATGAATAATTTTGGGTTGTAAATGATGTTCTGAAATATAAATCTGAAGATCAGACAGAACAGAATAGCTTTGCTTATAAATAACAGTAATGTAGAAAGAAATATTAAAAACTAACAATTTTGTGTTTACAGTTACTGACATAAGTTTAAAGTCCACATTGACAGCCATATTCGACTTGTTTCAAACATCTGGGGCCCCTGAAGGCAGCATGGAAACAGGTGGGTGTGTTTTCCTGAGGGCCCTGAAGGAAGCATGGAAACATTGCATCAACAGGTGAGTCACGCAGGGAGAAGCTCAGACAGGTAAGGAGTGTTTCAACACCTGAAACTGTTTGTTTCCGAAGGACGGGAAGTCTGAGCTCAGGAATGTGCAGCTGGTGGTGAGGGATTGAGTCCTGACCCACATTCAGAACCTCCTGACCCGTAGAGATCCCGTGGAACACCTGCAGCAGGTCAACACTGTTGGTTCTGGAACAGAACTGAGCCGTCAGAAACTCAGGTCAGGTTCTGGTTCTGTCCCTGAAACGGGTCCAGCTGGGCTGATTGAGGCCAATAAACTACTAACCAACCAGGAGGCGACCCTTGGAGCCATGAACATCATTTTACTGCATCAGCTCTGGTTTAAGAACAGCTCTGCAATAAACACTTCAAACACGCCAACGTTCAGTGATCAGGTTTATCAGATGATGGCAGAGATTATGTTTCCCCCAGTCCTGGATCTGATCCGAGGTCAGGGTTCTTCCAGTTAACCATCAGGAACACAGACAGCTTGAATTCAGATGATAACAGGAAAGAGAGCCCGAGAACCCAGAGGAGGAGAGCCTCATGGGGAGAACCTGGCCCAGAGCCAGTGGAGGTGAGGATCCACCCAAACTGATCTCCAACCAGAGTAAAAGAGTTCAGGATGGACCAGTCTAAGAGATTCAGATCTGGACCGCAGATGATCTGATGAGCTCTGAACCTTTGGCTGCAAATAAAAACACCAAATTCAGCATCAGCAGCAATCTGCAGAGTATAGCCAGGAGCACTCCATCCACCGGGGCGCACCATCTTCCCAGAAAACATCTAGCTTTCTTTTTGCTGTTTCAGGGTGCTGCAGCCGCCCCCAGGCTGTGCTGCCCTGGGCGGGGAGCCATGTTGCCGTGTCTAGGCTCCATCCTAAGCAGACGGGGCATAAAGCTTGGATGGACCGGAGCTTCTTAACCTTTAATTAAAAACTAAAAGCAGAGGTTAAAGGTCGGGACCAGGTGGTTCCTGTGGGTCCAGCTGCTGATTCGCAGGCCCTGGCAGAACCTTTTAGATCAGCTGTTTTAGAGAACGATTTCAGTCTGGACTTCCTGTTGGAGGGGCGGAGTCCGACCCATTCCTGTGGTTCTGTTCTGACTCCGTTTGATCCAGGAAGCTGTGATGATGGAGTCCACACAGAACCACCAGCTGGTCTCGGTCCAGGTGAGTCTCACCTGATGAACCTGAACCAGATCAGAACCAAGATGGAAGACTCTGAATGAGGATCTCTGTAGCACCCGGATCTGTTCATGTTCTGCGTTACTGAACAGAACCAGAACCGTCATCATCATCGCAGACTGAGCTTCTACCAGCAGAACCGGCTGACGGTTCTAGTTCGGACCGAGGTTCTGCTGAGACTCCATCCAGCTTCAGGAAGGTTACCATGACTGCAACATTCCAAAACTTCCTGTTTGAACATCATGAAGGCAGTTCTTCCTTCCACCTGGAAGCCAGCGTTGGAACCAGCAACTTCACCAGTTAGATCCTGGTTTCTGCTCATGGTTCGTTTCAGACTCAGATTCTTCTGCTGTTAGAATAAAAACCTGAAGATTGTAAATGTTTCCTCAGGGGTCCGGATGATCCAGAACCAGCAGAACTGGGAACAACATGATTTCTGCTCTTATTTCAAACATCAGGATGTTTATTATGAGGAACCATAAAAAAAAAAAAAATAGGCTTGGCTTTAAAATTAATCTCCTACAATTTGGAACATTCAAACTGATTGAATGGTGTTCAATTGAATAGTTTCAACTAACAAACTGGAACATTTTACTGGTTTCTTATAACTGAAAACTAAATAACAGAACAGAGATAAATGATAATCTTCCTTTTAATTGGTGTAATTTTAAACATTATAGGTACAGCCTTTCACAGGAAGGTACGACCATATATCTCCATGTACTTGCTCGTTATTTTATTTATTTATTTTATATATATATATATATATATATATATATATATATATATATATATATATATATATATATATTGTGTGTGTGTGTGTGTGTGTGTGCATGTATGTATGTATATATATTCAACATTTTTATCTCTTATGGTTAGATTTGTATTATTAATATTTAACACCTTGGATGGAGTAGCTTGTCAACTACTAAGCAATTTCCCCTTTGGGATCAATAAAGTATTTTCTATTCTATTCTATATGGATGGCATCTGAAGCAGAAGAAGACAAACACCTGAAAACAAAAACAGACCGTTCTACCTGGAATATGTCACACAGGTGTGAATACTTATTGAGGACAGAAACAGGATGGAGAGAAAACTCTAGTTTTACCAAAGATCCTCTATGAGGACATATTTCCACTCAGATCCACTAAAACCGTCTCTGTTGGAAACAGGAAACAACTAGGAGGCTTCAGGTGATGAGAGACAGGAGCAGCAGGGAGTCGGCAGACAGACCGTCGGGTCAACAGCAGCTTTATTATTTACTGTTCGAATAAAACATCAGCTGATCAGACATTTTCTCTGTTTCGCTACAATAATTAGCTACAGGAACTACTTTTTTTTTTTTTTTTTCCCCTCAGTGTCTGAGCCAAATGAGGGAAGGTGTCCAACTGCAGCTGCTAACTGCTTCTATAGAAACATTTTATTTTTACGTAGCGTTAGCTTAAAGCCAGACATGTTGAGAGGAAGCTCACTACAACCTGATTGGCTTCTGTCCTCAGAGGAACATGTAGGCGGCTCCATGGACTCTAGAGCTGAGATTCAGAGCTGGGTGCACTTCTGCTAATAACAGAGCTAACTTTTCGGTTAGCGTTTTTGCTAATTTTGAAAATGTTTAGCGCCACTTAGCTTCCCATAAATGTATTAATTAATAATTAATTATCTAAAGCACTAATTTTCTTGGCTGTTTTGTAAACTTTCAGTTGAATAAAGTTCGACACCTCATGTTCTCTCTTTTTTCCCCCAATAACTTTATTCTTATTTATATAAGAAACTTTAGCATTAGCTGCTGCTAACTGCCATGTTAGTTTTAGCAACATGGTAGCTGAATTAATATTTATGACTAGTGCTGTAGGGTTAGCGCAGCTAGCTTTTTAGTTAGCGCCCACCACTGCTGAGACTTTTAGCTGCTTCCATTTACTGCTGCTATGTTTTATACAACTACTGCTCCCCCTGCTGGTCTGGAAGACTGACTGATGCGCTAAGGCTGGAACTCAGACATGAACCTCCTGACCCTGAAAAACTCTAATATAAACCGTCAGCTTAATAAAACCACACTGAGCCGCTTCCTGGTTATTCTAAGGTTTATTTCCAGCTCCAGGTTTTTTGACTCCAGCTCCGGGGGGGTTCAGGGTTCTGAGTCTGGAGAAACGTCAGCTCCTCTCTGGGACCAGCGACACTCTGTGTTCTCCTTCCAGCTCGCCTCCTGGGTGTCGTAGACCTCCTGTGGATCAGAACCAATCAGAACTCAGTAATCAGTGATAACGGGTCAGCAATCGGACCTGGTTCCAACCTTCTTCCAGATGGGGATGTTGGCCTTCAGCTGGGTGACGCCGTACTGGATGGCCTGCTGGCCGTCCTGGCGATGTGGAGAGGAGATCGCCATGACAACGCTGGCCTCTCCCACCTTCACCCACCTGAGGGAGGAAGTTAAAAGGTGACTTCCTGCAGCTGCAGCATTAACTAATAGTGCCCTCTGCTGGATGAAATGATATCTGTCTGGCAGAAAACAAGCTGTATGAATGGAAAATTCACAATCTACCTTTCTTACCTGCTGGAGTGCCACAAAGCTCAATACTGGGACCAATCTTATTTAGCCTATATGTTAATGATTTGCCCAGTGCATGTAAAACTGTAAAAATGCAAATATATGCAGATGATACTGTATTGTAAGTTCACACAAAAACAAAAACTGAAGCTGCTGCAGTACTTTCTGGTGTCATGATACCAGCGACTCACTGGCTCCAGGACTCCTGTCTACATCTCAACATTTAAAAAAAAACAGTCTGCTTGTTTTTCTCTCGGCTGCCAGCAGATGGCGAGCAACCATCTGTGTTAGTTAACACAGCGACATTAGATGTGGTGCAACAATTTAAATATTTTGGAATAGTTTTTGATTCCAATCTAAATTTTAAGCAGCATGTAAAGAAAATTTCACTCATAATTAAACTTATTTGGTGAAACTTGAGCCATGTTCGACCTTCTCTGGCGACAGAATCAGGCCGTGATGTTGAGCCTGACAGCCTCCTGCTGCACTACATGCTCTCACACTTCACAGGCCACTGAAGAGCCGAGAGTCTGTTTGAAAGGAAACGCTGGAAATCCTCGACAGAAAGCCTTTACAGCATCATTACTGCAACTTCACAACATTTAATTATTTTTAAAGCTTTGAATGGACTTGCTCCTCCTCCTGTAATGGGTTCTAAACAGAGTCGCTGGCGCAGGACCGGACATGGCCAGATGGTGGCGCCCATCAGAGGCAGGCCGCCGTGGAGCTTGAAACGCTCTGAAACGCTGGCTGAAACCCAGCCAGAGGCGCCCTCATATCTACGTTTCCTTGAGGCTTGAGTCGGGGCTTCCTCTCTGTGTTGTAAAGGAGGAGCCTCTGCGGGAGGCGTCCTGCTCCCACCCGCCCCGTGGACATGAGCCGCTGCGCTAACGCCGCCATACTGACAGCGACGCTTCCTGCTGACGTGCTGGTCGACATGCACAGTCCTCATTTAAATCGATCAACCAATGAAATGCACGGCTCACCCCAGGCGGTGGTGGATGCTGACGTGCAGCAGACCGGGCCACCGGGTCCTCATCCCCCCACACAGCTTGGAGAACTCTGATTGGACCATGGGCTCGTACGCCTCGTACTCCAGACCAACCACCTTCCTGCCGTCCACCTGGTCCTCTCGGGTCGTACCTGGAGACATCCGGGATTGAAGGGATTAGACTGAAGACAGCGCCCCCTGCTGGTTGATCAGAACCGGTCCAGAGAACCTGGCTGACGGATCGGTTCATCTCTACTCCGGTTCGGGCCTCTAAAGACCCACAGAACTGGTTCCCCAGAACTGGCAGGGTTCTGATGGGACGGGCTACAACGTGGAGACTGGATCTCTGAGCCACTGACAGGAGGTTCTGATGAACTTTAGTGGAATCGGTTGGTCATTAACATCCATCAGGACTTAAATCTGCAGATTTCAGCCGGCCTGGGTCCGAGGGGCCGACAGCAGGTCGGGTTCTGCTCTGTGGTCCGAACGTCCAGAACACTTTGGAGCTGCTCCTTTCAGAAATGTCATGTTTTAATCTAAAATAATCCAGATGTGAGTCAGATTTTCTCCTAGAGATGATCTGAGCCCAGAACCTTTACTGAATGAGCCTTTAATCCAGTTCTGAATGGGTCCGAGTCAGAACCGCTTACACTCTGCAGCCCACAGGGGGCGCCACTGCCTCAGGGCAACATTAAATCATCAGATTAGGGTTATCATCTGATTCCTGATCAGTTATTGGAGGACACTGATTCCTTGAACAGAACTGTCCTGTTGGACTGGACAGAAGGTCCAGAACCTCCTGATGAAGAGTCCTACCTATAAACATGGAGATGGCGCCGCAGGAGCAGCTGCTGACGGAGTCCACCACTTCCTGTACCGACAGCCAATCACGGCTCAGCCTGAAGACGTCTCTGGGCTGCTCCGCCATGTCTGTGAAGAACATCAGGTTCAGTTCTGGTTCCGACCCGTCAGAGACCATCTACCCCCCCCACCTCCCTCACCGTCTGCTCTTCTTCTACCCTCCGCTCAGCGGCGGCACCACAGCCACCTCGTCTCCGTCCGCCAGAGTCACCTGCTGGTCGCCAATGGCAACGTACTGCTGGCGCACCGCCAGCACCACGTGACCCTGCAGCGCCACCAGCCTGCACAGAAACATGCCAACAACACGCCTGTTACAGCTGTCACAAGATCACCTGTTGCCTTCTGTCTGAGGGGGGGTACCTGGGCTGTTTCCGTAGCAACAGAGCCCAGAGATCCCCACTACTGATTGGTGTTGGCACAGCAACAAGTTCCTGCTCCTTCAGTCCAGTCAGCTCAGCGCTCCTAGCAAAGTACAGCACGGTCACCTGAGGAAGAGGAAGAGTGGTGGGTGGGTCCACCTGAAATCCACAGAAAATCACAGACAGACTCCTGTCTACCACAGTTTTTCCTTTCACTCAACTTCCCATCAACCAGCTGCTAAACAGCACCAAGCAGCCAGTTTCCATGGTGATGACTTTTAGCATCTGACCACAGAAAAAACACAGAAACTGTGTCCAGTTAAAATGTTAAAACTGGACTGAAAATGAAGGAAAATTCATCCATAAAACAAAAAAATCCCTAAAATTCTAATTGAATTTGGACCAGAAAGTTCCGATGGTCTCACGGTGACCCCTGGGGGCCTCGCAGAGCCCCGCCTCCACATGCAACATGTGACCTTTGACCTGACTAGCTCCTCACGCGGAGAGCTCCGAGTTCTCGTGCTTGTCCTCAGGGTCAGACCCGCTCTCTGCTGCCGCTCCAGACCTCCGTTAGGAAATCTGGGAATTTACGCATTTATGCCTCTGACGACATCAAACACATAATCAGAGGTGATGAACTCATTAACATGGCAGCTGGCTTCGGTTCGGCTCTGAGAGTCCCCACTAATAAACCCGTTAATGTCTCCATTAATCTCTATCTTTGTGGAGGCTTCAGTTATCTGAGCCATTAAAGTGCAGCTAGAATCAGACAGAAAGTCATAGGAGTCTGGTGGAGCGTAAAACCATCTTAAAACTGCAGGAAACTCACCTGTGCCGACATGAATCCACCCGCAGCTGACAGAACACACCTGAGCAAACTCTGACCAACTCCAACTACTGTTTACACGCCTCCTGCTTCTTCTTCTGCTTCCTGTTAAATGTCCAACACACCGGGCAGGTGTCGCCGCCTGGTGGACAACAAGTGTTGTTCAGATTTGCTGCAGTCTGAGTTGAACCTCTGATGATCAGGAGATAGAAAGGCTGTTTGGGTTCATTTAGATTTAATGCTGGATGATCCTGTAAATGTAGCTTGTCACACTCTTATTCTGTCAGCAGGGAGTCTTTCAAACACCACAAGTGAAAAACAGCTACATTAACTTCTGAAACACAGCTACATGAATCCGCCACCAGGTGGCGATGTGTGCGCCAGCTGGATTGGATGTGATGCTGTAGCATCGACTCAAGACTACAGCTGGTGTTTAGTTTATCATCAGTGTTCAGTATTTACTGTAAATGCACTAAATGCTCTGCACATCTAGAGAAGTCCTACTTAACTTGGAAAAATAGTCTACTGCTGTATAAAAAACCCTTCACCAAGCAAGAACATTGTATTTTCCTTCATTAATGGAGGAGAACAGGAATAATCTCAGGTTTTTTTTCAATCCAGCTGCCAAACTTCCACAGAGTCACAGCTCTGCTGAGCCATCAGTCCCACAGCTCCCAGCTGTAACGACTTTATGGGATTCTCCTTCAATAAAACTGATTCTATTAGAAATAAAATAGTTGGCATCCTCCCAGGCGTGATGACTTCATCCTCAACAAGTGAGGCAGCGCTGAATGTAACTCTGGAACCTGATGTGTGTTTGGACTGTTTTGAGTCAGCTGAGCTTTCTGAGTTATCAAAATTATTAGCTTCTTCCAAACCATCGACTTGCATGTTGGACCCCATCCCAACCAGATTATCTAAAGAGGTGTTCCCCTTGATTACTGCCTCCATTTTAGATATGATTCATCTGTCCCTGGTGAATGGGCACGTTCCACAGGCTTTTAAGGAAGCTGGAATTAAACCTTTACTTTAGAAACCTTCTCTCAATGAAGATGACTTAATAAATCACAGAGCCATATCTAATCCTCTTTTCTGACCTAAAATCCTGGAGAAAATCGAACAGCATCGAAATATCCTTTATTTTCCCACGATGGGGACATTTCTGTAACAGCAGCAAAGCAGCAGTAACAGGCAATAACAGAAAACAGACTCACACATAGAATATAAAATATATATAAATACAGAATAAAGAATAAAAATACAGTACAATACGGGCAAAATTTCAACATAAATACTGTGTAGTTATGAAAGAAAATACTCCAGTCCAGAGGAACGTGCACCTGAGTTGGTTAATTAAAAACATACCAGATGTGAAAAATGTCTCTGAGCATTAAAAATACAAACTATTTACAGTTAGTGACAATAGAAAACGGTAGAGTTGTTCCGATACCAGCAGGGATATAAACACTTACTGGTTCTGTTGGGAGCAGTGATGGTTCCAGAGTCTAGCAGCTGCTGGGAGGAAGGATCTCCTAGAACGCTCCTTAGTGCACCGAGGATGCAGCAGTCTGTCCCTGAAGGAGCTCTGCAGCTCAGCAACAGCTTCATGCACGGGGGGGGCACATTCTGCACACTCAGTACTTGATGACAGAGACTGATTTTAATCATTTTGTTCATGTCCACAAACATGTCCAAGAGTTAAAATAAGTCAAATCTTCCTCCTGGATCAAAACATGAAGACTTGCTCAGAATGAAGCTAATTTCCCAGATCTGTCATGAGAAATGAAAGTATGTGTTAGAGGGAAAATTAATCATCTTTTAAGAGCCCAGGTTTAGACTAAAATTGAATTGGTCTGGTTTTGACAGGTTAAGATGCCATCATCTACTTATTGTCATGCAGATGGAAGTTATGATGGTTTCCTTTTGTTGGAGGGTTTCATGATGTAATAGGTCTCTAGTTTTGGACATTGTTTTTTGCTTTCTAATATTTGCTTTGATCTTCATAAGATGCTTGTTTAATAAACTTTTGTTGACTAAATTTTAGGTTTAATTTTGACATTAAATACACACAGTGTAGCTGTGACTGAAGTGGAGTTTTTCATCCCACAAAAAAAGTTTTTGTTTTTTAATTATGGTTCCACCTTCATCTGGATAAAAGGCTCTGGAACTGGTTTTCAACCCCAGGCCTCCCCTGAGTTCAACCTAACAGCTGCTGGGAGCAGAAAGCCTCCACCAGAGAGCTTCTCGGTCTAACAGGACTTCAGATCCAGACTCTTCCAGCAGCGTCCCTGAACATCAGGGTGGTTTCACAGCCCATCTGTTTTTGCATCATGGAGTCAGTAAACAGGTTGCCACACAGCCTGCAGGATCCGTGGGCAGCGAAGCATCTCCCAGCTGATCCGCCGAGTTCTTCCTCCTCACGGAGCAGAGAAGCAGGCGGTCTTCTCTCTGCTGCCTGTCTGAGGAGAACTGAAGGCCCCAGAGGATCCCCTGGAGGTTCAGGTCACCACAGCACCAAGCAGCATGGACTGAACTCCTGCAGGTATATCCTCACCATGTCTCCACTGACTCCACTCCACTCTCCACTCTGACTGTTCACCATCAGAGACTGCAGAGTTGATGAACTATGACCCTCAGATAGTTCAGTTTCATCAAGTCAGTTCATCTAAAGAGCAAACTAAGCCAATCTGCAGATCCTCATGACTCCAGCCGTTCTTCATCTTTCTGATCTAAGTCACAGAAATCTCTTCCTCCTGCAGCCGAAGCTCTGAGATGAGATGGAGCAGCTGATGGTCAGAGCAGAAGCTGCTGGGACTCGGACCTCCTCAGATGGTTCTGCTGAGCTTCACTCCAGGATGAAAACCAGATCTGGACCATTTCACATCGTCTTTGATGGTCCTTCTGGCTCCTCATCAAGCTTGAGCTGGAAGGTGAAACTAAAATATAGTAAATGAGCTCCAGCAGATCAGCAGACAGCTCTTCTCCTCAGGGAGGTCTTCTAGCGCCTCCTGGAGGATTAAATCAGTTTGAATAGTGAACTGAACTTGATGCACTGATTGATAACGAGGATAAATTGGGATGAATATAATAAACTTGATGGGATTGAATTTATATTTTTGTATATAAGTTAGATTTTTTGTAAATTGCCTTGAGTTAACATTTGTTGTGAACTAGTGCTATATAAATAAACTGAACTCAGTCAAATTTAACTGAAACTTGATTGGTTTTGGGAATTTATTACCAGTATAATAACTAATAATGATAATTAACTCATACCCCAAAATAACCCTACCCTAACTCAGGTCAGAAAGTAAAACCAGTTGAAATTACTGGTGAAGCTGGAGGTCTGCACCACCTTCTGCACCCAACGGCTGGAATCTGGAGTTGCACATAATAAACACATATTAACACATAATGTTCAGGTAATAATCAGTTGATAAACGGCTGAAGGTGTTTTATTGATCGCTCCCTCCCTCAGATCTTCTTGCAGACTAATCCCACCTGAAAATATTACAGTCCCATCAGATGTTCACATTTGGTTCAATGCAGAGAGAAACAGCAGCTAAATATGGGTTTAAAACACAGCTAAGAGAAAATATTGCTTAAAAAGCCAGAGAACAGATTCATCTGTGACTATCTGCTGATGGTGGGCAGAGCCCCCCCAGACCCTAATGGCTGCTGGAACCAGTCTGAGCAGAAGGTCCAGTTCAGTTCCTGGTTAAAACCCTCATTCCTGCAGAATACCCTCCAACATCCAGCTTTGATGATAACGTGATATAAAATCAGAGCAACAAGCTGCTGAGGAACAAGCAGTCCAAGAGTTTCTCTCATGCTGTGAAGACCAACAGCTGGAGAACATCTGCTTTCTCTCAGCAGCGTTTCCTCTTAGAGACGTGGACGCTCTCCAAGGCTTTATTCTTCGGTTGCTGTACCCTCCGTTTGCCATCCTTCATCATCACCTGAGGGCCCTCTGCAGCAGACTGAGTATCTATGATCCTCAGCAAGGTCTCCAGGAGAACTCTGCGCCCTTCATCCAGCAGGTTCTTCATCTCTGTGAATGCGCTGGTGTTTCTCTGCAGTTCGTCCTGCAGGTTGTGGAGCAGAGGTCCACAGTAGAGCCTGGAAACACAAAAACCATTCAGTTAGAACATCGTTTCATCTCCTGAAGGCAGCCAGGACAGCCGAGGGCCGGTTCCTGTCAGGGGGAAGCAGAGGATGCGTTGGGTGTTTACCGGGAACACTGAGGTTCTTGCAGAGGGAAGCTCAGCAGCTGGTTCAGATGGAGGCTCTGCCTCATGCAGTTCTGCCACTGGCTGAAAGCGTGAGCAGCACCAGGCTGCAGGGGGTGCCTGCCAGGCTTCAAACCATCCATCCTGGCCCGAAACCGAGCGCCTGAAGCACAAACATGGACACAGAGCAGCTGCTGATGTTCATTTATTCACTCAGAGACATTCAGGTGACCTGGCGAGGAGCTGAGACTCACCTGCATCAGCTTCTCCATACACAAACCCCAGGACCAGGGCTTGGAGACAGGACCTGTTTAAGCTGCCTGGGTGGTTCTGCTGGCGATACTGAAACCAGAACCGGGTCACACAGAGTGGCAGCTTCAGCTGGTCCGTGAGGTGTTCAATGTCTGAGTTTGAACATCTCAGAGCTTCAGACAAGACGGTGCGACGCAGATCCTCAGGAGCCTGAACATATACGTCACAGTTCATCTTTATTGACCTGAACTTTAGGAACTGTTCAATAATCTGATCTATTGATCAGCAGAGGGCAGCAACCTGATTCAGACGGTGGGAAGTCCATCAGATTCTAATTCCAGAAAATAATCCAGACTGACACAGGCTGGGTAATCTGGGCCACTGTTCGGTCAGAACCTTCCCCCTTCAGCCCAGGGCTGATGACCCTCTCATCAGAGAAAACTCCAACACAACTCTAACCCTCGTCTGTGGTCCTGAGCGTTGGGTTTCCTCCGCAGGGTCTCTGGGGGGGGGGGGGGGCGGCGGCAGGACGGCGCCTCCCCGGTGAGGTGGTCCAGGCACGTCCCACCGGGAGGAGACCCAGAGGAACGCCAGGACCCGCTGGAGGGACGATGCTTCTGGCCCGGGAACGCCTCGGGATTCCCCCACAGGAGCCGGACCCGGACCCGGGCTGGGGAGGGAAGGATGGGTCTGCCTGCTGAGGCTGCTGCCCCCCCCCGACCCAATGGCTGTCTCTCTCCCTGTGCAACTCCAGAAAACAGGAAAGTCCAGTCCCTCTCCTCGAGTTGGGTTCCAGAAACTTGTGCAAGGAAGCGAGTCTGGCTACATCTATTCTACAACGATCAACTTCCCACACCAACTTTGTCACCATTCTGCCCAGTGAGGGACTTTCCTTGTCATAATGGCCACAGCATGATGCCGGTAATCAACATTCCCAGGCTCCACCATGACCTGCCACCCAGTTTACACTGAACACAACACCATAGACGGTGGGCCATGTGGAAGGCTTCCTTCTAGGGTACACTTCTGGATCTCGGCCCAACCAGTGATTGTTGCTGTCAGCAACTCACTGAGATCATTAAACAGCTCCTAGTCTGACTCCTCCATGGGAGACCACACCAGAGACCAGAACCCTGGACAACATAACCCCCAGGATCATAATGTCTACATAAGGTAGCACTGGGGGTATACATCGTCAGTAGTAAGAATGGACCAAACTACCTGAAGACAAGTGAGCTCAGCTGGTGGCATCATATTCAGAAAGACATGAGGCTGGAGCTGCTGCCAAAGGTGGATCAGCAAAGTATTAAGCGAATGCTTTGAATACTTATGTAAATGTGATTTCTTGGTTTTCTGTTTTTAATAAATTAGCAAAACACTCACATCCCACATTGTCATAATGAGGTATTTATGTGTGGAAGTTTAGGAAAGATATTAATTTAATCCAATTTGGAATAAGGCTGTACCATAAAATATGGAAAAAGTGAAGAGTTGTGAATACTTTCCAGATGGATTGTATCTTGTTACACCCCTAGCTTTACCTGACTCATTTTTATTGTAACCTGGTGTAACACCAGATGAGTGAGAAACATGATCTGAGTGAACCAGTTTTACCTCATTCAGATGGTTCAGCTCCAGCTTCTTCAGGTCCTCTGGTTTCACACCTGGTAAGACAGGGGCGACCTCTTTAGGACGCACAGCTTCAGCCCCCTCCCTGTCGTATTCCCTGCATCGCTCCGTTCCAACCAGCAGTCCGTAGAAGAACTGTCGGATACGGAGAGAAGCGTTGTAGCTGCTGGGCTGGGAGAAGTCCTCCACCAGTGGAGTCAACATCATCGACTTCTGGATCACAATAGATGTGACGAAGGAGGTCAGTTTTCCTCTGTGAACTTGATGGATGACCCATTCAGGTAGGTTGGGACGAGGTGGCTCCATTAAGGCATATTGTTGAGATGAATCCAGGAAATGTTTGATCTCCTCCTCCTTGGATCTACCAACCAGCTGTAGAGCTGCTCTCACAGCCTCCTCAGTTGTCCTTCCCCTGAAACCTCCTAAAAACCAAAGGATGACTCGCTGTTGACCAGGAGAGGAACTTCCTGGCTCCTGAGCTTCAAGATATCTTCTGGTTAACTTTTTGCTGTCTTCTTTTTCTAATTGTGAGTAATCATTTCCTGATAAAGCAGCAAAGATGGGCATGTGGTTCCGATCTACATTAAAATGTCTACAAAACTGTGAGATTTTGTAGTGGCGAGCAGGAATGGCTCCTTGTGTCTCATGTTCCCACTGGAATCCATCAATTGGAAGGTACCCTTCCTGCACATCAAAGACGTAAAAATCGGAGTCGTTGGACAGAACGGGACATTTCCTCTCATTGGCTGTCAGAGCAGCTATCAGGTCGGCCTCTCCGAAACACTGCTGGACCTCTACATGCAGCTCCTGAAGGATCTGGATGAAGACGTCTTTGACCAGAGGAGGTAAGATGTTGTCCCACTCGCCGGCCTTGGACTCTGAAATTCTTTTTGCTTTCTGAAGTTTGTCTTTCAGACGATCTCCAACAGTGTTTCCCTTCACAGGTTCTGCACCTCCATCCAGAACGACCAGCGGGGTGATGTTACACCTCTCCAGACTGGTGAAGAACGAATGGACCAGCTCTCTGAAGGCAGAGTAGTCTCCTCCATGTTGTTGGTCCAGCTTTGGTTTGGACTTAAAATACAGAGAATAGTAAAGACTCGGACCATCAATGATGACGCTGCTGTCCTTGAAGCTAACATCCTCCAAAATGTTTGAGTTTTCAACCAGAGTCTTCATTCCTTTAATGCCCATGGTCTCTGAAGGCTGGAGAAAGGTGAACGTTGCTGAACGTGTCTGTGGATCCTTCTCTCTACCAGGAACAGGAACCAGGAAGGAGACAACTTAGCAAACTGGCAGATGCCTACAAAAGCAGAACCGGTCTGACCAGTGGGAGTCAGATCAACACCAGACATGATGAATGATTTCAGCTGTTTTATCGACTGATGAAATGTCTCTGCTGTCCCGGAATCAGACAGGGCTGAAGGAAACGTTCCTTCAGCCCTGTCTGAAGGAAACGTCCAGGAGGGCTTTCTGGGACCATTATTACAAAAGTAGTACTTCTTCATTTACCAGGAAGTTTTGGATGGAGGTCTTTGGAATAGGCTGACTTTTTTCATTATTATTCTGTCCTATTATAGCTTTCTACAGCTCATATTTTCTGTTAACTTTATTGATTTCAGATCACTGATGTCTGCCTGTGGACAAAGACGAAGGAAGTTCTTCAGTTAAAATATGTTAGGATTTCAAACATTTTGTCTTCTGATCAGAACATTCCTAGATCATCAACAGCTTTTAGTGAAGAAATAAAAGGTTGCTGCTGCTGCTGTGTGGTTAGAGCTCTTTGGGACCCATCAGTCAGGTTTAATTATTTAACATCATCTGACTTTTATCAGATTTTCATTTACTTTCAGAGTAAACACTGTGACCTGATCAACATTGAGGAGCAGTCCTGATCTGTCTCCTCTCACCTCACAAGTCAGAAAGACATTTCTTTAAAATGTCTTAGTTCTACCTTTCCACAGGCCTCATGATGACTCTGTTTGAGTTATAAACTGTAATCACTCTGCCACAACCAACAGGAAGGAGTTAACCGTTCAGTGTGGATGTAATTTACAGAAATTATTCTGCTTTAGGGTCCATGGTTGTTTGTCCTGTAATGAACTGAAGACCTGTCCAGTGTGGACCCTGCTTCTCGCCCAGTGACCCATAGAGATGGTCACACCTTCCCCAGTTCCCCAGTACACTCACCAAGCAGGAGTTTAAACAGGTCTCACAATGCCCAGATATTCATAAGACACGAGCTCAACAGAAGAACCTTTTGAGGGTAAAATACAGGGCAGAACAGCAGGCGCTTACTTTCTGTTGGTTAGTTAGTTTGAACTGTTCAGTCCCAGCCTGAGGTTGTTACAGGATGTGGTCATTTGCAGACTGTCGATGCTAAAAAGCCTGTCCTACTGTGTGAGCACAACAGCAAACTATAATGCATCAGCATATAAATGGACAGATGCATCTGTGTCTTGTCCTAAATGATTTATATAAATAGTAAACAGTGTGGGTCCTGAGGCTGACCCTTGAGGTATCCCACCAACCACGTCCAACAGGTCAATAAAAGGAATCATTAACTTTGACGCTCTGCTTTGGGTTTGACAGATAAGCACTAAACCAGCTCAGAGCAAAGTCAGTCAGGCCAGTGTCACAGTTTATGGTACACAGTGCTGCGATCGACAGTATGAAAGACCTCTGAAAGGGCGACGAAGAGGTCAACACAGTAACTCTTAGAGTCCGATGCTAGAATAATGTCTTTAATGAGCTTTGTGGCTGCAGTCACTGGACTGTGCTTCTTTCTAGAGCCAGGCTGGTCATCTGGAACAACATTATCTGAATATTAATAAATCTCAAGCTGGTCGTTTACCAACTGTTCCAAACCTGAGAGCCTTGTAACTGATCTATAATTATTCAGGTCAGAGTTGTTACTACTTTTCAGTAAAGGCAGAACATGTGCAGTTTTCCATATTTCAGTTAAATTGAGAGATTAAAGAGGTGGCAGACTGCTTTGGCTGTTTTATCTGCAGCCAGGCGTAGAAAGTAGGGAGGTAATCTGTCTGGACCATCTGACTTCCTGGAATCAAGTGTCCTCAGAGCCGTTTGAACGTCCCAAACAGAGAAAAGCTGCAGCTGGATGAAGGTTTGGTCCATAGGGTTTGAGCTAAAAAAAGACGTGCTGGAGATAAGATGTTCATTAAAATAGTTTCTCCTCTTTATTTCTCACATGTGGAATCAATGAACAACAATAATATGAGCAGGAAACCCAGGAGAACCAGAGTTAGCAGAATGGAATTGAACTGAGGCCAAAATGTTTCAGGATTATATTTAAGTTTTCTGTCGTCTGCCGTAAATAATTATCACGTTTAGCTTTTCTGACATCAGCAGGACAAAATGTAATATGTGGACCTGGGCCCAAAACCACCTGTAGCTGCTCTCGGATGTGGACACATCTGTTAAAGCCCATATCCTGTCCCATCTGGTCCAACATGTTCACAGATGTCTTCCATCAGGACGGCCCTTCAGCTGGTCCAAAACGGCTCTCAGCACAGAACCAACATGACAAAACAGCAGGGAAGCAAATAAATACCTGTGTGTGTGTGGGGGGGGGTCTGACTCAGTCTGACAGAGCGGTGAAGAGATCCAGATTAAACTGATCATCTTCCTCCTGTTCAGCAGAAAAACTGTCTGGTTCTGTAACGTAGAAACCAAATGGACCAATCAGAGTCCAGGATGTTATTCTCTGCAGAGAAGGAGGCGTTCCCTGTTTGGTCACATGATTTGTCAGAAACTGAAACTTAAGGAGCAAAAGATCCACAGAGATCAGATTTCCCCATCAACACACATCAGCAGTTCCAGGTTCATATCCTGCTGTTCTGACCCGACCCAGTCATTAAGTCCAGAACCACCTGGTTGATTAAGCTGTTAGACAGGCTGAGGTGATCCTGAGCGATCTGTAGTTACGCTGTAAAAGGCCCAGGCTGCTGGAGGACACCCTGACCACCCCTCATTCTGCTACTTTCTTCTACTCATATTTTGAATTTTTTGTTATTTCAACTTTTAACTTTATCTTCTCTCTGCGTTGTGCAACAATATGTCTGGTTTGGCTATAAATACCTATAGATAACTGCTTTGGTCAGTTATTAATAGAACTAGTAATTTAGATCAAAATGACCAAGTTGGGGCACCGCCTAATCATCAGCACAATAACAGCCTAATAGTTCAGTCTCAGTTATTGTCTATAATCACCTGCCTGATAAGGATGAGGTATTAAAATAACAGATGAAGGCATAAGACCAGCGCTGGCACTTAAACTAGTTCAGATTGTTTGCACCAGCATATTCTGTTGATTCCTCCAGCAGCACCAGAAATATGTAGAGAATAAAGCATAAGATGTTCTATAATAACAGTCCGGTATGAATATGCATACCTAAAGATCAAGGTTTGTATTGAAAAGTTTTGCTGAGGCCAAATTAGCTCCAAATTAATTCAGATTAGTTTAGCCTAACTGACAAATCTGGTATGGTCCAAACAACATGGTCCAGGCTGGTCCAACGGGTCAGAGCTATTTCGTCTCTGCCCAGACACAACCCCTTACTTTAGTCATCCTCAAGAATCAGGGAAATTTCAGCACGGTCAGACAGGGCTTCCCTTGGTTACCCGTGTCTAGAATCAGGGAACAGTTAGCTGCACGGCTAACAGCTTCCAGCGTGTAAGGCTAGTACACATCATCTTTGGAAATGCAGCTAGTAAATCCCATCACCATGAAATTGTGCAAATTGAAATTACGAAAAATTAACTTCATGGAAACATGCCATTTATGAAAAAATTCTCCTTTTTCAGGACAAAGTTTTGGCGCTAGGATGAGGTGATTTTCTGGTCGTATCGAAATTGGTTTATTTCACAAAACTGCAATGGAAACACTTTTTTCGCATCACACGAGTCACATGACAACCGTCAACATCCGGATGTTGCCGCTGGTGCAAACCACGAAGAAGACGACAGGAAGTTGGAGGATCATAGTGGCATGTTTTTAATGACTTATCGCGTGAACAAGCTTATTCACATGTGATTTTAATTTCATTTCTTATTTACAGAGCCGACAGAACCTGCAACTTAACGGACCCGGCAGAACCTCAGATCAACACAGAACCACTTCGTTAAAACACAAAATTATTCCAGATGTTTTCATTTCAACAATAATTTAATTTTTATTCAACTAGATTTTCCCCAGAACAGAACCAGAACCCTTCACACTTACTTCATTAGCTTCACAGAAAAAAAAAGAATTTTACAAAAATAAATTTCTCAGAATTCCCTTGGTCACAAAAAACAACAACCATGACTCACACTCACAGGGAGAACAGTAACACAACGTCTCCTTGGAAACACACACTCAACACACATGTTGCCGCAGCAACGGGACAGCTTCAGTGTTTGACCTTAGATGGCTTTTATTGTGAAAGACCCTGACTTCCTGCTTGCAGCTGCAGCTGATTGGTTGCAGCTTCTTCACTCGATCTCCACTCGGAACGCGCTGATTTCCATCGGACGCAGCGGAGCGACGCGCTGCACCTGGTGGGCGGAGTCAGGCTGGTCGTGGTCCCGGAGCAGCGTGAGGCCGGAGCGCCGGAGCGAGCGGAACCGGAGAGGAGAGAAGAGGTCGTCCAGGTTCACCTGCAGCAGAGACATAAATAAATACATCAACAAGAAAACGACAGGTGAACAAAAACACCTGAGGAGGAAAAACATCTGCTGACTGACCTCCTCCTCGTCGCTCCACGAGCATGCTGGAAGAGGATCGGGGGCAGAGCTACAGTCGAAGCCCTTCCTGTGGAGGAGGAGGGCCACTTCCTGTGATGGACTTCCAGCTTCCTGTTCACCAACAGAGTGAGACAGAAGAAAGTAGAGATGATGGAGCTGGGATTCAGCAGAACATTAGCCTGGATCTGGTCCAACAAGTCAGAGACCAGAACCAGAACTCACAGCAGAACTCTGATGGTTCTGAACCTGAAGATCCTCTGTGAGCAGCAGAGGCGTCACTCTGCAGATGTGACGTTCCCTGACATGACGTTCCCTGACGAGACGTTCTCTGACGTGACGTTCCCTGACGTGACATTCCTTGTCATTACCTGACGTGACGTTACCAGACCTGACTGGTCGTTCCCTGACGAGACGTTCCCTGATGTTTCCTGACATGACGTTCTCTGGCGTGACGTTCCCTGGCATGACGTTCCCTGACCAGACGTTCCCTGTCGCTCCCTGACGTGACATTCCCAGACGTGACGTTCCCTGACGTGACGTTCCCTGACGTGACGTTCCCTGACGTGACGTTCTCTGGCGTGACGTTCCCTGACGTGACGTTCCCTGTCGCTCCCTGACGTGACATTCCCAGACGTGACGTTCCCTGACGTGACGTTCCCTGTCACTCCCTGACGTGACATTCCCAGACGTGACGTTCCCTGACGTGACGTTTCCTGACGTGACGTTCCCTGTCGCTCCCTGACGTGACGTTCCCTGACGTGACGTTCCCTGTCGCTCCCTGACGTGACATTCCCAGACGTGACGTTCCCCGACGTGACGTTCCCTGACGTGACGTTCCCTGTCGCTCCCTGACGTGACATTCCCAGACGTGACGTTCCCTGACGTGATGTTCCCTGACGTGACGTTCTCTGGCGTGACATTCCCTGATGTGACGTTCCCTGTCGTTCCCTGACGTGACGTTCCCTGACGTGACGTTCTCTGGCGTGACGTTCTCTGGCGTGACATTCCCTGACGTGACGTTCCCTGACGTGACGTTCCCTGACGTGATGTTCCCTGACGTGACATTCCCTGACGTGACGTTCCCTGTCGCTCCCTGACGTGACATTCCCTGACGTGACATTCCCTGACGTGACGTTCTCTGGCGTGACGTTCCCTGACGTGACGTTCCCTGTCGCTCCCTGACGTTCTCTGACGTGACGTTCTCTGGCGTGACGTTCTCTGGCGTGACATTCCCTGACGTGACGTTCCCTGACGTGACGTTCCCTGACGTGATGTTCCCTGACGTGACATTCCCTGACGTGACGTTCCCTGTCGCTCCCTGACGTGACATTCCCTGACGTGACATTCCCTGACGTGACGTTCTCTGGCGTGACGTTCCCTGACGTGACGTTCCCTGTCGCTCCCTGACGTTCTCTGACGTGACGTTCTCTGGCGTGACGTTCTCTGGCGTGACGTTCCCTGACGTGACGTTCCCTGTCGCTCCCTGACGTTCTCTGACGTGACGTTCTCTGGCGTGACGTTCTCTGGCGTGACGTTCCCTGACGTGACATTCCTTGTCATTCCCTGACGTGACGTGACGAGACCTGACTGGTCGTTCCCTGACGAGACGTTCCCTGATGTTTCCTGCCATGCCGTCCCCTGATGTTCCCGGTATTCCTCAGGGATCAGAGATTGGACCGCTGCTCAGGTAAACCCAGAACTCATCTAAGAGACTCACCTGTCAGGTGTGATCAGCTCTAATCTGACTCCATCTGGATCAATAACCTGCAGCTACGCTGTAACTGAGCCCAGCTGTAGATTAGGAGACACAGGAAGTGACCTCAGCTCTCACCTGTGGGTGCTCCAGTGTCCTCAGGTTCAACAGGTGCAGGTCACATGGCAGCGAGGAGCGGAGCGGCTGGAAGGGGCGGAGCTTCGGCAGCTGGCCATCTCCTGGGGCGACCATGGTGATGGGAGGATGGGAGAGGGAGAGCGAGGCCAGGTGGGCGAGCAGAGACAGGTGTTCCACTGAGGCTCCGCCCACTTCCTGTTGGATAAAAACAAAATATGTAACGATGAAGCAGAAAGATAAGGTCCGTGTTTCTGGTTCCGGTTGTTCATTACAGGTGGACCTCAGAGGTTCTCCACCCGGGTCCTGAAGGTCCGGGTTCTAGAAGCAGCTGCTCCTCAGCCCGGTACCGACCCAGCTGACCGGGTTGGTACCGGGCTGAGGAGCAGCACCAGGATGGAGAATCTCTGATGGATCAGCCACTAGTCTGATCCACCTGTTCTTCCCTGTTACCATGGGAACCTGGTTCAGGTAGGGTGGTGGAATGCTGAGACAGGACTATTTAAGCCCCGCCCCTCACCTTGGCCCCGCCCCTGCGGTCCTCCAGCAGCAGGTGGTAGAGACTCGCCGTCAGCTTGTTGTCTGTGACCCCCTGACCCAGGCCGCGGTTATCGTCCTGCTGCAGCCGCCGGTCCAGCACCAGCTCCAGCTCACCTGCACAGGTAAAACAGAGGAGGAGACACATGAACACACAGCTCTACGAACCAGAACCTTCCTCAGGACCGGGACTCACCGGGTCGCAGCGACGCCACCGCCTGGCTCTGAGCCGACAGCAGCGACAGGCGACTCGTCGAGTCCTGAAGGAATGACGACGACGTCATCGGGTAGAAGTTGGCCTGCAGGGGGAGCTTCTCCAGCGTGCGCCGCTGCTGCATCTGCATTAGTAACCAATCAGCTGCCAGCGACCAATCAGCTGCCAGCGACCAATCAGCTGCCAGCGACCAATTAGCTGCCAGTATCCAAGCATCCAATCAGCTGCCAGCGACCAGCTAATCAGGAAGTTATCAACACAGACCCCAACAGAGATGTCTAATGGGATGTGACATCCTAGTAAGGAAGCTCCTGATTGGTTGATTGACTGCATTTTAAAATCAATTTATTGATTAATAAAGAAACAGTAAAAACCTGGAAACCATTGAGGTCGGTATAGAAACGGTTGCTGCTGGCGACATCACTGATGAGTCGCATGACCAGCTCCCTGTTGGTCTCTGACCTGATGTCCACCGTGTTGGAGATCTCTATGGATTTCCCAGCATGCCCTGCAACACACAGGAGGCTCTTATTGTGAAAATCCTAAAAACCACTAAACCAAACAGGAAGTTCCTTTCTGGTCATAAACACTGATACCATCCAGGTGGTAGAGTCGGACGGTGTGTGTGAAGTGTGGGAAACAGGAAGTGATGTCAGAGAAGATGGGACCTCTGGTTACCCGGACCAGGGGGGGCTCGGAGGATGAGTAGACCTGCAGAGAGCGAGAGACATTCACCATGAATCAGAGAGAGAGAGAGAGAGAGAGAGAGAGAGAGAGAGAGAGAGAGAGAGAGAGAGAGAGAGAGAGAAAGCCGGTCTGATGACTCACCTGAGGCCCCTCCCCCCCAGGCAGGAACAGGTACGCTCCGCTCCTGTCCCCTGAAGTTCTGGTTCCGTACCACAGGAACTGGACCTGGACCTGGCGGACCAGACCAGACTGCAGCCGGAGCTTCTGTTGTCCAAAATAAAAACATCAACATTGTGATTATATTCATTAATATTTTATAAAATCATCACATTAAGAGTTTTTTCTCAGTTCAGTGATGTTTTTAAAATTTATTTTAACACCTCTTTCTTTGATCAGGCTTTTATTTTGAAGAGTCTGACCTGCAGCAGGCCAGTTTCCGGGGAGCTCCATATCTGAAGGTGCTTGTTGCTAAGCGACAGAGGCGTGCTGACATCAGTTCCTTCGAGCTGGGACACCTGGAAGTGCTCAGAGTGGACTGTTGGAGGGTTGCCATGACGATGAATGATGTAGCGTGCTCGAGGGGTGGAGCCATCAGGTGCTTTGATCACATGATACACGGTAAGTGACAGAGGAGGAAGTTCAGCAACGAAGGTGAGCTGGAAGAAAGGAGCAGAGGAGGTTAGAGAGCTGCTGCGATCAACAAATCAATCAATGAGTCCTCCATCACCTGGAAGGCTTCTGCAGACACTTTACTAGGCTCCACCCACACAGCAGACATCTGCGCTGCTATTGGTCGACCGGTTTCTGCATCAACAACACGAGCATCTGGAGAGTCCACGACAAGGTTGATGACAGTGGCACGGAGCTGCTCCGTCGGGTTAAAAACTATCAGTGACCTGCAAAAAACACCAATAATCAATACCCAGATGAGGCTGAGCTAATGTGGTCTAAACCCCCCCGCCTGCTCACCTGGGCTCATCATCGAGTGTCAGCGTTGTCTTCTGAGGCAGAGCATCCTGTGCTGAGATGACCTCATCCTGAAAAAAAGTTAAAATGATCAATTCAGATAAGAACAGGTGGGTTCAATGTGCAACCAGAGTAACATCCATCTTGAAGAGTCAGATGTTTGAGTTTTCATTATTAAAACCAATCTTTATGGATTAAACAGATCAGGTTAAGGTTAGGTCACCATTTGCAAGAAGGGTTTTGATTGGTCTTTGTGATACTGGCTCTTGTCCAACAGGAGCAGCCAGTGGGCGGAGCTCAGCAGCACCTGGCGCAGGTTCAGGATGGCACGAAACAACCTGTAAAACAAACATTCAGTCATATTTTTTCTTAAAACGTAACAAGTCAATCAACAGATTAAATATGATTCTGTACTAGCAACAACAACAGACTAACAACTTAAAAAAAGATAACATGCTGACATAAAACACAAGAGGCTAGCAATGTGTCCACAGGTTAGCATCTTAAGAACAGATTACACAAAGACTAACAGGCTAAACATGCTAACAACAAGCTAAAAACACAGAGAAACATGCTAACAGATTTGAAACATGCTAATGATACACTAAAATACATTAACAGTGGGCTGAAAACAAGAAAAATCCAAGCTAGCCACCGGCTGGCTATATATATATATATATATATATATATATATATGCTAAAATCAATTTAACAACCAGCTAACAACCAGCTAAAGCCATGTTTACGTCCTAAGAACAAGCCAAGATCTGTTACCACTGGCTACCAATAGTTAAAACAGGTCAACAACGAGCAAAAACTTTCTAATCACTGGCTAACCATGTTACATCTTTGTAACAGGCTGGCAACACCATAACAAAAGGCTGACAGCAGGACAACAACATGTAAATAAAGTGCCAATATGCTAACTACAGGCAAACAAGAGGCAACTCTAAGAATATAACAACATGCTAATAGCTGGCTAACAAGGTCACAAAAGGGTAATAAGATGTTAAAATCAGACTACCAAGGTGACAATATGCTGACAACCGGCTAATATTAAGTTAAAACACACAGTATAACAGAATAACGAGACAATAACAGTAGCAGCAGCAATAAACAAGCTAACAAGTAGCAACACGCTAACAAATTGATAACATGCAAATGACAAGCTAAAATATGCTGGGGAACAAGTTAACAACAAGCTAAGAACTGGCTAACAAAGTAGCAGAAGGTTAATAGCATGCTATCTAGGTGTCAGTAAAATATACTCAATAACATGGAAACAGCATGCTAACATTTAAAAAAATAACGTATAAAATAAAATGCTAATAATAATGAGGGAAGTTAATTCTGTAAGCTAAAGCTAACTGAATGGGTGTGATGGGAGGTTAACTCTAAAAGCTAACTGCTGACGATCAGTAAGTTACCTCTTAGCATTTTCCATGTCGACAGCATCTTCAACAGAGAGTGTGGAGGTAAAAATAAGACACAAACAGGCTAATGCCAAAATAGGCTACACATGGCTAACATGCTAGAAAGGTTTTCATCAGTGAAGTCCAAATACATAATAAACAATACAAATTTATGATGTTAACACAGGACAGTTATAATCCTTATTCATAGACTACATGCTTTATTTGGGGATTTTAATTTCAATCAAAATACTTTTTGTAGGATTTAAATAAAATTATTTTTTTGTATATTGAGTTTTTAATCTTTAACTTAAGATTGCAACTTAAAAGTATGATTGACGAGCAACAGTCAAAAAGTGTCTTAAACCTCTTACTCTGAGAGCACATCAATGTAGTAATATTCTATTTTCAGCAGATTTGGACTGAACTGTATCAGTTGATATGAAGGTAAACTGCTGTAAAATGATATCTGTTGTAAACTGCAGCTATGTATAAAACTTCAATTTGAAAAATCTTTGTCATTTTGTTTTAATTTTTATTTTAAATGACTTCGGTCAGCCCTGCTGTTGGTTTTAAAGAGCTTCATGAATAAAGTGCTTGGGTGAATTAAACTGAGCTGTTAGCGTAGCTCAGAAAACAGCTCATTTTCACCAAGTGAAAACACTACAAATTCTTTTTATTTAAGCTCCTCCCTGATAATTAAGTTTCACAGTGATTATTTTAATAATAATTCTTCCGATGCTTGTTTAAAGCCTCTTACTGTTTCCTTATCAAGGAGACTCACTGACTGAAACAGGAAGTGGTCACCTGGTTCCGTAGTCGATCACAACTGGGTCTCGTGCGGTTCCTGTGACGGCGTCATGGTGCTGGAAGAGCCCTAGGCTCCGCCTCCCCTCTGTCAGACGCTGATAATGTTCACGTGCAGGAAAACCTTCAACCAAACGACTGTCGTCATGGAAACGACGTATGTCAGCCAGCGTGAGAGTGTAAAGGATTTCAGTCGCTCTGAGAAGGGAAGCAGGTGAGGACAGGTGAGTTTAACCACCTGCAGCGTTCAGTCAGGAAAAGGGTACGACTGACGCCCACCTGAGCGTGGACTCCAGGGTCCTGTCCAGTCGCTTGTAGAACGGTCGTGATGTGAAGTATCCGCTCCAGTAGTGGTCGTCCCGGTCAGCGTACGTGAAGAAGTCCCCCCGGAGCGTCGGCAAAGTTGTTCCCGCTGCGTCCAGCCGCCGATGAAGAGCAGCAAAGTAATCCGACAGCGTCCCGAATCGAGCCTGGAACCGGACCGCAGACACCAAACAGGCACACAGGTTCATCCCTACGCTCCGCCCCCAACCAGGTGTCCCTCGCTCTCACCTTGATGTGCAGCTCGGGGTGCTGGTCGAAGTAGTCAAACAGCTTCTGGTAGTTGCTGAACTGAGCGTCCCACTCCTTGGACTCCACGTAGCGGAAGTCGTCTCCGAGAGGAACCAGGAGGACCGGCGAGCGGAAGAGACGGGACTTCTGCCGGTACTGGTCCAACAGGAGGAGAGCTCTGGGAGGAAGAGAGACCCATCAGCACCCTGGGATCCATCAGAATCCGTCACCATGGCAACCAGGGTCACTGCATGTTTCAAAATAAAAGCTTGGTTCCAGATTCCTCATGACGTTCCTCACCAGACATTAACAGTATCGCAGGTAATGAGACGCACTGTTGTGGCTCCGCCCCCTGCTCACCTCTCCTTGATGTTCTGCTCTGTGATTGGCTGTGGAGGGATCCTCCAGGGACAGAAGACACGGCCCCCCGGCAGGCGGTGGAAGTCAAACTGGCAGCAGACCGACGGGTTTGGACCGCAGGTGTGTGGAACATCGTAGCTGTAGAACGGCATCATGTGACATGTGATGTCACTGCGGGAGGAGGAGTCTGGAACACAGGAAGTGGGCGGGGTCAGAACCTTTTTGCCAGCAGACTCTGAGAGTCTCTCGCCCTCTCTCACCCCAGCTCTGTCGCCATAGAAACTCCAGCGTCTGTTGCCGAGCGAAGTGCTTCTTGACGGAGTAGTGCACCCTCTGGATCAACATGTTGCTAAGCCCCGCCCCCTTCAGCAGGTATGTCATTGAGGGGGAGTGGCCAAAGGGATCGATGGCCCAGCCGCTGCTCGGCTTCACGCCTGTAAATAAACACTGAGCATCAGCGATGGCGTCAGATGCAGGGGGTGGAGCCTAAGCTGAGACTGAGACAGGTGAGCCTTACCCAGGTGAGTCTGCAGCCACTGGTGGCCTTCCATCAGCTGATCCAGCAGGGCGAAGTAATGAGAGTTCGCTTCATCCGCCATCACCCAGCCACCCGTCACCAGCTCCAGCTGCCCCGTCTCCACCAGGCTGACCAATTACAGCGCAGGCACGGACAGAGTCACATGACAACATGTTAGACCGACAAGGAGGAGGAAGAGGAGGATCAGTGTTGAAGAGCAGCAGCTCACCGTCTGACCAGCGCCTTCTTCTGGTCATCGATGTCGCTCCACCACTTGGAAAAGTAACTGATCTCCGCCCAGATCATCTTCCTCCTGGGATCAACAGATCAGACGATGAAGGCTCGTCAACACACGGCAGCAGCTGATTGGACGACAGCTTCAATCACCTGTCCAGCCCCGCCCCCTCCTTTCCTGTAGGTGATGCCTCACCTGGACGCTCAGCAGCAGCTTCTCCAGTCCAGGTGTTTCTAACGGTCTGAGGAGGTGGAGCTGACCTTTCACCTCTCTGGGGGATGAGGTCACTTCCTGCTCTGAGGAGATCATCTACTGATCTCCAGCAATCAGAACACCTCCATCAGGTAAAACTGGAACCCATCCAGGTCACCAGCAGTTCCACCTTCTGCCCCCAGGAGGCGCTAAAGGTTAAAGGTCAAGTGGAATCTGCTGTTTCGTCTCCTCACTAGAGACCATTAGGAGGTCTGTAGACCATCCTGCTTTAGGTGGTCCGTAGCAGGATGCGGTTTCAGCACCAAAACTCAGACTATTGCTCACTCAGCGATGGACGCTTCCCCGTAGCAGAACACTAGATCCGCTCTGCAGCTAGCTACTGATCTTATTAGTGATTGGCTGGCACTGGTAACTAAGCAAACGGCAGAGAGAAGATGATAACTAGCTAGCATTAGCTTTGGAGAGGCTAACAGCTAGCATGCCCGTAACTCATACGTTCTTCTTTAATGAAAACTTCATGAAGAAAAATGGTTTGGATACAGTGTCTGTTAGCGTCATACGTTAGATGAACTGATGTGTTCTTTCGGCAGTTTACTGTGATCCAACGTGACGCCTAGCATGAACATGCTGTGTAATTATGGTGTGATTTTTGTGCCACCAGGTTGAGCGCGCAGTGAGTCTGATCTGAGCGCACAGATCTACATGAACGAACAATAATTAGATTTGTGTGTGTTTAAATCTCACAAATGCTCGCTCAATAGTGCTCTGGCACGCACTCAGCTCTCAACAACTCTCACTCAGCCTGCTATCCGCTCACAACCAGCTCTGTTTCTGCGCGCTCACCATTTTTGTTGACAGTAAATGAACCAAACCCCCAGCCAATCACGGACAAGTCTTTTTAATCCAATCAGATTATCAGATTATCCCTAGGAAATACAGCACTAGCTGGAATGAAAAACAACCAATCATAACCAGCAAATCAAAATAATGCACCAGAAGGCCAAAATTATTAAACAAAATAGGAGTAGAAAATATAATAAAATGAGGAATTAAATTTTATACTTGAAGAATATTTAGTTAAGCATACAAATATGCTTAAGATGTTTACTTTGTGCAGTTCAGATAATACTTCTACATTTCTTAGGCAACTATGTGACGTGTGAAAAATGCTTTTGTCTCATTTTCAGGAGTTTATTTTTTCCACTTCCTAAATGGAAATGCAAAACTCTTTTTATATTTTTGTTAAGGAAGACCTATATCCAAAATATATGTTTAATAATTTTACTGTTGATTTTTGGAGGAAGACCGAGACAAAAACACAGCTAGACTTTCTTTATCTGAAGACTATTTTTCTCTCATTTTTTGGCTATTTCCATCTTTTTAAATAGCTCTTTCCAAAATTTCACCTGCAGAACTCTTCATTTGTTGAAATAAAGATATGAGAAAACAAAAAAAAGAGCTGTGATTTTATGTTTTAGTGAACAAGAACCAAACTTTTGTAGGTAAAGTGTCTCCTTTAATATGACACTGTTAAAGTTTTGAATCAACTGAGATGGACTGTTAATGCAAATTACACTGGCTCTTAAAACTGCCTATACTGACCTGAAAAATTATAATCACATTTCAAAACTGTAAAATAAAATGTAAAAATACTAAAAGAAACTAGAGAAAACATGTTCCTTTGTGAAAACACAAGAAGACTATTATATAAAATCTGAAAATATAGAAATAGTTCAAAGATGAGAGAAAAATAGTCTTCAGATTTCATCTGAATCACCAAAAATCTACAGCAAAATTAAAAATAGAGTCCCTTAAGAAAGATACAAATAAAGTTTGAATTGATTTACTAAATATTCTCAGGCTACAAAATTCAAGTGTTTATTTTATTGTTTTCTTCTCCCATTTTCTTTTTAATAATTTTGACCGTTTGGTGCAGTATTTGGTTGTTTTCACTCCAGGGAATGCAGTATTTCCTAGGGATAGTCTGATTGGGTTAAAAAAGTCTTGTCTATGATTGCCTGGTGGTTTGGTTCATTTACATACAACTAGTGGAGCCCAGCGAAACAGAGCCGCGGTCGAGCCGAGATCAGGCTGAGGGAGAATGTTCGAGAGTTGAGCGCATGCCAGAGCACTATTGAGCGAGTATTTGTGAGATTTAAATGCACACAAATCTAATTATTGTTCATTCATGTAGATGTGTGCGCCCAGATCAGACTCACTGCATGTGCAGATTGGTCACTGCACGCTCAACCTGGTGGCACAAAAATCACACAATATATAATACGGAGCTGAAGTTGGCTTCTGATTGAGGCTTTTTACACTTCACAAAAAAAGGATTAATTTAACTCATTCTTCCAGTGTATGAAATTTGATCTGGTTTTAAAGAAGCAAGATTTATGTTTGTTATGTTTGGATTATAAGAAAATATTATTTACACCATTGTCAGCATGGTTTTCATTATTAAAACACAAACAATAAATACAAATTTAACATCTTGGATATTTAAATGCATTAAATAGATACATGAAATCTCAACAAATGGGGTATATTAGTATGCTTACAATTCAAATAAAGGTTCCACAACTCACAAACTAGGTTTTAAATATTCTGCTTTTAGTGTAAAATAATCTTGTCCATGTTTGAAGAGCCTAAAGTTGTTAAACTGGAGCTAATTAAAAAGGC
Source organism: Anableps anableps (assembly GCA_014839685.1). NCBI lineage: Eukaryota > Metazoa > Chordata > Actinopteri > Cyprinodontiformes > Anablepidae > Anableps > Anableps anableps. The sequence goes on along the minus strand of CM026081.1, from coordinate 158,452 downwards.
TGAAGATAGTGAAAATTAGATGGAATTGCCCTTTAGCCATCTGCTGAATCAGAACTTCAGCTCCATATTATACAGCATGTTTATGCTAGGTGTCACAGTAAACTCTGTTAAAAGAACACGCCAGTTCATCTAATGTATGACAACCATTTTCCTTGATAAAGTTTCCTTTAAAGAAGAAAATATGAGTCGAGGCATGCTAGTTGTTAGCCTACTCATAGGTAGCGCTAGCTAGAAGCCTCCTTCTCATTTGCCAGCAGCAGTGGTTGCTTAGTTACCGGTGCCAGCCAATCACTAATCAGATCAGTAGCTAGCTTCAGAATGGATCTAGCCTCCTGCTACAAGGTGAGTGATGGTCTGAGTTTTGGTGCTGAAAACGCATCCTACTACAGACCACCCTGCCTCTGGAGGCTGAATCTAAGGGCAACAACCACCAGGTGGCAGTAGTGAGCTGGGTTAGAGACAGATCAACATGATGCTGCGTCTGTCTGGTTTCAGGTGGAAATGATCTGATCTGAGGTCTGATTAAGAGAATCAGGTCTGGTCCCAGAGGACTTACCTGTTGTCCTCTCCCAGTTTGACCAGCATGTTGTCCAGGATGTGTCTGGTCTGGTCCTGGTAGTAGCCGTCAAACGTCTTCAGCCAGCCTGAAACACAAAGCAGTCGCTCAGTTCACACACCTGAGGCTCCACCTGGAGCTCCGCCCACCCACCTGGGTCGTTGTGGGAGTGGGGTACCAGGAACAGCTCCAGAGGCTGCTCCGCCCACTCGTCTCCACGGTAACTGATCTGGAAGCCCTGCTTCCAAGCGCCACCATCGGGGTTGTCGAAGGGCAGGAGGTCATAAACGTCCAGCAGCTGAGGAGCAAACAGACGGTTCTGATGAGTTCCGACTGGGTCAGAACCAATCAGATTATCCAGACATAAACAGCTTTGAGCGTGCTCAGATCACCTGCACTCCATCGGCGCCGTCCTTAATCTCTTTGACTTTAAGGCAGCCAGGAGGCAGACCCACTCGATTGTGGGCGGAGTCTGAGCTGATGTTGGCCCCGCCCCTTCCTTCAGGCGACTCTCTAACCAGTAGCGAGTCTCGCAGCCGAGCGACCAGCCGGTTGTTGTCCACCAGGAGGCGCTCCAACCTGTCTATTTTCAGCTGGAGGCGGGACAAATCCTGCACACAGACATCTGATTGGCTGATTGATCACTGATTCTCTCAGACCTTCACCAAACCAGGAACCTACCTCCTCCACCTGGCCGACAGGTGTGCCCCCACCCCGGTCACGCTCCACCCCCTGCATCAGCTCCAGCATGCGGTACAGTGACATCACAGCCAGACAGAAGACTCCGCCCACCAGAACCGCCACTACCCGGCCCCTCTTCATCACTATGGTAACCAAGAGACAAAGAGGTTACAATGAGGACAGGTGGATGATGGGAAACGTAGGCAGAAGCAGCAGAGCTTCCATCTGCTGCTGGGTCGGTTCTGATGGAGAAGAGAGACCTCCAGGTTCTTGGTACCAGTTTCATCCAGGTGGTTCCAGTTTCATCCAGGTGGTGCCAGGTTCACTACAGGTGGTACCAGTTTCATCCAGGTGGTGCCAGGTTCACTACAGGTGGTACCAGTTTCATCCAGGTGGTTCCAGTTTCATCCAGGTGGTGCCAGGTTCACTACAGGTGGTATGAGCCTGTTCTGTTGAACAAGAACTCTCAGAAACATTCAGAAACATTTTCCTGCTGATGGATCAAACTTTTGGTTGTCTTCTTAAGTTCCTGATCTGCAGTAACACCAGAACCAGAACCAAACGTCAGGGGGGATAAACCTGTTCAGAACCAGGAGTTAAACCTCTGATCGGTTCAGGTTGATAACCTGATTATAACTTCAACGATACGGAAAACTGCTGAACTGACCAGAAGTTTCCATGTTAACTTTGAGACCAGAACCATGGAGAACCTGAACCTCATGGAGAACCATGAAGAACCAGAACCTCATGGAGAACCAGAACCTGATGGAGAACTTGAACCTGATGGAGAACCATGAAGAACCAGAACCTCAAGGAGAACCAGAACCTGATGGAGAACCAGAACCTCAAGGAGAACCAGAACCTGATGGAGAACCAGAACCTCATGGAGAACCATGAAGAACCAGAACCTCAAGGAGAACCAGAACCTGATGGAGAACTTGAACCTGATGGAGAACCATGAAGAACCAGAACCTCAAGGAGAACCAGAACCTCATGAAGAACCAGAACCTGATGGAGAACCAGAACCTCATGGAGAACCATGGAGAACCAGAACCTCAAGGAGAACCAGAACCTGATGGAGAACCAGAACCTCATGGAGAACCATGAAGAACCAGAACCTGATGGAGAACCATGAAAGACTAGAACCTCATGAAGAACCAGAACCTCATTGAGAACCAGAACCTGATGGAGAACTTGAACCTGATGGAGAACCATGAAGAACCAGAACCTCATGGAGAACCAGAACCTGATGGAGAACCATTAAAGACTAGAACCTCATGAAGAACCAGAACCTCATTGAGAACCAGAACCAACCTGATGGAGAACCATGAAGAACCAGAACCTGATGGAGAACCAGAACCTGATGGAGAACCTGAAACTCATGGAGAACCATGAAGAACCAGAACCTCATGGAGAACCATGAAATACTAGAACCTCATGAAGAACCAGAACCTCATGGAGAACCAGAACCTGATGGAGAACCATTAAAGACTAGAACCTCATGAAGAACCAGAACCTCATGGAGAACCAGAACCTGATGGAGAACCATGAAGAACCAGAACCTCATGGAGAACCAGAATCTGATGGAGAACCATGAAGAACCAGAACCTCATGAAGAACCAGAACCTCATGGAGAACCAGAACCTGATGGAGAACCATGAAGAACCAGAACCTCATGAAGAACCAGAACCTCATGGAGAACCAGAATCTGATGGAGAACCATGAAGAACCAGAACCTCATGGAGAACCAGAACCTGATGGAGAACCATTAAAGACTAGAACCTCATGAAGAACCAGAACCTCATTGAGAACCAGAACCTGATGGAGAACTTGAACCTGATGGAGAACCATGAAGAACCAGAACCTCATGGAGAACCAGAACCTGATGGAGAACCATGAAAGACTAGAACCTCATGAAGAACCAGAACCTCATGGAGAACCAGAACCTGATGGAGAACCATGAAGAACCAGAACCTCATGAAGAACCAGAACCTCATGGAGAACCAGAATCTGATGGAGAACCATGAAGAACCAGAACCTCATGAAGAACCAGAACCTCATGGAGAACCAGAATCTGATGGAGAACTCCTCAGTGGTTGCTCCGTATCTCTGCTTGTTTAAATCGCCTCATCAGCCACTGAAGCAGCTGGAGTTCTGGTTCTAGGGTTCTAGAGTTCTGGTTCTGGAAATCCGTGTTTTTCTGCCTGTGACGTCAAAATGTGGGTTTCTTAATAACTGATCAGAGACCAGCAGCTCTGCTTCCGGTTTTCTAGATCTGCTGCATCTATTCTAAAATATCTGGACGGCGTCTAGAACCATGCAAAGTTCGGAAGCTGAAACCCGGTTCTGGTTTTGATGGGTCCAGTGCTTGATCAAAACATCAGGTGGTTCTGCTCAAAATTAGCTATTAATGAACCTCCCGCTTATTAATTATGGGATGTAATTTTGTTTCCAATCAACTTTGAAACAACTTTACCCGAGGCTCCAAACTCCTCTTCCTCACTTCCGGTTTGGGCCACTTGGCAGCAGCTCTCGCGCTCCTTCACCTGTGTGATGACGTCAGGTTAACGTTAGCTCATCAGGAGATGACAGGAAACGGGAACATTAAAAGTTTTTCCAAGTTTAAACCAAAGTTTCAAAAGTTTTTACCCCTCGGGCGTCACGAGCTCAGCTCCCTACTGCGGCTGCGCCCTGCGCTTTGTTTTGTTTCCGGTTTGGCTGTGCTGACTCAGCGCAGCGCTGACGTCACTACCTAAGCGTGAACTTTTTTTCAATAAATCATATATAATAAAGCATCTTGTAGAGGCAAAGACGAACAGAGCAAAAAGGTGAAAGAAAAACAGAAACACGAGATTAAAATGAAAAACTCAAAGAATGACGCGAATAAAATGAGCACATATTAAAGACGTTTAGATGCATGGCGGTTATTTTGTTTTTCATGTACAGATTTCAGACATATCAGTGAGGAGTTATAGAGTTTAAACTGGTTTAAAAATCAAAACAATGAGCAGGGTTTCCACTTCCAGCAGGGTTTATGGTTCTCGGCAAGCAGGAAAACTATATTCACCTCATCAGATGTTTAATTATCAACCCGGTCAACAACCTGAGGACCACCAGCCTGTCCAGAGTTTATCTGAGACAGGGCCAGTAAAAACAGGAGGTCAAGGGTCACAACTTGTCTGATCAGATTTAAATGTGCAGAAATTCAGCCTCTGGGTTTATTTTCTGACAGATTTTAAGGTGAGTCTCTGCCTTTGAGTGAAACTGGTCATTTGATGTTCTTGGACTTTAAGGCAGTCAGAAGTTCTACATTTATTAGTAGTTACAGTCTCCTGGTATCAGTTTGGGGGAGTTTTGGATGAGATGAATCAGAATATTTGCTCATTTTCAGATATTCACATTTCAGATTAAATTACTTCATAAATTCTCTGTGATCTGGCAAAACTCCGTTTCTGTCCTTTAAGTCAGTTAGAAACAGAACCAGGATCATGAAGATAAAACAGGGAATAAATAAAGTTTCTGATGTGTAACAGAAACTGCTGTTACTCAGTTCATAGAAACAATGAATGAATTATTTCTAAAACACGAAACTTCCAGGGTGGATCCAGTCTGCCTGGGGGAACCGGCTGACCCAATGAACTGGACCTTAGTGTGTTCTTGAGAACATGAAACCAGGAAGCACTCCTCTGGATCCTCTAAGATCCCAGGAGAGCATGAAGGACATGAGGAGGAAGTTTCATGGAGAAACCAGAACATCAGGACAGAAAGGTTCTAGAGTTTCTGGACCCACTCAGAACCCCAGGTCCATTCAGGAGTCCCAACAGCAGAAGCAGCTTCAGGTTCCTGCAGGAGGAGCTTCTGTTAGAGGCTGAATGGAGACATGTTGGATCTGCATCTCCATGAATCATAGAAAACCTCATGTAGAAGCTCATGTTATGTAGATCGAGTCCACATAGAGTGACCCAGTTCAGTTCATTGGGATGATTCTGGCTTCCAGCCGGTTAAAACCCGACATTCGATTTATCAGAACATTACAAGGTCAGAGCAATAAAAATGGTTCTGAACAGAGACGTTCTCCAGGGTCCTGGAGAAGCCTGCTGACCCGACAGGTCCAGCAGGCCCGGCCCAGTTTTTAATCTGGAAATGAAAAACTAGACGTGTCTATCAACGGAACAGCCACCGCTTCGGTAGGAGTGGTCTCAGCAGACTGAACCCACTGTTGCAGTGATGGGAAGACAGCTCGTTGCTATAAAAAGATGTTTCAATGATTTCCCTTTAAAATGAATCCCTGACGTCACTTGCAGTGTTGCCCCGTGGTGCGGTCCAGCGCTTCAGAAACACATCCAGCCAAGCCAGTTAGTCCAGAGCAGGTCAGCTCGGCTGCACCGAGTTGTTCCATATACACTAATATTAGCAGTTGCACAAAGCATGAGGTTTGGTTCAGAACAAGGGTGAAATTGCCCTTTTACGCTTTTTTAGAAATATTGAATCTAAGATATCAAATGTTTTATATAAACACCTTTTATTTAGCCACACTTTACACCATTGTAATCAAGGGCATGCTTTACCACCATGCAACAGGAATGCTGCACAAAATACTCATTGTTCGAATGAAAACATGGAACTCCCTTCCTTCATGTTTTAAATATAAAACTAGAGCGTTTCAAAGAGCCCTGTTTAACTCCGCTAATATGTAAAGCGTTAGAACCGTACGTTAATCAATGTGCTGTCACTACCGGGATATTAAGTTTGCAACAAATGTTTCTGTAATAAATGTTTTTATGATGTGGACCCCAGGAAGAGTAGGGTCCACTTCTCCTCCATCTCTGATCGAACGCTGCTCATGTGATTCCTCCACACCTACATATCTGTTACCATGACAACCTGAACCAGTGGCCGTCATCACTATGACAACCTGCGTTCAGGGTCCATCAAGTCATAAACTCCTCAGTTCTTCTCCGAGGAGAACCGAGGAAAGGTTCTGGTCTGGTCGGTTCTGGTCAGGTTGGATCAGGTCGGTTCTGGTCAGGTTGGTTCTGGTCGGTTCGGTTCTGGTCAGTTTTGGTTGGTTTGGTTCTGGTTGGTTCAGTTTGGGTCGGTTCTGGACAGGTCGGTTCTGGTCACCCTGCCGACCGACCACAGCAACCGATGCGGACGTCCTTCTGCCTGGGAGAGTTAGATCAGCAGCTCTGGACCAATCAGTGATCAGTCAGGCCAGATCAGTCGATCACAGAGCGACAGATAATCAGTCACACATACAGAAATAAGAAACATTTTATTCAAATACAAAGTGTGTGTGTGTGTGTGTGTGTGTGTCACAGCAGTGCACTCTTCGTGTACAACAGCAGACACAATGATTGGTTGAACGATGCTTGAAGCTCCGCCCACCCAGACTCCAGTCTGGAGGAGAGGTGGAGCAACGCCTCCATAGCAACAGCATCCTGCGACAATGTGCGCAGATGGAGCTGAAAAACAAACAAACCTGATGGTAAACAGGAAGCTGGGACTCTTTCACAATAAGAGTCCAAAGCTGTGCTCCGATTGGCTCACCTTCAAGAAGAGAGCCAAGTAAGCGTGAGCCAGGTCAAAGTCCCGCCCACTTGCCAGCATGCTGTCAATCATGTGGATGAAGGCAAGCAGGAGGCTGTTGGCTCCGCCCCCTTCTGATGTCAGACAGGTGAGCTCCACAGAAACTCCTGCCGGCCCACAATCCTTCAGGAGTCGCAGCGGCTGATCAACTGGGAGCATTAATGAAGGAGACAGGAAGCTTACCAAAGTAAAAGCACGGAGTCTAACTGATTTATTATCAACAGCGAAAAATGATATAAATATTACCGTAAATTCCGGACCACAGAGCGCACCTGATTAAAAGCCGCATGCTCTAATTTTAGAAAGAAAATCAATTTTGTACTTGTACAGGCCGCACCGTATTTTAAGCCACAGGTGTCCCACGCTGTAATATGAGATATTTACACAGAAAGATATTACATGTGAGGATTTTTTAATGGTACCATAAACAAATACATATTGCAAATGCTTTTTTTCGAACAGTGCCTGTAACACGACTACCTTTAAATATACGTACGTATCAGTAACACCAATTACGTTGCTTATGCTTTTTTACTGAACAGTGCACGAACAACATTCCAATGTCTCCTCCTCTGGGATCTCGTCACTCACTTCAGTCTCTTCGTTGTCCTGACAGACAGGCCTTTTCGTCTCATAAATCTAAAACACCACGATGGCCCACCTCTAAAATCTTCGATTTTCATTGCGTGGCAAATGCTTTATCCTTCAGTCTGATTTGCACGGTGGAAACACCGCAGCCGCTTGCTCTCTGTGTATTAACCCAGTCTCCAAGAAAGTTTTCGAGTTCGGGCCATCTGCTATGGTTACCTCTGAAAGTTTTCATCGTCTTTTTGCGTTGACTCAGTTCTTCACGCTGGCGTCTCCACCGTCTCACCATCGATTCATTTATGCCAAGATTACGTGCAGCAGCTCGATTTCCTTCTTCAGCCGCCAGATTGATCACCTTTAGCTCAAAAGCTGCATCATATGCTTTTCTCCAAGAGTTTTCCATGCTGATTTATCACACAATTTCATTGGACCGCTGTGAACTACTCATCAATTTGATTGGTCTACTGTTACAAGGCAAAATGTTTTTGGTAGCATGAAAAAAAACATGCATTAGCCGTACCTTAATACAGGCCGCAGTGTTCAAAGTGTGGGAAAAAAGTAGCATCTTATAGTCCGGAATTTACGGTAATCTCTCAGTTTTAATCAAAAAACATTTAAACATTTATTTACAAGACGATGATTAAAAAACGTATTATTAATATCTCAACTGAGACATTAATAATAAAATTATATTAATTTAAAATTTAAAAATTAAATATGATAAAATTAAAATAAGTGACATGCAAAAATATCTGAAACAAACCAGATATTTACTGTTTTTCATAGTAATCCTTTAAGTAAATTAAATTATTTTATTATTATGATAAAAAATGTATAAAAATATTATTTCTCAAAACTAAATATTTACAATAAAAATTAATTTCCAAAACTAACTAAAATTTAACTCAAACACTAAAATGAAATTAATTAAACTAAATATTTGAACTCATAAAATTGCGCTTTTATTATGAAGGAACTCACATGATCCGGACTCCAGAGCCGACTCCAGAGCAGAAGCGAACTCTGACCTCTGAGCCAGCGAACCCCATGGAAGCACCTTGGACTGACAGGAACAACGACCATATTTAGACACCTTCACAGTTGCATGACCCTCAAATAGAAACATACTGAATGTGTTGCTGGGCTCTGATTGGCTCTACCTGTGTGTCCTCCTTGGTTGTTGGAGGCAACGCGAACTGAGGTGTCAGTCCGGGAACGGTTGGCAGGAAGAAGGGGGCAGTGGGCGGAGCAGCAGGGGGCGCCACAGGTCTGTTCCTCTTCTGTAAAAAACGACAGCAGCAGGTGAGGGAGGGGCTCACCTGTCTGATCACACCTGCAGCCGCCGTCACTCGGCTCACCTTGATGGCGTCCAGGTGCAGCAGACTTTTCCATCGAGACTCAGGCATCAGCGACAGCGTCACAAGTTCCGCCCCTAGCTGCTCAGCTGACTGGTACGCATCATCAGGCTCTTCTGATGTCACTTCCTGTTCTGTATCTTCTGCAGTGACACCGGGCAGCGTCTCCTCCACCGGCTGGTAGTCGGCTGGGAGGGGGCGGAGCCCCACAGGCCCACACAGACTCCTGTTGTTCCTGAGGAAGAAGAGCTGCATTGTGATTGGCTGATACAGGACCGATCCAGATGCTGCTCTGTGATTGGTTCACACCAGAGGTAAACGCCCAGACTGTCCACATGAGCTGTTGCCAGGAAGTCTCCAGTCGGCGACATGGAAACTCCCACCGGTGCCATGGCAACCAGGAAGCAGTCGACCAGACTGAGGCAAAAGGGAAGAAGACAATCAATTAACAAGAGGGCGGAGCCTCCTGCTTCTAACTGATGATGTCACAGCTCACCTGCCAGAGGGGAGGTCCCAGGTCCTGATGGTGCAGTCCATCGCCGCGGTAACCAGCCAGCGGCCATCAGGGCTGAAGGTCTTAGGAGGAAACAGAACCAAAAATATTGCCATTAAAACAAAATCTTGAAAGCGCAGAGCTGGACGAGAGACAAATATGGCGCATTTGAGATGTGGCCGATAGCGGCGTGACCAAAGTCTGCCGTGATCATGTCGGTCTCGGAGCAGAGACTTTAGGACACAGATGGGAGCTGAAGCATTTAGGAGCTAAAGCTGTTTCCATGGCAACAGCTTTCCTCAACAGGTCAGTATTTCTATCGGCTGCTAGACGCTGGCTTCACGGCGCGTCCAGCTGAGCGGCCTGTGGAGCAGAGCAGGAAGCAGAGCTGAAACAGGACAACATATTTCAGAGCTCTGGGCAGCAGGTTCTGGTCCTCCGCGCTTCAGAAACGTCCTGCCTGAGACGCTCCCAGGGCTCCCAGTTTGGCAGGTGGAGACTGGACAGGCAGAAGGAACTACTGGGTCAGAACCAACGGATATGAACCACATGTCAGAACCAGGAGGTCATAAAATCAATGGGTTCAAGAGAACCTGGTTCACTGGGTTTAATCTGAACTGGTTCCAGTTTAGCCCCAGTTCATCTGAGCCCTCAGACCTGGAACCTGATGATGGGTTAACAGTCAGAACCCCCCCCACCACCCCGGGTCAGGACCAGACGGCACCAATCACTGATCAGCATCAGCAGCTACCCACCATGTCAGTGACGTTGCCATGGTGACCTGCAAACTTCCTGACGATCCGTCTGGTTTCGATGTCCACAACAGCCAGCGTGAAGTCGTCCAGCGCCGTGGCGAGCATTCCGCTGAGGAAGCAGAGGGACGGATCAGTGATCGGACACAGCGACACTAACTGAGCATGCTCAGTTCCTCACGTGTCTCACCTGTCCCTGTGAAGTCTCATGCTCGCTGGCGTGGCGCTCAGCTTCAGCATCTCTTCCAGTTTCCTCGTCTTAAAGCGCCAGAACTTCAGCAGCCAGTCAGAGCCGCAGCTGATGGTCAGCTGGTTCAGCGTATCCGTGGCGACGCCTCGCACCACGCCACTGTGAGCTGCAGTACAGGGGTTGGGGTTAAAGAGGGACAGACATATGCTAGACCAATCAAATGGACAAGTAAGTTCACCTTTCTCATCGTCACCATAGCAACCACGGTGCAGACCAGACTGCAAGTTGTAGACGTCCACACGGCCACAGGATGAGCCAATCACAGCAAAGTTCCCACAAGAAGTGATGTCAACAGCCTGGGAACAGACAAAAAGTCATTTGGCAAACCGACATGGGGTGGGGCTTAAACGTACAGTGGGAGGTATAAATATGCTGTTACCGTGGCAACAGCATCCTGTCTGACAGTTGGGGGTTTTAGGTGGTGAGCTCCCATGGTGCACCGCTGGTAGTTCCAGGTGGTGGCCGTCAGGCGGCCGCGGTGACACGCCACGATCCCGTCCCAGTCCGACTGACGGGTGACGCCTGGGGGTGCAGAGAGAGTGGGCGAGAGACATTCAGGACCAACAGATGTTTCAGCAGCTGCTTAAACCAGACATTTTCTCTGTGGAGTTCTGGACCAGGTGCTCCAGATGGTGTGAGTTAGCGAGCTCCCAGAGCCAGAGAACCCACCAGAGGCCAACGCTGTGATCGCAGGGAGACGCAGCTCTTCATAGGACAGCCCCTTCTTCTTCTTCTTCTCCTTCTTCTTACTGATGGATCCTGAAAAACCAGAACATTTTCGTCCAACCAGACTCCATTTAGAAACAGCTGATTTTAGCTTTCAGAGGAACCAGAGGGGTTCTGTGGTTGGACGCGGAACTGACCGTGACCCAGGTTCTTGTTGAAGCGCTCGTGCACAGTGGAGAAAGACTGCAGTGTCCCATCCTGACCTGCAGGGGGCAGCGGAACCACTTGATGTTCTGTTCATACTGGGAAGCATCAGATTCTCATATGATCAATGACCAGTTACCTGCGCTGAGGATGTTCTTGCCATCATTGCCATGGTGATGGATGGTGGTGGGCGGGGCACTGTGGCCCAGCCGACACCTGAGAAGTCTTGCCCCGCCCCCCTCCTGGTCAAATATCCAAACCTGATAAAGACAAGGACCAGAGGTCAAAGTATCCAAAATAAACCGATTTGTTCTTCTAGTTTGTTTGTTCACCTTGATGGCGTTGTCGGCTCCGTTGGTGACCAGCAGCGGCTCTCCGTGAAGGAACGTTGCTGCGGCAACCGCTGCTCTGTGGGCGTGCCTCTGCTGGGCGACAAGCTGCCTACGCTCCAAGTCCCACAATGCAATGTGTCCCTGAGGACTCCCAGACGCCACGATAGGAGGACCGTCTGGAGGAGGAGAGCAGAACATCTGGAACATCTGGTCCTCCGCTGGTCCTGATCCAATCAGATCTGCTCAGGTGAGCTGCCCTGAGGTGAACCTACCTGTTCTGAAAGCCAGGCTGCTAATTGGTCCCCAGTCCTGTGTGAAGCTCATCAGCGTCTCATCCAGTCGGATGTTGTGGATGATGATCCGTCCCGTCGCCGTGCCAACGCCGACCACGTCTACTGCTGGACTCTGGGAAAGGAAGTCTACATGAGACGCTCTTTCAAAATAAAAGACTTTTCTGACATTCAATAATATAATAAAACTTCTGTTCACCAGTAAAATGAGTGTCATTAATAAGTCTGTTAATAAAGATTTATTGAGAATAAAAACACAGAGCTGGAGACCCCGGGTCCGCGTCAGTCTGCAGGGCGGGTCAGTACTGGACCCTTTATACTTGAAAACTTTATTAGTAACTGCACAACGTTACAAATATAACTGCAAACAGCTTAATATCAACTATCCTCTAATTATAACTATCAGCTGATATTAATAATGAAGTAAAACAAATAATTCAGACTTTAAATAACTGAGATTTCTGGATGAAATATTTTCTGCACAGAATAAATTTACTTATGAAGGTTTATCAGTGAGACCTGATATTATGGTCTGCTGGGAATAACAATAATTCCAGATTACAGCCAGCATTTAAACTCATCCTCAGAACCTCAGGTAAATGATTCAATCATGAGCAGAACCAAGAACCCAGACAGACCCATCAGAACCATGTTCACCTGCAGGTTCTACTCCATGTACCCCCCCCATACCACTGACCAATCAGGATCAACCAGCTGACTACTGACCTGCTGCAGGACGGTGACCCCCGCCGACCAGCCGGGAAAGGTGAACAGCAGCTTACTGAGGAGGAAACAGACGGTTGGCGACCAGCGCCATGGCAACACAGCATCAGTTTATGGTGACCAGCGCCATGGCAACACAGCATCAGTTTTAACCTGGGGCAAGCAGCAGCACCCCCACCTGGTCTTGATGTTCCACAGCTGCAGCGCCCCCTGGGAGCTGCCCAGCAGCACCTTGTTCAGGTAGGTGCTGGGGTGCATCATGGCAGACACATCGAAGGTGCCAGGGTCAAAGTTCAGCCGCAGGTAGACCTCTGTGGGACACACAGAGAAGAGCATGATAGATACCTGCACAGGTGAGAGTGACTGAAGACCCGCCCCCTCTGCTCACCTCCTCCCTGAACGTCCCACACGATGACATCACCACCGCTGTCAGCGGAGATCAGCTGATCGCCCAGCGGCAGCAGCAGGCGCACTTCCTGTTTGTGTCCATGGTAACGCATCACCACCTGGGCAGAGATTCAAACCCACAGAACTTTATTCAGACACAGAAAACAAACAGAGCAGCAGGTAGACAACAGGAAGTTCTCCTGCCTCTTTGTTCCGAGCGAAGGCGCAGATCAACCTCCCGCTGGCGGCGAACACCAACATCCTGTCAGCCGCTAAGCACGTGATGTCATCAGGCAGACTGTTACCTTGGCAACCAGACAGTGTTACACCACAGCCAATCAGAGAAGAGGATTCTGCAGCATCATCACAGGAAATAAAGTTTCTAGTACTCACTGACAGATACGATCCCCAGGCGGCTCACCTGCAGGCAACCAGGTAGACAGGTGAGTTGTGACATCACCAACCTCTCCTTTAGTTACTCATCCAACCATCATCCATCCATTCACAATTCAACCAATCAGGTGCTGAGAAATGACATCATCAAATGGTCCTTCATTCACTCATCCAACCCTCCAACATCCAACAGTCATCCATCCTCTCACTGTGTGACGTCAGCCCATCCTCTGATTGGCTACCAATAGTTACGGTTTAACATCAGACTAAACTCCAATAATCAGCATCAATCGCTATGATCTTACGTTGAACGTGTGGAAGCTTTTGCCTACTGACGTCACCACGTAGAACTCCCGGTGCTTCAGGTGATACCGGAGCGCGTGCGGCACGTGGTTGGAGTAGAGTCCCAGAACCCGGAACCCGGAGAATAGGGCGCTTCCGGAACGCGGCATGCTTACAGTCCGTTAATGAACAATAAACAAACAAACAGAACCGAGAAGAACCGAGAGCGGAGCGCGAGCCCTCAAACACACATGGAGAAGCGCCGAGGAACACTGTCCGACTGGAAACACGGCGGACAGAACATGGGTTCCGCTTCACGGGGGAAGGTTTTCAGTGAGACACTCAAACTTGAGCTGGAAACAATTCATGAATACGAGAGATGGCCTCTATGATTTCTGTTTACCAACAATTAATAAAATTAGTTCACTATGTAACTATAAACAGTTACAGGTAGTGTAAATGCTATGAATATATGTATAAATAACGAGGTGAACAAATTTAACATAATGTTAGACCACAGCTGGTGTAGAAACAAGAGGTCTCACTCTAAGATCAACTGTGGGTCTGTGTCTCATGCAGTGTTGGTTGAACTATGTTTGTTCTTCATTCAGTGAAATTTTACTCAATTTCTTTTTTATCTGTGACACCTTCCTGGAGGGAAGCAGCAGAGATAATACTGTCAACAACTAATCGTTCTCCTTCTTGAGCTCAGACCCATCAGCACCAACACTTTCTCCACAGACTCTGGTTGTTTGGTGTTATGATGATGAGTCCATGTTACAGTCTGGCCTTACATGTTGGTAACTTAGCTGTAAAATCCAGAGCTCAGATTTGAACTTTGATGAAAACAGCAGGGAGGGCTATGGGTGGGACTGCTCCTCCTCATCCTCAGACATGTTCTCAGTCTGTCTTACTAAACTGAGGCTGGAGGTAGAGTCTGAAGGTGGAATAGATGACTGGGTTGACTTTAGTTTCTTGTAGTGTCTTGAGATGACATGGTGTGAACTGGTGCTTTTATAAACAAACTGAATTGAACTGTTTCTCATAATGTTTCTGTATTATGGGTCAAACATGTGGGACTGAATCAGCATTTAGTTCCTCCTTTCTGAACCACACCTGCTTAGTTTAGTTTGATTCTGGTGGCTTTTATGATCTCAGACGGTTTCTGGGTCACATTAACTGATTCACAGAGATGAAGTGACATTATGATGACGTCAGATCCACATCCAGAGAGAAAACACTGGTGGTGAACTTTTTTTCTCCGTATTAATCCAGAAAACAGGACCTGGAAGTCAAAGAACCGTCCCTCCCTGAGAAGGAACAACTGGGAGATGTTTGATCCTCTCTCGGACCACCAGGGGGCAGCACCTGAACATATTCAGTATTCCACTGGGGGAAAAGGCTGCTGATGGATTGACAGAGCAGTACCGCCCCCTGCTGGATCACTGCAGCACTAAATCATGTCTTAGAAGGAAACCTGACCCGACCTTTGACCAACAAAACTCTTATAAACCCTCTCAGCTGGACTCCCAGCCACGATGATGTCCTGAATCTGATCCTGAGGTGATCAACAGACCCATCAAAGTGCTTCCACACTAGAGCCAACAACCTGGGCTTAAGTGCCTTGCTTAAAGGCACATGGCAAGGAAACCTGTGGCTCCCGAAGGCTCTGATGATGAAAGTTCCTAAAAACAAACCAGGCGCTGCAGGTTGGTCATTTACAGAACAGAATCTACCTGGTGTCTTCTGATCGGCTGACCAGGCTCCTGACGTCTCCTTCCCCGTCCAGCCAGATTCAGTTTAATAAGGAATCTGACAGTTGATGAATCTCAGTTGGATAAATACCCAGAATGATCTACTTTAAATTTGTGGAAGAAGAAGAGTTTATTTCCCAGGTGAACACCTGACAATTTCAAATCATTCCGGACAAAAATTCTGTATTTATTTATTAACGAATCACAAATAATTTAATCTGAATCTACATTTTCTCACAACGTTTCTTTTTTTTTTTTTTTACACTTTTATACACAGAATCTGCTGCTGGGATGTTTGTTTACAGCTGTTTTACAGCGGCCAACAGGAAGACTGAATTTAAATTAACAGGAATAAGACGGTTCCCATGGCAATATATGACATCCTGTGTTGGGAGGAAGTCAGGAAGGGATGTGGAAATGATGTAATCAGTCACATGATCAACCTCCAGTGCAGATTATCAACCAATTATCACAAAAGTCCTGTCCTCATGGCGATGGTGTCTTCACGGTAACGCCTCAGCAAACCTTGGCATCCAGCAGCATCACCCTGAGCAGCGTCCTGGCGGCGGCGAGCAGCGTCCCATGAAGCGTGTACTGCGTCACCAGAGCCCCGAAGCCTCGGTAGAAGCCGGCCACACCCTCTTTGCGGCGGATGGAGTGCAGGCACTCAGAGAAGCCGTCGTACTGCGTGTTGACAGGGAGGACCAGCGGGCTGCCGCCGCTGTCTGCTGCCACCGCTCCATCGGTGGCGTCGATGATGGTGCGCGTCCCCTGCAGGCTGAGGCGGTGCAGCGCCGTCTCCAAAGGAAACAGAACCACGTCTGCCACCAGAGACCCCGCCCACGCCGCCGCCAGCTCAGGGAAGTAGGCGTCAAGGGGATTGGAGGGGTCCTGACGCTGCTTCCTGCTGCGCTGGTGAAGCCACAGCGCCACCCGCTGGACGGAGGCTGCGACGGCGTAGCGCAGGATGGCATGCAGAGCCACAGGAAGCAGCAGACAGCTAAGAGGAAGCAGACGGCGGCTGTGAGGAGCGCCGACGCCGAGGAGCCGAGTCAGACCTTCACGGATGCAGTCCAGCAGCCCAGAAGACGACTCGTCCCGAACAATCTCACTCTGAGGACACAGGACACAAGGTCAGGACGAGGTCTCCCAAGAGGATGTTAGCAACCTGCTACAGGTGCTACATCCAGGACCTGGTCTATTCAGTAATTATTCAGTCACCTGGACCGTCTCGATAAGGCTGGCGCAGTAAAACGGCAGCGCGACCACAGCTGTTAACCTGCAGGAGAGACGGAGACTGGTTAGCTCAGTGAAACTGGTCTGGGGGTGTGAAAACTTTCAAGAGGTTCCAGTTCTTCACCAGTGCTGGTTCTGCAGAAGAGCCGGAGAACCTTTTCCCAACATGAACTCATGTTTCCTGGTTGCTACCAAAACGCCACCTGGTGACGATGGAAACGGACCGGGTCAGAACCAGTACCAGCTTTAAACGGAGCGCTGACCAGTTAGACTCCATGATGGTGATTTCAAAATAAAATGTGGGAAGATGAGAAACGATTCTGACTTGAACCTGACCGATGGGTCGCGATTCTGCGTTTTATATTCTGACCAATCTGAAGCAGAATAAACTCCAGAGTTTTAAACAATGCGCTCTGAGAGTTCTGATTGGCTGCTGGAGCCCGGTTCTGGAGCTCAGGGTTCGTAGCACCAGTAAAGAACTGGACCCGGTTTGGTGCTCCAGTCTGGACCAGAGCAGCAGTGGTTCTGGACCAGTGACCCGGGAGTGAACAGAACTGACCCTTTGAGCAGCAGATGTCCCGCCAGCTGCTTCCAGCTCCAGCTGTGAGGAAGCTCCCTGCAGGAACACAGAGCAGCAGAATCAGAACCAGAACCACACCTGGACCACAGGAAGACCGTGATGACTGGGTGGTTACCGTGGTAACGGCGTGAACTCGCTGATGATGCCCTCAGCGCCCAGAGTGATGCCGTGGACGATGAAGGTGCTGCCCATCCCCTTCCACAGAGCCTTCACCCCCTGGGGGACAGGGTAAGGTTCTGGTTGGTCACATGATCTCTCATCGTCCAATCAGGTTACTGACCAGCTTACCTGGGCCTTGGTGATGGCGTACATGACGCCAACGGCGCTGAACGGAGTCAGGTGATAACAGCGGCCATGGTAGTTGACCTGAGACAGACAGCCAATCAGAGGTTAGCAGGAGACACCATGTGACCAGAGGTGTTGGTGATTAACTGGTGATACCTGACACTGGCGGCGGAAGACGATGCAGGGGTGAGCCAGGACGTTCTCCGTGAACAGGCTGTGCGCACGAATACACACACACACACACACACACACACACCAGATCAATGAGTCCGCCTTTACTGGTTCCCTCAGCCTGGTCTGACCCAGAACCAGAACCCTGTAGGGACCCGGATCTGCAGGGCTAGCTGAGCTAAAGGTCTGGAATATTCCACTTCATCAACCCAGAATGTTTGGGTTTGCTCTGCCGGTCCTGGAGCCACAGAACCTCAGAACCTGCTGCTTATGTTTCCAGAACCAGGTCCATCTGCTCAGGGAGACCTGCAGGACTCAGAACCAGGACCAGATCCAGACTGAGGAACCAAGAACTGGATCAGTCCTGTTCTGAACTGGTCTATTGACAGGACTCTCACTCTGGACACAAAGCACCAACCAATGAAAGCAGGAAGAACTCTGACCTGACCAGTCCGATCCCGAACCCTGCGAACCGGTTCAGCTGCTCTGAAACACAGGAAGAGACTCGTCATGACGTCATCGCGATGACATCACAGCTCTCAGCTGCTGCGTTCATGATCAATGTCGAAAAACAGAACCAATCGGAGCCTTTAATCCACCTGATCAACCAGCCTGACCATGAACCCTGGTTACCATGGCAACATGACCCTGACCTCTCGCCATGGTGACAAAAACCTCCAGCTGCTAGTTTTACTGTAGCTCACCAACTTCAGATGATGGTGCGTTCAAGGACCGTCCAGAGTTAAAACACCGACCTACCTGGAGGAACCCCCGCGGCCTGCGGAGCCTCCCAGCGGGCTCCCGGCTCCCTCTGCTCGGCCTCCTCGAACAGCGGTGTCCGCTCTCCGGGGTGCAGGTTCCGGCTACCCGGGATGTCCGGCGGGGTGGTGACCCAGTGGTGCTGCTGCAGGTCCCCAGCGGCTCCGGAGCTCCGGGCCGGGTATCCGGTTCCGTACGGGTCGTCGCGGCTCCGGAACCCAAACCCGTCGAAGGTGTCCGGCCTTCTGGAGGCCATGAAGAGGAAAGGACCGAGAGAGAGCCGCAGATCAGAGCGCAGAGGCGGGCATGGAACAGGACCAAGTGCCGGCGGTGTTTCTGCACCCGAAACGAAGCAGAACCTGAAGGACCTGATGGACCGAACCGATCTGAGCAGCTGCAAAACACACACCTACACCCGGAAACACTCTGCTGTTACACTTCCGGTAGCTGGAGGACTGATGAATCGGTGCTGCCCCCTGCTGTCAGGCACAGGGATTTAATCGGGTCTGATGAACTCTGTTGGGTTCTGTTGAATCCAGAACCGAGTCCAGCTGGTGTTCTGTTCAGCTCAGTCCCAGCAGAACTCAGACCCAGTAGAACCTAGAAGCTCTAGATGTTTGGTTCTGATGTTTATAATCAACATAAATGATGATCCTCAGGCTGATGGACGGTAACATGAAGGTCCACCTGCTGGTTCTGATGATCCAGCCAGAACCTTCAGTCGGGTTAACTGGATCTTCTGTGACAGACCAAACCTAAGGAGAACACAACTATGACGTGGAAGGAAAACGAGTCCAGGGTTTTAACGTTAATCTTCAGCCCCTCTGAGTCAGAACCCAGCAGAACCACATTTAGCTTTCATTTAGCAGTGTTGAAGTAAAGGGGCTGAATAAAAACTCAACACTTTTCAGCTTTAAGTTGGTCAGTTACATAGAATCCAACAAACCAAATGTTGTGATTGGATCAGATCAGATGTAGAAACATTATGGTTGTTCTGTTGAATGTTCTCTTTATAAACTGAGTCCAGCGAAGACATCCAGAACTTGATTTTAATCATCACAGATTTTTGGTAACAAAGAACTGAAACAGTCCTGAGGAACCAGGCTGACCTCCTGCTGACCCAACCACCATGATGTTCCTGATATCTATCATTCCCTGTCTGCTTCGATCTTGATTCAGAACCTTTAAACCATCCAACCAGGTTCTGGAACTGGTCCATTGAAAGCAGTGAAGCTGACAAACAGCTCATCATAAAGGACCTGAGAGGTCCACCATCCTTCAGCTGCTCCTGAGGCTTCCTGCCTGGCCAACGGTCCGCTCTCCTCCGAAGGAACAGGTTGGATCTGGGAACAAAGAGCCTGAAGATCTGGCCTGGAGCTGGCTGAACTACGATTCTTCTTCCAAAATCCGATTTCTGATTATAATCAATTTGTGTTTTTTCCACTTTCTTTTCTTATTAAAATAAATCACAATAAATATTTTCCAGAACGTGTATTTATTCCAATCATCTCTTCTGGGAGTTGAGCTGAATTCAAAGTCCAGCTAAATACAAGCTGAAAAGCAAGATGAACGGGCCGAAACCGGGTCTGAGCGGGCCGACATACTCTGAACTACAGAAAAAAATTCTGATTTTCCAAAAATATCACCATCAAAAACAGAAAAGTTGATTAATGGATAGAATCAATGTACCACTCAAACCTTGAGTTTTAGAGCTTTAAATCCATGAATGATTGAAGGTTAAACTATCTTCTGGAGGAAACTGGGACAAAACTGTCTAAAGGCCGTCCCAGCCAAAGGACCGCTGAACTCCCAGTGACTCTGACTGGTTCTGCCGCTCCGCATAGTTCTGTTTATCCTGTCCTGTCTCTAAAATCTGCTTCAAAGAGTAAATATTCTGATTTTATTCGCAGATTTTATCTCCTTATGTTGAGAGTTAAGTTTCAGATTTCCTCTGTTGCCCCACCCACAGTGAGCCAAACCACCCAACTGGTACTTGGTTCTGGTACCTGGTTCTATGAGTGGAGCTGGTAATCTGTTCAGATCAGGAATCTGTTCAGACTGGAAAGAACAATCAAAGCCATGAGTTTAAAACTTGGAGATTTTTATGAATTTTTCCTCGTTGGATTTTCCTGTTCCTGTGGTTCTGACCGGTTCTGTTGGTTCTGAACAGACAGACACCTGGACTCTGCTTCACATTAACTTTATTCTCTTTCATATGATTCCAGCATCGCAGACATATATATTCATTTCAGATATCAGAGTAAAAGTGTTTCTTCACAACGTTGAACATCCCATTGAGACGACCTTTAACCTCATCACTTCACCAGCTGACATAGGGGGCGCTGTCAATCCTGCTGTAATCAGAGGCTCAATAACATCAAACACAGATGAGAAAATGATAACAAAGCTGCTTGTTTATGCCTGACAACAAAGATCTCACATTCGTCTCCAGCTCGTTTCAGTTTTAGTGTTTTTAATTGGAGTTTCCTCCATCTCTGGGGGCTCGTCCAGGATCCCCCCAATCCTTCCTTCAGGTAAAAAACAGCCAAGTAGATGCTCCCTGAGCAGGACTGAGGTCTCAATAACAGAAAAAGAAACCCAGAAACTAATCCATCCCTGCAATCTCATTGGTCCACATAAAACAATGCTCACCTCAGTGTCAACAAACCAAAATAATAAAATCACAGCAGCTCTCTTAAGAATTGATCCTTACTTGGCTAAAACTACAACACTGAGGCTTCTCCATCTCCATGTCGACAGGCAGCATGGAGGTCGTCACGGTAAGGCAGTGGGCGGCGGCTTTAAGGCCGATGGCAGCGACAGATCGACAGTCGAATACCGTACGGCACCAGTCCGGTTCACCGACTGCCGGACTTCACCACAGAAAAATTATCAGAAAAAAAATTATTTTTAAAAAAATATTTACTGTAAAAATTTTACTTGATGTTTTATCTTAGAACAAAAAAAGTTTATTGAAAAATGTAAACAGGAAATAAAAAGAGAATAAATGTCTGACTGGGTGAAGCTGATCTATCCTATCTGGTAATTGGTTGGTGCCTCCGCTAACGAGCTGCTAGCTACGGTTGCCATGGCACTAAAACAAAGAAAAAACAAATATCAGGTGATCCTGAGGTAATCTGGGCTCTGATTGGCTGCCTTGCTCACCTGCAGGACATTAAATTTAAGAAGGAAAACCCAACAATAAGGGCTTCCAGGGTTAATCGCTAACCTACAGTATGATGAGTCGTTACCATGGTGATTGCTACAGAGGTAACCTTGAAGGTAGTTAGAGCAGGGCTTAGTGACAGTGCTCCGTGATGTCCACCACCACCGCCTTCTGCCAGCTGAACAGGAAGTAGCCCATGCCGGCGCCAGCTGCCACGGCGATGCACAGGTAGGCATTGTAGGTCATGAAGACGAGCATCAGGATGTAGCTGACCACCACCTGGATGATGTGGAGGACAGTCTGCAGGAAGTGGGCGGGGCTTAACATCCGCTGCCTGGGGGAGAAAGGAGAGCAGGTGAGAAACAGGAAGCTGCTGCATCACCAAAACCTGACCATACATGGTCAGTGCTAAGCTCCGCCTCCTAACGCATCATCAGGGTTAGGCCACACCTCCTAATGCATGATCATGCATTAGGAGTCCTCCTAATGCAGGACTAAGCTCCGCCTCCTAATGAATGAGATCAGGTCCAACCTCCTAGGGACATCAGAACTTGGATTTTTACACACATTTAAAAGTGACGGTTTACTGGAACCGGATCAGAACCACCATCAGAACACCTGAGGAAGAACATTTCTATCTACCACCATTCAGAGCAGGGCACCCCCTACCGGCCCAAACAGAAGCCCTCCACCCCGGTTCTGTTCCTTTGGTGAGATCCAAAACCTGTCAGGAATCATTAATCATTGTCTCTGGTCAGAACAGAACCAGAACTGCCTAGGTTACCTACACATTGATCCAAAGAGGATGGACTCCGCCCCCTCAGAGGACTTCCTGTTAGTCACTGAGCTAACAGGAAATATCACAGGGTCACTTTAACACACAGGCTCCGCCTCTGTACTACTTCCTGTGTGTGTGTGTGTGTGTGTGTGTGTGTGTGTGTGTGTGTGTGTGTGTGTGTGTTGGGGAGGTGACCCACCCGACTGTCTTGTGCGTCTCCATCAGCATGGTCCCGTCAGCTCCAGGCAGAGGCATGGAGTTGTAGCGAACGTTGACCTGACTGCGGCGCAGCAGGATCTCCCGGCCGATCTTCAAGCCCTCGTACAGAACAGCCAATAGGAACACGCCGATACAGGCCCCGACCATCTCTGATTGGACATGGACATGAGGGGGTGGGGTTAACATCAGCACAGAGAGGACATGGATGGAGGTGGAAACGATACCTGCCTCCAGGTGAGTTGATGACCAGCCCGGTGAACAGCAGCTCCACATTCTTGTAGCCGAAGTAGAAGGTCATCGCCTAGGTAACCAGAACAAAACAGTATGAGATCATGTATGACATCACATATGACCCTGTGTCCAATGAAGACGAGCATCTGTATCCCTCACCATGCTGTGTCCTGCGTGTCCTCCATTGTCCCCTCCTCCATGGTCGTGTCCAGTGGTGGTGGTCGTAATGGGGTGGATGTGGTTGTGGTCCGTTGCCATGGCACTGTGGTTCATGTGGTCCATATGATCCATGGTTGCTAGGAAACAAACACCATTATTATCAGTTTTCTGCTCAGACCAGAGGTTCCTGTAGAACCTCTGAGCTGCAGCGCCTCCTGATGCCAGAGGTCCGGTACTGCAGCTGCTTCTGAGGGGCTTCAACACCAGCTTGTCGTCATGACGACCAGGGACCTTCTGCCTCCAGTCTAACAGGACGGAACCATCAGACCACCTGACTCCGCAGGTGGACGTTCACCCGAGCAGCCGCACTCTCTCTCTCTCTCATCTGCTGCACCGATGCTCGCTCGTCCAAAGACCGGCTCAGAATGACCGCTGATGACATCACAGCGGCTGGTAACATCAAACCGGGAGCCGTAACTATGGTGACAGTCTGACGTCACAGAGCAGATGTCCTGCTGTAATCTGATTGGCTGTCAGGCCCCGAGGCTAAAGCAGACAGAACCGACCAATCAGAGCCCATCAATTAGATGCCAACATCGTTAGCGTTAACAGGAAGGTCAGCGGTTGCCATCGGCAACACTTACTGGCTGCTTCCTGACTGTCAGAGAGTAGCTTCCACAGATCAGGAGTCGGTTCTGCTGCCTGAACCCAGTCAGAACCAGTTAAAACCCTGGAACCGGTCAGAACCAGTTAGAAACCTGAATCCGTTCAGAACTAATTAGACCCAGTTTCCAGCAGTCAGACCAGAACCAGCAGGGTTCCAGGTGTCGCTCTGTGATCTGAACCTCCTCATTGTTCCACAGGAACCAGGTGGAGTCTGGACTTCCTGCGGCTCGGCGCCGAGAGCCCCGAACAACAAGCAGGGACAATGAGGGAGAGAGAGCCCGGTCTGACATCAGAGCGGCTCGAACCGGTCCAGCAACAACACGCCATGCTCAGCGTGGGTACAGGTTCTGAGTACAGTAGTACTATAATACACCCCAGTACTACATTGGTACCAAAATACACCACAGTACTACAATGGTACTATAATACACCCCAGTACTGCAGTGGTACCAAAATACACCACAGTACTACAGTGGTACTATAATACACCACAGGACTACACTAGTACTACACCAGAGTTCTCCTGTACTACAGCCCAGTATGACCAGTATCAAAGAGTGTTCTGCCAATGAAACTGGTCACTGTGTTTGTTCTTCATCCTCCTGATAACTGACCCATCCTCCTCCTCCTCTTTGGTTCTGGTCCAGGTTGGATCTGGTTCTGGTATCAAATGGTGTGGGCTCTAACAGTCTCAGACCTTCTGGACCTCCATGTTTTCCCTCCCAGAATCTCTTCTTCATCCTGGTCTTCCTCCAGAGGTTCTGGTCGGGTTCCTCTCCTCCTCCAGAGGTTCTGGATAATAACCAGTCTGTTCCCTGGTTCTGGTCCATCATATTCCTTCTCTGGCTCCCTCTGAGTCTCATTCCCGGACATGAACCGGACCGAACCGGGCTGCAGCATTCCTGTAAAACGCGGAGGACTGATCCGGGTCAGCAGATTGCTCTCTGAGCAGAACCCGCTTTAGAACCATCAAACAGCGTAAAATGACAAAAGGGATGCGCAGAAAACAGATTAAAGAGCTAGCAGGTGGAATACATGGAGCCGAACCGACCGTTGGACCTGTCCGGTTCTAAAAACGTAAAAACTTCCCATCTGTGTCATCCACAATCGGTACAGGATCCAGAACTGTGGGAAAGTCAGAGTTTTCTCGGTGAAATCTGGTTCTACTGCCTCGGGTCAGACCAGCGTGAAGCAGCAGAGGTCACTGACTCACAAACCGAACCAGAACCAACGGCGAACTCACCTGGAACTAATCCCCGAAGTCCTGCTGGGTCGGCTCCTGGGTTCTGACCCGCATACACGGAACCAAAGCCTGTCCAAAGAACGAAACCACCAAAAACAAAGCAGACCGAGGATTTTCTGAAACTTTAGTGCGGAGCCGCTTCCGTCCACTGCGTCATTACGTCAGAGAAAACTGAAAATGGGAGGAGCTAAAGAGGCTGACATTTTTTTTTAACCCAATCAGAAAGTGATGTTCATGGGTAAGGGGCGTGACCGTATTTTAGCCACGTCAACGGCCTTTTCCTTCATGGCCTTTTCCGAGTTAATTAAACAAAAATAAAGAAATTAAACTGAATTTTAAAAGAAAATAATCAATGAAGTTTTATCAAGTTAATTTATTCTAATACTAAAAATTGAATTCAATTAAAAATTCAAAATAATACAAGCTACAATAATTTGTTAAATAAAATAATTTTAATGCTGCTAAAACAATTTGATAAAAATGAATATAAACCTTAAAGATTCACTACATTAATTCTAAAATTAACGTCTTCGCTTCTAAAAACAGAATTATGAATCCAGCTTAAACAGAACAATTATAATAATTGAAATCAAAAATAAAAATACAAACTATAACAGTAAATAAATCTTTCAGATGTGTTCTAAAAAATAAAATGGAATACTTTATGGTGTGAAATTAAACTTTTTTTATTCATATGCTCCTTCACAATACATATTCAGTCAGAATAAATAAAATATTAAAATATCAAAAAACAAAATATTTTATTAAAATTAAACAAAACAAATCACAGGACTTGAATAATACTTTAACTTTCTGCTAAAACCTTGTAAAGTTGATCAAATAAAAACTGTTTAAATTATTTCAGTAAAATATATTACATTAAATGTAACTGAAATAATATTTAATTAAATTAAAATCTGTGCAGTCAGTTGAATTTTAGGTTATTATCAGACTTGTAGATAGAATATTATTGAGAACATCTGATATAAATAAAATAAAAATAAAGCCTAACTCAGCGCCTCACTGACCTATCAGTGTTCCTCTATAGTGATCTTTGTCTCACAGTGGTGAAGGTCAGACTGAGTTGAAAATGAGTCATCCAGGTGACTTGTTGGTGCTCAGGTGTTCAGACTCTGGACACATGCCTTGGCCTCAGCAGGTTCCTGATCTTATCAGCGTTAAGCTTTTATTGCTCTCTGGATCGTCCATGTGAGCATGTAGCACAGCTGTAAACATCTCCAGCACAGCAGCTCAGCAGTTCCGCAGCTCCACCTCAGTCACGCAGAGTCCAACCACCATCCAGGGACTGAAGGTCCTCGTTTATCGCCAAGGTTTTCTTTATCAGGACGCAATAAAACCGTCTGTTCCTCAGCAGCTGTTAAAGAACAACACTGTGTTTATCCAACAGAATAGCTGAATGATGAACGATGACCTCAATCAGCCCAGAGCTGCAGATCACCTGATGATCATCAAATATCTTGATTTTACTAATAAAAATAAGGATAATTTCTGACCCCCAATGAAGAACATGTTTGTCTGTATCACGCTTGTTCTGCAACTAAAGTTCTCTCCCAATCACATTCAAAGAAAATATACACTACCTATAAAAAGTATTCATACCCGTAAATGTTTCATCCTTTAATTGGTTTAACAAATCAACCAGGATCAACAAAATTTAGCTTTTTTGACAAAAAAAAAATATTAATATCAAAGTGAAAACCAATATCAGGAGATTCTACAAACTGACAGTTAAATAAAAACATCTAGCATAAGTGATTGCATGAATATTCACTCCCTTTATAGTGACTGACCTCATTTAACAGAGGTCCAGCGAGGTGGCCCAGTTGTCTCTCAATGAGCAATGGAGATCAGCTGATTGTCTCCAGAGACATCATCAAGACAGCTGGTTCTGGAAGGTATCTCCAAGGCCTGAACAACCCCTGAAATGGAACTTTTTGGCTATCAGACAATCCGCCATGTTTGGAAGACGCCAAATACTGAACATCGACAAAAACGCACCATCCCCACTGTGAAGCATGGTAGTGTCAGCGTCATGTTGTGGGAATGTTTCTCAGCAGCAGGTCTGGGAAGGCTGGTAAAGGTAGGAGGCAAAAATGAATGCAGGGAGAGAACTAAGGCTGCAGAAAACAGTTAATATCCAGCAAGACAACGAAGCCTCCAGCTGAAGCTACACAGAGATAGTCTGGAGACACCAAGGTGGAGGGTTCTGGAGCAGCCTAGTCAAAGCCCAGACCTGTTCCCAGCTGATCCCCAGGAACCTGACAGACCTGGAACAGTTTAGCAGGAAGAATGGTGGAAAACTGCAGCCTGGCTGAGACGTGTCCTCACAGACCCCCTGCTGAGAGACGGCAGCCAGAGGAGCAGCTGCTGGATCCTGACTGGAGGGTGGTGGGTATTTATGCAGTCACTAATTTACGATAAATATTTTTCTTCAATCATTTTGTAGAAATCAGTTTTTAGTTTGATATAAAGGTTTTTTTGTGTCTATCTTGTCAAAGAACACATTATGTTGATCATGATTTTTAAAAGCAATTAAAGGTTCAAACATTGAAGGGGGTGAAAACTTTTTATAGGTGGTGTTGTTTTCAGGAAGATGTTCTCATGTTGGGCTCCAAGCAGCAACACAGGAAGGACCAGAAACAGGAGTTCTTCTCTTCTTCATCCCTGATCAGGTTCGACCCTTCCTGCTCTGTCTGGGT
This sequence comes from Anableps anableps, assembly GCA_014839685.1. Classification (NCBI taxonomy): domain Eukaryota; kingdom Metazoa; phylum Chordata; class Actinopteri; order Cyprinodontiformes; family Anablepidae; genus Anableps; species Anableps anableps. Next base: position 130,944 of record CM026081.1, on the reverse strand, counting down.
TTACACCTGAGAACCCCGCCCTCTGGAGGCCATGCTTGATGTTCAGATCTGCCCTCTCCTCCCATCTTGTTGGCAATGTCTGGTTAAATTTATCCGGTCAACATCAGACTTCACCCAGAACAATCAGAGCATCCCCAGTTCTGTTGGATCTATCAGCTCGGTTCAGTTCAATATCTATACATATGATGGAGCTTCTTCTGAGCTCAGGGACACCTCAGGGATCTAGACTTGGACCTCCTAATCAGTTTATATGCAGATGACAGCATACCATCATGGTCCACTGCAGCAATCTAACAGACCTCATGGTTCCTCAGCAGTTATTAGAGTAGATGTTCACACCCAAACATCAGCTCCAAGCTGAGGCACTGTCTCTGATCACCTTCTGACATCTGGGAGAACGAGAACCAAGCTGGACTGTTGTCCATCCGTGGATGAAGTAGTGAGGGACGTCAGGATGTAGAACTTTTCATGGTGATGTTCACCTGGTGCAACACACCTGGACCAGGTGAAAGGGTCACTGGTGGACCTCTGGAGCACCTCATGACATGCACGCCGTTTCAGCCAATCAGATTCACTTTAATGTTTCGTCATCACAATCAACAGCAAGTCACATGGTCACAAACAGGAAAACATTGTGGAAATACCAGAGTTTCACAATAAGAGCATCTTCTCCAGCCAATCAGGTTTCCAGATCATAGGTGTGACGAAGTCACGTGATTGGCTGGATTCATCAGGAGATTTTTATTTTGTTAAATTCTGGAACAGTTGAAAGAAAGAAACATTTATTTTGAAATATAAATACTTTGTAAACATCACAAGAACGTCAACACTAAGCCCCGCCCCTGAGGGCTATACAGAGGCTCCGCCCCCTTTCAGCCAGCCACACGGTAGTTGGCATGAAACTCTGGCTGAATGTCGCAGATGCGCCGCAGCAGCTCGTTCAGCACTGTCTCCCGGTTACCACGGTAACTGTCCTGGATACGAGCCATCCTTTCAGCTGTGTCACGGTCAACCTCCACGGCGCTGTTACCATGGGAACCGAGAGCCTGGGAGGGCAGGTGTCAAGGGTCAGGAAACAGGAACAAACAAGAGATGAGTTGAGGAGAATAAGAGGAGAACTGGATCAGAACCGGGTCAGAACCAACTCACAGCAGCCTCCTTGGTCTTGAACTCCTTCTCCCTCTGCAGGCGGTACTGCTCGATCTCAGCCTGGGCCTCCTCCTTGGCCTGCTTCAGGCGCCGGTTCTTCCCTGCAGACAGAACACAGAACATTCTGACTGACCCAGGTTCTCCATCCAGAACCAGAAGCAGACCAGGGTCCAGTTCTGGTTCAGCCTACTGGCTCATGACCAAGCATGTCTTCACTGATCAGGTTCTGGTACTACAACCAGAGATGAAACTTGGTTCTGATTGAATCAACGTATTTGGTTCTAGTTCTCAGGTTCTATCTGACGGAACCACTGGTTCTGATCCGGGGGATCATTAATATTCCTCACTGAAACAACCAGAACCTCCTGAGACCGGATCAGGAATCAGAACAACTGACAGCTGGACTCATGAGTGCAAGACCGACCCATCAGAGCAGAACCATCCAGAACTGGAACAGAGGTTGGAGAACCACTCCTTTATCAGCAGTGGTGTAGGGATGGTTCTGATTCAGCTTAGGGTGGCAGAAAAGGTCCAACTGGATCCAAAACCAGATCCTGACAGCAGCTTTATGCCATCCGGGTCTAAATCGGGCCTAATAAACAGTTTTATATCTACTCAGACCCTAAGAGGTTCAGAATGATCCGGTACATTCTGCTGATATAGAGGATCCGGTCCGTGGTACGGGCCCAGTAGAACTGGGTCACACAGTGAATCACATTTCAGAGAAAACATTTAGGCTCTAACAGAGTTAGAGTTCTCCATTCAGAACCTCTGCATCAACTCTTCTGGGTCAGAACCGAGCCCTGATTACCTTCTCTCAGCAAAACCCAGGACATCACGTGATGTCACCATCAGAGGACACCGACAGGAAGTAGACGTGAGTAACTGAACCTTTAACGTCCTGTGGGGGCCTTTCTGATGGACCGAGCCCGTGAAACCGGTCCGGTTCTGGTTCCGTTTCGACACTCAGTAATTCGGCTTATGTTTCAGTCCAACTGTGCGGACGGTTCGGTTCTGGTTTCCGGTGAGAGTGGATAGGACGGCGGCCAGAATACCCCCAAGAACCTTACAGAACCGATGAGATCCGCATGGACTGTGAGCCGATGGAGTGAGAGGACTTTTTCGGTGCTGGAAACGGCCCCCTGGTTCGGCAAAATGTTCCGGTTCTGACCGCGCAGGTGATGATAAAAGCTAAATCAGCTGGTTATATTACAGAGTTCTGCAGCGGCCCCTCGAATTAGCCCAATGATCGGTTCTTCCAGGTTCTACTAGATCCACTGAGCTCCCTGTCTAAGCGTCCTGTTACCCAGTACCGGATTCGGTTCTAACCCAAACACAGCAGGCTTACAGCGGGTTGTCAGCCGTCCCGCAGGCCACCTTTCATACTCACGTTTCCGGGCCTCCTGCACCTTCTCCGCCGCTCTCTTCTCGGCCTGCAGCAGCTGCTGGATCCCCTGAGACTGACTCGCCATGCTGGGGACGGGACCGGGACCGGGGACAGAACCGCAGAAAAACGGCGAAACGATGAAGGTCGTGAGAAGGATGGATTCTTCCTCTGCAGTCAGCTGACTGTGCGTCACAATGTGGAGGGTCACGTGATCCAGTCAGTTTCCTGTTTTCATCTAAACCCGAAGTGTCAGAACCAGAACCAAGCTCTGATTGTTATTATGTGAGAAACAGATTCATTCCAGAACCAAAGCATAAAGCGAGATATTGAACCTGTTCGGGACCCAGCTCTGCCCGAACCAGAACCAGTCCAACCTGCTCAGGACCCAGCTCTGCCCGAACCAAACCAGAACCTGTTTAGGCTCTTTCTGAGTAGGCTTAAAAAGTTCTGGAGTTACCAGAACAGGCCCGGTACCATCACTTCCTACTGAAAAAAAAAAGTTCTGGAGTTTTGTGAACTTCGTTGATTTTTATTCACTTCTGAGTGGACCCATTCAGCCTCCTTTAAGTTCCACAGAACTGGATCAGAACTACCAGAACCGCTCCAGAAGGTCAGGTTCTGATCCCCTTCTGTAAAGCCTCCTGGACCTCAGTGAGGTCCAGCTTGGTACTGTCAATTCTCCCTCTGAAATGTTCCAGTGACCTGTTAGTGGACCAGAACCAGTGGAAGTGACTGGGAACCACAGCAGCTCAGCCAGCGAGTGTATAAATCTGTCTGGCCGTTAATATTTCTCATCCACCCTCGTCATCATCACTTCCAGCCAGAAGCTGGGAGGACACCTGGTGTCCCTGATTGGACACCATCCATCCGTCATCCATCATCCATCCATCCAGCGATAGTCATGGAGGCACAGAACAAAGGAATGAGTTGAAAAAAAGGACAATAATTCATCATTTATTATTTTAAATGAGCCAAAGAGCCACTTGTGGCTCTGATGCTGCAGACCTCTGATAAAAACTGACCCTGTCTCGATACGGCTGAAGCTAAAAGTGCAACACCTTCATTCTTAATTCACTGTTAAAGTCAAACTATGAAGGAAATAAATAAAACTGGTCCAAAGGAGAATTAGTCACGGTTTTTATGCCAACAGGGGCCAGGACCAGTTCTACAGGGGCACTGAGCCGTTTTTGCCCCCCGTCTAGAACCCGCATGCTGAGAACATCCTGCTGGAAGCTAAATTATAAAAAATATCTGCTTTAGTTTCAGAGTTTGACTTGATTCCAACACCTTTACTTATCATTTCTCTAATCTCCTCAACACTGCAACGGTCTATTAAAGGCCTTTCTGTCAAACTCAGAACAACAGCAGTCAGGATTTATTCTGTGTTTTGGACCCATTCCGCCCCCTGCTGGCCGTCTCTGCTACTGCACAGCTACCTCTTCAGCGATTGGGTGATGTCCCCTCTGCTAGTTGCCACGGTAACTGGAAGAGGAAGTACCAGCTCCACCTTGGAGCTAAAACACAAACATGAATGCAAATATGAACATGTTTATTTATACTTCTGACATGAATCAATTGCTGATAACATCACTGACTGCAGCTCTGAAGCAGACCCCCACCGCTGATGTCTCCGCCCCCGTGGAGAACGGCGCGTTCTCATTGGGTGCCTTGAGACTCTGCAGCTCAAAAAGACACCAGATTAATCCTTCTCTTCTTCTTCTGCTCTATTCTTCCACTGGTTCTGGCCTCACCTCACTTCCTTATATGGTATTTCCTCTGTCTGTCAGTCCAAGCTTCAGGCTCCATCACCTGCTTCCTGTCAACATTCAGCAAGTTACTGCTTTCCAGACCTACTGTGGTAATATAGTGAGAACCATGGGCGTAGAAAGGATCCCCAAACACAGGGGTCTTAGACCCGCCCACTAACCAGGACTTACTGGATGTGTTTCCATATTTAGGCATCAGGGCTCCGCCTACAAACAGAAACAGCATTAATGCCAACTAGGCTAACAGTACTCTGATTACCATGGCGACCTCTGAGCGTGAACCTTGCCGTTTCTCAATATGCGCACCTGTACCTGTACTTGTGAAACGTCATCGACAGTGGCCTAAATCGGTTCCAATCCTAAATACACATCAAGGCAAGTACCTCAAAATACCCGGATGTGTTCTTGCTCCGCCATTTTCTCGAGGACGCGCCTCCTGCGGACTTGAGCCAGCCAGGTATCCCACAATGCATTGCGCCACCAGCCGCGGTAAATACGGAAGGTGAGTGCAGAAGGTTGTCGTTCTCATCCCACTATTAATGTGTCACCAAAAGTGGTTTTCAGATGTTTTTAGACGAGAAAGCGGACCTCATAGCTTCATCTCAGTCCATCTAGAATGAGGTTAGTTTGAAATCTGCTGCGGAGCTTTCGGAGCAGCGGAGCTCCGCTGACAGGCCGAGGCGGCTGCTCAGCGGGCGGCTGGACTGAGCTCTCCCCGCTAACCGCAGCCTGATCTCGGCAAGTCACTCTGACATTTTCCGCAGCCTATTATCTGTTCGTATGTGGTGGATATCTGCAAGTAGCAGATCATAAAACATACTATTTTTCTCTGGAAACTTCGATATTTCGTTAATATGGGTACTTTATAATCTGTATTACCACAGTGTTTTCTTTCAATATCAATAACTTATTTGCTTCCTTGCATTTTTGGCCATGTAAATTCATAGCAAGAGAAATATACTATAACAGTATCCCTTAATGAAAAGTGGGAGTTCTCTGTTTGATCATTAAGGCTTAATGATCAAACAGAGAACTCCCACTTTTCCTTGTGTATAAAAAAAATACATATTTCCCTAAGATTGGCTTTTGTTGAGGAAAGTGAACTCTTCCATTTTTCATTGTTTTATGCAGGCAGCTCTGCAGGAGGAGAGACCACAGTTCCAGATTTGGATGCAGCTCCCCAGAAGCTCCCAGCGAGCCTCCTCAACCTCGTGTCCTGCCATCATCTTCTTCACTGTCTCCTCATCTTCTTTTAACATTTTTTTTAACGGTGGTAATATTTGCTTTTGATTAGACACTCCGTATCAGTTTCCTGTTGTTGTCAGGCTGATTATCTGCTTGTTTGTTATTCTAATAAACATATTTTTACTAAAAACATCTGCCACTGTTTATGCTGTAGGTAAGATAGCAGTTTATCTGATGATAATAATAAAAGAAAAATAAGTTTGTTAATCAGTGTTTAGTAGTAGTTGCAAATGAATCACCCAGTTGTAAAGTAAAAACTTTGGCCAGATGCAGGTTGGTAAAATTTAAACATGAAATAATTTCTTTAACTTTTCCTGCTTATGGATCTTCTGCAAACCTAAGGAATAAGGAAGCTGGTCATCTGCTATTTTTCAGTTGAGACAAATATTTTAAAGCGAATACTCATGAAAGGAGCAAAGATTTTCATTTTTTTTAGTGGACAATCATCCTTCACTGGTAGCAGAAGTCTAAAAAAGTAATTTGAGGTGGTAAACCACCATTGCTTAAACTGTTTATCATTTATTTTACCAGCCAACATAAATGTAAAAATAATCCCATTCCTGAGTAAAACTGGACCAGTTTCCTGGACTCCAGCAAAGACATTAGCCGAGGAATGACGTCATCAAGTTCGCCCTGTTCCAACTGGACAAGAACCGAACTGCGTCCTGGTGATCTCGGCAAGAACGGACTTCCAGCTGTACTTGTCGGTAAATACTTACCAAGAACTACTCGCGTACTTGAGAAACGGCCCTTATCTTACCGTCTGCAGCGTCGCTCACCCTCACCCATCCTTCCACGTTCACTGCTGCTGTTGCCATGGCAACTGGGCCTGTCAGTTAACAGAGGGAAGGTTGTAGAAATGTTCTCCCGTCATTCTGTTTCAATGTGACACAATGTGACTCAGTGATGCTTTAGCTGCTGCAGTACATGATGGGAGACACCTGCTTAGATCTGACCACTGCTTGGTTGAGTCTCTGACTGAAGGGTTCCTGAAGTTCATCTTCAGGTTTCATGGTTCTATAATAAAGGGAGACCTGATCAAAGGGGTCCCAGCCAGCTGTCAGACAGACCAGAGGGTCACCTGTCATCATCTGAAGAAAACTTCTAGGGAGGCCTCCTGTCTCCAGGTGAGCTTCTGTCAGAATATTTTTATCATGCAGATTATATATTTTTTGTGCCAAACTCCATGGACCAATCAGCAGACAGATCAGGTGGACCAATCATGAACTCATGCAGGTCTCAACTGGTTCTCCTCGTCTTCGCTGTCAGAAGACTGGATCTAATCAGAGATATGGATGACAAGCAGGGAGGTCTCACTCTTACCAGAAATATTTTCCCACCAGCACCTTGTTCCTGAAGATGACCACGCCCACCGGGGGTTGGACCCAGGAAGTACTCAGTGCGGTTCTCCCCCTGCCAGACATTGACACAGAACCAGTGTGGTGTTGTGATGAAGAGCACTGATGGGGGGTTGGACGTACGCAGGCGGCGAACAGCATCACGCCGTACATCTGCAGAGAACTGCACAGGAACAGGAAGTGGTCCTGAGAGACAGAGAGAGAGAGAGAAAAAGAAAGAAAAGAAGAAGATCAGCCTATCAGATCTTCAGGGATGGACGAATCGATCAGTTACTGACTGTCTACCTCAGTGTTTTACAGGTGAGCTGAACTTCCTGTCTGTCCTTAGGTGTGCTGTCCTCACAGGTGTCCCCTTGGTCCACTGAGACAAACAGAGACACATCCTGGTCTCATGCTCCTCTCACAGCATGGATCAGGGATTCTTGGTGTTCCCGCCATCCTCACCTTGCAGCATCAGAGCCAGGAGGCGGGGCTTGAGGTGGGCGGGGCACAGCAGAATCACACCTGGACTGATACCTGGACTCACACCTGGACTGATACCTGGAATCACATCTGGACTCACACCTGGACTGATACCTGGACTCACACCTGGACTGATACCTGGAGTCACACCTGGACTAATACCTGGAATCACATCTGGACTCACACCTGGACTGATACCTGGAATCACATCTGGACTCACACCTGGACTGATACCTGGACTCACACCTGGACTAATACCTGGAATCACATCTGGACTCACACCTGGACTGATACCTGGACTCACACCTGGACTAATACCTGGAATCACATCTGGACTCACACCTGGACTGATACCTGGAATCACGTGGACTCACACCTGGACTGATACCTGGAATCACACCTGGACTGATACCTGGACTCACACCTGGACTAATACCTGGAATTACACCTGGACTCACACCTGGACTAATACCTGGAATCACACCTGGACTGATACCTGGACTCACACCTGGACTGATACCTGGAATCACATCTGGACTAATACCTGGAATTACACCTGGACTCACACCTGGACTAATACCTGGAATCACACCTGGACTGATACCTGGACTCACACCTGGACTGATACCTGGAATCACATCTGGACTAATACCTGGAATCACACCTGGACTCACACCTGGAATCACACCTGGACTGATACCTGGAGTCACACCTGGACTGATACCTGGACTCACACCTGGACTGATACCTGGAATCACACCTGGACTGATACCTGGACTCACACCTGGACTGATACCTGGAGTCACACCTGGACTGATACCTGGAATCACATCTGGACTCACACCTGGACTGATACCTGGAGTCACATCTGGACTCACACCTGGACTGATACCTGGAATCACACCTGGACTGATACCTGGACTCACACCTGGACTGATACCTGGACTCACACCTGGACTGATACCTGGACTCACACCTGGACTGATACCTGGAATCACACCTGGACTGATACCTGGACTCACACCTGGACTGATACCTGGAGTCACACCTGGACTGATACCTGGAATCACATCTGGACTCACACCTGGACTGATACCTGGAGTCACATCTGGACTCACACCTGGACTGATACCTGGAATCACACCTGGACTGATACCTGGACTCACACCTGGACTGATACCTGGACTCACACCTGAACTAATACCTGGAATCACATCTGGACTCACACCTGGACTGATACCTGGACTCACACCTGGACTAATACCTGGAATTACACCTGGACTCACACCTGGACTAATACCTGGAATCACACCTGGACTCACACCTGGACTGATACCTGGACTCACACCTGGACTGATACCTGGAATCACATCTGGACTCACACCTGGACTGATACCTGGACTCACACCTGGACTAATACCTGGAATTACACCTGGACTCACACCTGGACTAATACCTGGAATCACACCTGGACTCACACCTGGAATCACACCTGAGCACTCCAGATATATTTCTCTCACTGAACGGTGTTTGCAGTCACAGAATCTGAGTCAGAAGAACTGGACCTCGACCAAGTTCAGGTGAGCGAAGACCAGGTGAAAGATGGCCGCTGCCTTGGAAGATCTCTGCGGAGCATACGTGATGGAGCTGAGCAGCTTCGGCAGTGAGGAGAACCAACCATGGAGATGGAAGCTTACCTGGAGGCCCTGCTCTGAGCTCAGAGTCATCCTCCTGCCGTCCAATAGGAGTACTTCTCCATAAAAGTCATCCCGGTTTCCACGGAAACACATCTTCATCACTGCAGACAGGAGCCAATCAGGAGCAGAGCTGCAGATGATTAACAAGCTGATTGGTCGGGAGCTTTGGATCACCAGAAGAAACAGGTGGAGCTGATTCCAGAGAGGAGCTGGACGTAACCTGAACTCTCCTGGGGACCTTCTCCGGCATGGTTCTTCAGCTTCTCTGAAACCAAACAGGAACAAAAATTCCTTATTTTCCAGAAGCGTGAGCCGAGAGAGATCATGAAACATCTCCAGGTTCTCATTGTTCCTCACCCAGTTACTCCCAGTCTGACTGGTTCTCTAGATGGTTCTGTTTGGATCTCCTTCACTCCGATCTGATCAATAGAAAATGAAGGAGTGGGAGATTTAGAAACCAGACGGGTCGTTCCACCAGAACCTCAGGATGATGTTCATCAGATATTAATAGATACAGTGTTCCTGTAATATGAGTGTTTACATCTCGTCTCATTTTCTGTTTACAAAAATAGTTTACTTGAAAGTTGAAATTTTAAACCAAATTAATTGAAATTAAATCAAAGTTCAAACTCAATAAAAAAAAAATAAAAGATTATTTTATATTTTTCTACTCATTGATCATAGCTGCTGATGCATGATGGGAAATGAAGTCAGAATCTCACCTACGGATGACTTAGATCTTCATCTCCTGTTCGTCTGTCTCTTTCTGTCTCTTCTTCTTCTTGTTTGTTGTGCTGTTGCCATGGAGACCACCTCCCCCTCCTTCAGCTTATCTGCTGACGCTGTTTTTATTTTTTTCATCTATTTTATTTTTGCTCAGACAGAAATATTTTAGAATTTTTAATTTTGTGAAAAAAAACTAAAAATTGTTTTTTTTTTAAGGAGATCTGATCCATTTTGTATCCAGAGATAAAGCTTAGATGTTCGCCACCAGTCTGAGCCCAGTTGTCCCAGTCTGAGGAGGGGGATGGATGAAGAATCAGCCCCATTGTGTTCCAGTGTCACCACCAGTTCTCCTGACAAACCCATACTTACAGGATCAATACCACAACCGATGGTACCAGAATGATCCAGACTGATTTTAGGTACTTTCCATCAACCATTAAGTTTCCTGCTGGAAGGAACTCAGGTCAGCATCTGTCGCCTCTCAGAAGATATTAAAGCAACATAGAAGCAGAACCAAGTCTGAAAATAAGAATTTCAGTTTTTATTGACATTTTAATAAAAACATCATGTTGAAAATTATTTATAAATAACTGCTTATAACCATCACAACCAATCAGAGCCTTCCTCTAACAGCTGAACTGCTTCCTCTGGTTCTGATGACCCATCTCTGGTGATGGAAGGTTTCCACACCATCACCCTAATCTGTAGCTCCCTCCAGGTCCGGATTCTGACCGGGCCACTCCAGAACCTTAAGCAACATTCAAAACTTAAATCTTCCAGGGGTATGAATACTTTTGGTCCTAACTGTATCCATCCTTAACCAGGTTAATCAGTTGTTTCGGTGATGGGGAGGACATCACTTCCTGTTAGTCTGACCAATGAGAATCAATCTCTGTGAGACACAACACCACCTGGTTCAGGTCCAACAGGAAGTTTATTCACAGCAGGAAGTGACCTCATTGATCAGCAAATTATTCTACTCCTTTCAAATCAGCAGGTCTGAATTATTAATTGATTAAACTAGAACTCAATAAAACCATCAGTGGTAAATAAAGAAAACATATTTAATGCTTTTAATGTGAAAGGAAAGGTTAGAGTGTTGATCACCTTCCTGAAACTTATGAGTCCTTCACAATAAAAGCCTCTGACTCAGCAAATCCATAAAATCTGCATAGATTATAATTACATCTATAAGAAGTTTCTATACATTTTTTCTATAATTAATATAAAACCAATAAATATTTAATCTGATCAGAGTGAAGCTGCTGACTGATCTGCTGCTGGGCTGCGATTGGTCGACACAAAGTTTCCCATGAAGCTTGGCACCTGCAGGCCCGTTGCCACGGAGATCCCCCCGCACCACACCTGGAACACAGGTTACTACAGTTAATACCACAACTAGAGGTACAACAACTACAACTACTACTATTGTACTGAGGTCAGTAACACGCTATACTTGTACTGTGGTACTCAGTGTTGGCATGGGCTGTGTATCATTACTATAGTATTACTATCGTACTGAGACTGAAGGCAGGAAAAAGGTAAAATAGCTGTAGCATTAGTGTAGTGTTGCTGCAGTATTAGTGTTGTACTGCTGTAGTATTAGTGTAGTACTCACAGTGAAGGCTGGGACGAGCGGCTGGAGGAACTTGGTCTTGAAGACGTGAAGAAGATGAAGCTGATCGACGTCGACAAACATTAATTCTCCTGAAACACAGAGGAGGAGTGATGACATCATCAGCTTTGACCACACTGAAACTGTTTCTGAATCAGCAGATTTTATTCTGAAGGTCAGGTCACGTGATTAGTTATCTGTTGCCATGGAGACCCAGCAGGGTAAGCCAATAGAAACAGAGTTATCAAACCGTTGTCATGGTCACAGTAGACTCCGATTCGCTGAGGCAGCGGCCAATCCAAAGCCTTCGCACGGTTGTTGTGTTTGGCCGCCAGTAAGCTCTGCAACCATTGGCTGGCGTAGAGACACCATGAGGTGGCGCTCCTCCCTAACTGGTCAAATCGTCCTAAGCTGCCCCGGTAGGCCACACCCACGCTGAGCGACTTCCAATCAGCGAGGGGGCGGAGCTCCCAGTAATGACAGCCTCCACTGACCTCCTGGTCGCCTAGGAGACAGAAATGATGTAGATACACAAAAATTAAGGACTTTAGGTTTAGGTTATTAGACTTAAAACAACCAAAATAAAAGTCTGCTATTTCTTATGAAGTCACTGCTCCTTCAAAATAAGAGCCTTGGGTCAAACCAAGTACCCTCTAGGCGGTCTAATTAAAGCGAAACGTGTTTAAAGTACTCGTTGTAGTACCCAGCACGGTGTAAGACTCCCCGGCGAATCGTTCGCGTCCACCTCGACTTCCTGCTGTCTTATTGGGCGATGGAGTGGCATTCCTGCTGCTGACCAATGAAAATGAAGCAAATGTTTACAAACAGTCTGATGACAGAGAGAGTAAACAGCCAATGAGGTCGAGCCAAAGCGATGATGCGGCAGGAAGATGACGAGAACAAAAAGGTTCATCAATTCAAATAACAACATGGATGAAAAATTAACGACCACAGCCGGGCTCATGACCTTTAACCTCACAAAACCATTCCCAGGAACAAATCTGTCACGGCAGTGATGTCAGCAGTGATGTGACTGGCTGTATGACAAAGATGGTGGATGAGGAGAGTGATTAGCGGTTGCTAGGTAACAAGTGGGTGATAACAGTGTCTACCTGGAGGGACTGAAGAGGAGGCGGTACGGAGACTGAAGAGGGACAAAAAGGTTAGAGGTCACAGAGCAGCAGAGAAACAACTGTTACTGCAGCCTCAGAATGAGGCACAACATTATGACCAGCCCCAGGTGATGTCACCACACCTGAGCAGGTGCAGCTTCAGTCTGAGCAGAGATGGAAACCGACTCTAAAACAGAGAATCGAACAAAAACTGAAAATAAATTCAGATAAACATTGATGAAATATGTGAACAGCTGAACCTGCTGGGGGCGCTGCGTTCCTCTGGTTCTGGGGGCCCTTAGGCCGGGGGTGGTTAGATAGGACTTCAGGTGACCATTCGACCCAGAAGCTGCGGCTCCGGCCAGGTGTCGGCCTCCCCGAGGACTTGACTGGGCCCTGACTGGGGGACAAGGAACCAGAAGCCCATTCATGTGGACGGAGCTGCATCCATCTGGCATGGAGGTCCTGCAGGTCCCACAGCTCCGTGCTGTTGGAGTCACCAGCTTCTCACTGGATCTTCAGAACCAGGATAAGCTCAGAGTCCTGGTTTACCTCCAAGATGGTCGCCTGGAGGAGGGGGGAGACACGTCCTCTGTGACCTGAATCCTGTCCCAGGTGTGTTCATGATGACCACCATGATCCAGCTCAGGGAGGACCAGAACCGACTGCGTGGTCAGACAAGGAAAACCACTTCTGTTAGGACCTCAGAGGTTCTTCAAAGCTCTCGGAGGAGTGTCAGGATCATCCGAGGTAGTTTGGTTTGGGAAGATCTGCATCCCTGGACTGAAGGAGGATCTCCTGAATCCAGTCAGCAGGTCCTTCATGGAGAAAACTGAGGAAGCTCCAGGAGAAGCTCCAGGAGAGGCTGAAGGTTCTGGATGCCGTGGAGCTGGTTGACCCGTCAGAACCACACCTGTCAGCTGCCCTCAGTAGACATTTCTGCCCCAAGGTGACATTTTCCATCAGACTCCTGACCTCACCTGTGAGCAGCTCTAGTGATGTCATCACCTCACCTGTGGGCGGTCGTGGTGCTGTGGTTTACCTGAGTGAGCGTTGCGATGTAGGTGTGCTTCACGGTTCCTCACCTGCTTTTATTCTCCTTGCCCCTGAGCCGTGCGTCGTGACCTTTGACCCCCTGGGGCTCCCATGTGACCGTGTCACCCTGAATCTTCAGTTCAGCGTGAGCCGTTGCTGCATCGAACCCAAAGGTAAACGCTGGCAGTGAACACAGGAGAAGGAGGGGTGATACACGTGCTGCAGAGTGAGCGCTCCTTTCATTTCACCTATCTTTACTCTGAGACAGCGGTGGTCATCCATCCATCCATCCATCCGTCCATCCATCTATCCGTCTTTCCATCCGTCTGTCTATGTGTCCATCCATCCGTTCATCCATCCATCCATCTGTCCATCAATCCATCCATCCATCCAACCACCCATCCATCCATCCATCTATCCGTCCATCCATCCATCTGTTCATCCACCCATCCATCCATCCATCCGTCCATCCATCTATCCGTCTTTCCATCCGTCTTTCCATCCGTCTGTCTATGCGTCCATCCATCCGTTCATCCATCCATCCATCTGTCCATCAATCCATCCATCCATCCAACCACCCATCCATCCATCCATCTATCCGTCCATCCATCCATCTGTTCATCCACCCATCCATCCATCCATCCGTCCATCCATCTATCCGTCTTTCCATCCGTCTTTCCATCCGTCTGTCTATGCGTCCATCCATCCGTTCATCCATCCATCCATCTGTCCATCAATCCATCCATCCATCCAACCACCCGTCCATCCATCCATCCATCTGTCCATCCATCCAACCACCCGTCCATCCGTTCGTCCATCCAACTATCCATCCGTCCAGGTCCTTACCTCTGGTTTCCATAGCAACAGGTTCAGAGAAATCTCCAGCAGCCGCTTTGTTTCTCGCTCGGACTCGAACGATGACAAACAGCGAATCAAATTTCAGACCTGAAAATGGAAGCTGTGTTGCTAGGCAGCAGAACTGGGTGACATCACACCTGTAAGGACCTTTCTATAGCATCTCACCTGAGATGGTCACTTGTGTGTCTGTGATGTCACAAATCTTTTCCCAGCATGCATCTCCCATAGCTCTCAGAGAGTTGCTGTGGTTTGTTTTATGATATTCCAGGTCGTAGCGCTCGATTGGTCCGTCTCCATCAGGCTCGTTAATCTGTCGCCAAGCAACAGTGATGCTGTTGTCACGGACAACGCAGCCAGAGACATTGATCTCTGGAGCTCTGGGAACTGAAAACCAACATTTCATGTAGTGATACTTGTAGCTGTTTCAATGGCAACCACAGGACGCCACAGACAGAAGGGGCGTGGCTTCTGACCTGGCAGGAAGTTAAGGCGTTGAAGCCCCGCCTTCTCGACACTGAAGTCCACAGTAAAATGCGACATGTTTTCTGACACCATCGGTCGAGTTGTCATCCGGAATGCTGGAGCCATTGTTACCCTGGCAACAGCAGGAGGCGGAGCCGACAGAAGGGGGTGGGGTTATGTGTTAGTATGGGGGGGGGTGGGATTACCATGTTAGCATGCAAGTCAAAGTGGAGCTTTAATTACAGGAAATAGCGACGACTTGTTAGTTTCAGTTAATGCTGCTGAGTTTCACAGTTAAAAGCAGAAACAGGAAGTCAAAACGAACAACAAAGAAACAAAGAAGGAATAAAGAAACCGACTGAGGAACTAAACGAAACATGGGAACCAAACAGGAAGTGTGATGATGCTTAACATACCGTTCTTTGATCTGCTTTGCTGCCTGAAAAACAAAAACATCAGATTAATATTTATGTTATTAGAAATAATAACACTAATAATGTTTCCTGCTCAACATGCGGCGAATTGGATACGGAGGCTGTTAGTCCTCGACGCAGCCGTCTGGGGTCAGTTACCGATCCCGAGACCTTTGCTGCCTATTTCCTGCTCTCAGCGCCCCACATTAAGGCCACTAGTCCCGTCTCGGCATTCTGGGCGTACCGTATGGAGAACCTGCTTGGAGCGGAGCTCTGGAGACGGTTCCTTGAACCTGTGTTTGTATGACCTTTAACCTTTAGAATGATTGTATGGGGGTGTTATAAATATGTTCCAATGAGAGACTAGCAACCTTGCAGCAGTCTGGGGCCAGGCAGTCTCGGCCCCCGGAGCACCTGGTCAGGCCCATAACCCGGTCTCCCTGGCAACCAGGTGACAGCACGCTTCTGGAAGCAGAACCCCCCCCCCCCCGACCCTTCTCCATGACATGAGGTCAGCCGTTCTGACTGAAGATACATGAAGATAAAATGTTTTAGAGATCAGCTTCAGTGGTCTGGTGGAACAGAATCGCTCACGAACACGTCCCATTGTGGTTTCCATGGCGACCCAGTTGGTCAGATGAGGTGAAGTTTCTGGATTTAAAATCATTTCTAGACAAGCTGTGTTCATGATAAAGTAAAATCTGATGCTGCTTCGTTCCAGAGACTCGTTATAATTCATACATATTGAAATTAAATGTTCTGTTTTAAAGATAATCAGCATTTATGTAATGTTTTATTAAAAACTAGTTCAATAAATGTGAATAATTTCTGAACACATCGACTATAAATAGGAACATTTTTAACGTGTTGGTGGTTTTAACCAAATGTTCAATGATTGGCTGGTCCACCAGGTTTTATGTGGGCCCAAAGTAGCCCCCGAAGTGGCCCTTGAGGCAAGCTAGCTAACACGTCTCATTGTTCACAGAAACTTTTCTCAGGACGTCAAAATCGTGTTTACCGTCAGAAACTCGTCTTCGTTGGTTATGGTCAGCGTCTGATTGGCGAATTCCAGCAGCTCCTGACAGGACAGCAAAGCAACCTTCCCCTCTGAAAGCTGCCGCTAGAAACCATGGCAACAGAACAAACTGTTTTCATTATGTCAACAACAGTAAACAACAACTCTGACACCATACAAACTCCACCTGAAGCTCCGCCTCCTTCCTCTGCTTCTCCCCTTTGATGATGTCATGGAGCAGAGCTCCTCTTTCCTCCAAGGCGGAGCTTAGCTTCTCTAGCTCCGCCTCCAGCTCTGAAATCACCTTGCAGGACTCCTCCTGATTGGATAGTTCATTAAGAGCCCTAATTAGAACATGTATTCATGTAAGTCCCTCCCCCTGTACCCTCTCAACCAATGAGCTGCTGACCTGCAGGCCTCTCCGAGTGCTGTCAACTGAGTCCAGGAAATGTTGGAGCTCTTCATTCTTACTGGCTAATGTGTTGATGATGCGGCGCAGAGCTTCCTGTTGGAACAAACACGGTTCTGGGTCACTTTGATGACTCAACCCTCCAGGTAGAACTGCTAGGTTCTCATGTGCCGTTTCTTCACATTATGGTTCGTAAGTCAGTCATGTGATCATTACAGTGAGGGACGAGTTTTTAATCACTGAATCTAGTTGTTGACATGAAATTCACAGTAGATGTTAGTGATAACCAGCTAATCCAGACACTTCCAGAAATCAGCACCTGTTAGTCCATCAGTGAAGTTCAGTGAAACACGGTGGGATGACACAGTTAAGAAGAACGAAGCACAAGAAGGATCAAACAGAAGAAGAAAAGGAAGCAGCTGAAATCTGTCAGGATTCACAACACAGTAGTTTCTGAATGGATGTCCAGGTTTCTCATCAAAACAATGTGGAATGCACTCAACTGTGACACTCACTGCACAAGACTCCACTGCTGAAGAGCAACATGTTAGAGTTTGTTGCAGAGCCTTGGGACAAGCCAGTGCAATACTGGGAGAATAGAGTCTGGTAGGATATGACCAAATCTGATCTTTCTGGATGTCCCTGAACACACCATGTATGATGGAGGAACTGCACATCACACCACAAATCACCATAGCAACAGGGAGGTTTGGAGGTGAGGGCATCATGGTGTGGGTCTGTTGGAGGAGGCCTCTGGAGAACAGGTGAAATCCCACCTGTGCTGTTGATCAGCCGGGCCTACAGGGACGTGTTGAAGTTGTCGGGATCAGGAGGACTTCATTCCTGGACTGTGGTGGGTTCTCTGGAGGAACTGGACTGATCCCAGCGTCTGCTGTGAATTTCATATCAACAGGATCAATATTCAACTTTCCTGCTGTAAAAATATTAAAATTGCTCATTTAGTGCGTCTCTGGGTTCCTTTAGTGTTATACCTACAGAGGCCCATAGGTGGCAGCACCTCCATCTGAGGAATCAGAACATCTCAGACCCAGAAGGGTCAGAGGTCAGAGAGGCCCAGAAACCCCAGAGCGCCACCTCTACCTCAGTTAGCAGGTTAAAGGCCAAAGATCATGACCCGGAACCAGCATGGCTGCTTGGAAGGGATGAAGGAGAAAGTTTCTTCTCTCAAGAAACAAGATGGCACGGTGGAGGAGGAGTGATGGTCTGGGCTTGTCCTGCAGCTACAGGACCTGGGTACCTTTCAGTCACGGAGTGGACTATGATCTTTTGTGTAGATCAATGCCTTCTAGAGTCAACATGAGTCCATCCGTCCAGCAGCTGAAGCTCGGACCAGACCATCAGCAGAACGACCGAAGTCCAGACCCGATGGTCAGGGTGCAATCTCCAGCGAACCGAGGAGAAACACCAAAGGTCTGAAGGAACCTTGGGGAGAAGAACGGACCAAAGAACCTCCAGCAGCTGGAGGAGGTTCTAGAAGGTTCTGATAGGAGGCTCCATGGACTGGACTGGTTCCAGAACCTGGTACCTGATCAGATCTCCTGGAACCTGCAGTTCTTTATGACGCCCTGAACAGGTAAAGTGACCTCATAGCAGACCCTGGAAAACACCTATAACCACAGAGTCACGTATCTCTCACTGATCAGAACCGGCAGCTATCAGCAGCAGGTTACCATGGTGACCAGATCAGCTGATCGAAGCGGATCGATCGCTTAACGAGGAGGAATCAGCTGATCGGTGGTTCCGGTCAGACTGAAGCTCACTCTGCCAGAGAAACGGTGGCAAACAGCTAGCAGCTAGCTTCAGAGTCTGGATCAGAACCGCTGATCCATCTGGGTCTGAGCCGTCAGGGTCTTACCTTCTGAGTGTCCATCACAGTAGGACAGGACGGAAGTGACGTCTGCCTGAAGCGAGACGCCACTTCCGGAGTGGACTTTCAGAGTAAAATGCCTTTGATGCTTGTGTTCCAGATTCCAAGAGGCAGGACTTCATGGTCAGGCTCCCCCTAGCGGGGCAGCATGGTACTGCATGTTCCAGGTGCCATTACCAGGTGTCCTCTGACTTCAGGGGCTGGGTCAGGGTTGGACGGACTGGTCCAGAGTTCGACTCAGATGCTCCTCAGGGAAGGACATTCGTCTTCTGAACTTTAACTGGTACCAGTCAGAGCTTTGTCGTTTGACTGGTTTCCATGTTTTTCTCTCATAAACAGAATAAAAATGTTTGGCCTGTTTCAGCTCCAACCAAGACCCGATTCATCAGAGGTTCTGGACCCGAACACCTTCCCCTGACCCTCTCTGATACGTCTGCTAAACTGGCCCAGGTTACCCTGATCTTTCTGGAGTCATGATGCTGGAAGACAAACTGACCACTTTTTACTTTGCTTCTTTCTCCTACTACTCCCCAATTTTGCATTGCCTGCTGTTGGGGCTGGACGATATGACTCAAAAACGTATTACAAATCAGTGTTTCATATTACTCGGTGTCAATAATTATCAATTAGTTTTTTGATATAAATATCTGAAATCTTGCTAAACTGGTCACTCCACGCCGTTGTTTATTTTTCAGCAGTTATGAGGCGTGGTGGCGAAACCTTAAACTGCTGCTGCGCAAGTTACTCAACAGGTTGTTGCTAGGTAACCAATGGGCGAGTTAGTTAGTTGATGCTAACCACCTAGCTTAGCTGGCTGTGAGCGGTTGAGCAGCTAAAGTCTTTCCTCTGCCTACATCCCCCAGAATGCTGTGCGGTTCTGGATCAGAGTTCAGTGAAATTACTGAATATTCTATCAGACGTATTATTTAATTTCCCTTTGAGATAAATAAAGTATTTTTAAAATGAATTGTCTAATGTCTGTCTAACACAATATATAGTTATTGATTGTGCAGCCCTTGCTGCTGATATTTATGTTCTCTCAGTTCTTTTCTCTCAATAGAAGGTACACCTGGTCTGGCATTCTGTTCAGCTGACACCTTCCTGCTTGGCCCTGCCTCTCAGTGTTGAACCTTGTCCAGGTGTAGCACTTGGACTCCTTCTGTTGATAAAACATGGGTCCTGATGAAACATCGTCGTTCAGCTGAAATCAGAACCAGGAAGCAGTTTGTGTTGAGCTTTATTGATCATCTTCAGTTAAACATGGAGGCTGGAGCCTCACAGTCTTTTTCCTGCAGCAGGAATCAGTGAAAATCAGCAAAAACTCTGTTAAATTATGTGCTTCAGATCAGAATGCCTGCAGGTTTACAGCAATAACTTACGCTTTACAGTGTTACTCGTTTCCAAGGCGACAGGACAGGAAATATCAGACCCAGGTTCTGAACAGAGCCAGGCTTCCAGCGCTTCAATCTGTCGGGTAGCTTAGAGAGCTGCTGGTTCTGATGGGTACTGCTCTGACCCAGTCAGTCCAAAAGGTTCGGTTCTGATCAGACGTCAGGTTAACTGGACCTAATCGGACCTAAGATCAGTTCAAATGTTCAGAACTTGTCCACAGTTCTGGTTTGTATTCTAACCGGACCACGGACTGCTCTAAAGCATCAGAACTGGGCTCCATTCAGTACTGGTCCAAGGTTCTGGTTCTGATCCGTATTCTAACCAGACCGCTCTATAGCATCAGAACCGGGCTCTGTTCAGAACCAAACTATTTATAAAAACAGGAAACCTTCCAGACGCTACAGCTATCAGAAACATCATCACCAACATTATCGCCTTCAGGTCACCATGGTAACGTTATGAAGAGGCGGGGCATGCAGGGCAGGGGGCGGAGCTAAGCGCTACAGATCCTTTAGTGGTATAAAAACATAGAAAGTTTCCTCAGGCAGGTGGGAGGACTTAATCAAGCAGCAGAGGGACGGGGGCGGAACTAAAACATTGAAGAACTTCCTGTACAGTTCCGTTCCCAGACATCACTTCCTGTCGTGTTCCATGTGCAGATTTACACGGATGTGACGATGTAGGAGCCGCGTTCGCCGCCACTGCCGCCGCCCCCTCCGTCTCCGCTCTTTGGCTCACGCTTCTTCGTCACAGGTGTGGGGATGAGTGAAGGCCGCGTGGGGGTGGTGGACGTGCTGCTGGCGGGTGGTGTGGGGGCGGAGCTTACTTCTGCACCGCTCTTCCTCGGGCTGGGCGTGTAGTTGAAGGGACTGACGCGAGCCGCCACGGCGCCGCTGCGCTGCTGACTGCGCTGCTGCTGGCGGTCGGGTGGAGGCGGAGCCTGCTCGTCCAAACTCTCGCAGCTCCGCCGAAGGTTGAGGTTGGAGGAAGAGGAAGAGGAAGAGGAGGGGATCTTTGAGGGGGCGGGGCTGTCGATGACAGGCGGGGCGTTGGCGGCAGAGGGCGAGCGCGGGTTGTTGACGGGACAGTCCTCCAGGCGAACCCAGACATCCTCCGACTTCATAGCTGTTGAGTCGCCACCGCTGCCGCTCTTCGCCTTCCGCCATGTCCCCTTGGACCTGCCGTCCTCGCTCCGGCCCTTCTCATTGGTCCGGCCGCCGTCCTCGCTCCGCCCCTTCTCGCTGGACTCGGAGGACGCTGACAGCACTGATGAGGAGCTTCCCGTTCTCTTCCAGGTGCCGACGCGAGGTAAAGATGTCGAGTGTTTCCCGGCACTCATTCCTGAAGCTGCGCTGCTGTTTTCCCGTTTCCAGGTCCCGGTGCGGCTCAAACGAGTTGAGGTCACTTCCTGCGGGCGCGACGGACTCTCTGAATGCGAGCGGTTGATGTCTGGTCTCCTGGAGGCGGGAGGAAGCGGTGTCTCAGGGCTGGACTGTGACTCCATTGCTGCCGCTGCTGAGGATGACTCCTCCAGCTTCCTCTTCAGCGTTGGACTTGGAGCTTCCTTGATGAAGGTTGACTGGCGGACCAGCGCCGGCTTCTCAGGCTCCGCCTTCTGCTTCTTGGTGGAGGCGGAGCCTATGAGTCTGGAGGCCGACTCACTCCTCGGAATGCCGCCGCTCTTCGGTGTGCTCTGCTTGGCGGCTCTGGAGGAAGAGGCTGATGAGGCATTTCCTGGAGACGCGGTGCGCGGCAGCTGGGACAGCTTTCCTGCTTTCTGATTGGCCAGTGCAGAGGACCTGGAGGGGGTGGAGTCTCGAGAGGACACACCTCCTCTGTCAGCGCAGTCTCCGCCTCCTGGAGCTTTGGCCACAGCTGCAGCTCTGGGTTTGCTCCGCCCCCTCGCTGCAGGCTCCGCCCTGGGTTTACCTGTGATCAGGCTCCTGTACACCTTCTTCCCCCCCCTTAGCGCCTTCGCCTCCTCCTCATCCTCCTGCTCCTTCTTCTTGGCCTCCAACGTGCTGCGCTCGCCTGGCTTCAGGATCCGGGCACCTCGCTTCACCTGCAGAGCCTCCTCCTCTTCCTCCTCATCAGCGTTCCTACTGGCCGCCGGCAGGTGGAAGGGAGACCCGACGGACTTCAGGGACAGGACGGAGTCGGAGTTCCTGAGAGACGGCTGGCGAGACAGGGACAGAGGCGGCGGCGGCAGCGTTCAGGCTGCTGACGATAGAGTTGGCGCCTTCCTGGATGGCCTTCCAGTCAAAGGACTCGGAGTCAGGAGAGGTGGGGCTCCTGGTGCCTCTGAAGGCTCCTCCTCTGCCAGGGATGTCCTCGTCGGCCTTAGTGGGAGGAAGTGGGGCGGGGGCGTGGGCCGGCAGCGTGGCGGACTTCTTCTTCTTCTTGGGCATAGCGGAGCTGATGCATTCCTGCAGGAGGTCGTCCTCAGAGTCGATGCTGAGGGACTGAGCGACGAATTCCTGGAGAAGCAGACGGGGCGTGTCCTCCACATGGAACGCTTTGGGGGCGTAGCCGCTGGCTGCAGAGGGGCGGGGCTTCGACTCCGCCTGTGGAGGACAGATGGAACAGGCTGTCTTCAACTTCCCTAATGTCCTAATGTCAATCATTTACTGAACAGATTCATTTAAAGAGCAATCAATCCCTGGCTCAACTTAGTTTTGCTAATAAACTGTCTACATAGGTTATCTAAAGTTCTATCTTTAGGTTTCTGTGCAAATTGTAACGTTTTTGTGTAAATTTGTTTCATTCTGAAATATTTGGCTGAAAACTGTCTCAGTGCTGCCATCTTCGGGTCGAACAGTGCCTAAACAGTTGAATTTTCCTATTGGTACCAACGGTCAAGTTTAGCCAACGCCTACGTCACACAGTTCAGAAATAAAACCACCTCACTCAGACACGCCCCCTGGTGGCCAGTCAGGAGTGCGAATCGTCTCCTCCGCTCTGACTGCAGGTGGTTTGCTGCAGGACAACTGTGAGACTGACTGCAGGGACAGAGGGAGGGGCTCACGGCAGCACTCGCTGCTCGCTCAGGACGGAGTGCAGCTGTCGTTAGTTGCTTTTTTTATTAAAAGCCGCTAATTATAACGACAGTCGCTATGTTTGCAAAGTGCTTCTTGTCCTGACTACAGCCTCTCTGCTCATCCCTACACTTGATCACACCCCTTAGTGCCAATTGGTTCCGCCCACCTTGTTGGAAGGTTTCGGAATGTGTCTGGGGGCAGGGCTAAGCTTTCCCAGGGCGTCGTTAGCAGCAGTGGTTAGATCAGCTCATCAGGAAGGCCAGCTCTGTGCAAGGATGAACTTTGACCCAGGGCAGGTGGTGAGAGACACAAGGACAACGCCCCCCTCTCCAGGAAGCTGTTGCTGAGCTGGAGAGCTCCTTCAGGGACAGACTGCTGCATCCTAGGTGCACGAAGGAGCGTTATAGGAGATCCTTCCTCTCGGCAGCTGTTAGACTCTGGAACCATCACTGCTCCCAAAAAACCCAGTAAGAGTTCACGTTCCTGCTGCTATTTACAGTTTTCCACGTTATTGTAAATACTCTGTTTTATTTATTAGAGAAAAATAACAAAATTTATATATTTTTAAATGATTTTATTCAGTTGAATGTTTGATGGTTGTTTTATCTGTAAAGTTCATCCTGATGTTTTATATCCGACCTCTTTATTATATTTATTAACATCATCTTCATGCTGCTGAACCACTGAGGGACAATAAAGGGTCCATCTCTTACCCTAATCTAATCTAGGGCTGGGCGATATTTCATATCAGTCGATATTGAAACTCATCGATTCGGGGTTTTTTTAGATCCTAAATACTGCCAAACTGGTGACATGACCTTTCCTCTTTTATTCACAATGTCTTCTTGAGCTGTTGGACTCATTTCTCTTCTCCCTCCACCCTATTCTTTATTTTTAAGCAGTTATGAGGCACGGTGGCAAAGAGGAAACTTTTTTTCCACAGTGACAAAATCCACTGACTGTGGAACCAGTAACTGCACACAAACAATGAAATGAAACTATCGCACTTATTTATGAACATGGACATGAATTGCGCACCGGATTGTGCGTAATCAAATGTCTCAGGGTTCTGATATTGGTCTGCAGGCCGAATCCCAGCTCTGCTGTCACACTATAAACTGGAATTACAGGCGCTGCTTCAGCCAAAGTTTAGAAATCAGGGAATCAATCAGAAGTTGGCATAATTCTCTAAACGAGGGGCAGCAGGAAGAAATCTCCTAGAATGCACTTCTGCACCAGACGCGCTCCAAAGCCTCCTGTCCACAACTCTTCACTGAGCTGTCAGCTCTAGGATTGAGAGATTCAAGGATTTTTATTGAGCTTCCAATTCATATTTGCATGTTTAGGTTTAGGGTATGAAATTTGGACTCAGGTCCCAGTTCAAGAAACTTAATAAATAAAGTTTAAGTAGTGAGATGAAGCTGTATTTAGTGCACTGAGTGTGGGGGAGGCATTTAGTTCAATCTCCGGATCAGAGACAGTAATCGGATGGGATTTCCTCTTTTATTATTGTTTGACTTAGCTACCTCCGCAATGTTTTTTGTGCATAAAGTTGCGTCTGCACCAAGTGGTCCTGTCCGAATTGTAATCCGTCACGGATGGCCTTCAGATTTTCATCAATGTTTAAAAAAAATGGTCAAAGATGGAAAATATTCCGTCAGCGCGATCCCTGCTGGGTGTTGTGAGAACCGCGCAGATTCCACTAGCACTGTCCGTCGAGGGTTGAGATTTCATCCTCAAGTGAACCGACTGCCTGCTTCATTTCCCACAAACTGAACCACACAAACTGATCCAAGCAAATTTGATGAGCTAGCTGGGCGCCTAGCCCCGTTTCTTCCCCACCAGGACAGCCACTGCTCACCTGTCAGTGCGCTCACCTTTCACGCTGCACATCCTTATTGCGACAGGTTGCACCGACTCTCAACGTTATCTCGGTGTCGCAAACAAAACAGTCCGATGTGAATATTATTTCGTGGTTGTAAAAAAGGAACCTTTGTACAGACGTGTCCAGTGGACGTCTGCTTTGACTCCGCATTGTTCTGCCTCAAGTTCGTGCGGACCTCTGAGTAAAGGAGGCCGGAGAACATTGGGGGCAACACGAAACTGCTGCTGCGACGTTACATAACACGTTGTTGCTAGGTAACCGTAGAGCAAGTTAGTTGATGTTAACCACCTAGCTTAGCTGGGCCCTGAGAGGTTGAGCGACTAAAGCCTTTCCTCTGCCTACATCCCCCACAATGCTGTGGGGTTCTGAATCGGCGTTCAGTGAAATTACTGAGTATTCTATCGGACGTATTTTCTGTTGATATTGATCACGTGTCTGTGATCATGTTTTATCGCCCAGCCCTAGTCTGATCCAATTCAATCATTCTGGTGTCAACCTTGTGATGAAGACCTTGGTACCTGAGCTTTATGAAGCTTCTGACCGCGTCATCCTGATGGTACACCTGTCCTCTCCTCTACCTGGCCACCATGACTCACCTCAGCAGGAGGAAGAGGTTTTGCTACGGCTTCATCTCTTTTGGGCTCCTCCTCTTCGTCCCGCTGCAGGGGCGGGGCAAACTCCTTGTTGTTGTTCTCCTGGTCGATGTCGCTCAGCGAGCTCAGCGACGGGTTCCTGGAGAAGCAGACGGGCGTGTCTTCGATGGCGAACTTCTGCTTCTCGTCTGGGACCATCTGATTGGGTGCAGCTTTAGTTCGGGGGAAGACGGCAGCCGTCTGCTGTTTCCGCTTCCTGTTTTCTTCTTCTTTCCTCTTCCTGTCGTCTCCTTCCTTCTCGCCTGCCTCGTCTTCATCAAAGTCGAGGGAGCTCAGCGAGTCGTTTCGTGAGAAGCAACATGGCGTTCCCTCGATGGGGGTGTAGTGGCGCGGTGAGTCAAAGGCAAATCCTGGTTTTGGTTTGGCGGCTGTTGTCGTGACGACACCATACGGCACCCGCTGAAGCATCGGCTTCACAGGGGAGGTGGGTTTCTTCTTCAGCTGAGGCTGGCAGAGGGGCGGCGGCGTTGGTGGTGATGCTGCAGGAGGAAGGGGGGCGGCCTGAAGGTGCTCACTGGTTTCCAGGGCTCTGATTGGTTTCCTGGGTTTGGCTTTAGGCATGGCAGCGCTGATGCACTCAGCTAGGATGTCGTCGCCGTTCTCCCCCTCCGGGACCCCGGCCCGGGTTCTGGGAGCAGAGTGGGGCGGGGCTGCCTCCTCGTTGGGCGGCGAGTCGATGGTGAGGTCACTGAGCGAGGTGGCAGTGGAGAAGTTGAGTGGCGTTCCCTCCACACAGTAAACTCTGGGCACCTCCTCGGGCGGTGGCGGCGGCAGTTCCGTCCTCTGCGGCAGCGGGGGCCGGCTCTGTGGGGGGAGGAGCTTGTAGACAGGAAGCTGGCTGGGTTTCCGTGGTGCTGCTGGTTTCTTTGGTTTCTGGGAGGACTTGGGCATGGCCATGTTGATGCACGCCACCAGGATCTCGTTGTCGTCATCCGACTCGTCCAAGATGGGTTTGAGAGGCTCCTCCTTCGTCTCCTTGCTCCCTCCCTCCTCCTCCTCTTCCTTCATCTCTGCTGCGATGTATGGCTCGTCCAGACTGAGCGCGCTCAGACTGGAGGCGCAGGAGAAGCCGTGTGGCGTGCTCTCTGTGGCGAAGTGCAGCAGCACGTCCACGCTGTTCTCCTCCTCCTTCTTGGCCTTCTCCTCCTGCTTGGTTTTCTGGGCAGGAAGCGGCGGCGGCGGTGGCGTCTTGGCGCGGCTCGGCGGCATCGTCTGACCCGGGCTGTCCGGCAGGTCACTGGGGCTGACCACGCCGCTCGGCATGCCGCTGCACGGTTCACTGGAGCGCACGGAGCTGGCGATGGACGAGGTGGAGAAGCTGTCCAGAGAGCTGACGGAGGTGCAGCGGCTGAACATCAGCGGCGTCTCTTGGGCGTATGGTGGCTCCGGAGGGCTCTTTGGCGTCCTGGCGCCTGATGATGATGTCACATGGTGGTGATGGTGATGGTGGTGGCCGTGGTGGTGATGGTGGCCTCTTCGTCCTCGTGTGGAAGGAGCGGCGGACGTCTGGCTCTCGGCCTCTTTCTGCTGCCGCCGTTGCTGCTGCTCATGAGCGTCTTTCTCGCTGACAGGAAGCGTCGGGTAGTCGTTGCCACTCCCGCCGCCTTTACTCTTCCTCACTATGACGTCAGCATCCTCGTCTTCCTCCGATGACAGCGAGGACAGAGAGCTGCCCCTGGAGAAGCAGATGGGCGTGTCCTCCACGCAGTACGTCTGTGTGGACTCCTGGTTGCTTTTTGTCACTGAGCGCGAAGTGGCGGGAGGCAGGGGGCGGAGCTTGTTAGTGGAGGAGGAAGTGGGTGGAGCCAGAGAAGGGATGGTGGTCTCTTTGCGTGCAGACTCGCTGCCGTATTTCAGGCTGTAGTCGATCGGCTGCTCAGGGGTGGCGTCGCCGCCGAAGGTGGATGTTGCTGAGACGACGACGTAGCGCGGAGGCTGCCCTGATGCCATGCGGCCGCCACTCTGTCCGGGCTCGCCGCCGTTGCTCCTCCGCAGCCTGACGTCCTGCTCGTCGTCATGGTGACTCGGACTCTGTCTCCCAGAGTTCAGCTGCTCGTCCGAGTACTTCAGGCTATAATTGATGGGCGTGTCCAGCTCGGCACTGTCATCGTCCGCCATGTGGTTGGCGCTGCGTATCTTGTGCGCCAGGTCAGCGGGGTACTTCCTGTAGACGCAGCATTTGCTGGCGCCACTCTCATCGGACGAGTAGAAGGCGTCTGAGGACGGCTTGGTTTTGCCACGGTTGCCATATCCGTCCGTGCTCGTCACGCTGTTGAGGCTGTCGCTGGAGGCGCGCACGCTGGGCGGGAACACCGGCCGCGTGTACGCCGCCTCCTCACTCGTCCTCTTCGACCCGTCACCGCTCTTCGGGCTTGACAGCACAGGTGTGTTGGTGTAGGAGCGCGTGGCGTTGCCTCCCCCAGCTCCGGCGCCATTACAGCCCCGCCCCTTCCTGTTTGCTGCCTTGGGGCTCAAGTTATCGATGTTGTCGAAGGTCTCCGACAGCTGCTGTGCGTCCAGCTCCTCGAATAACGCCTTCTGTTTACGGGCGTGCAGCGATGGGGCACCGGCGCCAGGCGACACTACGCTGGCGTCTTTGTAGCGCGCCGGGCGGTTGGCCATCAGGTTACGCAGAGCAGCAGCACTGCCCATGGCAATCATCTTGTGGCGGGAGTGGATGAGGTTGCGCAGCATTCCCACAGCGCCCAGCTCCCACAGTGTCTCCTGGTCTTTGGCGTCTCGGGCCGACAGGTTCCAGAGCGTCCCGCAGGCATTGGAGACGATGGTCAGACTGTGAGACTTGAGATGCTGCAGCAGAGTCGGAAGGCAGCCGTGCTCCCGCAGGATCTGCCTGCAAGACGAGACACAGGGACACAGCTGAAACATCTGGTCTTGCACCATGCCCTGCCTCTTCACAAGCTCCCAGGGTTACCTGTGTGCCTCGTTGGTGGCGATGAGGCTGGAAACGTTCCGGAGGATTCCTCCACCACTCTCGATGATGGCGAGCGTGTTGGTGTGACTCCGATGCGTCAGTGTTCCGACCAGGAAGGCCAGCGCTCCGTCCACGGCACAGATGTCTGCCTTGTTCTCCGTGCAGTGGGCCGACAGGTTCCAGAGCGCACTCAGTACAGACTTCAGCGTGGACTCCTAGAACACCCGTAAGAACGGTGAGAGGCAGCAGACTGAGCATACTCAGTGGAGGTCTGGGATCATATGACTGTTTACCTTCTGTACTTCGAGAGCGCAGCCCATCAGTGCTCGCACGCTGCCGACCTCACGCAGCGTCTTCTTACTGTTGACGTCAGCACGCCATGACAGGTTCCTCAGCACACTGGCTATCACCTGGAACAACAGGACACTGGCTATAACCTGGAACAACATGGCTGTCACCTGGAACAACGGGACCTGGCTATCACCTGGAGCAACGGACATACCTGCTGCAGGTCTTCACTCTCAGACTTCAGCTGAGCGACCATGGCTCTCATGCAGCCTTTCATGGAGCACAGCGTGGCCTGATGGGAAACAACAACATGTCACTGGCTCCTCAGGGAGCGTGCAGGAGATTCTACTCTGTGGTGGAACCCTGCTGTCACCTTATTGGCCACGTCTCCAAAGGTGAGGTTGGTGAGCGCCATGCCGGCATATCTCCTCAGGGTGACGCTGTAGTGATCGCTGCTCAGCCCGAACATCTCACAGTCCACCTGCAGCAGCTCCGCCACCGCCTGCAGCCCTCCTGCAAGGACACACAACCCACACATACCAGGGAAATGGTCAGAACCGGGTCAGAATCCAGTCAGAACCCGGTCAGAACTGTCCTGGCTCACCCACCCAGCTCATTCATGGCGTGGCGGTGCTCCTCATCGAAGGACAGCTTCATGAGGACGCAGACAGCCGGACAGATTTGGTGCTCCACCGGAGATGGCACTGCAACATGATGACATCACATATCAGGTCTCCGGGACGCCAGGCTACGCTAGGCTACGCTAGGCTACGTCTGCTCCTCTGACTGGTGACTTACTGGGGTTGTCCTCCTGGTCGACACCCCTTTCGTGGTTCTCCTGCCAGGTCCAGCACGTCTCGCAGTAATGACGCACCTGCTCCAGCAGGTGGAGCACTCTTATCTCACGGCGCCCCCTCTTGTCGTCAGGCTGACTGTGCACGATGTTGTGCAGAGCGGCCGACGCCCTTGCTCGGGCCTCCTTGCTGCCGCGGGAGTTACCTAGGCAACCACGCAGGCGTGAACACCAACGGCCAGGTCTGCACAAGGTAAGGAGGAGGAAACGCAGTGGTTACCTAGCAACAGGGAGTCCTTGTCATTGCCGTGCAGCAGCTGGATGAGCAGTGGCAGGCAGCCGGACTGACGCATGGCGATGCAAGAGTCCTGCGAGCTGGACATGGCGAGGAGCGTGCGGGACATGTCGTCCTTATCGTGAGTCCCCAGCATGGACAGCAGGCTGTACACCATCTCCACCTGCAGGGGGAAACACAGAGCAGAGTCTCACTCAGCTCCTCACCCCCTGCACAAGATACAGAGACACACCCACCTTTGTTCCAAGGTGGCTGGTGATTCGTCGAGGCACAGAGTAGCTCGTCTCATTGGCAGACTCCTGGTCCAATCGGCTGCTGGAACTCTGAGAGCGGAAACCAGATCAGTAACCAATCAGAGAGCAGGATGAGAACAAACTGAACAGGTAACCAATCGGAGAGCAGGATTGCATGCTCACCTGAGCTCCAGCCAATCCACTGCTGTCCCCTGCACTCTGAGCACCCTCTACCTGGAGAGACAAACATGGTCAGGTAACAGAACAGGTGACTGAGCTACACAGGTGAGTGACTAACCAACAGGTGAGTTTACCTGTAGTCGGGCTCCCAGCCTCACAATGTCTTTCTCAATCTGCTGAATACGAGACACACGAGCCTGAAAACACCACACACACCTGATCAGGTGAGTCTGAACCAGCACAGCCCCCTGACATCTAGATGAGGTGCAGGTGTGCTCGGTTCACCTGAGCCCTCCTCTCCATCTCCTGACAGGATCCCAGCTGCTCCTCCATCGCTGATCGGATCTGACGAGCCTCGAACTCCAGCTGACGGCGACTCATGTCCGTCTGCAGAGTGAACTGACACAAACAGGCGCTCATCTACAACTACAACTCCCAGCATGCCCTGCAGCCCCGTCAGCACCAGCATCAGGTTCTCCTTACGTTCTCAGTGAGAGGCAGACTGTCGATCCTCTTGGTGAGATTCTGGAGCTGAGCATAGTACCAGTCCTTCTCCTTCTCCTCCTTCTCCAGCTCAGCCAATAGGAGAGACCTATGGAGATGCAGCAGCCAATCACAGGAGAGACATTCACACACCTGTCCACACGCACCCGTCCCCACGCTGACGGTGGCGAGCTCCCGTCTTTAGAACATTTTGACGAACATCTACAATCACAGGTTTGATTCCCGTTTGATCACCTGTTTACAGCTGACCTGTAGTACCTGAAGTACCATTAGAAGTGTGTAACTGCTCTCAGAGTGTAGTAGTGTGTAGTAGTCAGTACTTCTCCTTCTCCAGCTCCTCCAGGCAGCGGTCGTGGCCGTCTCTCCCTGCAGACGGCGCTGCTCTCCTGGGGAAGCCGGCCGGCGGAGGTCCCGGAGCTCCGGAGCCCCCGGCGGCTCCCGCTGGGGTTCCGGAGGAAGAGGAGGCAGAGCTGGAGGAAGAGGAAGGGGGCAGAGGAGGCCTGGTTCTGGTCCTGAAGCCGGCCGGATCCAGACTCATCTCTGCGGGAGGAAGACAGTGAAGACGGCGTCCGGACCTGAACCCGTGCTGCTGCAGCTCGGCCCGGTTCTCCTCACCTTTCAGGCGTTCCATGAGCTCCAGCTGGGAGCCGGACGCCTCTCCAGACTCTTCTTCTCTGGTGCCCTGCAGCTGCTTCAGCACTTCCTGTTGGAGACAAAGAGCGGCGTTCCATGACTGGCCGGGAATTCCAGAGAGCAACGCCGATCTGGAGTAATTCAGCCGATGAGACTCACCACGATGTGTCTGCAGCGCTCCAACAGAGCCATGACACACACACACACTAACACTATAACACCAACAAACACACACTGACACAATAACACACACACTAACATACACTAACATACAGAAACACACACTAACACACAAATTAACAGACACACACACTAACACACACAGGGCAGCAAACAGGAAACAGGAAGTTGGTGTTCCTGCAGACAGGAAGGACGGACCAACAATGAGCGGAGCAAGAACAGAACCACAGACAGAGGAACTGGGTCGACGCAGAAACACCACAGAACCAGAGGGACTGAGGACAGACTGGGTCAGAACCAGAACCCTTCTAGCAGAAGGAGGAAGACAGCAACAAGCAGAACAGAACAGAAACAGACAGACCACTCACTCTGACTGATTTCCAAGGTCCAAACAAAGATCCACAAACACACAGACATCCCACTCTAAACAAGGAGCCCTTTCTGACACAGCGCAGCGCGTGATTGGCCGAAAACCGCTCAGGTCTATTCTGGGCTGCAGAGACAGAGAGAGCGAGAGAGAGCGAGAGAGAGCGAGAGAGAGCGAGAGAGAGCGAGAGCGAGAGAAAGAGAGCGAGGAGGGCAAGGGAGAGAGAGGGGGGGGGGGGGGACAGAGAGGAAGAGAGAGAGAGACAGAGAGGGAGAGAGCGAGAGCTTCCTGATCCAGACCCTCAGGATGCGATCAGGAAGCTTCAGACGTCCTCCAGGTGTGCCACCTGCTTCCTTCCTTCCCCTGTCCTCCAGGTGCCCCCCACCCAGGTGTCCTCACCTTCATGGTGGAGGCCTCCGTCTCCAGCTTGGTCAGATGGTTGGAGTTGTCCTGCAGCTCCTGTCTCAGATTGGAGTTCTCCATCTTCAGCACCTCCACCTGCCTCAGCAGCTGGTCGTAGGACGCTGCCGCCATGCTGGACGCCGCACCTCAGACCTGCACGACACACACCACAGACAGGACTCAGAGCTGGGTCAAAGGTCGACCTATGAGCAGGAGACCGCCGCAAGCGGCGTCTCAAATCGGCATCTTTTATTTAGTCAAAACTGGCTTTTATTTTGAAGGCACAGTGTGGAGTTTCCTGTGTGAGCACCCTGGTCCTCCAGCAGGTTCTGGGACCTCCACTGGGCCGACCCGGCTACCGCAGCGCTCTGTGGACCACCTGGTCCAACGATGGATGGGAAGATGGCAACACTCGGACCCAGAGTGGTTCTGATGGAGAAAGAACCGGCCGGATTCACAGTGGTACCGCCCCGGGTTCTGCTGGATGATGATCTGGAGCCACATCAGCAGAGCTTTACATCCAGACCGGGTCAGTCTGATACCAGAAAACGGGTCCCTGTGGTTCTGTTGCTGTTACTGTGATGAAGGCAAAGCTGGAGCAGTACTCCAGCGGTTCTCAGGTCCAGTTCTGTTCATCGGGAAATTCACCAGAAGCTGCTGGAGGCGCCACTTTACACATCAGAACCAGTCAGAACCAGCTGGAGCCAGTCAGAACCAGTCAGACCCAGTCGGACCCAGTCGGCAACCTCAGTTGGACCCTGTCAGAACCAGTCGGCAACCTCAGTCAGAACCAGTCGGCAAACTCAGTCAGAATCACTCGGACCCAGTCAGCTCAGAGTTCTGAAGAAGAGGTGGTTCTGCTGAACTCCAGGAAAAGACCAGAGATCCAAAACAATGTCATCTCTGGGTCAGAACTGATGGTCCAGTCATCATCATCATCATCATTATAAAGCTTCAACAACTAGAGAAACTGAGACCCAACAGAACCGGTTCTGTTCAGGTTGCTGCTTCGCCTGATTGGCTGCTGAGGCGGATGGATACAGAGGCCCTGCAGCGTAGGAGCACAGACGTTGTTCAGCCGCTCGCTTCCAGCACTCAGACGGGTTCTGATCAGAACCTCTAGGTCCAGATTTCAGGTTCTGTCTGGGCAGATGGCAGGTGACAGATTCCTGACCAATGAATGTTCTGTCCAACGTTCTGACCCATTTGGGTCAGTCACCCTTCATAAAGAAGAAGGTCTTGCTGCTGGAGATAAAACCACTTGTTACCGTGGGAACCATCGGGTGACCATGGTAACAGAACGTAACCGTGGTAACATGAGGCAGTTCATGTAGCCTACCCTAACCCTGACAGAAAGAACCTGGATCAACAGAACTGGGTTTCTACAGAAAGCACTGGGGCGGTTCTGATTCCTGCAGCTGACTGACATCACAGCAGCTCTCAGCTCCAAACACACTGGTACACAGCACCAGTACAACCAGAGGACCCAGAGCCAGCAGTGCCAGTACAACCACAGGACCCTGAGCCAGCAGCACCAGTACAACCACAGGACCCTGAGCCAGCAGCACCAGTACAACCAGAGGACCCAGAGCCAGCCGCACCAGTACAACCAGAGGACCCAGAGCCAGCAGCGCCAGTACAACCAGCAGCATCTATCAGCTGTGTGATCGAAGCTGATGATGTCACAGCTGATTCTGGGTCAGCTCTCTGATCAATAGCAGCTGAGACCCCCCCCCCGTCGGCCATTTTCTCTCCCTCCATCATCTGACCCCCCCCTCCTGCATCCATCCCTCCGTCTCTACCAGAGAGCCCGAATGAATTAGAGCCACAGAAAGAGGAACCGGCAGAGAACAATGGACCCCCCCGCCCACCCCAGCCCCCCCGCCTAACGACAACAGAGGGAGGATGAAGGATGGAGAGACGGAGGACGGAGGATAAAGAAAGAGAAAATGGCAGCTCACCCCATCGCGGTCGCCTCCATCAGCCTCCGTCTCTGTATCTGACTGAAGGAGGTCAGCTGATCCGGCCAGCAGCCAATCAGGAGCCAGACACAGAGAGGGAGCGAGGGAGGGGCTGGGAAGGGAGGGAGAGTGCCCCCCCCCCCTCATCCCAGCATGCTCTGCAGCAGCACTGCAGGCTAGCTGGCTGGGTTACAGCAGAACATCATCCAGGGAGAAGGACCACGCTGAATAAAACCAACGAAGAAGAAACCCTGAAAACCTGCAGCAGAACCCGAGAGAAAGTCCTCAGGACCGGCAGAACTTTCTTCTGTCTGATAGACCTCCAGAACCTGATGTGCAGGAACATAGGGCCCACAGAGGTGCTGTGACCTCTGACCTGAAGGTGGCTTAAGTCAACAAAGGAGGATGATGTCTGCTGAGATGTTAGTGAGGAGATATTAGGAGAACCTTCAAATATTCATCCAGCAGGAATCACAGCAACCCAGTAGAACCAGGATGGATCCAGTCTGTGGAACCAGAGGCTCATCCAGCTGCCACAGGATGTGACATCAGAGACTATGTGACCCTTAAGGCGGCCATAGCAACCATCCAGGGCTGAGCCGAGGAGATGATGGCAGATGAACTGACAGCAGGTCAGCGTTGCCTCCAGCCACGACCAGCAGGGGGCGCCCTACGTGGCTGAGTCTGCATGAACCCAACCGGAGTGTCCCTGAGATGGTGACTGATGGGCAGACCCAGAACCAGCAGTACCAGTACAACCAGCCTGCAGCTGTTCTGCTGACCCAGGGAGAGCAGACCAACCCGGACTCTGGATGCTCCCAGCGATGATGATGATGGAGGTTCAGCTCCTAATTTATCTTCATCATCTGCAGCCTCATATTTTAGCTTCACCTGGTAAATATGAATGTTTGCAGGTTATTAAATCTGCTTTTAGTGTTTTTATGAGAACCCGTTCACTTTGTTCTGTTAAATCTACCGAACAGAACCAGAACCAGACTCAATAACCGAACCACGTCGTCAGTGCAAGTTGGCATTCAGCCTGGATGGGCAGCTGGGCGGAGCCTCTGGATGGGAGTCGGCTCTTCTGATTCACCACAAAGCATTGGCTCTTAGAGCAGCAGAACATAAAAGCGGATCAGGATGAAGCAGAACTTCAACCAGCCAACGTTTCCAGAACCGATTCCAAGCAGGGGGAAGGCATCGGACCGCCAGCTGGATCCCACATCAGCTGATACCAGAGGAGGAACACATCCTGATGCTGCTTCACAACAGCACCGTTTGTGAAAAAAACTTAATATCGTCGGCCATGTTGACCGACCTGCTTTTCCTTGCTAACCTAACCTAGCTAACCATGCTAACATCTTACCGTTAAAAACATCAGGGCTGCACAGTGTGACAAGTATGTCAGGCACATCTACCATGAAATAAAACTGACAAATTATTTAGCTAATCATTTAGGCTCTAAAGCTGTTTCCATGGTAACAGCTTTCCTCAGCTGAGCGGCCTGGGGAGCAGAGGAGGAAGCAGAACTGCTCACATGATACAATACAAGCTAACAAATTTCAGAGCTCTGGGCAGCAGGTTCTGGTACCGCTAAGAGGAAACTGGTTCTGATCAGCATTAACGTACTGGATGCTGTGGTCACCCAGTGACAGTCAAGGACAGAACAGGTTCAGTTATGGAGAGATTTTTCAGAACCAGAACAAACAGAACAGAAGTGATAAAAATCAGAAATAAGCAGAGAATCCTCTGAGTTTGAATTAATAATGATATTTATTGTGAGTCAGACCTGCTGTGTTTAACCCTTCAGTGATTTCAATTAATGTTATATTCAGAATATTTATCAGTATTAATGCTTAAATATTAATGGTTTTATCATCTTAAAAATGCCTCATTAAGACTGCTGAGCAGGGCTGAATCCGGGAAGGACTGGCTGATGGAGGGGGCTGATGGTTCATCCCCAGAAGGCAGGATCAGCTCAACTACAGCAGTACTACAGCAGCACTCTGATACTACAGCAGTACTACAGCAGCACTACAGCAGCACTCTGATACTACAGCAGTACTACAGCAGCACTACAGCAGCACTCTGATACTACAGCAGTACTACAGCAGCACTACAGCAGCACTCTGATACTACAGCAGTACTACAGCAGCACTACAGCAGCACTCTGATACTACAGCAGTACTACAGCAGCACTACAGCAGCACTCTGATACTACAGCAGTACTACAGCAGCACTACAGCAGCACTCTGATACTACAGCAGTACTACAGCAGCACTACAGCAGCACTCTGATACTACAGCAGCACTACAGCAGCACTACAGCAGCACTCTGATACTACAGCAGTACTACAGCAGCACTACAGCAGCACTCTGATACTACAGCAGCACTACAGCAGCACTCTGATACTACAGCAGCACTACAGCAGCACTCTGATACTACAGCAGTACTACAGCAGCACTACAGCAGCACTCTGATACTACAGCAGTACTACAGCAGTACTACAGCAGCACTCTGATACTACAGCAGCACTACAGCAGCACTACAGCAGCACTCTGATACTACAGCAGTACTACAGCAGCACTACAGCAGCACTCTGATACTACAGCAGTACTACAGCAGCACTACAGCAGCACTCTGATACTACAGCAGTACTACAGCAGCACTACAGCAGCACTCTGATACTACAGCAGTACTACAGCAGCACTACAGCAGCACTCTGATACTACAGCAGTACTACAGCAGCACTACAGCAGCACTCTGATACTACAGCAGTACTACAGCAGCACTAAGGCAGTAATCTGATACTGCAGAAGTACTACATCAATACTACAGCAGTACTCTGATAGTACAGCAGTACTTCAGCAGTACTACAGCAGCACTAAGGCAGTAATCTGATACTGCAGAAGTACTACATCAATACTACAGCAGTACTCTGATAGTACAGCAG
This sequence comes from Anableps anableps, assembly GCA_014839685.1. NCBI lineage: Eukaryota > Metazoa > Chordata > Actinopteri > Cyprinodontiformes > Anablepidae > Anableps > Anableps anableps. The sequence goes on along the minus strand of CM026081.1, from coordinate 93,658 downwards.
TACTTCAGCAGTATTTTGTCAATACAGCGGTACTACAGTAGTACTCTGATACCATACCAGTTCTACAGGAGAACTCTAATACTATAGCAGTACTATGGCAGTACTCTGACACTACAGCAGTACATCAGCATTACTCTGACACTACAGCAATACTACAGTAGTACTACAGAAGTATTCTGATACTACACCAGCACTACAGCAGCACTACAGCGAAACTTTGATACTAAAGCAGTACTACAGCAATACTCTGATATTACAGCAGTACTCTAATACAACACCAGTACTACAGCAGTACTCTAATACAACACCAGTACTACAGCAGTACTATTGCAATACTCTGACACTACAGCAGTACTACAGAAGTACTCTGATACTACACCAGCACTACAGCAGTACTATGATACAGCAGCAGTACTACAGAAGTACTCTGATACAACACCAGCACTAAACAGTACTAGAGCAATACTCTGACACTACAGCAGTACTACAAAAGTACTGTGATACTACACCAGCACTACAGCAGTACTACGATACAGCAGCAGTACTACAGCAGTACTCTGATACTGAAGCAGTACTACAGCAGTACTCTGATACTACACTAGTACTAAAGCAGTTCTCTGATACTACACCAGTACTCTGAAACTGCACCAGTACTAAACCAGTACTACAGCAGTACTCTGATACTGCAGCAGTACTACAGCTGTGTAGCTGCAGCTTTAGCTCCTGCTAACACCACATCGACTCTTTCCGGCTTCTTACCGGAATAAACGCTCAGTAATCTGCCTCCTCTCCTTGTATTAAACCCCAGATCCTTACCGTAGGTCCCGGCGGACCGGTACTGGTCCCAGATTGTCCTCGCTTCAGTTCAAACACCGGAACGGAACCAAAACAAGAGGCCAGCTAGCAGCTAGGCTAACAGCTCCTACCTTCCCGGTGATCGGGGCTTAGGGTGGCGGACAGACACAACCAGCCGGGGGACGGGCCGTCAGAGGCGGCGTGGAGACCTCATGAATCCGGTTCGGCTGGGAGAAGCTGAGTTCGACAAAGTCCAGAGAAGTTCTACCGAACCCGCCTGGTTGTGGAGCCGCAGAGGCTGCTGTGCTCCGCCATCTTGTTTCTGTGTGTGAGAGAAGGTGTTGCTATAGCTGTGAGGACCAGCTGACTCCTTTCTGTGATAAGATGGACCTGATTCCGAACTGTAATAAACCCGGACCAGTGTTGCTGGTTGGTGAGATTAATGTTGATGTTCAATTGTGATTATGAGCGTTTAAATGACCCGATTATAATCTACAGGTCCAGAACTACATCAGGTCTCCTTTTATAATTATTGATAACGCGCCTCTCTGGGTGTTTGAATAGAAGGAAATATTTTTATTCACTTGTAGAACATGTTCTAGAGATGATCCGAATGAAACTGGTTCTCCTACAGAATTAAACCATGTTCTTTATTAAACGCTTGGAACTGACTGACCTCTAACCTCTCAATGATGACAGTGACATTATGGACGCTCCTGTTGGATCCTTCCAGATGTTGGACGCTGTTCATGAGGAGCTCTGAGGTTACCTGGCCTTATGGTCCTCCCTCTGCTGCGCTGGTAGATTGTCGTTTATAAATCAGTTGTCAGCTCACTACCAGTGGTTCTAACTTCCTATTTAATTATATTCTGGTTCCTTCAGTAAGTTCAGAACATTGGAACCAACCAGACCCCGACCTGAAGGGTTTCAACCCTTGAAGCATCACTGCATGGTTATTGATGTTTTATTGCCGTTGTCTTTTATTCTATTTTTGTTTGTTTGTTTTTTAGTTTATTTCCTATAAATGAATTATCATGAATCTAGACTGAACATATTTTGTATGTAAATATAAAATATTTCTCTCTTGAAAATGAAACCTCGTTTTAATGAGATTAAACGTGAAATAACTCAAATAAAATAGTTAAAATCTGGTGTTTTATTGATAAATTAACATGTGAATAAATAATTAATTTAAAAATCTATTAGCCGTCCTTTCTGGGTTTATAACAGAACCAAATTCACATTTTGCCATCTTAAAGTCCTTGATAACATGGTCTATAATGCTTCCGTTGAATTATTCCCAGAACCTCTCTGTTTTGGATCAGAACTAAAGTGTCACAGTTTCTGGATGATTGAACAGAAGCAGAACCTGCCGTGACTGGCCGGGTCCATTGATGGCCGACCATCGAGCTTGTTTTACTGACCTTAGGAGGAGAAACTTAATCTGCTGAACGATGAAGTCACTAAAATGAACAGCTTCAACATTCAAACAGGATGTCGGGACTTTTATTGTGAAGGGGCTGACAGGAAATGGGCGGAGCCTCTTCTCTGCTGATCTTTAAAAATGGCGGCGGTCTGCTTGCGGTGTTTCCAGCCGCAGCCTCGTTAGGATAGCTCGACTATGACGTCATGAACGGCTCGGTACCGGATGCCTCGTGTGAACCGGACGCTCGTGTTTGTGCTGCTGCTCGTGAGCAGCTGCGCGTTCCTGCTCTTCCAGTTGTACTACTACCGGAACTACGTCAGCAAGGTGAGGGGCGGGGCTCTCCGATAACCAAAGGTAGGTAGGTCACATGATGCAGAACAGCTGGATTCGCTCCAGTCACGGTCGGATGATGATCCCGGAAGATTTCCGGTATTGCAGCTGAGTCCCGATGGATCAGTGGTTCCATTCTGGTCCGTTCCGGTTCCGGTCCAGGTCTTCTCCATCAAGATCTCACCAGCTCCTCCTGTTTGCTTCCTTGAGGCCGACTATAAGAAGCAATCAGAACAGTTCTGTTTGCTCCTGCTTGTGATGCACGGTAGAGGTGGAAGCATGGAGTGGAAGGCGCCAGATGAACTCCCCAGCTCTCTACTGATGTTGTCGTTAGTCAGCAGGGGGCGCTGTTGACTGTGGTGAACGGACAATAGGCGAGTTTAGTTTGTTCATCTGGTTCATTTTAAAATAGTTACGTGGAAGGTAAAACTCAACTTCCTGCCTGTAGAAATACAGGAGATGTTTTCAGAGATGGAGGCTTTAATCCCAGAAGAAGAAATAATCTGAAGATCCTCAGATTACAGCTATGAGAATACTGAGTGTTACTATCTGTGGAGGAAAACTGTGGAAAAATCTTAGGAATGTCGGAACATCAGCCGGCAAAAAAATAGGATTTAAAGATGTTCTATTAAAATGATGTTTAGTTGAGGAAGGCCTGACTTCTCCACATCCATTTCTAACATCAGACTGAGCCGTTATGCTGTGAATTAACTGAAACCTCTGCTGGTTATTACTATTATTATATATTTTTTGTTTCTTTTCCTTCTATTTTCTAATCACTGTTTGAAATGAAGCATAAATAAACCCTAACTCAGTGAGTAAAAGCTGGTTGAGACCCACCATGAGCTCCAGCATCTACCACAGGCGGTTTCAGGACCATCTGGAAAAATATCAGCGCTGCACCAGAACCTGAAACCCAACCCAAACATACCATCTGAGGAGTCCTGGGATGGCCTAGTCAAAGCCCGTATACTTTTTCCTCTGCTAGAAGCACGTTTTTATTGAACTGTTATTTGGAATTAAATCAGATGAACAACAAGAACCCAGAGTTCTGACCCGGTCACATGGCTGTCGAAGGATGGACCCAAACAGGTCGACCGTCTGAACTTGTAGTATCTGAGTCTTGGTTCTGATCTGGTTCTGGTCCTTCTTCCGGTCCTAGATCCATTAGTTCCACCCCTTAGTTTGTTTCTGGAAGGGGTTGGTTCTCTCTCTGGCCGGGTATCATCAGATGGATTCGGTTCTGTCAGACCCGGACCGATCCGGTACTGTCACGGTTCTGGTGCCTCTCATTAAGTGGACCCAGACTAACGGTTCTGTCTGTTTTGCAGCAGACTGGTCTCCACCTGCTGAACCCTGCAGGTCATGTGACCTCCAGCCAGGTCCAATGGGTGAGTCAGAACCAGCGCTGACTCGTTCCCAGCTCAGGCCGACCCTGACCCGGTTCTTCTCTCTGCAGCAGACCCTGAAGAAGTTCTTGGCGCTGGCCCAGTACTTCCGGCTGCCGCTGTTCCTCGCCGACACCGCTGCGCTCACTCTACTCTCCCAGGATGCTTTGCGGCAGCGTGACCGGATGATGCGTGAGCCGCACTGCAGCTTCCTGTGCACCGGCCGGCCAATCACGTCCTTCGTTCTGTCGGCCAACCAATGGAAGCTCAGCGTGAGTGCACTGCCTTCAGGGTCCAGCTACCTGCTGGAGAACGCAGCTCCCTGCTAACGGATCTGTTTCTGTCCAGCCTGGCTTCCTATTGGCTGCTGAGCAGAAGGGCTTCGAGCTGCTGGAGGTGAGAGGTCGCGACCCACGATTGGCCAGTCTGGACACCCTATCAGGAGAAGAGATCCCCCTGCACTTCCTGTTCCGCCTCCATGGTTACATCATCCACGTGGGTCCAGCTGTTATCTGTTCTGGTTCTGGTCCTGGTTCTGGAAGGCGTGGCGTTGATGTAGTACCTGTCCTTGCCTGCAGGTGGTGCTGCTGTACGAGCGCAGCGGCGGCTACCTGTGGCACGGCGTCCTGCGCCTGAAGGCCAACGTGGACCGAAGCTTCGCCCCCTTCATGCTCCTGGACTACGGACGCCACGCTGGGGCGTATGACAGGTCAGGTCATGTGACTGCTTGAAGTCATGTGAGTCGTAGATCATGTGATCGCGTCTGTGTCGCCCCCTGCAGGCCGGAGCTGATGCTCACCGTCGTTGACAATCTGGACGTTCGGGTCCCACGCAACATTTCCCGCTTCCTGGCGCAGCAGCAGCAGGCCCGGTTCCTGGAGTGCCGTTACCATGACGCCCGCAGCTTCCTGCAGGTTGGTTTGTTTGGAGGTGAAGCCAGGTCCAGAGTCACGTGACCTGTCTCTCTCTCTGTGTTACTGCAGCTCTACCCTGATGACTCGTCAGCGGCGGCCGTCGAGTTTCAGAGGAAAGCAAAGACACTGCTGAGGCTGGCGGCTCAGACCCTGGGGGGGCTGGACGTCCCTTTCTGGATCAGCAGCGGCACCTGTCTAGGTAACTGACGCCACCCCCCGACCTGAGCCACTAACTGAACGCTCCATCATGCGCTCCTCTGTCTCTGCTGCCTCCTGCAGGATGGTTCCGGCAGTGCAGCATCATCTCCTATAGTCGGGATGTGGACATCGGGATCTTCATCACAGACTTCCGGCCTGACATCATGACGGCGTTCCAAGATGCAGGGCTGTCACTCAAACACAAGTTTGGAAAGGTCCTGGTTCTGATGTCAGTCGGACCCAGTCAGAAACTACTGGTTTTAACTCAATTTCAACTGAGGGTTGGTCTGCTTTTATTTTGAAGGGCAGGTGGAGGACAGTCTGGAGCTGTCCTTTCTGGGTGAGGATGTCAAACTGGACATTTTCTTCTTCTACAAAGACGGAGACGTCGTGTGGAACGGAGGAACACAGGCAAAGAGTGGCAGGAAGTTCAAGTAAGAGTTCTACTTCCTGTTTCTCTATGCTGACGTCCCTGAGTCTCATGTCCCGCTCCATGTCTTCAGTCATGTCCCCGTCCTCTGAGGACAGAGAGAAGCTGCAGCGTTTCTGACTTCAGTACCCTAACTCAATGTGGCTGAGTTCAACCAGTTCAGCAGACGGGGTCAAAGGTCATCCACAGCAGCAGCTATCAGCTGCTGAAGGTGGAGCAAGGAGAGCGCTGATCAGAGATGCAGCCCGGAGCGCCATGGCCACTCTGGACCAAACGCAGAGCTCAGGCGGGGAATCTGTCCTCAGGACTGGTCGAGCAGCAACGTGGTCTTCATGGAGGAAGCCGCTGCTGGAAGGAAACCATCAGAAGTCCCGTTTGCAGCCGGCCAGAAGCCATGTTGAATGAAGGAGCTGTGTGTGGCGGGGAGCTGACACGGCGCATCACTCTGAACACACCGTCCCACTGTCCAGTATGGTGGTGGCAGCATCATGCTCTGGGGCAGGGAGGATGGATGGAGCCAGATCCAGGGCAGTCTGGGTAGGAAACCAGTTGGAGTCTGCAGAAGCCCTGAGACTGGGCGGGGGGGCTTCGCCTTCCAGCAGGACGACCACCCTAAACATGAAGCCAGAACGGCCCAGTCAAAGGCCACACCTAAAGCCAGTCCAGAATCTGAGGCAAGATCTGAAAACCGCTGTTGAGGACGGCTCTCCATCTGCTCTGGCTGAGCTGGAGCTGCTCTGCTCAGAGGAACGGGCAGAACTTCCCGCCACCAGAGGAGCAGAGCCGGTGGAGACAGACCCTCAGAGAACCGGGCTGCACCAGCTATTCACTCAGGGGGGTGAATACTTTTACACAACACTGTAGTAAACAGAACTGGGCCGAACCAGAACCCTGTGGTTCTCCACCAGGAACCCTTGAGAGTGAAGAAGATTCATTATCATGAACAAACTGGACCTGGTTCTGGTCTGACTGGTCCCAGCAACATGTTCAAGCCTTTCTATGGGCATATTGGATCCACTGGATCAGAACCAGAACTGAGCTCTAACAGAACCAGAACCAGTCCATTATCTGGGGCCGAGAGAACAATATTAGTGACTTTCAGCACAGCTGTTTCAGTGATGAGCTCTGAAACCTGACAGAACCAGAACCACCTGGTCCAGAACCATCTGATCCAGAACCAGAACTGCCTGATCCAGAACTGATCCAGAACCACCTGGTCCAGAACCATCTGATCCAGAACCCAGTTTTGGTCTGTAATTTATTAAGCCAGAGAAGGTTTCTGAGGGTTTCATTACAGCTACCTTAAATGCCTGTGGTTCTGATCCATTGGTTCTGATCCATTTGCTCAGAATAGATAGATCATATCTAAAACGCTGGCAGAACTTCTTCTGCTGCTCATCTTGTTGGTGGCGTCCCCTGGTGGAACCAATGATCTGCTGTCTCCTGCAGACGTCCCGTCATCATGTTCTTCTTCTTCTGTGATTCTGGATGTTGGAAATCAAGCTGCTGCTTCTTCTTCTTCTTCTTCTTCAGGTATGTCTTCCCTTCATTCTCGCTGTGCTGGGCAGAGCTTCTAGAGGTCAAAGTTCGCGTTCCATGTGAAACACTGGACTACGTGATGGCAAACTACGGTGCCACCTGGAGCGTCCCCGTGAAGAGCTGGGATTGGAAGTCGTCACCGAGCAACGTGATGGAAAATGGGGTGTGGCCTATAACAGAATGGGCGGGGCTTATACAGGTTTATTGAGAGGAGGTGGGGCTACAACTTTTATACATCATGTATGTTAAACAGTTGGTTTGTGAATGAAGTTTTAATAAACTCTTTGATGGTGGAAACAGTGCCTCCTGCTGCCCAGTTTATTATTATTATAATAGGAGTCAGCTCAACCAATCAGGAAGAGCCTCCAGCTGGGGCTGAACACCTGCAGGTTGGGCTCAGTTCTCAGAACTTCACGGGTTTTAGTCCCTAGAATGGTTCTGGTTCCCCCAGGAGGTCCAGAGGCCTTCAGGGTTTCTTCCGTCATGAAGACCTGGACCCCAGAGTAACTTCAACTCAGGACCAGAACTCCCTGGTTCCTCCACAAAGTTCTGACCCGCTACCAGGGTGGTACTTTCTGAGGAAGAAGGTTCTGGTAGCGGCTCGGTTTCCCGGCCACACCAACCAGAAGATACTGCTGCTTATGGACCACAGAACCACAACCATGGTGTGTTTTCCGGAAAGGTTTATAGGTTGGGTGGGACTGCTCTACCAAGACATCACCAGCAAGGTTATGGTTAATGGGAATTTGACAAAAGCAGTAAAAATAAACGGTGGCGTCCATCAGGGTTGTCCGTTATCTGCCCTCCGGTTCGTAACTGGTATTGAACCGTTGACACAGATCTTGAGAAGAGACCAATACATCAAAAGAAGCATGATACCAGGAAGTGGAGGCCAAACAGCAAAGTGTTTTTTATCTATAGACGTTAATGTTTTATATACTGACTTATTATCCGTAAACAGAAAGCTGGACATGACAGATTGGTTTAGACAAGCGTCAGGACTAAAACTTCATAAAAATAAAACCAGAGCACAGTTTGATGGACCGTGGTCGACCGCTGAGCTGACAGGAACTCAAACGACTGTGACAGAACGACCAAAAAGTTCTCAGAGTTAAATATGACAAGCATGGCGGGGGAGATACGAACTGACATGATAGGGAACGTTAAACAACGACTGGGTTTCTTGGGCTTGAGGAGACTGACGATTGAAGGTAAAGTTTTAATTATTAAAGCAGTGATTTTACCTGTGCTTTTACTAATCAGTTCTGTTTTTATGCCGCCTAAAAGAAGGCTTCTAGAGTTGGAACGAGCCATTTTCTACTTCATATGGGGCTCTAAATGGGAAAGACTGCGAAGAGAAGTGATGAAGAAAACGACAACGGAGGGAAAGGAATGCCTGATCTTTACCTTTTCCTAGGATGTCACTACACAAGCATCCATTTAAAGCAAGCCCTGGACTGCACCAGAAATCCTAAAACAAACGCCATGAAGAGATTCTGGATGGGATCCTACCTTAGAAAGTTGAAGCTGCTAATTAGTGACTTTAGAACCCGTTTCTTTTAATCTGCCCCCAGCTTATGTGTTTATACAGAACCTTTTAGCACATTTTAACTTGGAAAAAGAAGAACAGAAAGTTATAACCAATCACCATCTGATTGTCTCTGTTGTGCAGGAGCGGGAATCAGTGGCTCCAGTGCGCAGTCTCTCAGCTGAAGAGTCGACCACAGTTTGGCGCAGTGTGAACCATCCTATTCTTCCAAACAGACTTCGAGACCTGTCGTGGATGGTTGCTCATGGGATTCTCCCAGTCAGGTCCGTTATGCACTCCCGGGGCATGCCAGCAACGGCCATCTGCCCCCGCCCGGGTTGCGGCGCACCTGAGTCGGTGAGGCACCTGATCTGGGAGTGCAGTGCTGCTGTCGACCCACAGGCTGGCAGAGGCCGGCTGCTTGCAATTCCCATACTTACCAGCAGGGGAGGTCCTCACAGCACAGTTAGTACTCTATGGGGTGAGCCATGGAAAGCAAATGGTGAAGAAGAACTTCGCAGAGATGTGGCTCACCCTCGCCACCATCAAAGACGCCATATGGACCTCCAGAAACTTGCTGGTAAGCAGGCACATGCAGACCCCCCCGTGGCTGTGATCCAGATGGCAGCAGCAACAAGGAAGGTAATCTCAGCTGCAGGTGGCAGGCCTAGGACACAGCCACAAGGAAGAATCGCCTCTGTGCTCATTTAGATGAAGGAGTTGGCGCTTCACAGAGCAAGGTCCCGCCAGCGACGGCCTGGCTCTCTGGGGGAGGCAGGTAGGAAGGAGCTTCAGGGTGAGGGTCTCCTCTGAGCAGCACGACGGTTTGGGAGAATGGGATGGTTTTACTTTTGTTAAGACGTTACCCCGCTCCTGCAAAACTTTTAAACACGCTGTGTCCTTGTAAATTGTTTAGTCTTTTTAAATACTGTTGACCATTATAATTGTAAATGAACTGAACCAGACTCTGTAAAAAGAAATGACTGTTTGTGTGTCAATAAACCTTTTGAAAAAGGAAAAAAAAAATAAAAAATAGAACCACAACCGTTTGAATTCATGGTCCAGAACACACAAGTTACAGAACCAGGATTCTGTGGCGCATTTGCAGGTTGGGCTGGGTTCCATCAGAACCGACTGGATCACAGGGAGAGATGAACCCAACACGGTTTTCTTTGTGGTCTGATTGGCCGGGTCAGAACTTCACTGGTTTCATTTGTTTTTAACTCTAAGGACAAAAACCTCAACCTGGATGTCTGGAACCAGACCCGGAGCTGTAGATGCAGTCCATAGAACGGTCGTGGCTCTGTTATCCAGAACCTGAACCGATTAAAGAACTCCAGAACCATCTGGGGGTGTTTTGAACACTGCAAGAGCCCAGTTTGTAGTAACAGAGCCAAACAGACGCTCAGAACCAGAACTTGTTTTATTTTCCGGTACAACTCATGTTCTGACAGCAGAATGTTACAGAACCATGTGGTCCTCAGAACCAGAAGTGGTTTTGACAGCAGAACCGGACAGTGGATCCAGAACCAGAAGTGATGTTCCTGTAGAACTTCGGTTCTGACTGCCAGTGAGTGGTTCCAGAACTAGAACCCTGTTCATATTTCCACCTCCTTCAGCCCTCTGACGTCACTCAGACACGTCGCGTGGCTTTTCCTTGTGGACCACGTGACCTTTACTGATCAGGTCAGGGATCTCCACGGCCAACCAAGGCGCGAGCCCGAGCGCCATCAGGTGCGCGATCCCAAACCGCGGCACGTTGCGCGCCCACAGCGGAGCGAAGTGTTCAGTGAGGCAGATCTTCCCGCCTCGGAACATCTTCGCGGTCTTCCCGTCCAGCTCGGGAACCGCTACTTCCGGCGCCGTTTCCGGGTACGTCACCGGGATGTCAAACTCCACGCGAAATTCGTAGCGCAGAAGCTCGTGCACGAACCAGCAGGTTCCGGTCCAGCGCGTGCCGTCCGGGTTGGACTCCAGGCGGAACCAGTCGTTATCAGCAGCCTTGTTCTGCTCCACGAACCGGATCAGAGCCTGGTACTCCTCCTTAAGCCGCTGTGGCCACAGCGCGCGCTCCCGCGGGCCCGCGTGCGTCTTTAGGAGCGGGATCTGTGACACGGCTCTGCGCGTGGCCTCGTCCGCCATGGTGGTTCGGTTCGGTTCTTCTCCGGGTTGACTGTGTCGTCTCCGCTCCACTGACGTGAACCTGCGGCTGCAGAGAAGCCGGAAGCTGTTCTAACTTTCGCAGGCGTTTCCGGTCCCTTCAAAACAAAAGCCCCAGCAGGTCTGTTATGAATGATTTCCCGCCACTAAAACCCATTAGGTGGAAAAGGAGTCAGTGAGACCGGATCAGAACCGAGCCGTGATAATGTCACCAACTCATTCAACTGGTTTAAATAATTAAAGAACCGGAAGCGACCCAGTCACGGTATGAGACCGACCCATGTCGGTTTGGATCCTACAAATACCATCAACTGTACCTGGGTTCTGGGAAAGAACCAAACAGAACCTTCTCCACCCGGTTCTAAACTGCTCCTTCATTCGGAGCCCAGAACCTGCTGGGTTCAGTTTTAACCTGATAACAGAACCGGTTCCTAAAAACCCGGCTCTGGGACAGAAACAGCCTCAGTTTCCTCATGGTTTTGTTTGGAAGGAGCAGAAATCCCTGTTCATTAATTTCATTTGGGTCGTTCAGAACCATGACTTCTGACCCAAACAGCCGGTACCCCAGGCTGAGCCATGAGAGAAGATCCCCGCTGGGTCTTACCGCTGAGTTCGGACCGGATCCAACGTGGCTGATGGTGTGTACAGCCAAAAGTAGTCATAGTAGTAGTAGGTTTAAATGATGGCTTCATGTTCAGAACTAACTCGGTCAGAATCTGGACCTGAATCTGAGCGAGCTAAAAATTTGGGTGATGATGATGACAGGGAGGCCCTCCATCTTGGACCGGACCAGTTCTACTGTTCATTTCCTGGCCCAAACCGCTGGTTCTGATTGGTGTCAATAAAGAGTTCTTCCACTGATTACTGAGGTCATTTTCAACGTTTTTAAAATCTAAATTAAAGTTTTAAAACTAATCCAGGTCCCGCTTTATCCTCCGAGACACTCGTCATTTCAAAGCTAAACCTGTGTGGGATATAAATACTTTTGAACCAGACCAACAGGGTTAAAGGTCCAGAAGAACTTCGGGTCAACAGGTTGAAAGTATTTATGGTCCTCCAGGCTATTGATGAAATCTGTATTTGGACCTACTTCATGGTTCTGATCCAGACGGACTAACGGATCCTGTTGGTTCAGCTGAGCAGAACCTGTATCCTCCTGGACTGGGTCATCTGAGGAAAACCTGGCTCCAAGCTGAGCCTCCAGTTGTCCACTAAAATGTGGGTCAGATGTTCTGGTCTTAGATCTGGTTCTGCTGGGTACTGAACCCCGGAAGCAGCTACATGTGAAGAAATACATCTTAAAATTCAGTGAGGTGGTTCTTTTCGGACCAAACCACTGCTAATCAGACAGCAGGAAAACACCCAACAGGAAATGACAAAACACACGAGTTTCATGTGGAACATTAAAAAACTTTTAATATGAAGGGTCCAACAGGAAACATCCAAGTTTTCACAATAAAATCAACATTGTTTTTCTGTCATGTCACCCCTCAGAGGCCCCTGCCCCTCCTGTTGGCATCCAGCCTACAGACTGACAGAGCATTCTGGGAAATGAAGTCACCATAAAAAATTTTTTACAAAGACTGTCAAATTAAAAGTTTTGACCAAAGAAACTTTATTGAGGAAACGGACGTGAACACTGATGATGTCATCCTGTATTTTATACATAATTTGAAAATGAACAGGAAGTCAGTTACAGCCCCTACAGACTGTCAAACTAAAAGCGCTCAGTACCACATGATCACCTGCGGTACCGGCCTCTCTCCTTGTCTCTCTCTCTCTCCCTGTCTCTGTCTCTCGCTCGTTCTCGCTCACGGTCTCGCCGAGGTCCACCGCGATCGCGCTCACGCTGCCGCTCGCGCTCACGCCGGCTGCTCACCACCGCCTGGGTCCGCCGCAGGAAGTCGTCCACCCGCATGTCGTAGTCGTGCTGCAGGACAGGAAACAGGAAGTAAGGCATTACTTTTACCCAATAAGGGTTCTGATCCATAACGTCCGACCAATCAGCTCGTGGTTTCACTTCGGTACCAGAGCAGAACTCACCGGACTGGAGGCGAAGGCGCGGTGCTGCGGCACACGCTGCTTGTCTCTGAAGCGAGGAGGTGGAGCTTCATGAGGCGGCAGGGAGGGGTGGTGGTGATGGAAGGCCTGGTGAGGGGGGGGGCGGGGGGTGGCTGTGGTGGTAGTAGGGAGGGTGGTGGGGGGGCTGTTGCTCCACGCTGGGGTATGCCGCCTGTCAACACAAACAGGAATGATCAGCTGGTTGATGGGCTGGGCTTAAATGGACCTACCCACAGGACCAATCATCTGCCTTTTCAACCCAAATGGTTCTGGTGCTGAACTGCTGAAACAGCTCGGTTCTGACCCAGAACCAACCAGAATAAACTGGTTCCTTCAGGAGCTGGAGGCAGGCTCGTGGGAAACAGCAGCCAATCAAAATGCTGTTTATCTCTTCTCTTATTGGTCGAATTTAAACCAGTAAAAACCCTTTAACAATAAAATGTTGGCTCAGAACCAGAACATCAGAGGTGGCGGAAAAGAGACGGGCTCCAGAACTGGACCCTCTTTGGTGGAAAAGCCTCATCAGTGGAGGAGACTTCAGGCTTTTGCCCCGCCTTCTAGCTCTACCTGTCAGGTGAGTTAGCTCAACATGCTAACATGACTGATCCAATCAGAACCACTGAACTGTACCAGAGTCTGCCAGGGAGCTGGAGGCCCAACATTGTGGTGGTAGTCCCTCATGTAGTCGTAGGACTGAAACAGGTGAACACAGGTGAACGTCACACAGGTAACACGCTGACAACCTGCTGACATCACGCTACAGAGAGGCCACGCCCCCAGACTCACCCCGTTCAGGAACACGTCTCGTCTCACGCTGGAAAACCTCCTGCAGGACAAAACATCACGTCACTTTCTACCTGAAAACTGAGGCCCCGCCCACTGCCAGGTGAGTGTCTCACCTGTCCACCGGCTGGCTCCGTAGGTCCGGGATGAACCCTGATGAAGAATTAAAGTTAATTTGTAGCAAAGGTTAGAAGGCTAAGCTAGCAGGTCAACAGGTAGACTGCACCTGGTCGCTGGTTGAAGTCCGGCGGACCATCAGCTCGTGGTCTCTTCCTGCCATGCAGGTCATACTCTTCAGGGCGACGCCTATGCAAACAAGTCCACAATTAAGACACACACACGGACAGGACCCCTCCCCCCACATACAGACGGACAGAGACAGCCTAACACACACGGAGACCCTCTCACACACACAGCCTCTCACACACATACACAGATCTTCACACACAGAGACCCCCCCCACACAGCCTCACACACACAGACCCCCCACACACACACACACAGCCTCACACACATACACAGATCTTCACACACACAGCCTCACACACACAGACCCCCCCACACAGCCTCACATACTCATACACAGATCTTCACACACAGAGACCCCCCCACACACACACAGAGCCTCACACACACAGACCCCCCCACACAGCCTCACATACTCATACACAGATCTTCACACACAGAGACCCCCCCACACACACACAGAGCCTCACACACACAGACCCCCCCCACACAGCCTCACATACTCATACACAGATCTTCACACACAGAGACCCCCCCACACACACACAGAGCCTCACACACACAGACCCCCCCCACACAGCCTCACATACTCATACACAGATCTTCACACACAGAGACCCCCCCCACACACACACAGAGCCTCACACACACAGACCCCCCCACACAGCCTCACATACTCATACACAGATCTTCACACACAGAGACCCCCCCACACACACACAGAGCCTCACACACACAGACCCCCCCACACAGCCTCACATACTCATACACAGATCTTCACACACAGAGACCCCCCCACACACACACAGAGCCTCACACACACAGACCCCCCCCACACAGCCTCACATACTCATACACAGATCTTCACACACAGAGACCCCCCCACACACACACAGAGCCTCACACACACAGACCCCCCCCACACAGCCTCACATACTCATACACAGATCTTCACACACAGAGACCCCCCCCACACACACACAGAGCCTCACACACACAGACCCCCCCACACAGCCTCACATACTCATACACAGATCTTCACACACAGAGACCCCCACACACAGTGAAGCAGGCAACAATATTCCCTGAGCGTTGTCTGCAGGCGCCTGAACAGAGAAGCAGGATCAGAGCAACTCGGTGCTGCTGCTGTCGTCATGGCGATGAACCCTGGTACTTTACCTGCTGAAGCTCTGATCCTGTCACCATGGCGACAGCTACCTCCAGAGACTGTGATCCTGCTCCACACAGACACCTGCTCACATTACCATCCTCATACTGGGTCTTACTGGTCCCACTGGTCCTCCTGCTGGTGGGATCAGGTTCTGATTCTGACCTTGATCTAGCCAGCTGATTACAGTTGCTTCACACTCTCACACACACAGTGATAAGGAAACAGAAGAAGCCTCTGGAAGGACAACATACCGCTGCTGGTGTCGTTATGGGGGGGGCAACACTTTCTAACAAACAGTTTCTCTCCTCATCAAGTCCATTAAGGCTTTTATAGACCCTCTTATTTTGAAAGGGTGAGGGGATGATGGTGATGATGATGGTGCAGTCCTGTTAATCAACACTGAAAGCCCCGCCCCTGTGAGCCCAAGCCCCGCCCCCTCCAAACCAACAGTCCTGAAAACAGAAACAGCCAATGAGGGCGTTTCTGCCTGGCGTCCATCGGCTCCTCCCCCCCACGCCGCCAGATTTAGTCCTTCAGCGACACACACCCCCACAAATAGTCTGACTCAGTGTGTGATCGCACAGCGGGAGGGAGGGAGGGAGGGGGGAAACAACAACAATGTCCTTTCATGTGGGGGAGGGGGCTCCTGCTGTCAGTCCAACTTTCTTTTCTCAGTCCTTTATTTCTGTAATTTACCTCACAGAAAGCCAGGAAGCCCCGCCCCCAGCCACACCAACCTGCTCAAAAAGCCAGACACAGTTCTATCTCCCTCACCCCCTCCCCCCCATCAGTCCATCGTCCTTTCTGGTTTTATTCTGAAAGGGTCAGCCACAGTCCGACTACCCGCCAAACAACTTCCTGCAAAGACAAAGATCTCAGAGAAATTTTATCATCAGAGAACATTCCTTCCTGAGTGATCAGATGTAGCATCATTAATTAGCAGCGTGTTGCTCACATTGAGCCCTAAACTCAGATTAAATTAATCTGGCGACCTCGTCACGCTGCAGAGGAACTCTACTTCCTGCCTGACTCAAAAGCTTCAACCACAACGGCCGGCGCTCCAGGAGACTCCGAGAAACAACAACAACCAGAGCTTCAGGAAGCTAGCCGCTGGCTGCACGCAGCGGCCGTCTCCATGGTCCGGCAGCAGGTGGCGCCGTGGTCGCAGCAGAAGAACAGGAAGCGGGGGAAGGAGCTTGATGATTGGCTAACCTTCCCGGTTCACGCTGCGGCGGTCGGCCCCGAGGCCGCAGCTCTGACGGCGTCTGACCCTTCTGACGAACGCGGCGAGCCACGTGGTGAACGTCCACGCTTTCATCCAACGGGAACAGGGCGCAGAGCTGAGCGCCCACCTTCGGTTGGATCTCCTGAAACACACACGAAAGAGGAGCATTGAAGGAGAACCCTCGGTGGAGACGGGTCAGAACCAGAACCAGAACCAGAAGCAGCTGACCTGTCCGTCTCGTCCGATCTTAACGGGCTTGTGGTCGTTCCACGGGTTGAACAGGTGAGCCGTCTTGATGAAGGGAAGCTCTCTCCTGCAAACACAGTGGTTGTTACTACTAGGATGGCTCAGAGTCAACAGGACCGACTGGTTCTGGCCCAGCAGACCAAAGCTTAGCATGAACAAGAACCAGAAACACTGAGTGCATATCGCTGGCTTAATGTTTGGTACCAGAACAGAAGGGGACTGACCAATCAGGAAGCAGCTCACCTGCAGAGCCAATCAATCTTGAAGACTCCTCCGAGCATCTTGGCGTTCATCCCGGCAGGAAGAACCCAGTGGATCGGAGAACCGCCGTGATGAGATTCCGACGACAAACGAGCAAAACCTGAAGGAAACAGGAAGCTGATGAAAGCGACGAAGAGAAGCGAAGGCTACACCTCCAGGGGCAGAGAGGAAGATACCTTGAAACTTCCCGCTCTCCCTCACAGAGAAGATGAGGATGACGCTCCGAGCCGACTGGAAGGCAGCATTCAGCTTCTTCTCATTGACCGGTAGCGTGGACCAGACGCCCTGACGGTCAGGACCATCGTCACCATGGAGACGGCAGAGGAGAAACAGCAAGTACATGTCAGAACAACGCCGGACCCAAAGGAACAATGAGAACGCCAGCAAGATATGGGACCAACCCATTAAACACCAGGAGAACCTGAACCAAGGACAGAGGGACCTATAGAGGGGGCCCACAGTGGGACCCTATAGAGGGGGGCCACAGTGGGACCCTATAGAGGGACCCTACAGGTCTGGTACGGGGGAACAAGACCAGGTGAACCGGAACAAACCTTTGCTTTAGCCAGGGAGACGTTCTCATGGTTGTTACTCTTGATGAGGAAGAAGCGAGCTTCTCTGAGGATGTATCGGAGCTTATTGGTCGGATCTGCAACAACAGAGGGACGTTCTGTCAGTGGACCGGGTCGGTACCAGCAGCTCTGGCCCAGTAAATGTGAGTCTGGAACGTTCTTACTCTCCAGTCCTTTCCGAACGGCTCGAACAGATGATGACAGCTTCTCTCGCTTCTTCTCCGATCCTTTCAAGACAAAAGCACAGGATCAATTTCAGTGCAGTGCAGCTCAGCTGCTGCAGACATGCCCAACAGCCGTTGCCATGGTTACCTGAAGCTTCAGAGGCGGAGCCTGAGCGTGCCGACTCTCCATCAGAGAAACTGACTGAGGAGGCAGAGCGAGAGTCACCAGCCTCACTCCGGGTGTCGTAGTCGTTTCCATCGCCATGACGCTCATCATATTCATCCTCCTCCTCATCTTCCTCCTCCTTCTCTCCTTCCTCTTCCTCCTCTTCCTCCTCCTCCATACCCTCTTCCCCCTCTTCCTCTTGATTGTCTTCTTCCTCTTCCTCTTCCTCCTCCTCCACATGGGAGCCAGCAGGAGAGGAGCTTCCCGACGCCGGTTCCGAGCTGTACTCAGCCTCCTCGTCTGATTGGTTGTCTTCACCGTGTGGGGAGGGGCTCGCTCGCCTTTCGTCGCGGCGCAGCTTCTAAACACAAACAGGAAGTGACTGACTGAAAGCCTGATTAGCCGTGAAGTTTGTATGTTTGAAGAGCATTACCCGAGTCAGACCCTCTGGGCCCCTCTGGGACTCTCGGCGCCGGCCATCCTCTGCTCCACGACTCCGGGGCGCCTCCCGTGCCCCGCGCCGCCCCTTTCGCTCCTCGTAGTATTCGTGATGATAGGTGGGGGGGGTGACGACTACGAGGACTTGACACCTTCTTAGAGGACAGCGATGAGGCTAATCCCCTCTTATTGGAGGCTGAGGATCTGGGGGGGGCGTGGCCTGAAGAAGCACGGAGCCTCTTCAGATCCTGGCTGTCAGATCGCTCGCTCTTCCTCTTTGTTCCTGACAAACCAGAGTGAGGGTTAAATAACACACCTACATCAGAACCATGTGTAGTACAAACAGGTGTATTCACTATAGTACTGTCAGTAGTTCTCACTGTGGTACAAGCTGTAGTACTGACTTTAGTACTAGCTGTAGTAGTATCGTACACCTCAGCAGCAACAAACCAGATGACATCATAGCTAGCAGTGTGACATCATTGTTTACAGTGACGTCATGGGAGGTACTTATACTAAAACTGATCTCAACTCAGATCCTAGACTGACCTGGTCCACTCAGGTCAGCGGGTCGGGTCAGTCTACAAAATCGCCAGTAGAACCACCAGCAGGTACTACTGGTACTATGTGTAGTAGTGTGTACAGCAGGGGTCCAAATGTGATTAGCGTTGAAGGGTCCGGAACAAACAGGAACCAGCAGAACCTTATGCCTCCAACTCTCAGCGGCTCTAATTTCTGACTCTTTATTGCTGTTAATTTCTCTCATATGAAGAAACTGAAGCTAAAGACTCAGAAACATGAAAACTTCCAGAATTAGTTCAGAAATGTTATTTTCACTTCTTCTAGATTCTGTTTTTATTTTTCATAAACACATTAAATCAAAACCAAAAACATCCTTTAACTTTATCAACCATCATTTGCGTGGCGTCGCGTGACATAGGGGTGAGAGTAGACGCCCCGTATACAGAGGCGACAGATCTCACGGCGAGATCTGTCGGCTGCCCCGAGTTAGAATCCCGTCCTCGGTACCTTTGTCTATCCTCCCCTTCTCTCTGCCCCTTTCCTGTCAGATTACTTGCAAATAAAGGCCACGAGAGCCAAAAAAAAAAAAAAAAAAAAAAAAAAAAAAAAAAAAAAAAAAAAAATTGCTTCAATTTCAAAAACAAAACAAACAAAAAAAAAACATATTTATTGGATGTTTTCTTGGAGCTCAGCTTCAGTTATCTCAGTGTTGTAAATTAGCTCATGTTTCATATCAAAGTTAAATAAATCCTAACATTTCACACCTTCAGCAGAAAATGATCCAGGATGGCTCTGACTCCAGAGCCGACAGAAGTTTCCCTGACGGACACGTTGATCTTCACAGATTTATTCAATCAACACATTTCCCTCCACGGCCCTGGGCTCCAGACAGGCTTTTGGCTCCAGATCCGGACCAGAGTCCATGCTTTGAGGGAGGCTGTTGTGTAGTCTAGTACTGAGTGTCGTACCTTTCTTGTCGCTGATGTCGCGCTCTGTCTCAGGGTTGTAGAGCTCGTCATCCTGATCCGGTGCTTCAGTCAGAAGATCCTCCAGAACGTTGAGTTCTCCGTCTGAAACAGAACCACGATGGTTGATAACATCCAGCTCTACAGTACTACACAGTAACACACTAGTTATTACAGAGTACTACACAGAGCACTCTAAAGTGCCACACAGGGTACTTTATCGACTTAGAATGGTTCTGGTCACTGTTCTGGTCCCGATCATGCACCACTAGAGACCAGATCTGGTGTGTAGAGATACATGTTAGCTGCTAAAGTTAATACCCAGCAGCTCACCTGCATTCTGGCACCTGTTGATAATCAGTTATTGATCAAAGAACCACATTTACGTTTCCATCCACCTTTAAATGACATTAGTGTGTTTCTGATTAAAGGCAGAGAGAAACAATCTGCTCTAAGGTCGGTTCCTACCTCTTTATTTACGGTTCAACAGTTTCCACCATATACCAGCAGTAATGAGTCATCAGATCATGAAATATTACCTGAACTACAAAAACCAGAGAAAAGTCATCTTCTTAAACCAATGCATGCTGGGAAATGTGTTGGAGCAGCCAATCAAGTACATTTAAGTACATGACATTATAAAGCATGTGACACCATTGCTACTGTTTTCAGTTCAGCCTGTAGGCGTTTCAAGGTTTCGTAATTATAAATATAACATTTTTCAAATGAAATCAAAAACTTTAAATCAAAGAATGAGTTTTAGTCTAGTAATAATCTCCTTTTATTGTAACTTCATTTTCATGTTGAATTAAATGTTCAGTCCAAAAAAATTTAACATAAAACCATTCATGATGTGGTAAAGTTTCTGTTTTTCAGAAGATTCATCCAACTCATTTATTTATGAATTACTTGGTTTGTTATTGATATGTTGGATTAATTATTTTGAAGTGAACTTCCTGGACCTTGATGGATGTTACCTGATCATTGAGCTGAACTTATACCAAATACTTATTCCAATAAAACTGACAGGAGGTTTAGGATAATAATTACTTTCCCATAATTTCACTGCTTCATGATAGTTTGGCGACCAAAATAAGATAAAATAAAAACCAAAGAAAGAAAGAAAAAAATATTTTCAATATTGTCCAAATATTCCCAGACTTAATGTCTGGATCCTTCTGAGCAGAAAGAGCTTTAATTGTTCATTGAAAGTAGTCCTGGTCAGGTGCTTTCCAGCATTTATGGACGTTTATTTCTATTTTTCTTTAGTTCCTCCAGTAGGTGAACGGTATCTGACTAGTTCATTAAAAACTGCACCACAATATCCAGCAATGACCTGATTAACGATCCTTCAGTGGACTATAATGTGCTTAGAGCTCAACTGACGGGTTTATATCGAGGACTTTATAGATTATCACTGATGATTTAGAGAGAGAATCATCTCTAGAAACGGATCAGTCTTCTCTACATGAACTGAATCATTCATTTG
This sequence comes from Anableps anableps, assembly GCA_014839685.1. NCBI lineage: Eukaryota > Metazoa > Chordata > Actinopteri > Cyprinodontiformes > Anablepidae > Anableps > Anableps anableps. The sequence continues at coordinate 72,641 of CM026081.1, read as the reverse complement.
GAACAAAGACCCCGCCGTGGTGCTAATGCTAATAGCTTTCATTAGCTGCTAGTACCTTTAGCTCCACGCGTGCTACTGGTCAGTGATTGTCAGGTGTACACCCTAAGGTATACATATCAGGTATACATATCGTGAAATTCGCGGGTATTTGGTTGATATTGCTAGACAAATACGTCACCGTGATGCTAATGCTAACAGCTAACGGCCTACCTTTGTCTTCGCGCCGGTCGGCCGCCATGACGCTCACAGTGACGTCCTCCTGTCTCACGCGAAGAAAACTCAGATGGACCGACTGGTTTTACTTGAAATATCACAAAAAAAAAAAAAAAAAAACTAAACTAAAAAAAAACAACCAAGATAACCAGTAAGACCATCAGGAGGAGCCCAATGGCCGACTGTGTCTGCTGTTTCCTGTGGACCTTAATGACGGTAAACAACGACATGGTCCATTACCGCCACCCACTGGTAAGGAGGATCAGGACAAGCAAGGTATTACAAACAAAACTTTATTCTCTTCATCAGCTCAGTTACTGACTACACATGTTCTTATAGATTAAATACATGTTCTAGTACATTTCTTGGATCAGAGTACTTCCGATAACTGAACAGTATTTATGTTATAATCCTGTTCTTTATGTACAGAATATTATTCTTAATATAGTTTTTTATATATTTCTAATACTTTTATCTTTGAACCTACATGCCTACATGCCTCGATGTTCTGTCACTTTGCTGCTGTTACACCTGAATTTCCCCACTGAGGAACAATAAAGGATGTTTCTATTCTATTCTATTCGATTCTATAATCCTCTTGCTGCACCCAGGTCTCAGGGGGAATTAAACAAATCAATCTGATTATCACAGACTTTCAGGAGAGAGATCTGATGTTCAATAAACCACATGTGATTATTCTATTTTTTTTTTTTTTTTTTTTTTTTTTTGGTTCAGTCAGTGTCGTATCTACCTTTATGAGAGTTTCATGGTTTCCTCGTTTTAGGTAAATTTTTAATCCATCTGATTTTGGCTGTGGAGAAGACATGAGGTATTGGGTGGGTCGCAGTCCAGAGGTTCTGCTCCCTAGTCTGGACCCTGCGATCTGACAGAAGTCAAAGTGGGTGGAGTCATCCCAAAGTCACCTTTGAGGAATCACTGAATACTTCCAGTAGTCCGAGTCATTGGTGGTTTTCCTGGCTCTGTTCAGGGAAAAAGTTTTATTTTAGTTCTGCAGCTTCTTCTTTCTGCCTCGGAGCAGCACAGAAACTAACACATCCAGCTTCCTGCAGGAAACAGGAAGTTCCCTCTGCATTATAACCCTGAGGTTCCGCTGAAGAAATCAGAGAACTGCTTGTTCTGCTGGTTTTCCTCAGATCATCTCACATGGGGGTTTCCTCCTCACCTGCTGGTGTTAAGCCCCGCCCTGGAGCAGGTGTAGCTCCTGACATCACCTTATTACGCCTCCTCCTCCTCTTTTCCAGATGCTCCTCTGAAGGAGCCAGAGCATCAGAGTTTCTGTTGTTCTCCGTGAAGCATATCATGGAGCTCTTTGTTCTCCTGTGTGCCGCACCGGTGGTTTGGAGCTACGGGTCAGGGCTGGTGTCAGAGAGCTGTTTCGACATGACCCCCCACCACTCAGGATCCCCTCAGACCACAAAATCCCTGTTCACCATCAGTACTGAGCAGAGCAGCTTCACACCTGGAGAAGATGTTAAAGGTGAGTCACTGACCTGAAGCTTCACAGCTTCAAACTCTGACAGATCCTAGAGAAATATTCATTTATGCTCTAAAAACAGGAAAAACAACACTCTGTTCACTAGAACGGCAGGGGAACAGAAATCTTTCATGTTGTTCCAGCAGAACAACCATTCGGACCAGTTTTGACCCACAAACAGACCAGTTTTGACCCACAAACAGACCAGTTTTGATCCAGAAACAGACCAGTTTAAACCAAGAAACAGACCAGTTTTGATCCGTTTTTCTCTACATGAACAGTCCATCCGTCCCCGTGACTCAGCACTTTCAGCTTTCTGAATAAAGCTCAGGGAAACCCTCCAAAATAAGAGCCGTGTTTATCAGTTCTTAACAGGAAGTTGGTCCCACTTTGATTTTCCTCCTTCCTCTGGTTTCTGCCATGTTTTCTGTCGGTTCTGATCCAAAGCAGCAGAACATCCCAGAATAGAACCACAAGAACTTTACTGGACTCTGAACATGGAGAGGTACTGGACCCAGTCTGACAGAATTCCTTCAGTCTCTCTGCAGGGTTCCGGTTCCGGTTCGTTTAGGGGTTTCCTGCTGGAGGCCAGAGAGCCGGGGGGACAGTCTGCTGTGGGCTCGTTTCTGGTGGGTTCTGGTTCAGCCCAACTCCTCACCTGCTTCCAGAAACCTGTAAGTTCCCTGCCCATCTACACTGAAACAGATAAATCAGAGCAGAACCGGTGTAAACCATGACACCAGAACCAGGGCTCAGAACCAGACTGGATTCTGTTCAGATGCTGTTCTGGATTCACTGAACTGAATCCCATTAGCTGGTATTTAGAGGGCGGTTCAGGTTCTGTGGGTTGGGTCTCAGAGCGGAGATCTAAAGAGATGGAACCTGAAACCCAATGCTCTTAGCACCACAAAGAGCCCTGATCCTCTGACGCCCAGGTAGACCTGGTTCTCGTCTCCAGGCAACCCAGGGGCGGGCCCTCTCAGGTGACCTTTCACCTCACTGAGCTCAGCTTTCAGTCAGCATTCAGGGACTGGTCCAGCTGGTTCTCTGGTGGTTCTCTGGTGGTTCACTGCTGGTTCACTGGTGGTTCTCTGGTGGTTCACTGGTGGTTCACTGGTGGTTCTCTGGTGGTTCACTGGGTAAGGGTTAGGGTTAGGGTTTAGGGTTAGGGTTAGGGTTAGGAAACACTGGAAACACTGAAGTTTATGGACCATAAACTGGTTAAGAAAACACCAGAGAAAATGTTCAATTTTGTTTCATTTAGTTCTTAACTTATATTTTGATTTCTGGTTGATTTCTCAACATAAACTCCAGTACAACTAACTCCCTTTAGACAATATTTAACTGATAAAGAGAGTTCAACATAGCGCAATTCCATCTCAGTAAAGTTTGTTAGACAGTAATAGCATCCTGAAGACCTAGAACCCCGCAAAGAGGTCCAAGATGAAGTTGTGGAGAACTTTAAACTAAGCTTAGGTAATAAAACAATATTTGAAGCTTCGAAGGTGGTTCACTGCTGGTTCACTGCTGGTTCTCTGGTGGTTCACTGGTAGTTTTCTGATGGTTCACTGGTGGTTCACTAGTGGTTCTCTGGTGGTTCTCCAGATACTGCATTGAGAGCTGCCCAGGTGTCCTTTCTACTAGCGATCCAACCATTCATCTGTCATCCATCCACCCATCCATCCAACCATTATCCAGAATAACTTGGTCCAGAACCGGGTCAGACTGGACCCTAAAACCTGTCATTCAGAAAATCACTAGTGTGTTTCTGTATTTCTCCTCAGAACGTCGCTGTCTCCCACTCCTCAGCGTCTCCAAAGACAAATATCCAGGTGACATGGAAACCGAACCCTGCTGAAACCATTAAAACAGTCCAGTTCCAGTGAGGATCAACCAGGTTCCTAAATGTTCTGCTGCAGCTCCTCAGCTCATAATCTGGACCTCAACTGCTTCTCTCTTCTTGTCCTTGCAGAGCCTCCTTTGTTCAGAGCTACAGAACCTTCTGGGTCGGGGTGAAAAGTCCAGTTCTGAGTCTGAATGACAGTACCAGGTCTTCCAGTACTGCAGCTCCCAGTTCTGATGTGAGTAACCGTTGTTCAGCTTGAGTCCAGCAGTAGATCCTGATTCAAACCATTGGACATTCCCAGCCATGAAGGGATAGACCCAACGAAACATCAGATTCTGATCCAATTCCAGCCACAGGGTCAGATCCAGTTCTAGCCCTGGGTCAGACACAGTTTCTTCCACTGGGTCAGAACCAGTTCCTTCCAATGAGTCAGCTCCAATTCCAGCCACTGGGTCAGACGCAGTACCAGGCATTTGGTCAGTTCCAATTCCAGCCACTGGGTCAGAACAAGTTCCTTCTACTGAATCAGAACCAATTCCACCCACTAGGTCAAAACCAGTTCCAGCCACTGGGTCAGATCCTGTTCCAGGCACTGGATCAGACATAGTTTCTTCCACTGGGTCAGAACCAGTTCCAGCCACTGGATCATACACAGTTCCAGCCACTGGGTCAGATCCAGTTTCTTCCATAGGGTCAGATCCAGTTCCAGCCCTGGGTCAGAACCAGTTCCAGGCACTGGATCAGACACAGTTTCTTCCACTGGGTCAGAACCAGTTTCTTCCAATGAGTCAGATCCAGTTCCAGCCACTGGGTCAGATTCATTTCCAGCCACTGGGTTAGAACAAGTTTCTTACACTGGGTCAGAACCAGTTCCAGCCACTGGATCATACGCAGTTCCAGCCACTGGGTCAGAACCAGTTTCTTCCACTGGATCAGAACCAGTTCTCTGTCTCTGTGTAGACCATCTCCAGGACTGGCTGTGGTGCCTCCAAGCTGTGCTTCAGTCAGCCTTCAGGCTGTGATCCAGCCAGCAGCTTCCAGTGCTACTTCATGTCAGCCAGGGTTCTGAGTCCGGACGGGTCTGGGGTCCGATATGAGGTGACCGGATCTGCCGATGGATACGTTGCCTTTGGATTCTCAGATGATCAGAGGATGGTGAGCAGAACCAAACCATCAGCTGCTGTTTGAAATGGGTGAATTTTTCCCGAGGCCTCCTATAGCAGCTGAGAAGGTCCAATCAGCTAGGCTTTATCCCCCCCACAGGGTAACGATGACATCTACATCTGCGGCGTTGATGGTCAGGGAGGGGTCGGGGTGCAGCGGGCCTTCTCTACTGGACCAACAGCTCCAGATGTTCAGCCTCTGGTCAGTCCTCCTCCTGGTTGAGGAGCATTCTGAGGTTGGTTCCTGCTCCTGGACTGAGATGATGACCAGTAGATGTGTCTGGCAGGGGAACGTGTCTGATGTGAAGACCCGGCTGCAAGACGGAGTGCTGAGCTGCTCCTTCACTTCCAGGAACCCCATCTCCATCCAGAGGAGCTCCAGCAGCAAAAGCTATCTGCTGCTGGCCTACGGAGCCAGCAGCAACGGTAAGGAGATCCTGGAACCTGTGGTAGAAATGTGTGGTGAGGTGGGATCTGCTTGGAACATCTAGGTCCCTGTGTAGCAGCAGCTTCTCCTCAGGAAACCGTCCTCACTGGAAGCTCTGTTCTGTCCAGCAGGGAAGATCCAGATGCATCAGAGAGCTTTCAGCAGCAGCCAGAAGGTGGATGTTTCTGCTCCTGCTGTGGTCCAGAGAGATGGAAAGGTGCAGATCATCAGAGCACACGGTGAGTTCCACCTCAGGTCCTCCTCAGATCCATCCTGAGTTCCTCCTCAGATCCTCCTGAGTTCCTGGGTCATCGGGCGAGAGGCGGACGGGACAACCAAACCAAACCTTCTGGAGAGACCAGTTTACCACCCACGCATGCACTGGGAGAACATGCAAACTCCTTGCAGAAAGACCACAGGCCGGGATTCAAACCCAGGACCTTCTTGCTGCAAGGCAATGGCGCCCAGAACAGAAATCATTCTGCTGGTCCTAAATCTGGTCACCAGAGAACATCTGGAGATGAAGAGTCCAGAAGCTGCATCGCAGAATTCATGAAAAATCAACAGTTGTGATTTTATTGCAGACTTTTCTGCCAAAGTTTAGGTGGTGCTACCTCCCACCTGCAGGTGGCAGTATTTCTTCCTGCTGCCTCAGCCTGACTATCGAGCAACAAAATCTCACATTTACCTTCCATCGACCCTCTGGCTTCTGTGGGCGTTATTCAGCAAACCCCAACAGAGAAATCTGAGAAAGGAGCAAATATTTCTGAAGCCCCTGGACGGGGTCAGGGCTACAGCTGGGTCTATTGAAGGGGTCAGAAGTCATTTAGAAAGCGCTGTGCAGGCTGGCCACCAGGGGGCGCCTGGTCTGAACCACGGGATGCTCGTGTCTCCTCCAGGAGCCCTGATGCTGATGGCCTGGATGACCTCAGCGCCACTGGGAATGATGGGAGCCCGACTCCGCACGGGAGTCAGAGGAAGGAAGCTGTTCGGCAGAGAGCTCTGGTTTCTGGTGAGTCCTCAGTCTGGAGCCTGGTTCCGAGCCGGCTGGTTCTGACCCGGCTTGTTCCGACTGGACTGGTTCCGACCCTACTGGTTCCGATCCTACTGGTTCTGGCCCGGGTGGTTTTTACCCGGCTGTTTCTAACTGGACTGGTTCCGACCCGGCTGGTTCTGACCTGACTGGTTCCGACCCAGCTGGTTCTGACCGGACTGGTTCTGACCCGACTGGTTCCAACCCGGCTGGTTTCGACCCGGTTGAGTCCGACCCAGCTGAGTCCGACCTGACTGGTTCCGACCCGACCCAGCTGGTTCTGACCCGACTAGTTCTGACCGGACTGGTTCCGACCCGGCTGGGTCCGACCCGCTGCAGCGTGTGTTCTCCATGATGCTGATCAACGTGTGTTCCTGCAGGTCCATGTTTCCGTGATGAGCATCACCGTGGCAACCACCATCATCGCCTTCATCCTGGCGTTCTCATTCGTCAGTGGCTGGGCAGCGGTGAGGAGCTGGTTCTGCTGGTGCTGATCCCCACTCGTCCTAACAGACCAGAACCGGTTCTGGAGAGGTTCTGGTTACAGGAACATCTAAAACCACCAAACCCATTGCTGAAGGAACATCAGGGTTCAGACTCCCCACAATACTGAGCAGCAGAACCGGAACCAGAACAGAACCAGAACCAGCTCTGTTAGTGATGGTAAAACTCGTTCTACATGTTGATCTTTCTGTTCTCTGCAGGGAGCTCATTCTGTGTTGGGTTGCCTGGTTCTGATTCTGGCCCTGATCCAGCCCACCCTGGCCCTCATGCGCTGTGGACCTCAACATCCATGGTCGGTACCGGTTCCGAGGAAGGCCGAGTTCTAACTTCACTGAAATAAAACAAAGAAAAACTGCTTTTTTCTTGGTCAAATTCCATAAATTCTTCCAGTTTGTTGAGTCATTTTTTCTGACTTCATGTCACAAAAACGAAGTATTTAAATCAAGACGCTAAATAATGAGCGAGCCTTTATGTTCTTGGTCCAACAGTGGTTCTGGTTCTGGACCATCATGCTGAGTCCAAAGGGAACCAGAACTAAAACCAGTTCTGGTTCTGTTTACAGGAGGTTTCTGTTCAACTGGGCTCATTCCTTCATCGCAGCATCTCTTAAACTTTTAGCAGGTAAGTTTCAGTTTTCCTGCGGTTCCATGAACGCACCCTGACCTTAACCAGGACTTCGGATGTGCCGTCCCACAGTGGCGGCCATCTTTACAGGTGTGCAGATGGTGGACAGCAGCTCAGACCGCTGGCTAATGAAGGTGATGGGGGGCTTCGCCGCCTGGGAGGCTCTGCTCTACGGCCTGTTGGACCTCAAGGGCAGGTGGAGGAAGAGCAGAGCAGGTGAGCATCGTCATCGTCTTCCCCTGCTTCCAGCTGGAACAGAAGGACCTGCAGGTGGCGCCGCAGGTGGAGCCTCAGGTGGCATCCCAGGAGTCTAAAGCTAGACCAGAGTCTAGAGCTCAGAACTTTACCAACCGGGTTCTATCAGAGTTCTGGAGATTTTAACTGATTTCTGTATTTCAGAGCTTCTTTTTTCTCCTGACGCCACTAAACCTCTTATCTAAACCCTAACCCCTCCACATTTCCAGTGAGAACATGTGTAAATATTTCCCAGCATCCTCCACTGACCTCTGTGTTTCTGCTTACAGATGGCAGCGATCATCTGGACTCCAACACGGTAAAATAATAAACATAAAATGCCAAAAAAGACCCACCTTCCTTAATTTAAAACGTTTTCCTCTGTTTCCAGGCCAGAGCTGATGTGCTGCTGCTGATCCTCTACCTCGCTGGAAACCTTTCCTTCCTCATCTGCTTGCTGACCGGAATAGGCCAGATGTCATATCCATAATATATGAATCAGTTAATTTCTGATTAAATTACCCAAAATCTTTGTTTCTGTTTGATTCAGAAACATAATTTAGATGCTGATTCAGAATCACTTTAATATTTCATCATTCAGTTTCATCACATGATCAGCTGTGATTCAGATAAATGAGACAGAAATATTAGAAAAATATAATCCTTTAAAAAGAACTGAGAATAAATCAAATGTTTCTGTTTCTAAACTAGAAACTCTAAAGTGTATTAAATTATAATTTAGTGAACAGCTGTTTATTTATGTAGCTTAATATAGGAAAATAAAGGCAAGTGAAAATGACGTTTCAGTTTTTCCTTTATTCTGATGTCAAGATAATCAACTTGATGTGGCTCAAAGTTTAGACCCAAGTCTAGATGGATGGACGGATGGATGGGTGATGGATACATGGTTGGATGGATGATGGTTGGATGGTGAGATGATGGATGGAGGGTTGGATGGATGGATGTTAGATGGTTCGATTGATCAGACTGAATCCCATCTTCAACAAAAACTCATGAAGAAAGTTTCAAAATCTTTATTAGAAAAAACAAAAAACTGAAAAACCGCACATTCAACTGGATGACATCCCTCCTGAGATCACTCAGATACCCAGAGTTTGAAGGTCCGGTCATAGGAGCAGGTGGCGATCAGCTTCCCGTCAGGTGACACGTCCACGCCCATTACCTGAAAACACAACAATCACTGCAGAGTTCAGACGGACCAATCAGGGCACTGCACTCGGACGAACCAATCAGGGCGCAGCGCTCGGACAGGCCAATCAAAGCACAGAACTGCCCTACCTTCCCCTCGTGTCCAGCCAGCGTCTTCAGTGGCATCCAGCCCGGGTGGCTCCAAACCTTTGCTGTGTTGTCGTAAGCTCCAGTCAACAGGAAGTGACCGTCAGTGGCTGCACAGGAAGTGATGTCAAAGACAGGAAGTGAGATCAGAGACACAGGAAGTGAGGTCACACAGAAGAGAAAGGTTGTGGGTTTTTTACGTTGGAAACGGACGGCTGACAGCAGGTTTTGGTGGGCGGGGACGGTGTACAGACACTTCCTGTTTCGTAGCTCCCATACCTTACAGGTGTTGTCACCACTTCCCGTAGCCAGGTGATGGCTGCAGAACCAACCAGTAAAACCACAAACGTCCAGTTTAGAGAGAACCACAAAACATTTTTAACATGACTAAGAGACAATTGAAACTCTGATCACTCCTCCAATTGGCTGGATTTGTGACTGCTGGTAATTGGCTGACCCGTTGGGACTGAAGTGAATGCTGTAGATTTCCTTCAGGTGTCCCTCGAGGAAAACCACGCACCGTCCCGTCCTTAGGTCCCACACCCTGCCGAAGGCATCAAGTCCTCTGATTGGATGAGAAATAGGCAGAACTAATGGCTGACAGAGAAACTGATCAATAATCAGATTTATTGATTACGCTGATCATGAAGGAACCTTAGAAACAATCCATGGAAAACGGCATCATCTACAGGCAGGAATCTAAGTGGTCCGTTTCAGAAGGAGGAACTACATGGTACAATACAGTACCACACAGTACTACAGAGTAAAACTGACCCTGTAGCAGCCAGAGAGCCATCAGGATGGAAGCTGATGTCATGAACTCCTTTACTGTGACCTTCCTGATGGAGGATCTCCTCCTGAACCTCCAGGTCCCACAGACGCCACGAGTGGTCATAGCTGGAACCACGATACACACCGTTACTACACAGTACACGCAGTTACTACAGAAAGCACCCAGCCTGATTTCACATGGAACCGGCCCGGTTCTGGTTTCTCTTACCAGGTGGTTCCCAGGAATCTTCCAGAGGGATGCCAGGAAACACGAGAAACCCTTTCACTGTGACCCTCGATGTCTGCCACTGGCTCGTCACTATGGCAACCACAGAAACATGTCATCATTGGTCGTTTCCATAACAAACACCCCACCCTACCCGGCTCCACCCACCTCTCGAGGTTCCACAGCTTCACCGACCCGTCAGCAGCACAAGACGCCAAGCTGACGTCTGATTGGTCAAGAGAGACTCCGGCCTGCGGGCGGAAGACGATGGATCCTACATTGGTGTTGTGTCCTTCAACCAATCACAGCAAGGGGGAGGGACATAAAGAAACTGATTCGATAAATTTGACTGCACTCAGGTGTAAACAGAACCAGGTAGAGTGAAGCTCCGCCCACCTCTGAGGGTTCGGATCAGGGTGCAGTCGGGGACGGACCACAGCTTACACAGACCGCTCCTGGAGGGAAGGGGTTAGCATGCTAACATTAGCTTCAGCCATGAACCACAATAACCATCAGAAGGATGGAGCTCTTACCAGGACGCCGTGGCCAGCATCTTGGAGTCCGGACTGAAGTGGCAGAAGCTGATTGGTCGATCATCTCCAATCTGACTGCAGAAGTTGTTCAGATTCTGGAGAAGAAGAAGAAGAAGAATAAGACGTTGTATCAGAGGTAGTTAAACTGAGATCAGCTGCTGTCAGGAGTGTCTAAGGGTTACAGACTGGTTCAGACTGGTTTAAGATGGACTAAACTAGAACTTTAGTTCACATTGATTCGTGAATCAATGTGAAGCCCTAATTTGGGCTGCACTTAACTGAATTTACCTGGTTTTAACAAGACTGAGCTGGTTAAAAGATAATTTGTTTCTTTTATTATTTATCTGGATTCTAATAAGACAGAAGTGGTTTAGGACCAGATTTAACTGATATAAACTAACCTGAGCTGGAGTTAAAACTACTAGTTTAGAAACTATATTTAGCTGGATTTAAAGGGGCAGTATTATGTGTTTACCAGCCACATAGAATAATTTTATAGCACAATCAAGAACCTTAAGTTGTTATAGAAATGCCATTTTTATCAAATATGACAAACATTAAAACATGATGGAAAGCTCAAAAGACGATTTTACATATTACTGCCCCTTTAAATTCAGCTGGTTTATAGATGGATTCACTTACATTCATATGGTTTCAACTGTACTGAACTGGATTTAATTGATTAAAACTGGCTTCTTAAACAACTGGGTTTAATAGATTAAACTGGACTTAACTGGTTTAATGATTTAATTTAACTGGTCTAAATGGTCCTCAATCGATCTACAATGGATCCGATCCGCCATGGGCTCGATCCACTCCATGATCTCGTCATACCGACTCACCCGCAGCGATTTGTGCAGCTCCTGCTGACGGATCGTCTTCGTTGCTTCGGAAACCTCCTTCTGAGCACGTGCAGCTTCCAGACGCCTCATCGCCCTGATGGACCAATCACAGCAAAACGTTGTCAGCCAACGAAACAACTCCCTGCTGGGAAGCTGATTGGTCAGTCTGTTGATGACTCACCGTGGCAGAGAGTATCTGGCCAGCCAGAGGCGAGCTTCCTTCAGGGAGGTGGGGCCTTCATGGTACCACGTCTGCTGGCACTGTGATTGGTTGGAGAGAAAACAAAGCTTTACATTTGGTTCTGAGGAGGCGATGTTTCACTCCGAGTAGATTTTATACACTTCAACCTTCCTAGTTCAGTTTACAGTATTAACCAATACTACAGAGTACTACAAGATAGTAAACAGTACTACAGAGTACTATGACGGTAGTGGTACCATTTCTGACCTCGTCATGGGACCTCTTGGCTCTCTCCTCGTCTTTCCTGGACTTCTTCAGAGCATCCGGACCAACCACAGACAAAACGCTGCGCAACCTGAAAAGGAAACAACCGCAGTTCATAAACGAGCCTTTTGATTGGTTGGCAGTTAGCTGATGCTAGGACAGTAAACATTGCCACTCCCACCTCTCACGCCGGTCAGCTGGGCCCTCTCCGAACAGCGTGATTGGCTCTCCCAGTGCTCGGAGGCCCGCTTTGACCTCAGCGTCGTCGGTGGACACAGTTATCTGTCGGGCTCGCCGGCGCCGCTCGAACTCAGCAAGCGCTTCCTGCTGCCGCTCGCTGACCCGTTCCTCCATCTCCATGGTCTCTCCTGCAGGGAATCATGGGAAACTGAGTCTCGGCTCCTGAGTGGCAACTTTAGTCCAGTAGCTACTGCCATCGACTGGTCAGGCTGGGTCAGAACATTCTGATCAACAAACTGGTTCTGTGTTAAACTGGATCAGGTCTGGATCTACTCATGTGGGGTTCCTCCAGGCTCCCCCTAGCTGTGACTATGGACCATTATACCTCCTACGATATGCTGACAGCTTTTTAACAACAGTCTCTTCTGCTCAGAGTCGCTGCATCTCATCCCTATCAATGAGGGATAAAAGCAGACCCGAACTTGTTCCTGAGGTCAGAGATCAGAAGCAGCTGGACTCAGTGAGACCTGAACTACACAGCCTGTCAGGAACTAAGGTGTGTTTCTGGACTGTTAACAGCCACATCAGAGGTTCTGCTGTGCATGTCCAGAACTGGGTCCAGAACCCTCAGCCCGAGAACCTTCTCCCTGAACACCTGAGATGTTCCTCAAACTGTTAGTTCCTGAAAGCATTATTTTCCAGGAAATTAATACATTTATGGAACTATATTTCTTCACATTTTGGATTTTAGAATGAATCCACTTTCACGTAAATGTTTTCTTGATGACCTCACCAGTTCTGGTCTCACCTGTTCTTATCTCGCATGTCTTCCCCCAGTTGCCCAGTCCTACCTCTGTCCAGCCCTGCCCTACTCTGATGTCCTCTCCTCACCTGTCCACCAGCAAGCACCACCAACTGACTGTAGAACTCACCTGATGAGATGTTGATGTTTCCTGCTTTGATGCCCGCCTTCAGCGCATCACTTCCTGTAACTGCGCTACGAGCCATCTCCAGGGTGAGGCGATCCCGCTCCTTCTCCTCCAGACTGCCGTAGAAAACACGACTCTTCTTCATGACCGGAACCATGTCCTCCTCGTCCGACATTGTAACTTGTTTCTGCTCCCAGTGGGTAGTATCCCTTCTCTGCAGGGGGAGAAGAAGAGTTTGTTCGTAAACATCATGTCACCGTGGCACCAGAGCATGTCTGAGGAGGGCCCAGTCAGATTTGGTCAGATCATACTCCCATGTGACTACTGTAAATCCCTCTGACAACGTTCCCTCATCTCCCACCGATCGTGGTTCTGTTTCCAGTTTGGACCAGTCGATATAAATCAACCCAGCATAACATTATGACCAGAGGCGGGTTAACTCTCCATCAGAGCTCCTGTTAGAGGTTGGGCGGTACCAGGCTGCATAGGGGGGAACTGGGTCAGAACTCAGGATGTAACTCACCTGCTTTATCGAGATACGATTTTATATCAAGTTGTTTAGATGACGATATGATGTTTGCCAATATCACAAAATATGTCACAATACGATTTCGATTCAATTTAATTCACAAATCTGCGATCGATGATGCGATATCAAATGCCCATCTGACATAATCATCTAAATTTATATCAACACACAAAAAACAACTGAAATATGACTTGACTGATTTCTTTCTAAGCTCTTACAATCATGGAAACCAAAAGTTCATAATATTAAAATAAATACATATCAAACTGGATGATATAAATCAATGCTTACATTTTGCATCAATGTAATTGGATCGTTAATCATTTACTCAATATATGGATATAGAAGGATGTATTGTTACACCTCTTGTCAGAACCTCAGCTCGGTGGGGTGTTCCTGGTCAGGATCTATGAAGGTGGTGACCAGGAAACCGGATCAGCAGCTCAACCTGCTGGTTCTGATACCATGGTACCAGAACAGTCCAAACTGAGCCATGATGACTGCAGCCTGAGCATGTTGGATCTGCAGAGATGAAGGATTTCAAGATCCTGACAGACTTCAGCTGCTTTCTTGGCTTTCTTCACATGTTCTGTATTTATTTATGTTAACAGAAACATTAAAGACATATTTACTAAACAAAACATCGCAGAGTTCAGTACTCATTACCTCAGCCAGAGTAAATAAACCCGGTGGCTCTGCGGGCTCTTGGGTCCAATATGTCTAAACACAAGAAGAACTTGAAGACCGCTTATCTAGAGCTAGTTAGGCACCAGACCCGGTCTGGTAGAAAAGGTCCATATGAGTGGTTCAGAACCAGTTCTGTCCAGTGGTTAATTAAAACAGTAGGTCTGACCCGGAACTCGGAGCCAGTCGTCTGTGATCAGTTCTGAAACCAGCATTCAGCAGGAGTTCGGTTGAGGGTTCGGATTTTAGTTTCTAATCTCTGGCGAGGCCTCTGCTTCTTTCTACCCACGAGCTGTTTCACTGTGCGCGAACACTCGCGGTATTACGGTATCCTGTCTATAGGCCGCTTTCAGAATAAAAACACAACAGGAGCTCTTATTTCAGACTGGGACCAGGGTAATCAGACCCAGGAGAACCGGTTATGAGTTGTATTATTATAATAACATTATTTGTGTTTCTAATGTTATTTTTTGTTGAGATAAAGCAAACTGCTTTTACTTTGTGGGTGAAGCTTCTACCGTATTTCCTGCTACTAACCAGCACCCTGAACCTTCTCAGTTTACACGAATTTAGTTTCAACGCGGGGACCTCCTCAACCTGGCGCATGCGCAGCCAGCAGCCAGTTGTCCGTTATTCAGCGGTCAGAGCGCTCTGTTTATTTGTTTGTTGAACTCACCGCTGAAGAGGAAAGCAGCTGAAGCGTCGCTGAAGACTTGATCCGGATGTAGAGCCAGTTTCCGGGTCAGAACTACTTCTTCCGGTGTGTGTATCTGCTGAAAGCCGTGAAAGCAGCTTCCCTGTCAGGTAGCGACCAGGTGACTGTCAGCAGAAGCGGAAGGAGGCCCTCAATCTGCAGGTAAACTTAACTGACCCTCTGAGGTCACCTAGCAACCAGCTGAACCCGCGGGAAAGGGTCAGCAGTGCTTTGAGCGAACTGGAGTCCGTAGGAAATCGGAGCTAAGGTGTCCACAGCTCTGCCTGATAAGAACACAGCAAATAAATTAGTTGCCGGTGACACCGAAGGTTGTTGGTTCCGATTGGACTGCAGATTTTCTGTGGATTCGGTCAGGGTCCAGTCCGGTCCTGGTCTGTTTGGACATTAAACAAGGGACAGATCAGAACTTCTCTGTCAGGCAAAGAAACGGTCAGACTCTTAGAGGGACATATTCAGATGTTAGTTTATAGTTTAAAACGATAAATAACTGGTTTATGGCTCAGATTCTGGTTATGATCCGAGAATCTGTATCTTTATCCTGTTGATCACTTGTTGTTTCTGTTAACAGCCAGGTCGAACCGATATGGGTCCTAATGTTCATATTTGATGGTAACATACTGACTGCATCATAATCTCTGGGCAGATTCATTAAACTACTGAGCTTCCCCAGGTCTCACTCTGATTCAGCATCAACGGGCTGTGGCCAGAAGGTGGCGCTAGACATCGCTTCAGTGTTGAACGTTGTTCCTGTTCTCACTAAAAACACATCAATATGAGACATGAGGTATCTTCCACAAAACCAGGATAGCGGATTAAGTCGGGATTTTCCCTGATATCCTGGCTGAATTAAACCTGGACTCGGTTTCACTAAAGCAGCATCAGTTACCATGGTGATTTATGCTGCGCAGCTAGCCTGCTCCAGACCAGGCTAACAGCCAGGTTTAGTTAATTCTGGTCTTGATCTGTTCTGTTAGCCGATCAGAAACCATTGAGTTTCGTCAGTGATTCTATTTTCTCATCTGTTTGTTTTGAACTGTTTTTTTTGTTTTGTTTTGTTTTTAATCAACCTGCATTAAAATACCACTGATTCAATTTGGTTTTCAGTCAATACTAGAGCTGGGCGATATGACTTAAAAATCAAATCTCTGATTATTTTTTTTTTTTTTTTTTTTTTTTCATACCAGATCCGATTTCCGATTTTAGTCGGGGTTTTTGTCTCGCTATTTAAAAAAAACAAAAAAAACAACTGAAAATGAGATTTTTAAAATGTGGATTTTATATCTATCATCCCTTCTCTTCTGTGAGTTGTATGACGGAGTATTAGGGCCTGGATATAAGAACATTTGTTTAAATACGAGAATATTGTCGTAATATTAACAGAATAAGGATGCAATTTTGCCAGAAGAACGTCTTAAAATTACAAGGAAAAAGTTGTTTTAATGAGAAAAAGCTTGAATTTTTTATTTTATTTTTTAAAATTATTATTATTTTTGTTATTTTTTGTGATAAGTTCTCATAAAATGACTACTTCATTCTCAAAGGTGTTGGAATCAAGTCAACCCCCACCCCCACCCAAACATGACACTTTACTGATGAATATTTAGGTTTAATGGACATAAACCCTCTTAACTTAAAATAACGTTTAGAACTTAAAATAACTTTAGTTCTGTCATAAAATTAAGCAAATGCAGTTTCAGTCACACAATATTTAAAACAAATCAATCAATGGGGCTGCAGATAACATTTTTAAAGCTCCGTTACAACTTATCTTTTGATTGCTGTTAAGCTTCCTTTGTGTTAACAGGAAGTTATCCCTTCAAAATCAAAGATCAAACAGGAAATTGAACATATTTAAAACTAAATAAAGGTGATAATTGCCGAAAGGGATGCAAGCAAATAAATAAATGTATTTAGGGTTATTTCCATGAGTATCTCCAGACACCTGTCATGCTTTACAACGGCGTGCCCAATCTATCCATTGTAGCATCAGCGAATCTGTGATTGAGCTCATGGTCTGTTGAAGAAAGCTTTGGACGCGGATTTACCTGGATTACTTACACCTGGCTTAACATAGCCTTACCTCCTGAGCCCGGTGTGGTCTTCATGAATTGGATGAAGCCAGGATGAACTGATGGCGCCGGATCAAGCCTGGCCATATCTCTGATCCTGGATTTCTGAATCCTGGTTTTGTGAAACAGCCTCTGATTCTGTTGTGTTGAAGATGCAGCTACATTGACTACTTCCTGGTTCATTAAAATGAGACCACACCCACAGAGCACCTGTCTCAGGTATGACCAGTTAACCTGGAACACCGCTTTGGAACCTGTTGAGCAGATTGAGATTTGAGGTGTTGTGATTGATCCTGACCAATCAATGAGGAGCAGCTCAGTAGGGCCATCTAGTGGTTGATCTGCAGAAACTTTAGATGAACCTGCATGATTTTTAAGATGACCTCATTGGGTCATCAGAGTTCAGGACATGAACATATTAATCATTTATTGATGGCTGATCAAACTGAACCGATCTGTTTAGGTGGAACGGATCGGAGAGAAGATGCTGCGGAGGAAGCCGACCCGTTTGGAGCTGAAAATCGACGACACCGAAGAATTTGAGAGCATTAAAAAAGAGCTGGAGGTTTCAGTCAATCCCTTATCTCTTCTGATCCATCCTGGTCTGATCCGGACTGGTTTGATCCGGACACCATGTTTGTTTTGTCTTCAGGCCAGAAAACGACAGCGAGAGGAGGCGGGGTCAGGAGCTGGAGTGGGCGGAGCTTCGGTCATTGGCGTTGATATGATTGGGGGCGGAGCCTCTGCTTCCTCCACAGCTGCTTCCAGAGCGGAGCTCATCAATGAGCGAATTGGCTACAAGCCCCACCCCAAACCAGCCACGCTCCCAACCTTATTTGGAAGTTTACAGTTTTAATAAAATTTGGATAGATTGAAGAGGCTGTATGTTTGTTGATAAACAGATTAATTTAGTTTAACAATGTCATTGACAAACACTGTAGTAAAATAGACCAATCAGAAGTGACCCTGTGGACACCTGCAATGTCATCAAGGAAGTGGGCTCACCTGGAGCTGGTCCTGGAGTCCTCTCGTTTTCAGTCAGCTGGAGGGTGACCTGGGTAGAAATGATGATGAAGCTGAGTGGAAGGAGCTTCCTCTAAAGTGGAGGGCAGAGTGTTGGTGGGTGGGACATGAACAGAGGTGACCAATCAGAGATGATCTGCGGGTTGAAGCTCTTCCTGGAGCTCCTCACGCTCACCAGCCGTTTCTCCAAGGCCTTTGACGCAGTCGATCATCAGTTACCTTCAGACAGGCTGAGGGGCTGTGCTATTAGATGGTTCAGGAACCATCTGAGACAGATCTCTGTGTTAGTGGACCTTGTTAATAGTGTCCCTCAAAGTTCTATTCTGGTTCCAGTTCTGTTTACCATTTCTATGAAGGACTTGAAGAAACATTTAAAAATGTTAATTTCCACCTGTACGCTGATGACACATTCATTTATGCTGCTGCAGCCTTTATATGAAGGAAACTGACCCTCTTGGTTTTTATCTTTCCAGACTTTATATGTGTCTTTATCATTATCATCATGGTTTCTTGCTTTCTTTTTGTCTGAACTTTGGTCCATTTGTTGATTAAAAAGCTGTTCAGGAACCAGACTGGAACAAACTGACCCTCTTAGTTTAGATCAGATTTTTCTCCCAATATGCAAACACTCAGAGATGAACAGCAACATCAAACACTTTTCAACAGAAAAACATCAGAACATACAACAACTGGAGCAGAGCCACAGAATCAAAGTGAAGGCTGCAGGTTTATTCATCTAATCAGGAGGAGCACGACCTTATCAGAACATCTACATTGTGGTCAGAACATGAATGATAAAGTGAGGGTGTCAATGATGCACTCAAAACATGCATAATCCAATAATCAGAGTGGTTGGGTACAGTTGAGATGTGTACTAGCTGATCAGAAGGGATCCAGTCAGAGTCTGCATGATGCAATCTAAACATGCGCCGTTCCTGATCCAGGAGCCCTGGTCTCACGGGTCCTATGCACTCAGGGAAAATGTGAAGGAACCCTGAGAACTGGATCTGGTATTTTATCCAGATGAAATCATCTTCCAGAGGAAAACATTAAGGTTCAGAAACTGAGCTTGTCAGTCACTCTTCTCTCTTCGTGCTCGCCATCTGCAGTGCCGCAGGATGCAGCGAAGCCCCGCCCAGCAAAGGGCAGAGCCAGCTGTCACTATGAGCAGCAGAGCCACTCCTGTGTCCAGACTGTAGTACTGGAACCAGTATAGGTCATGTGATGCCACCCTCAGGTGTTTAGCTCCTCCATGCCGCATCACAAACTCCAACCAGAAGGCAGCGGTGCTTAGCGGTGCCACTGGCTGCTGGGGCTGCAGTGAGGACAGGTGCCGCATGTTTGACCGGAAGCTGAGCATCATGAGAAGAAAAACAAGTCATTGCTTTTTCTGTGAAGGTGATGCAACAAGAACAGGAGGTGAGATTTACTTTGAAAGAGAATAAAATCTTGCTTCCTGTGACAGCAGCCTCACCTGGGCTCATTGATGACAGCATGCAGCACCTCTGCCAGCTCATCCACTGTCATCAGGTTGAAGTGGAGGACGACGGCAGCCCCGCGGCGGCTCAGACGGGCTAGATTATCTGGCTGATCCCCAAACAGTGGGATTCCGACCACCGGAACGCCGTGAAACAAAGCCTCATATAAACCATTGGTGCTGCCATGTGTCACGAAGGCTCGGGTCAGCGGGTGGCCTGAGGGTCAGACATGGGGTTCTTATTGTGAAGGTTTCATAAGCAAGAACAGCAACTGGTGCTGATTTATATAATCAGATGAGAAATTTACATTGTCTTGCTTTGAAAAGATCTAACAGGAAGAATAACAGCACATGCTTTTACTTTGAAAAGCTGAGACAGGAGGTCATACCGAGCAAGTCATTCTGAGGGATCCAATCAAAAAGCTTTGTATTTGGTGACAGGGTTGCCGGGCTTTTGCCACTGTAACGCCAAATTACCTGAAAGACGTCACATGCCAGACAACAGCTGGTAACCAGTGAGAGGAAACAGTAAGAGGAAGTGAGTGGGTGGAGGTGCTGACCTTCTGTGGTAGTCGTCCCAAAGCAGAAGCAATGACATTAGCTCTGTCTGCTGCCAGATTAGTTACCATGGAGCCGAAGGTGACGACCACCACACCAGCATCTCCCGAGCTCTGCACGAAGGCTTCCAGGTCCTGCAGGAAGTGACATCAGCTTTATGCCACTACATCACGTTGATTTGTAAAGACAGGAAGTTGAACCATACCTCTGGCAGCTGATTGGCTGGTCTGCAGTGAAGACCGCCCACATAGAAAAAGTTTGGCAGTATTGGCCGCGGCGTCTCAATGTCCCAGAAGGTCCTGATCAGCCAGACGTCAGCCCTCCCCAGGGAGCTACAGAAGCTGCTAGGACTTCCTGTTCACACAGGAAACACTTCTTTCAGATGTTTTTTCTGGAGGAAAAGCACTTGACAAAAAATTAAACTCAAATCCTGACGGTGTTTGAATCTATTCCCTTGTATTCCCCCAGAGTTGGCCCTTCATTGGTCATGAAATGTGATGGACACGCCTTCATGGAGTCATTTCCTCACAGTTTTCATATGATTGTCAGATAAAGAAACTTGCAACAGATAAACAACAAACATCATATTGTAATATTGTTTGACTGATGATGATAAACCCCCGAAGAAGACTATAATGGTTCGGACTATAAACCCTGTGTTTTGCTGTGGCAGCTCCAATCCCTGGACTCAAAGCTCTGATGGATCAGATGGCTCCCCCCGGTCTTACTGCCGAACCCTGCTGCAGGTCATGCTCCCCGTTTGGGGCTTTTGATGATGGGTGACAAAGATGATCAGGACTGACCTTCGATCTCACTGTAGAAAGAATCAACTGTCATTTTCCAGTGCAGTTCGCTCAACATAGACATCCCTATGTACGTTAGTATGTTGATCAGCCGCTCCCTGAATGTCATTCGGTCACTATATGGCAGTGGAGACGCAGGAATGAAGGACGCCGGCATTGGTGCCTGACCGCAGTGACGCTCCACAGTGCTGCCGAATGAGAAGCGCAGTGAAAGGACCAGGGGCACACCGAGCATGTTGGCCACAAGATCCCCACACAGCACCATGGGGTCCTGTATGACCACGTCGAAGGCGGAGTCCCGAAGTGTCACCATCAGCTCCTGGTTATTCAGCATGGCCTCACATTGCTGCTTCCCGATTTGGGAGAACTTCCCCATCATTGTCAGTGGCACCAGAAAGCGATCCATCAGAGAAGAGTTATGGGCCTGGTACATGGAGAACTGAATAAAATCCTGCATCATGCTGTTCACGTCCGATCTGCTGAACGGAACCTGAGAACAGAAACATACAGAGCTGATCGGAGTACTGACCAATTATTGATCAATAACAATACTTTAATTAAATGTCAGTGAGTCCAAGAGTCAAGAGTGGAACCAGGTAATCAAGATGTTCAACACTGACTGATACCAGCAGATGTTGCTGGACAGGCATTGACCTCTGACTTGATGGTTGGACCTCGTTACCTTGAACACCAGGAAGTTGAACTTGGCAGCGTCTCGGCTGCTGTTGTAGTTGACTGACGGTGATGCGTCCGGTACCAGGACCGTGACCCTGTGATTTCTCCTCACAAGCTCTTCTATGATGGTCCGCATGTTCAGCCAGTGACTGTGCTCGCCTGGGAAGGCCAGGATGTGTCCGCCGTCAGCCACAGGGAGGAAGACCCCGAACAGCAAGACAGCAGGAAGGAGAGGAAGAGGAGCAGGAAGAGGAAGCTTCATTGTGGATCACACCGTGAGGAGATGGAGGACCCTGTGTTTGTCTACAGCTGAAGATCCAGAGTCCAAACTGATCTAAGGTTCCTTAGAGCTGTTCTCTGATTGGACAGCAGCTCCGAACGTCATCATCATCAGCTCTAAAGCTGTAAACACAGATGAAAAGTTGTCAGGGAGAGAACAAGGAAACCAATGTTCCTGGTTGGACTGATGAGACTTTATTCCACCTAATTCCAGATGAGGACGATCCGACAACCAAAGAGTCCGATCAGAACCAACATCAAAAACAACCAGAGGGTCAAATACGTTCAGCCGAAGAGATTAAAGCGGGAGCTAAAGGTGGAGAACAGGGCAGATCTGGAGTAAAGGACACACACACCAGCTGAAATCTGAGCAGGTGAGGGTGGGGTTGCAGGGTAAAGGTCAGGTACATGCCTCTAAAAGGGAAAACAACTTTCACCTGAGAAAATCTATGAATGCAGTAAAATTTATCTACCTGAAACAAAATAAACAGATAAAAACTGCAAAAAATAAAGAAACAATAAAACCAGAAAATGTGTCCACCTGTACCTCTAATGCCATCAACGGTCCTGAATCTGAGGAAAACCAGGTTTTCAGCTTGGAAAGGGGTGTGGCTTAAGACAGCAAAGCTGTCTCTAACCTGCTTTTTTAGATTGAAAACTTTTTAACCAATTTAAATGATTCAATTCAGCTTGTTTATATTGTACCAATTCACAGCAAATGTCACCTCAAAGCAAAAAGTCATTTCAGTGCATTCATTCTAATTGATTCTAGTTATCCAGCAGTGCAGGAAGCTCAGGTCATTATTTAAAGTAGTTTAAAAAGTTTCTAAAGAAACCCAGGAGAGCCTCAAGTTGCTGACTTGCAGCATTCAGTCCTGACCAGAAGGCGGCGACAGCAGACAATTGCTGGTGTTGTGTCATTGACTTTACAGCAATACCTCATACTGAGCATGCATGTAGCAACAGTGGAGAGGAAAAACTCCCCTTTAACAGGAAGAAACCTCCAGCAGAACCAGAACCTGGCTCAGCACCGGGGGCCATCTGCTACGACCGACTGGAGGTTTGAGAAGACAGAACAGAATGCAGAAGAAGAAACAGAAGAGCTGATGTAGGATTATTTTATTTGATTTTATTTTACTAAAAAGCTCCTGGCGAACTATGAAATATTTTTCACACCTCACATAGTTGGCCAGGAAATGCAGAACTATTGACTGAAATGTACAAATCAGGTCAACATATTTGTCTGGTTAGCTCCATGATCTTAAGATACAAAATTCAAGTTTATTTTGTGGAACAGAAAATAATGAACTTTTTCATATAGATGTAGGTTTTCATGTATTTTTGTTTGGGATCTCTGGTTCTGTGGGTCCAGTAATGTAGCTTTCATCTCTGCTCTGCTCCCCATCTCAGATAGGTTTACCTGTTTGGTTCTGTTCTGTAGATTTTAGTTCATACGTTTTATTGAATCAGAAAGAAAGAAACAGCTTTGGATATTGATGGGATTTTAGGAAACCAGCTCTCTGCAACATGGACAGGAATTGTTCCTTAAAGGTGGAGATGAAGCAGAATCAAGCTGGAGAAGCTCTCCACCATGAACCAGTATGGTCAGCGTAGTTTCAACATTTTATTCGTTTTTTTGTGGTTTTAATTTGAAAGTCTGCCTCTTACGTTCGCTCTTGAGTTATTAGAGGATATTATTTTGAAAACCCAAGCGGAGATGTGTTTGAAACACTTCCGCTAGCTTAGCGCCGGTCCTGAAACTGCAGCCACTATCGGTGCTGATAATCCGGCTCCTTTCGGCCGGGGAGCCACCGGAATGACCCGGAGGAGGCCTTAACGGACACCGGGAGACCCACGGAGCCTGGGAAGGTAACCTGACTGCTAAATGTCCCGGTTTAAGAGCTCCACACGCGTCCTAGCCTGCTAACTGGAGCTAGCATTTGCTAACTCCACCAGGTCCAATATTCCCGGCCAGCTTCAGAACCTCCAGGGTTCGCGATCACTTCCCGGTCCTACTGGGAAACGTTTGGGTCAAACAGGTTCTAGCCAGGAGGAGACACACCTGGATAGGGTAGGCCAGGGGGAGGGACAGACCAGGTGTCGGGTCGCCTGTCCTTCCACCCTAAGTCTGACCACATTAAACCAGAACTTGTCTCTGTCCAGGTGATCCAGGTAGCTCCGCCTCCGTTCAGATTCTGTGGCTTTGACTCTCAGTCAGAACAGCATCAAACAGGTCCAGGTTGGTTCTGGTTCCACCTGGATCTGGGATCCAGATGTCGACGCTTTCGCTGTTTTTCCTTTTAGCTAAATATTTTCAGCTAAGAAGCTTGAAGCGTCTGATTTTGCTTCTGATCACGTTGGGTATTCTTCCCTCTGTGGCGATTATTTTAGGACCCGATTAATCTGAACATTCATCCGATAAGAAAATCACCACATTCTGCTGGTTCCTCATTTAACCACTTATTTTATACTATATATATATATATATATATATATATATATATATATATATATATATATATATATATATATATATATATATATATATATATATATATATTTAGCGGCTGGGTAGCTCAATGGGTAAGTCACCCGACCTTCACCCGGGAGACCGGGGTTCGAATCCAGGCCGGGTCGCTTGGTTGAGATATCCAGTGTGGGTCCTTAGGCAAGATCCTTCGCGCTACTGCCTACCTCATGATGAGTGACAAAGGAATACACGCCATGCCGGCTCAGACGTCGCCCGGCCAAACAAGGTCTGCGTCAGGTGCTGGGGAACCAGGGCACCTTCACGAAAAATGGGTTACTGGAACAAGACGGAACAAGACAAGACGGAATTGGGCGAGAGGTGAAAACTTGGATCTGTTGGAATGCTACTACTCAAGTAACCCTAGTCAGAGGGGTTACATGCAAAGAATGCGGGAGGAATGGTTACGTCGACATCCCCATTCAACACTAACTGCCAAACAACTAGTAGCTCAGTGTTCCAACATCCGCAAACGGCAAATGCTGTCACAACTTGAGATAGACGAGGTACAACACAAATGCTACGGCAAGGGGGAGCCAGGACGCCAGGTCAGAG
The DNA here is from genome assembly GCA_014839685.1 of Anableps anableps. Classification (NCBI taxonomy): domain Eukaryota; kingdom Metazoa; phylum Chordata; class Actinopteri; order Cyprinodontiformes; family Anablepidae; genus Anableps; species Anableps anableps. The sequence goes on along the minus strand of CM026081.1, from coordinate 47,986 downwards.
GGGAGTTAGCTTCAACTCCCCACCCGCAGATTGGGTATGCAGCCCCAATAATGAACGAACCATCAAAGCTGAACGAGGCAGCAACTGACCTGAGAGGTAGGATTGTGGCCCGAATGAACACCAGGCAATCCCGATGCCAATTACAACGGCTGAGTGAAGTACCATCAGAAAGTCTCATTGAAGATGTGAATGCAGCATTGAGAACGATCCCTACCAACACCATAACGGAAACCAATGAGCTGGTGTACAACTCAGCATCAGTGATCCTTGAGATGCTCGGCTATAGGAGCAACCATGAGATTCAATACCCACCATGGAAAAGACGGTTAGAGGCTAAAATCAAGGTAACAAGGAGGGAAGTGAGCCAATTGTCAGAGCTCCAAAGAGGTGCAATCAAAAGACCGGTACCCAAGCGGTACAGCCAGATGCCCATACCTGAAGCGCTCGAAACTGCCAAACAAAGGCTCCAAGCCTTGGCCAGTCGCCTAAAGAGGTACACGAGAGAAAATGAAGCCAGGAGGATTAACCGGCTCTTCTCCACCCAACCAGCTAAAGTGTACTCTCAATGGCAGGGTAATAACAACAGAGCAGACCCACCAAGGCTGGAGACCCAACAGTACTGGAAAGGCATATGGGAAAGGGAGGCGACCCACAACAGCAATGCACAGTGGCTAATCTCTCTACGAGATGACCACAGCAACCTCCCTGAGCAAGCCCCAGTAACTATCACAGTGGCAGATGTCCAAGAAAGAGTCTCAGGTATGAAAAACTGGACAGCACCAGGTCCTGACATGATCCATGCCTACTGGCTAAAGAAACTCACTGCCCTCCATGAGCGACTGGCAGCTCAAATGAACCAGCTGCTACAAAGTGGGACTCACCCTGAATGGTTAACTGAAGGGCGCACAATCCTGATCCAGAAGGATCCCTCAAAGGGTTCGATCCCATCCAACTATCGGCCAATAACCTGTCTCTCTACAACATGGAAGCTCATGTCAGGCATCATAGCAGCTAAGATAAGTGGGCACATGGATAAATACATGAGTACAGCACAGAAGGGCATCGGCATAAATACCAGAGGAGCCAAACACCAACTCCTGGTAGACCAAACAGTCGCCCGAGACTGCAAAACCCGACACACCAACCTGTGCACGGCTTGGATTGATTACAAGAAAGCCTATGACTCAATGCCACACACTTGGATCATTGAATGCTTAGAGATGTACAACATCAACAGGACTCTAAGAGCCTTCATTGCAGCCTCGATGGGGATGTGGAAAACCACCCTTGAAGCCAACTACAAGCCAATTGCACAAGTGTCCATCAAATGTGGCATATACCAAGGAGACGCTCTGTCCCCACTGCTGTTCTGCATAGGTCTGAACCCCCTCAGCCAAGTCATCAACAAGACTGGCTACGGATACCGACTCAAGAACGGAGCCACCATCAGTCACCTCCTCTACATGGATGACATCAAGCTGTACGCTAAGAGCAAACGAGACATCGACTCACTGATCCACACCACCAGGATCTACAGCACTGACATTGGGATGTCATTCGGACTAGAGAAGTGTGGTCGGATGGTTACACAGAGAGGGAAGGTCATCCACACAGAAGGGGTCTCACTCCCAGAGGGAACAATAGCAGACATTGAGGACAGTTACAAGTACCTGGGAATACCACAAGCAAATGGCAGCCTCGATGAGGTCACAAGGAAAGGAGCCACGGCCAAATACCTCCAACGAGTAAGGCAAGTCCTGAGAAGCCAGCTCAACGGCAAGAACAAGATCCGTGCGATAAACAGCTATGCCTTGCCAGTAATCAGATACCCTGCAGGAATAATAAGCTGGCCAAAGGAAGAGATAAAGACCCTGGATGTTAAAACTCGGAAACTACTAACCATGCATGGAGGGTTCCACCCTAAATCCAGCATCCTGAGACTATACGCGAGCCGTAAGGATGGAGGCAGAGGACTAGTGAGTGTGAGAGCCACTGTCCAGGATGAAACATCCAAGATCCATAAATACATCAAGGTCAAAGCCTCAACCGACGATGTGCTCAGCGAATGTCTCAAACAATGGGGACCAGAGGATGAGGTGCTGGAGGAACCATCATGGGAGGATAAGCCCCTACATGGGATGTACCACCGACAAATAACTGAAGTGGCTGATATCAGGAAATCCTACCAATGGCTGGAAAAAGCTGGACTCAAGGACAGCACAGAGGCACTCATCCTGGCTGCACAGGAACAGGCCCTAAACACCAGAGCAATAGAGGCTCAGATCTACCACACCAGACAAGATCCAAGGTGTAGATTGTGCAAGGAGGCCCCTGAGACAGTCCAACACATAACAGCAGGGTGCAAGATGCTGGCAGGGAAAGAGTACATGGAACGTCATAACCAAGTGGCGGGCATAGTGTACAGAAACATCTGTGCAGGATATGGACTGGAAGCCCCGAGATCTAAGTGGGGCACACCCCCAAAGGTGGTGGAGAATGACCGAGCTAAGATCCTGTGGGACTTCCAGATCCAGACAGACAAAATGGTAATGGCGAACCAACCGGACATCGTGGTGGTGGATAAACAACAGAGGAAAGCCGTTGTGGTGGATGTAGCAATACCAAGCGATTGCAACATCAGGAAAAAGGAACACGAGAAACTGGAGAAATACCAGGGCCTCAGAGAGGAACTGGAGAAGGCCTGGAAGGTGAAGACCACAGTGGTGCCTGTGGTCATCGGGGCCCTTGGGGCAGTCACCCCCAAACTGGAGCAGTGGCTAAAACAGATCCCAGGAACAACGTCAGACATCTCAGTCCAGAAATGCGCAGTTCTCGGCACAGCCAAGATACTACGCAGAACCCTCAAGCTCCCAGGCCTCTGGTAGAGGACCCGAGCTCAGAGGTTGAGAAAGACCACCCGTGGAGGGTGAGAAGGGAATTTTTTTTTTTTTTTATATATACACACACACACACACATACACACAATATATATTAGCAATATATTAAAAGATACAGATAAACAGGTAATTAAATTCCTCTTTTAAATCAGAAAATCAACATTTTTTAAGCCTAAAATGCAGCAGCAGCATTAATTTAGTGATCGACTGATCATCTGCAGCTGAATGAATCCTTCAAACATGAGAAAAGCTCAGCTCTTCCTGCTGGACTGGACATCAGTGGAGGACTGGTCTGCTGATTATTATTAGATTAACTGATTAATAACTGGACAGAAAAAGAAAAGGTGATTAATAGCAGATTTATTTGCAGAAAGTGAAGCAGGTGAAGCTGAAACTAGAGGAGATTTTCAGACCAACAAGGTTTTTATCATAAATGTTTATCTATTGATCAGTTTTGCTTCATTCCTGACTGTTCTTTCAGCTCATCGCCTTTTAGAGTCTCCATCCTCCAGTTAATGACTAATCAGTGATTGAATTAGTTGATGGTTAATTCAATAATCGATTCATTCCCATTTGTCCAATGAATGGTTTCAACTCCCCTCGTGTCCAGAACCCGTCCAGAACCTGAGCTTTTGGGCTGGTTTCAGGGGAAAGTTGCTCAGAATCAAAGCTGCAGCAGATTTTCAGATTTTCTCTCTCTCTGTGTGTGTTTCAGTCTTTGAGATGCTCTCTCGTCCGCTGACAGAGACACACGTCAGGGGGCGGGGCTTGACAGAAGAAACCCCGCCCCTTGACCTCCCATTGGCCGATGCAGATGAGGCTCCTGCAGGTGGTTTTGTTTCTTCTTTATTGGTTTGTGCCTCAGAAGGTAAAGATGTTAACACCAGCTGTTCACCTGTAGGAGGTCTCCCTCCCCCTGCCCCCCCCTGCTGCTCCTGCACCTCGCTGCTGCCCCGCCTCCTGGCGGCTCACCGGATGGAGGTGCGGCGCCTGCTGCGAGGAGCTTTGGCCTCCCTTGGCCGCCGTCTGGACTCTCTGGAGAAGAGGAGCAGGAGGAACCAGAGGAAGAAGAAGCGTAGAGGAGGAACAGGTGAGTTCATCCTGACGTTTCCTCCTTTAGCTGCAGAGTTACAGGTGGAGCTGCGCACCTGGAGCAGGGAGAGGAGCCTACACACACCTGGACTCAGAACTAGGCCCAAACCTACAATCACAGGTGTGTGTAGGCTCCTCCCCCTCCTCCAGGTGTGTGTAGGCTCCTTCACCTTCATCATCTTCTATGAAACACCTAATCTCACCTGGTTGCTTCCTCTCTAGGTTCTCCTGCTCTCATCTGTAGCTCCTCCTCTTCCTCATCTGCCCCCTTGCCACATGTTATCGCCTCCTCATCTTCATCATCCCTCTCCTCTTCATCAGAAATCGACAACCCGCCTCCTTCCTGCAGCTTCAGCCAATCAGAGCAGAGTAGGAGAAGCAGTGAGGAAGAGGAGGTGAGGAGGAGAAGGAGGAGAAGGAGCCATGAAGGCCTCATTCTTCCAGGGAATGGAGGTGAGGAAGAGGAGAGGTTTGTGGGTCAGATGGCGGTCTCCTTCAGAGGAAGAGGAGGAGCTGAGGAGCAGGAGGAGCCAGCGCTCATCCTCCATGACTTTAGCCAGAGGAAACGCAGACGAAGAGGGGGTGGAGCCAGCCAATCAGAGGAGTCCTTCAGTGTGCTGGTGAGGAAGAACGGCTACAGGTGAGTCAGGGTCTCTGGAGCTGGGCTGACCGGACAGGTGACCCGGTTCTGACCCACTCTGCTTCATTTCCAGCTCCTACTCCCAGCATGCATCGCTTCCTCTTCAGGCAGCTGTGATTGGTCCGAGCTGCAGCCAATCAGAAGCCCTCTCTATGTCCCTGGGACGGTGGATGTTCTCTGACATCATCACTCAACTGTCCCCCAGTTGCACCCGCCCCCACCCATGGGTCCAGAAGACCACCCTACACCTCAGCCCCACCCCGATGCTGCACTTGTCAGCAGTTGCCATGGAGACGTTGTTAGACTGGGTGAAGGGCGGAGCCTGTTGGAGTCCTCTGCACCCTCTGAGGGACTGGACGGCCCCCCCCAGTCTGGGCAGCGACCACAGGTAGGTGGAGGGGGTGATCAGGAGGTCCCCCAGACAGGAGTTCCCCCCAGACAAGAGGTCCCCCAGGGAGTCTGGGCATGTTCACCTGGAGTTTGTTGACTGGTGCGGTCTCAACCATCATCAATAGATCCCCGATACGTTGATTCACCATGGCAACCTCTGGGCGTAAGGTTCTGACCCAGTTGGTGTGGTCCCGGCTGGTCCGGTCCGGTCCAGAGAGATGCTCTTGGTTGCATTTTCAGGAGCAGCTGACTGAGTAATGATGTCATTTTTCGTGAAAGTATTTCCTGAACTGCTGTGCTGTCATTTGATGAGAGGCACAGTTAACCTGATAGTGGGAGGAAGCTGGAGTACCCAGAGAGAACCCTACGGATGCACAGGGAGAACATGCAGACTCCATGCAGCCCAGGCTGGGATTTGAACCCAGGACCTTTCTGGTGATGAGCTCTTGTGATTTAGTTGGTGTAATAGATCGACTGGTCATGTCTGACATGAACAACTGTTTCTCATCGTCAGCAGCTTCCCCTCATCCCCACTAGGTGTCAGTAGAGCTACCAGTAGCTGTAGAAAGGAGTGCAGGTCATGGACCTGTGCTCTTTTCCACCCTCAGCTCATTGTTGGTCAATCTGGACATTAGTGTGGGAAACGGCATACCGCAGGTTCTCAGCTAAGGGCTGCATGAGGCCCCAGAGTCTGTTACCATGGTGATTGACTCATTGGTTCCTCCTGTTTCCTGGAAGACCTCGTGATTCATCACACCGATCAGCTGATCAATAAGTTACATTGGTAATCTGATTACTAAATTACTTCTGTTTCATCCTCAGTTACATAAGAAGACAGACAACCAGGTAACTCTTCAAACACAGTGTGTGTGTGTGTGTGTGTGTGTGTGTGTGTGTGTGTGTGTGTGTGTGTGTTTGTCTCTGGGTGTGTGTGTGTCCTATAAGGTGAAAGCTTCTGTGTTTCAGCTCCACAGGTTCTGTCCAGGGTCATCACAAGCAGCGATCCAATCACAGTGCCTGGAGCCTGCGGTTGCCCAGGCGACGAGCCTTGCCTCTGCCTTTATGTTCAGCCAATGGGCTGTCTGCTGCCCTCCCTGCTGACCAATCAGCAGAGCTCTCAGAGTTTCACAGTACAAATGTGAAGGTGAGGATGATGATGATGGTGGTGGTGGTGATGATGATGATGATGGTGGTGGTGATGATGATGATGGTGGTGGTGGTGGTGATGATGAAGGTTCTTGTGACCCAGCTCAGTAAACGAGTGTCGCAGATCAGAATACGGCGTGCATCGCCACGGGAGACGCCACTCACACCGATGGGACTGCCCAAAGTTAAACGGTAAGTAAACAATAAATGTTTTTCCAACAATAGGAAGTAGGGTCTGATGAGCTGCTGAGGGTAATCTGTGGAACAGAACCTGAACAGAACCTCAGAAATATTCAGTTTAATGTTTGATGAGAAATATCGATGTTGTCATGAGGTTCCTGCAGGAAAACTGTGGAACATCATGAAGATCACTAAAACTCTCCCCACACAGTCAGTCCAGTTTGGACCTCCACATTCCGTCCATCAGAACCATCAGTCAGAGTCTAACTGGGTCACAGAACCTGGGACTTTACCCAGCCCAGTTGTCATTCTGATCCTTTTTCCAGTTTTTCCACAATCCCAGTTTAACTTCGAGGATTTTTCCAGATTTTCCTCCAGAATGTTCAGCTCAGAGTGCTGGTGGTTCTGACCTGGTGAAACATCCAGAACCTTCTGGATTTCACCAGTTTCCCCATCCAGTCGGAGGTGTTTCTACCTTCCACTGCTGGAGGACTTCCTGGTTTCTGACCAATCAGAGAGCAGAGAGAGACGCCCACTTATTCACTCTCAATAGATTTTGTTCTGGAGAAGCTGGACCTGAAGGTTCTGGAGAACCTGTCGGAAGTCATCCTGCAAACACAGGAACATGAGAGGAATGTTAGAAGAACCTGGTTCAGGGATCTGGTTGATGATCCTCCATGTGTTCCTCAGGTTGAAGAAGAAAGAGTTCAGTCTGGAGGAGATCTACACCAACAAGAACTATGAGGCCCCCCCCAACATCAGGTAACCCCAGTACCATCAGAAGCTTTGGACCTCAGAGGTCCAACAGGACCTTCTCCTGTGTTGGTGATACATTTCCTGTAGTCAGTGTTTGTCCATATTTGTACCTTTCTGAGGACCTTCTGAGGTCCCAGATCAGCCAAGCTGCTGGTCCCTCTGCTGCTGGACATCAACCAATCAAGACAGTCTGTTAATAGATCCTGATTGGTTAATGACTCCCACTGACATCATTCAGTGTTTTAGTCCATAGGTGAATCTCTGCTTATCTCCCCTGAACTCCCACTATGCTTTGCTTGTGTCCTCCAGGAGCCTTGAAACCATCTTTGAGGAGCCTCGGGAGAAGGACGGAGCGCTGCTCCTGATTGGCCAGCAGAAGCGCCGCCGGCTCCTCCTCTTCCCTGACTTCACTCAGCCCAGGAAGAGGAAAAAGCCTCAAGGCACGCCATGAACCGTAGATAATTGGTTCTTCACCAGCATCAACCACTGATCTGCTTCCTGTTTCCTCCAGGGGTGGGACTTCCTGTTTCCTTGGTCCCAAGAAAACGAGCGGCAGTGCGGCGACACGTCCACGGCGGTGGGTTGCACGATGGCGGCGACCTGGACATGATGCTGGTGGAGAGACTGAGCGAACTTGACGACTTTCTGACTAGGCAGGGCCTGGATGTGTGACATTTCCTGTCCATGACTAAAAGCTACATACCAATGGTAGCATTGGGGGGGGGGGACATTTTACAGAGGAGGAGCCTCTGAACAGGCCACGCCCCTTAAAGAAACACCTGTGGATAAAAAAAAACTCATCCAGGTACCGGTCTCTGCAGTACTCTGTGGTACCCTGTAGTACTCTGTGGTAGTACCTGGAGTGTTCTGAACTGTGACGTTTATCTCTGATGAAAATGTATTTTTGGAACCAATAAAGTCGATTCTTCTCTGAAACGTTGAAGATTTGTTGATTTCCAGCAGCTGCAGCTGTGATTGGTCAGTTCCATACGACTGACCAATCACAGCCTGCCAAGGCTCGGCCCAGCTGCTCCATCAGGACTGTGAGGGACATCCGTCCAGGTTCCCCAGAACCTCCAGTCGTGGGGAAGTTCCAGGGAAGCAGTTAGTTCTGAAACCCAACCTCTGACCTGGTGACCCGGCTCCCGGACATCCCGGACCGTCAGAGGCTGGTAGCCAACAGAACGAAGCGAATGGGAAAGATAGCCCCATGACCGAGGGGTGTTCTAGGTCTGCGGTTCTGAAGGTCTGCTGAGGTTTTCCTTTGGACTTTAGATGATTCTTCTGCTGATGAAGCTGAACCCCAGAAGGTGTTTTAACGATGAAGGTGTTTCTTTCCATGCAGCTTCAGGAGATTTTCTCCTTTAATAAAGGAATCATTTGAAAACTGGTTCTGATTTCTGGTGGTTCTGATGTGCTGAGATTCTTAAAGGTTCTGGTTGTACCCTGTTATCTAGCCAGTCTGGGTCTACTCCACAAGGATGGAATCGACCCAGTCCAGTCCCCTAACTAAGGAGTCTGTTGACCCATTATAAAGATGCAGCCTGTTTTCCTGGAGGTTCTGCTCCCTGTGTTCGGTCCGGTTTCCAGGTTCTGTTGGCCAAACTGTTACGGGAGGAACTTTGTCTGCAGATGTTTAAATAACCCAACATTTATTAATAGGTGGCTCTGATGGGTTCTGCTGTGAGACGGGTTCATGTGGAGGCCCAACAGAACCTTTAGGTCTCATTTCTTTAATCTAAAAACATCCGAGGAAGTCACCTGGCCACTAGAGAGCAGCACTGCGCCTGCGCAACCCCCTTCAGATGAAGAAGAAGCCTGACGCAACATCTGCTGACGTCACATCCTGCGGAGATGATGGCGGCGGCTGCAGTAAGGTTGCTGAGTAGAGCCTTGAGGATCGGCTGCAGGTAAACTCACCTGGAACACCTGAGCTCTTTGAACACGCGCTGACGTCACACAGGTAGAGAACCGAAGGGGTCCAGAGTCCGTCCTTTCGGACCGGTGTACCGCAACTCTGGTTCCACCCTCCTGGACCAGATAATGAGGGTCCGCTGATGGCGCAGAGTCATAACTGGACCCGGAGATCCGGTTCAGGAGTGCTGGACCTGGAGATCCAGGGTAGTTCGGCAAGCAGGTGACCCTGTAGTCCGGAAGTTAGGCTGACAGGAACAGGAAGTTGTTTTATGTGAAGTTAAATCGGAGACAGGCCGATTGTTTGTATATACAGGTGCTAGTCATAGAATTAGGATATCATGAAAGAGTTGATTTATTTCAGTAATTCCATTCAAAGTGAAACCTGTATATTATATTCATTCATTACACACAGACTGATATATTTCAAATGTTTCTTTTAATGTTGATGATTGTAACTGGCAACTGATGAAAACCCCAAAATCAGTTTCTCAGAAAGCTAGAATATTACTTAAGACCAACACAAAAAAAGGATTTTTAGAAATGCTGACCGACTGAAAAGTATGAACATGAAAAGTAAGAGCATGTACAGCACGGTTGGGGCTCCTGTTGCCAGGAGCAAGCAGCAATGCGGGATGGCATGGAGTCTGTGGCACTGCTCAGGTGTTCTGAGAGCCCAGGTTGCTCTGATAGTTCAGCTCTTGTGAATTGTTGGGTCTGACGTATCGCATCTTCTTCTGCACAGTACCCCATAGATTTTGTATGAGGTTCAAGTCAGGCGAGTTTGCTGGCCATTTAAGAACAGGGACACCATGGTCCTTAAACCAGGTACTGGTCGCTTTGGCGCTGTGTGCAGGTGCCAAGTCCTGTTGGAAAATTAAATCTGCATCTCCATAAAGTTGGTCAGCAGCAGGAAACATGAAGTGCTCTAAAACTTCCAGGTCGACGGCTGCATTGTCCTTTAACCTCAGAAAACACAGTGGAGGTTAGGTAGGGTAGGGTAGAATTAGGGTTACCCTAATCTAACCTGGTTCTGGTCAGTCTGTTATGATGTCAACTGTAACATTCCAAACGTCTTTCTAACCTGTAGCAGCCAGCAAGTGGGGGAGGGGCGACACTGTCAGTTAGTGTTCCACAGCTGTAGAAAGTACCAGTAAGTTACTCTGGTGCTTTCTGGTTTCCCCTGAAGCCAGACTCGTTTTCATTTCAGACCCCATCAACATCATGAATGTCCTCAAAGGGAATCTAGTGGCAGAATGTTACCCTAACAAACTTCAAAACTTGAGGTATTATAGTTTTCTCTGCATTAGATTAGTACTTCTGAAAATATAATCTTTTTTATAATCTTTTCCCCTATATAAATAAAAACTGATTTGATTTGAGTGATAAAATAATATTTAAACAAACAACTGATCTAATCTTAAAGTTCATTTAATGCGACCCACATGAAGTGTTAGCAGCCCTCGTGTTTGACACCTGTGCCTTAAAGTTTAAACCGTAGCGACTCCACATCTGGATGTTCTGGAGCTGCTTAAAGCCTCAGAACAAGTGGGTACCAGAACTGGGCCAGCCGGGTCGACGCTGCTCCAGGACAGCGTTTCATTATGTTCGCTGATGGTCACCTGACCATCAGCGAACATAACGTGATGCTCTGTTGCGTCAGCTGTCTGACCATGCGTGGTCATGTGACCATGAATTTTAATGAGCTCTTTGTGTTTCAGGACTTCATCGCAGCACCGCAGCCTGAGCACTGGTGAGTCCCTGCACCCACACAGCAGGTAGATGATGATGTCATCAGATCTGTCAACCAATCAGCTTCCTCTCCCTCTGCAGGTCTTCGCCTCCTGACCCGTCCCCGGCCCTTTCCTCTGCTCCTCGTCACAGGAGGCTGTTACCTTGGTTACCAGCAGTACAAGAGGAGGGGCCAACAGGATGAAGAGGCTGCACCCTACTTAGCCACGCCCATACAGGTAAGAAACGCCTGCTGCTTTATTCTTTCTGTCTTGACTCAGCAATTTCTACCCCCAGGCTCTGCAGCTGGTATTCAGACTTTGGTCGGTTGTCGAGCTGTTTTCCACTCATGAAGCTTTTGATGTCACTTCCTGTTTTCATGGCGTCTCGTGTAGTTTGACTAGTCATTTTAGTACTGGTCCGGTTTTAACTCTGCACCATCATCCTCCTGGTTTATTCAGTCGGACATGTGAGGCACCTGACCCACAGAGACAGATGAGGTTACCATGGTAACCTTAAAGACATAGCAGCAGAAGCTTCAGTTTTTTTCCTTTGATGTTGGTAAACAAGCGGCTCAGATACAGACAGTGGTTACGTTATCATGGTAACCCAAGCATCACTTCCTGCTCCAGCTGTGGAGCTGCAGGTCCAACTGGACCTGATCATGGTCCTGACTCGGCAGGTGAACCTGCAGGTGTATTTCCTCAGAACCCACCAATCAGCAGCTGGTTTGTTTCTCTCTGATCACGCTTCTGCCTTCTGAGTGCGTGCAGAACTGTTTATGTAACAGAACAGGGTTAACCAATCCTGTGAAGCAGAGTCAGTGACATCACTCAGGTGAATGACCTCACTCTGATTGGTTGTCTGGGTGAAAGTTGAAGGTGATGTCACTGTGACCAGTCACGTGGTCTTGCCCCCTTTCCTTACAGCCACCCTGGCTCCTGATTGGTCAGTGATCAGATAGCCTCCTGTGATTGGTGACTGAGTAACCAGGCGGTGCAGCGGCAGGCTCTGATTGGTCAGGCTCCAGCTGCTCATTGATCACCGTATTGATCATCAGAGTGATGACTCAGCAGTCTGACGGACCAATCGTGGTCATTGATCCGGATTTTTCCATCAGTCCTCTGGACTCTGATCTATTTATAGACTTGGATCGTGGCAGAGTGGGCGGAGCCTGTCGGCATTAACACCACACCATCTGCCTCCTCCTCCTCTTCCTCTGCTGCTGCGTGGTTCATTCTCAGTATCACCATGTGTCGTCGGCCCGCTCAGCTCCCAGCGCCGGCCTCGGCCCGCGGCGCTCGTTCATGGTGAGGTTCTTCAGGCCGGCCCGGCAGGACCGCAGCCCCCTGCGGCGAGTGAGGCGGCGGCATGGCGAGAGCCTGCGAGACGCAGGAGGAGGAGGAGGAGGGAGGGTGAGGACCAGAGTGACTGGACAGTTCAGGTGGGAGAGCAGGACCCTTCAGAACCAGACTGGATCTCTTCTGGAAGGTCTCAGGTAGACTGGGAGGCTCACTTGGGCAGTGGGGAGGTGACCTCTGACCTGAGGCGGTCCTCACCTGTTCAGGTGTTTCCAGGTCTAACTGCAGCCTCCTCAGATACCTCTGGTCAGACCCAGATCCTACTCAGCTTCAGTAGAACCCAGTTCAGACGGCAGAACCAGAACCTGTAATCAGTTCTTGACTGCTTCACTGAGAGATTCAGAGTCCTGATCAGACCCAGGAGACAGGACCCAGGTCTGCCCAGTCAGCAGAACCGATCAGACGGACGCTGATGAATGTTTGATTGAGAGAGAGAGAGAGAGAGATTATATTGAGATAAAGACCAGATTAGCGCAGATTACAGGTGTGATTGCCATGGAGACAGCATCTGATCCTCTGATAGCCTGCTGACCCAGTTATTTGGCCTGTAGTTCAGCGATCCCCGTCGCTGGTCCTCTGGGCTGCCGGTCCAGGAGGTTCTGGACCTGCTCCTGCTCCAGAACATCTCAGCAGGTGCTGCCGGAACCAGAACCCAGACACCCCTGCAGGACCCTGAGGGCCAGAGGTGGGGACTAATTCGTTTAATAATTATTTAGTTAATTACCTGGTCTAACATCTGGCTCCTCCCTGCTCTGACCTTTGACCCTCCCGATGCTCTGTAGCGTCAGCTGTCTGATAAATGACTCTGCCTCCTCCTGCGCGCTGCTCATTGAAGCCCCGCCCGTCCCACACTTGTTTCTGAGTTGTTCAGTTTTCATTTTCAGCTTGTTGTCTTCCTGTCAGCTGACTGTGTCTCCGCCCCCTTCCTTTATGCTCCGCCCCTTCATATCAGGCTCCGGGTGCCTCGGTTGGCTCTGCGTCACCGTTTGAGCGTGCTCAGTAGTGGCGTCTGTCGCCCCGCCCCCTGGCACCGCCGGCCAATTGCTTTCCTTGGCTTCATCCTGTCTGTCAGTGCCCTGCGGCCGCTGGCCAATCGGGTAAGAGCAGCTATGAGAAGGCTTCTGATTGGATGATGAGAAACTGGAGAAGAGTGACCATATATGTATATCCTGTTTTTTTTTTTTTTTTTCTTGTCTGTCTGCTCTTCTGTGATCTGAGCTAATCAGAACCGGAACCTCCCTGAGACTAACGGACTCCCGATGTCAGAACTGATCAATCTTCCTTTCTGTGCCTCAGTAAACCTGTACTTTCTGTTTCCTCCTGCAGGTGGCGCTGTACCGCAACTTCGCCTCTGAAAAGAGTAATTAAGTAAAGCTTTAGTTTCTGTTTCCTCCTGCAGGTGGCGCTGTACCGCAACTTCGCCTCTGAAAAGAGTAATTAAGTAAAGCTTTAGTTTCTGTTTCCTCCTGCAGGTGGCGCTGTACCGCACCTTCCCAACCCGCCTCGTGTCTCGGGCCTGGGGCCGTCTAAACAGGCTGGATCTACCCACCTGGCTTCGTAAACCCATCTACTCCTTGTACATCTGGACGTTTGGGGTCAACATGCAGGTCTGGACCCAGAACCAGAACCACAACCAGATGGTGCCAGTTCCTCTGTTTAATTATGCGTTGTTCTTCTGTCTGTCCACCAGGAGGCAGAAGTGGAGGATTTACATCACTACAAGAATCTGGGAGAGTTTTTCCGCCGTCGTCTGAAACCTGCCGTTCGACCAGTTTGTGCTGCTTCCTGCCTGGTAAGCTCCTCCCACTGGACCAGGAACCAGAACCAGGTCTACAGGCCCAGTCAGAACTTTCCATCAGTGACAGGCAGATGAATTTGGGTGTTTTATCCGAGCTGCTCTTTTTCCAGCATGGAGTGAATAATAACAGCTGCAAAGATCTGGGGATTTTCTCTGATCCATATAGATTCAAATATATTCATACACCCCCAGAGATAGGCTAGGTGGCTACATGATGCCTAGCAACCTGGACCACACCCTTTATGTCTTCATCAACAAGCTTCTGGTGACATTCTGGATGGATATTCCTGAAAAAAGTCAGTTTAAACTGGTTGGTTTCCCTGGTCATCACTCAGTACCACAGCATGATGCTACCACCATCATGCTTGGCAGTTGGTACAGTGTCCCCTCACCTGGACTCCTCCAAACATCCTTCTTGTCCTTCTTGTCATTCAGTCCAAACAGTCTTTGTCTCGTCCATGTGAGCAGCTGCAGGATGAAGTTTGAAGGTGATGAAGCAGGAGCTCCCATCTTGGTAAAATGTTGAAACATCCCATTAACTCCCTGACTCTAGATCCCTGACTCGAGATCCTGAATCCAGCTCCGTGACTCTGGATCCGTGACTCTAGAGCCACAATTCCACATTCATGACTCCATCTCTCTGACTCTGGGTCCGTGTCTCTGGGTCCATGACTCCAGCTCCGTGATTCCAGATCCATGACTCCAGATTCTCCAGATGTTAGAAGCGACTCCAAGACTCGTCCCAGTTTCTGTTTCACTTCTCTGATCTTCTCTGAGTTCTGAGAACCCAGATCTAGTTTTTAGACACTGCAGCTGTTTATCGGGTCAGAAGAAGTAGAACCGGTCTTGGTGGGTAGAACTGGGTCTAGGATGCAGAACCAGGTCTGGGATGGGGGGTGTAGAGCCGAGTTTAGACTGGGAGGTATTCTGCATTGGTTGTTTCAGAAGGTTGTAGCAGAACTGTCTGGTCTGGTTCTGGTTCTGGCGGGTCACCTGGTCATTCTGTGTCGGGTCGGTTTCAGACCTCTCCAGCTGACGGGAAGATCCTTCATTTTGGTCGAGTGAAGAACTCTGAGGTGGAGCAGGTGAAGGGAGTCACCTACAGTCTAGAGAACTTCCTGGGTCCACAGACGAGACAGAGCAAAGGTAAGAGCAGCTCTGAGCAATCAGAACCCTGCAGGGAGGTTCTTACCAATCTGAACCCTGATTGGTAAGAACCTTACAGGCAGTTCTGTGGGGCTAAAAGGGCGGTTCTGTGTTTCAGACCCGTCGTCCTTCCAGGACCACCTGTTGTCGTCTCCTGACAGCGAGCTGTTCCATGTGGTGGTCTACCTGGCTCCAGGTGACTACCACTGCTTCCACTCCCCAACCGACTGGAAGGTGGAGCTGCGGCGCCACTTCCCAGGTGAGGGTGGTGTTGGGTCACCTGTCACCTTCCTGTTGCTGTGCCGACTGGTCACCTCTGCCGTGCCTCTGTTCCCGTTAGGCTCGTTAATGTCGGTGAACCCGGGGGTGGCTCGCTGGGTCAAAGAGCTCTTCTGCCTTAATGAGAGGGTGGTGCTCAGCGGCCAATGGCAGCACGGCTTCTTCTCCCTGACAGCGGTGGGGGCCACCAACGTGGGCTCCATCAGGGTCTACTTCGACCAGGTGAGTCCTGGTTCCACCAGGTGAGGTCTGGCCAGAGAGAACATCTCTGCCAACATTAGAACACCTGCAGATCAAATATCCTCCGATCAGTCGTAGGGTTGAAGCTTAGAAGCCATCACATAGTTCTCCGCAGATCCGGGTTCTGGGTTCGGTCTGTGTTCCTGAGGTCCACCTGTCTGTGGTTCGGATCTTTCTTTAACTCTGACTTCCTGTGTTTCTTTAGCTGACGCTCTGCTCCTCATCATTTTAGTTCCCCGTGTTTACCTCCAGAACTCAAGGTCCTTCTAGACTGACGGACCAGGAGTTCTGATGGGAACTTTCACCTTTGCCTTCCTCTGATGATGCCTGAAGAAATGATCCTGAATTGAAGCGCTTATAAATATTGAAGCACAAACAGACCAAACATTTATTAGATATTGAAAGAATTTCATCTCTGCAACAATCTGGACTAAATGACCACTTCAGTCCAGCAGGGGGCGATATTGCTAGAAATGTTAAACCACAGAAATGATCTGGAGAGCAGAATCAGATAGGTTCTGGTCTTCAGGTTCTGATCTTCAGGTTCTGGTTCTTCATGTTCTGATCTTCAGGTTCTGGTTATTCTGGTTCTGAGCTTTGGTTCTGGTTCTTCCGGTTCTGGTTCTTCCAGTTCTGGTCCTTCAGGTTCTGGTCCCTCAGGTTCTGGTTCTTCAGGTTCTGATCTTCTGGTTCTGGTGGTTTTGGTTCCTCAGGTCCCAGCTGCTGAACCAGAACCCGGACCGGTCCCAGCTGCTGGACCAGATGTTCTTTCAGAAGCCGGAGGCGGGCTCATGGGAGGCAGCAGCCAATCAAAACGCTGAGAGCGCCACGTTTAAAACTCGGCAGTTTCAATCTTTAAGGGTAAAACAGTGAAACTAGAATAAAATGTCGGATCAGAACCGGAAGAACAGAATCTGGGTCAACGAGCAGCTAACAGCTGATTATTTTCCGCTAAAACTTTATTTGTGACTCGGGTCTTTAACGCTGTCGCTCCTTTATCTCCAGGTGGCTCTAATGAATTGGACTCTAAAGTTCTGTTGCGGTCCGGTTCTCCAGCCGCTGGTTCTGATCAGAGATCAGCGGGTCAGGACTGTTGGTTGTTTTAAACCTCTTTGTTTCCTTCCTCAGGAGCTGCGGACAAACACTCCTCGCTACAGTAAAGGCTCATTCCACGATCACAGCTATGTTGCCGTGGGCGACCAGGTGAAGTCAGCTGCAGGTGAAGGGGGTGTTGCTTTGCTCAAAGGACAGCCTGTGGGGGAGTTTAACCTGGGCTCCACCATCGTCCTGCTGTTCGAGGCTCCCAGAGACTTCAGCTTCAGCCTGCAGCCCGGACAGCGAATCAGGATGGGGGAGGCCCTTGGCAGCCTCTGATTGGCTGAATGCTAAATGAGTGTGGTCTGAATGACAGTGCAGTGCATCGTTATTGGCTGCAGACTCAAGAGGGCGGAGCACTGTGGAGGACAGACAAAAAGACATGGACTCAAACTCCCAGGATGCTTTGTGCCAAAGCGCTCTATGAATAGCTGGGTCCACAGCGCCACCTTATGGCCAAATGTTTCATTTTCTTCTGCCTTGTCTCAGTTTGAGGGAGCTGATTGGTAGAGAGGACTGTGACATCATCAGTGAACATCTGATTGGTGGGCTGAGATCTGTAAACAGTTCATTTTTGTAAATTTATGTGTAAAGAATAAATTTCTACTCTGAGCAGCTTTGTGTTTGAATCTCAGAACAAAGACATTAGTTTTTTTCTGAGGCGATAGCGGTGTCTGTCCGGGAACTGGTGGGTTCCTGGTTCAAACACCGCTCTGTCTATCTCAGTTGTGTCCTTGGGCAAGGCACTTCGCCCGCCTTGCTGCTGGTGGGGGTCAGACTGAACAGCATGGTTGCTCCTGTAGCTGCAGGACATATAGCTTTTTATTAAATACATGAAAATAAATCTATTGAAACATCAGAAGAGTCTCCAGAACCTCCAGTCAGCAGAAGAACTCGTAACTCGTTTTGGTAAAGTTCCCAGGAAAATATGCTAACCCTCACAGGAAACAGGACAGCTCTGCAGTGTGTAGGTTTTTATTCCTTGATTGTGGTCTGCGATGCTCAGTCACCATGTGACCTGCAGGATGGGGACTGCTCTTCACAGCTGGTCATGGGTGGAGAGACCAGTAAAAGGAACCATCTACCCTTGGTTGAAGCTCTGAGGTGCAGTCAGACCTGTAATCCTTACAGGTAAAAAAAAAAAAGGTACATGAGAAGTAAAGGTAACAATGGTGTGAGAAAATCAGTTTGTCCATGTGAATTTTCAACAATTTTTTTTTTTTTTTTTTTTTTTTTTTTTTTTTTTTTTTTTTAAACATTTTTTGGTAAAAATCGCTGAATTTACTCATTTCTGTTGAAATACATGAAAGAAGACCGGCGAGGTAGTGCAGTGCAGTGCTGCGCCTCTCCTTTAGGAGCGCTGTGTCACAGTGAATGAAGCAGGCAGTTGGAGCATGCCCATTGCTGTTCTCTTAATACTGCCACTATACTTGTTTAATTACATATGTTTACGTTGCACTATGGTCTAATATATTTAATGTATGTGAGTGACATATTTACTCGTTCTGATCAGCTTTAAATGCGCAGTGAAAATGCGCAGGGTGAGGCAGAAAGTACCTCGCCTCACTGATAGAGGGCAGCCTTGAGGCCCACCGGCACAGCAGGCAACAGGTGCTCTTCTTCTACACATTGAAAAGACAAAACAATCGGAGAAACTTAAAAAATATTGTCGGAGCAGAACCGTTCAAGGCCACTCTTCTCCTTGGGTGCCAGATTTTTAAAAATTAAAGGAAAATAAGAGAGAATCAAGGACATTTACAACAGAAATTCAGAGAAACAGAAAAATTCGTGGAGAAGGATAGATGCGTGGATTTCACGTGAAAATAAAGGTAAGATCTTACATAATTTTCCATTTTAATCAGAAACGAGAGTATGTTAGCCAAAGAAACATTTAAAGTTTAAGAAACAAACGTGACCTTATATTAAATATTATTTTATTTTTCTTGCTATCATATCGTTGAATTGTGCGGAATTGATTAAAGCATAATTAAAAGCTTTAATCAGTTATGGTCAAAACCGAAATATAAGCTTATATATTGGATTTTGGATTTTTACATTTGGCTCTAGGGGAGTCGGTCATGAAGCTCACCGCAGGTCACTGGGTAGACTGGTCATCTGGCGTACTGAGCAGGACCCGCCCACTTTATGGGCTATCCTATCAAAATTTAACCAAAAAAATACATACATAATTTTTATTGACCGCGACGGCCCATTGGTTGATTTCTTGAAGGGCAGTGAGCTAAACCAATGAAATCTCCTAGTCCCAGCTTCTCAGAGTCCAGGTGGTGACCTCAATATTTGGTTCAGGTGTGTTGAAGCAGAGCCGCATCTAAGACCTGTAGGGCACTGGGAGGACTGGGAGATTTCACTGGTGTTCACTGTGTTTCAAGAAAATCGACCGTCGTGTTGGTAAAAATTATATTTTGTGTGTGTGGGGGGGGACTGTCAGTCAGAAGAACTCTGAAATAACAGGAAGGATGATTGCCCGTGGAGTTAATAGAAATGTTTTGGTATGTGTGTAAAACAAAATTAATAATAGTAAATAAAACAGAAAATGTAAAAAAGTAAAAAAAAAAAAAAAAAAGGGCTGAAAACAGAATTAATACAATTCAAAATGATGATAAATATGTGAGGAAATTGTGGCCAAAATGCTCAACATAAGAAATTATTACAAGACTTATTTTATTCAGACTTAAAACATGCATAATAATATTAGACCATAGAGTTGTGTGTAATTTGTGTACAAAACTAGTTTTATGGACAAACTGCCATAAAGTTACTGTTTGGAGGTGTTACAGCTTGCAGTTATTATCATGTAATATTAGTGAAACGTTGCTTTGCTGAAATGGAACCAGAGAGATTCTCTCTTCTATTTTAAGGAGCCTCTTTGATGAACAATTCTTTATCTCACATGGATATCAGGTTTATTTAATACAATGCCCCTGATATGAGCCACAAGATCAACACTTCATTTACAGGTTAGATTAGAGCTCAGAGTGGGTTCTGTGTTGGTTCTGTGGGCTCAGAGTGGGTTCATACCAGTTTCCTACTGGGGGTGAGGAACTCTAAACTTGGACAGACAGTGTGGCACCCCCAAGCAGCTGCAGTAAACAGTATCTTACCCGGGGGTTCATCTAGAGTCAAGACCAACAGATTCAAGTCATAATGTTTTATTTATATTATATAAATTTTACACCACCTGCTGGAAGGAGACGGTTACTGCTAAAGGTCACTTTGCTTGATTTGGATTCTGAGGTTCTGTTGGGCTGGTCTGATCCGCTTGACCCGGGTCAGCAGGTGTTACTGGGTCATTCTCAGCAGGTGTTTTATCAGGTGTGAGCATTTGATCGGATCAGCCAGGACCCATCAGTGCGCACCTGAACTGGGCCTCATTCAGTAACCAGAGCATTCCTATTGGTCCGTTCTGTCCCAGTCCATTAGCCCCACCCTGGGCAGCAGAACCAGCAGCACTGCCAACAGGATGGGGTTGGGCAGCAGTTGCCATAGCGATGGAAGCGTGGCTCAGCCAGACCACCGTGCGGCCAGCCGTCATCTGAAACCTCTTTCCCCAGCCAAGGTTTGCCGTCCCTGACTGCGTCTCCAGGACGATCCCCGTCCAGGCGGGCGGAGCTCCAGGAGGATGAGGAGCAGGAGATAAAGGTCTGCTGGGCCTTCACCGCCAGGAAGGATGCCAAGTCGAGGTCCAGGCCCGCTGCTCCTCCTCTGGGCCGCGGCGTGTTCTGACGACACTGAGGACACGGGATCCACACCTGAAGACAAAGAGGTGGAGAGATGTTGGGTTCAACATTCATCAGATCCCCTTCGTCCTGCGAGGAAGAGGAGCATCTCTCTGTGATTCTGTCCCATTAGTGTTTTCTTAAGAAGCCACCAACGAAGGGTCAACAGCTCTCAGACCAGCCCACCTGTGACCTTTGACCCCTTCAGGTCTGCACCAGTATGGGTAGAATCCCTCAGCCTTCAGGCCTTCCCAGAACCAGCAGAACTGGACCTCCTGAGCCTGGATCCTGTCAGGGTTAGGAGACCACCTGGGAGAACTGGTCCAGAATACCAGTAAAACCAAGAGTGGAATCACTGCTTTTCATAAAAATGCCAGTGGTGGAAAGTGTCTGAACTCCCAGAGGAGGACACCAGAGTGGCCTGGCCTCCACCCTGGTGTCCAACCTAAAGTCCAACCTAAGGTCCACCCTGGTCTACAGTTAGGAGACCCGGACCCAGTTGGACTCTTTATGAAGGATCAACAGAACAACGTCCTCAGTTCCAGAACGTCTTTAATCGTTGGAAGAAGGAACAAGAAACTGCAGTGAGGATCCTCATCCTGTCCTGACCTCTGACCTCCCTCACCTGCTCGTTGATCACCGTGTCCAGTCTCTTCAGGCAGGCCTGGCAGAAGGCGTGGCCACAATGGAGTCGCCGCGGCAACCTCGTCAGCAGGTCGTAGCTGCCAAAACACACGATACACACCAGGTCCTGCCTCCTCCCTGCCATCTCCATGGCAACAGAGGAGCAGGGAGGGGGGTGGGGCAGACGAGGGTCATCCTCCTCTTCATCTTCCTCACTCCTGTCATGAGGCATCTTCCCTGGTAGCAGGAGAAACAGGGTTCAGGTTACTGGGTCAGACTGGGATAAACTGGGAACAGACTGGGATAAAACTGGGACCAGACTGGGAATAAACTGGTAACAGACTGGGATCAACATGTTGGATATTCAATCTTTTTTGCCATAAATTTAATCATTACCGGTTTGGGTTTTTTTTTTTTTAACCAAAACAAAAAGGTTTTCTTAATGTTTCAGACTGGATGAAATTTTCTTCCTTTCTGCATTAAGATTGGTCAAACAGAAACTCACCTGGATTAGTTGTTGTCTTTCACATCTTGTCTTCCTCCTCTTTTCCTCGGTCTGTCTCTTTAGTTCTGCATCATTTGTTCTTGCTTCAGCCCCTCCATGTTTTTCTGCTGTTCTCTCCAGTCTCTGTTCTCTTTCTTCCTTTTGTCTTCTCTTTATTTCTCTGTCAGCCGTTTATTTGTCCTTTGTTTTATTTCTGTTTTTTTCTTTCGTCTCACTTCTCTTTTCGTCTCCTTTCTCCTCGTCTTCTGCTTTTTGTTCTCTCAGAGAGAGAGAGAGGCTGGCCTCCATCAATAATTCAGCCTCGTTCAACCGACTCACACACTAACCCGTAGAAACTTGACTCTGAAGCAAAGACCTCACATAAAGGTGATGCATTTTAGCTTCTTTTATTGATATCAATAATAATAATAACCTTAGAGGAGGTTCAGATCAATAAAGAAGCAACAGATTTAATGATCCTGATAATCACCTGCTGATACCTGATAAACTAACAGGTTCATGATCAATAACTGCTGCAGGAAGCAGATCAGCCAATAGAAAGTGGAGCTGGGCTCAGGTTTCAGGTGTCGGCCTATCAGGTGTTAGCCCTGTCCTCCCTGTTTGGCGACTGAAGGACAAGGCAGCTGAAAGCAGCAGAATCGACTGTCGTCATGAAGATGATGAGGACCATTCTGGTTACTGGGTCAGGACCAGTTCTGTGGAAAGTATTCACCCCCTTACAGATTTCACCAGTTTTTTCCTCTTTATGCGACTGAAATGTTTCAGATCATCAAATATTAATTTGAGGAAATAAGACATTTTGCTTTCAGATGATGATTTAATTTATTAAAACCAACCTGGACCTCTGGGAAAAAGTATTTACTCCCCTTATCAAGTCTGCTCTGCATCCACAGAACCAGAACCAAACTTGGAGAAGCAGCCTTCAGCTTCTATGCTCCTCTAATCTGGAACAAACTTCCAGAACACTGCAAAACAGCTGAAACACTGAGTTCCTTTAAATCAAGGCTGAAAACACACCTGTTAGAGCTGCTTTTGATTAGTAGTAAGTAAAACATTGATTGATATAGTTGATGATAATGATTCTTGATGTTTTCAATGATTGCATTTGACAAACTGTAATGTTTACAGCGTGTTTCATATTTGGTGACTGATGTGTTTATGGTGTAAATCACTCTGAACGGCCTTGTTGCTGAAATGTTCTGTACTAATAAACTGGACTTGACTGCAATTAATCACCATTTTTGGTTCAGTTTCTTTTTTTGCATTCAGGCCTGATTACTGCCACAACTGTAGAACCAAGAAATCACTAAAATCAAACCTGTCTGACAACATTAAGTAGGTTAACCATGTCAAACAGCAACACACCAAGCCCAGATCAAAGTCTCTGACATCTGTCAGAACCATTTCTAAGGTTCTGGTCTCCAGAGAACCTCAGTGAGATCCAGAGGTGTATGCAGACACCGTTCTGTGTTCTTATTTTCACAGCCTGCTTCAGGTCTCATCACCGGGTCGGGCCAAAATTATACAGTTGATGGTCGGGTTCGGGCTTCTGTGGCATGTTTTTAATAAGCCACCAATACATCCAGCAAAGAGAAAACTGAAGGAGAATGCAGGATTTGAAGCTGTGTGTGTGTTAATCTACCTGTTCTAGTCTAATTAGAGCAGCAGGTCGCTCACCTGTCGAGGTGAAATTCATCAGACAGGAGATCTGTGGCTCCGCTCCTACCAGTCGTCCCAGATGACTGACTCACCCTGTGGTTACAACATGGAGCTGGAAGATGTTATCCACCACAGAACCAGTTGGTCAGAGGTCTGGAAGGATTTTCAACTGGTAGCAGTTTAAAAATGTCAGGCCTCTAATTAAAGATAATTACTCAGGTTGGATGGGCTCGGCTGGGTCAGAACCAAGTCTTCCTGGGTTCTGGTTCAGAGGAAGAAGTTCTGCCTCCTTATGGTTGTTTCTGGAAGAACCAGCAGCATTTCAGATTAGATTCAGAGATCCAAGCAGAACATTTATCCAACATGTTCACTCTGAGATCTGTGGATTTGTTCTGGCTCGGCCCAAACCTGCATGCTGGTTCTATCCATCCCAGAATATTCTACTGGAATGTTAGGTTTGGCTTCCAGCAGCATGAGGAGTTTAGCTTTTTAATCCAAGCCAATCGCACATCTGGGATTAAAACCTTCATTTCTTTCTCAGTCTGACTCGACTTCCTGTTTTAATGCCACATTTTTTATCGCTGTCCTCATGACTCCTTTCCTTCCTCGGTCTTCCCCGGTTGGACCACTGCATCCTTTGAACACTGAGAGGAGCAAACAGCACCTCCTGCTTTAGTGTTTTAATATTTTAGACGTAAACAGAAAAGCGTGTAAATAATCAGTTTATTTTGTTCATCTACAACTCACTGTGATTTCATTCTTCTTCAGATATTTATACTTTAAAAAGTCCTTCATGTTGAAAATCATGATACAGAAAACAGAAATACTTTATGGAAAAACATTTTTTCTGAATCCAGAAATAAAACATAAACATCTCAGCAACAAAATAATTAAAAACCATTTAATTGAAACCAAAATCCCTCCGTTTTACAGTCATAATTACTGTTTTATATGCTGTCAGTTTGTTTTCCTCCTGGAGCTGATGGGAAACAAACCAGATCAGCAGAGGAAAATTATTTTGTTAACGTAACACAAAATAATGAACGTTTTTCTGAACTGTGATTAAATATATCATTAAATTTGATCTGACATATATTTTATGTCAAAATGATGTCATGGCAACAACAGAAAGGCAGCCATCTTGTGTCTTGTTAAAGGAAATTAAAATCTAACTAAAACCAAAAATATAAAAAACAAATATTTAAATCTCGTTTTCCTCAGAGTCTAACTCTACATTTGAAAAATCTCTGGTGTCGTAAAGCTCTACATGGGCGAGTTCTTGGGTTCTGGAAGTCTCCAGGTTTTCCGTCTGGGTTCTTTAGGGTCTTCAGAACCTTCAGGATCTGCAGTCCCAAGTGTGTCTTTAACAGTTTTCTCCAGTGTCCTCTCAGTCTTTAAGGATCCAGGCTCTGCAGATATCTCCAGAGTGGATCTATAACTTCCTGTGGGATACACAGTCTGGTCAAACATGGGGTGTGGTCTATAACTGTGGTTCTGATTGGGTCTGTTGGGAAGTTCTTGTTCTGGTGGTTCTGGTTTTGCAGATGTGATCGATTACAGTATCAAAAATGTGATCAGCCCTGAAACGGAATATCTCCTAATGAGCCAATCACAGTCCTCCTGCCACAGCGACATCACTTCCTCCTCCGGCAGCGGTAGCAACATGCTCGGCACCGCCCCCCCTCCTCCGCCTCTCCTTCATCCTCCTTCACCGTGTAGGGTGGGGGGTCTGACTCCTTCTGGGCATACGGGTTCTCACTGTTCAGAGCCACTGGATTGGCTATCACTGTTGCATCATCTGAGAGGTGGAGCTTGGCCCTGGGGATAGTCACCTGACCATAAGGATTTTCCAGAGAGATTTTGATATTTGATGACATATTGATGATGTCACAGGAGACCAGGACAGAACAGCCAATCTTGAGAGAGACAGAGAGATTGATGTGAGTTTTAATAAAGTTTAATTTATACATAACAAACACAAACATTTATGATGTCACTTCCTCCACATTCTAACCAGTCGACACACAAACTGACCAATCAGATATAGGTTTGTCCTGCCTGTGAGTGGCACCAGGGGAAATAACCAATCAGCATTGGAAATTAAACCACAGCAAGATTAATGACCAGAGAAAAGCAAGCTGAGCTAAATGAGTTTAATAATCTGAGCTAAATGATTTTAATAATATGAGCTCAACGAGTTTAATAATCTGAGCTGTAGTTGAAACCAGAAGTGTACATACATTCAAAAAAAAAAGACACATCCACCTTTTTTTCTCACCGTCTGAAGTTAAATCAGAACCAAACTTTTCTTCTTTGGGTCAGAATCACCAGAATTATTTCTATTTGCTAAAAGCCTCAATAATGAGAGAAATAATCTGTCAGAGATTATCTATTAATGTCTTCAGGATCAGAAGTTTACATACAGAATGATTACTGTCTCTTTAAACAATGAGGGAAAGCCTAGGTGATGATGTCATGGCTTTGGAAAGCTCTGATAGGTTAACTGGAGGCTCACCTGTGGATGGATTCTAAGGCCTCACCTGGACCGCTCTGCTTCCTGGTTCGACCCGACGGAAAGTCAGCAGGAATCAGCCCGGAGATCAGGAGGAACCAGGAGCTGCTCCAGCCTGGTTCCTCCTGGGAGCTATCTCCAGATGCTGGAAGGAGCCGACACGATGGGAACGTCCAACTATCATGGCGCCCAGGAAGGAGACGGGTTCCGGTCCCAGAGACGGACGGGTTCCGGTCCAGAATAAGTGGATCGAGCCCAGAACCAAAGCCAGAGACCTTGTGAAGATGCTGCTGCAGCTGGTCAGACAGAGTCATGGTCCTCAGTGAAACGGGTCCTGAACCCACCTGGGCTGAAAGGCCGCTCAGCGAGGAGGAAGCCATCACTCCAGACGTCCACAGGGACAAAGGCCTCCATTCCTGGAGACATGTCCTGAGCTCTGATGAGACTAAAGCTGAACTGTTTGGACATAATGACCATCGTTACATTTGGAGGAAATAAGGGGACACTTGGACCATCCTAACTGTGAAGTATGGTGGTGGCAGCATCATGCTGTGGGGCTGTTTTGCTGCAGGAGGAACTGGTGAGCTTCATAAAATAGATGGAAACATGAGGAAGGAACATTATGTGGAAATATTGAAGCAGCATCTAAAGACACAAGCCAGGAAGTTAAGCTCAGGTCCGGATGGTTCTGGATGAGGCCGGATGGTTCTGGATGGGTCCAGATGTGTCTGGATGGGTCCAAATGGATCCAGATGAGTCTGGATGGTTTGGGACGAGTCCAGATGGGCCCGGATGGTTCCAGATGAGTCCAGATGGGTTTGCTAGGACGACGTCCCTCAGCAGCCAGAGGGGTTGTAAAGTGGCTTCAGGACAACACAGTCCATGTTCTGTGGTCGTTACAACGTTCTGATCTCAGTCCTTGAAAGAATCTGTGGTCAAATCTGAAAAGGTGTCTGAGTGAGGCTGCCTACAAATCTGACCCGGTTCTACCGTTTCTGTCAGGAGTAATGGACCAGAACTTGAGAAACTATGGAGAGAAGCTGGTGGAAGGAAACTCAGAACATCTGAACCAAGTCATCCAGTTCAAAGGAAACACTACCAAATACTGAGGAGATGTATGTAAACTTCTGATCCTGAAGACATTAATAAATAATCTCTGACAAATTATTTCTCTCATTATTGAGGGTTTTAGCAAATAGAAATAATTCTGGTGATTCTGACCTGAAGAAGAAAAGTTTGGGCCTGATCTATCTATCTATCTATCTATCTATCTATCTATCTATCTGCAGATACAGATACTGTGACATCTGTAGTATATTTACCTGAAATTAGTCTGTCTGTAGTACTGATTCAGGTTCTGATTCCGTATTTGAGTTTTCCTCTGTCTGAACCGGGTCCAGGTTTGTTTGTTGGAGTCCAAGAGGACTTTTTTGAGAAGACTCACCTGTTCACAGATATTTCCACCTTCGTCTTCTTCAGTCCTCCTCCTCTTGCTGCTGCTTCTTCTGTCTGGAACTAATTCAGTTCTTCTCTGAAGAAAAAATAAAGTTTTATTTGACCGAAACAATAAATCTGACTCAGCTCTCTCTCTCTGCTTCACTGAGTCTCTTGACCGCCTCGCCCAAACCTGTTCTACCTGTCAGCACTCCCTCTCTCTCTGTGTTCATTCTCTATCCAGCTCGCCCACAGGTGCAACAACACCGCCTCCTCTTTGAGGTTTGACCTCTTAATGTCTGAAAACCTGATTTTCTTTGGTTTCAGAATTTAACACAGTTTTTTATTAGTGTGAAAAATATTTTATAGTTTATTCTTGTTTATATTTTCTAGCTTTAGATAACTATTATTTGGTAAATATGTCATATTTTCATTTAATAAATATTTAATTTTGCTTCTTGTTTATATGCTTTTAGGGTGAGATTATTCTATTAGAACCAGAACCAGGGATTAATGCCACATCAAATGTTATGTATGGACAAGAATTTTTTTAATGGAAATGGGTGCAGAAAAATCTAAAAAATGTAAAACAGACAGTGCAAACATCATCGACAACATGTAAACATAGATATAAACTTATGTAGATAGAAATTTTAAAAATCTGTGTTGCAAATATTCTGGAAACATTTTGAATTTTTTAAGCTGTTTTTAAAACATGTTTGTTTTAATATAGCTCATTTTTGTCTTTTATCAAATAAATTTCTATATTTATTTTCTATATTTTGTAAATAAATATTCTTGTTTGCTATCCTCTCAGTCAGGTGGATTTAATTAGATGATAATTAAGATATTTTGGTTTTAGATTTAATGAATTTTATGTCTCCTCTTGTTAAAAATGTTAATGAATCTTTAATTTTTTCTTATTTTCTCCTCTTTACATTTAATTTCAAATAATTGTTAAATCTATTTTCATCTGTGTGAGTAATTTATGTAAGATGATCCTTTTATAATTTTACAGTGAGAGTTACATAAAATTTTATTTCTGCTTAGATTATGAATTAAATGATTTACTCTAATTTATAATTCATAAATATTTGACTCTATTTTCTTCTAATTTCCTAATTTAGTTGGGATGTTATGTATTTCCTGGATGGAGGTCATGTGACCCCAGAGTGATTTTCAGGAGTAAACAGAAGGTGTTGAAGCTGTGTTGAACGGAGGTCAGTGAACACCTCATATCTCTGGAACCAGTTGGACAGAAACTGTTTGTCTCTTCCGTCATTCCTTTCATTTCCAGCTCAGTGCTCCGCCCAGGGGGGTGTTCTTACTGGTCTCACTGGTTCTGTTCGGCTACATTTAGCTCCTCTTCAGACAGTTTGATCTGATCCGTGTTTCTTTATTGAAACTTTACTTCATAATTAATACCTGGAGCAATAAAAGAAATTTAAAGTTGGATTTCTGGTTCATTTCTGAATGTTTTAACAACACAGATGCAGGTGGGGGGTCAGCAGGTCCTGTCCTCCAGAACAATGTGGATCAGATGAATGGTTGATGACCGAGCCTTTTGATTCAGGTGTAGGTGGTGGTTCTGGAGCACTGGACCTGCTGACCCCTGGATACAGGTAAATGGCCTCACCTGTTGCTGATCACAAAGCTGCAGACATTTCTGCTAATTTGAATCTCCTTCTATAGATATTCTGACAGATCATTTGCCTCTCCGTTCTGGATGGGATATGACCCGTTAAAGAGATCAGTACCAGTCTCCTGACTCCACAGGGCATTGATCAACACTGGACCCCTTCAATGAGGGCTTCATTAATCCCAGTCAACTGGGGCGGTTCTGATCTGTTTATGTTGGACCTGACTGGACCATCCGACCCAGCTAAATAGGCTGGGCTGGTATACCAGGTTCTGTTTTCCAGTGGTTGTCCTCATACTGATCCCAGTCCTGTCCAGCTTGGTTCTGGTTCTGTTTGGGGCTGTTGTTTCTGCTCTGCTTGCTCCTCTTGGTACCCTACTGTCATTTTTAAGGATATCTCCTACTTTTGTCATGCAGATGATATCCAGCTGTTTGGCTCTTTTCAAAACTGTGCATTTAGCTAAAATGCCTGAATTCAGTCTAAAGCTGGATATCTGATGGTTTTCTTTAAATAAATTAAGAAAAAAAATGAAATAATTATCTTTGTACCAGAAAAAAATAACTGAAGATAAAGGATATCCTTGGGCCTCTTGGTGTTTCTGCTGTTAGAAAGCTTTGGACCAGGGGGCTCAGTGGTAGAGCAGTTGCACCATACAGAGGCAGCTGTCCCAGGTTCGATTCCCGGCTCATTAACTGCATGTCCCCTCCTTCTCTCTCTCCACCCTTCTTCCTGTCGAGCTACGGACGAATTAAGGCCACTGGAGCCAAGAAAACCTTCAGAAAAGAAACCTTGGGGTGACCTTTGACCCAGTCAGTGTCAAAAACTATTAAGTAATTTTTATGGGAAACAATGAGGTGAAATAAATTATTTCAGGGTTGATTTGATATTATTGGTCTGAAGCCAGAAAAGATCAACAGTTTGGGAATAATTGGGAAAACTTACAAAGGTTGAAACTGTTTGATGTTTTTGTAGCCTTAAAGGTACATTTATTGGAGATCCGAGGAGGAAAACATTTGTTGAATCATCCGATTATCTAATAAGCAAATGAACTCATTAATGGAGGAGGAAAAACTACAGCTAAATAAATTAGATAATTTATGTTTTCAATAAACAAAGAGAGTCTTCAGTAGGTCCAGATGGATGGAAAAACAACCACAACTCAGCTTGTTTTTGCAGCTTGGAAAAAAAGACCTCCTGTACTACACAATCTTAACAGGCTCTACATAAACAGAGTTATTACTGTCAGAACCTGTGTTGTTTGGGGTTTGATTCTTCTGATTCTAGTTTATCCGGTGTTCTTTAGTTTCTTATTTTGATTAAATCAGTCTTGTTTCTGTTTTACTTTAGTTCAGTCCTTTCTTAGTTATTCTAGTTTAAATATGTTTATTTATTCCTTGTGTCTAGTTATTCTTTGTTTCTGCAAGATGCATTTTCCTGGTTCCCAAGTTGCTCTCCCTCGCCCCCTGCTGCCGTTCTCTCTCTTTCTCCTCAGTCTGCCTTCTGCCCTCTCCCCTCACACACCTGCAAACTGTTAGCCAATCAGCCCTGGTCTATTGTTTCATCATTCACTCTCATAGTATTTAAACTCTTCTGCTCTCACTCCTCACTGGATCCTCCCGTTGTCTTCCCGTACCTCCATGTCAACCTCTGCATCTACCATTGCTCTGACTTCTTGAGTTCCCCTGTGATTCCCAGAGTTTTCTTGTGTTTTCAGACTTTAATAATAATAATAATAATAATAATAATAATAATAATAATAATTTTATAATGAGACTTCCATATTCCTGTCTGCATTTCGATCCACATCTCACCTCACAAAACATGACAATTGCTGAAGATTACAAGATAATCTGATTACTATAACCCTTTCTACAAAAATCTGTAAAGCTCTAACTTTTACCAAATGCCATCTGAAACCACTCAGTTAAACCTATGAAGCAGGCAGAACCAGAACCACCTCATCGGAGGAGGTTAGAGGTCTGCTAAAGAGTAAGAATTGGAGTTTTCTCCTTTTCTTTGGAGGTTCAGAGAACACCTACCCACCACCTGCACACAGAAGTTCAGTTCACTGAGTCCTCAGCCTGACCAAGATCCTCTATTGATTGAAAGTTGGTCCAGTTTTCTCTGATTTCAGCCTGAAGAATTAAGATGGTTCTGGACTCAGTTACCAATAAAACCCAATCAGGTTCAATGGCAGTAGGACGCAGGACAATCAGACTGGTTTTAGATGTTTCATGGCTTCATCCTTTTCTAGGACTTCTACAAAGCCTTTGATTCAGTGGAATCTCATTTTATTCTTAAATAAATGAGTTATTCCTCAACAAGGGTCATAACTTGGCTGGTTCAGCCGGGAGAACATGGCCACTCTGTCTTTTTAGACCTCTTCCTGTTACTGGATTAACTTCTTGATAAAATCAAACCATGTTTATCTCACTGGTCCAGATTTAATTAGCTGACGACATCACTTTGTTTCTGAAATTAAAGATCATGTCTCAGTTGTCATCAGCATCTCCAGTTTTATCCAAATATTAAAGAATGTGAACTGAAAGCCACCAAAAATGCTCCAAATCTGACCTTTTGTAATATCCTGATCATAAGCAGGCTCCATGTTTAGGAATATTAATCACTAAAAAACAAGAATGAATCTGAATTTTATTCTTTCTTTAGAAAGAATTGAGAAAAATTGTTGGTGGATCTGAATAGTTCTGAACAATGTGGCGATTGACATTCTGCTCCTCTGTGAGGATTGCTTCTGGTATTGGAAATAAAACAGGGAGGAGTGGAAATGGAGCGGGAGGACTTTACTCTCCAACACATCTGACCTTTGACCCACTGATCTTCCAGCAGTCTGCTACATGAGCCTGAAGCTTCACCCTGGATGAAAGCTTTATTTTTCTTTTTCTTGTGGCTTTAAAACAGATGTGATCTGGACTGACTGGCACACTTTTCTGGAATTGTTGTTGCCTGTATTTTCTTCATAACAAAGGACAGATTAGGAGCTCTAATCCACACTGGCTCATAATCTGCATATAAAGATTTTCCAGCATTATGTTGAAATTGACAGAAGGTTTTATTAATCATTAAATTAAGGAGTGATGGAGACACTGCCTTGTGTGTTCCATATTCTTCAGTAGAGACGCTAGAATATCATGTTGTCTTGTTTCTGAACTGCTGAATCTGATTGTGTTTCACCATCGAAGCCTTTTCTTTCTGAAGAAAATCAAAAATGCCTTTTCTACATCAGAAAACACAGCATACACTGGCTTAGTTTTGGAGAATTTACACTTACAAACAAAAAATTTAACCAGAATAAATAAATTATTTCAAAGAAATCCATTTGTTTTGTCCTCTATTATAACACAAAATGTCTTTGCAATCTAATTTTGATATCTCCAAACTATTTAAGTGTCCCCAGTTAAAGAAGTGTTCCTAAAATACTGCAAGAAAAGATGTTCCGCCGTTTCTGTCTGTACTGCAAAAGATGAACACATTCTCCTCAATATAAAATTTTGAATTAAAAAAAATCTCAACAAGGATAAATATTTATTATTTTGAAATGAACCTCTTTCGGCTTAGGAGGAATTGGAAATTGGAGGTAATTGCGCCTAATATTTTTTTAACATTAGAGGAAGAGAATCTGATCATTAAGCTCCGTCTTTCAGGGGTGATGGAAATATTTTCTGGATGATATGGATCTGAGGAGCCTGTTATTATATTTCTCATCGCTGAAAAGATTATCCTGAACGGACAGAGTATTGTCAAGGTGTTTGTAGAACTGTGTTAAAGACATCACTGTATCGCCGAGTGCAGCAAATAAGGTTGTATTTACGACTGAAGTCAGTAAAAGCCAAGAAATCGCCTCCATATTGCCTCTTTGTCCTTGTTTAGAATTGTCACGTGACTCCCCCCCCCTCTTTATTGACTCCTCCCACCCCATCCAGTCTCTTAGCCCTCTCCCACCTCCTCCCGGTTTTCCGTTTCCGGCGGAAGCCCCTCCCTGTTAGCCATTAGCTGTTAGCTCCGCAGCCCGGACAGCAGGAGCAAAAACAGAGCAACGGAGCAGATAAACTCGATGAAGAGGACGACATGAGTCCCGGGGAGGACCAGAGGGGAGCACGGTGACCAGACGAATACTCTGCCGCCACTTTATTCAGTTTTCAGGTCAGTAAATGCAACAGAAAGCTCCGAGAAAACAGCGAGCCCACTCCCGAACTCTGGAGGTCCCAGACAGCCAGTCCTGGTCCGGCTGTTTCCTCCGTCTTCTGCGGGCTTCCCGGGACTGGACTAAGGACAGCAGCTGGGACAAGTCCTGTTTGAATGGACCTGACTGAATTCAGCTTCTGGAAGTGTTCTGAGTTCAAAGGTGACGGAGTTCAACTGGAGCAGTGGCAGCTAGCTCTTGGCGTTAGCATGCTAACTGTTCCTCCATTAGTTTGAATAGAGAGCAAGAGCTAAGGCTAAGGTTAGCGTAGCTTCAGCGTCCCTCCAGCTGGTGGCCTGGAAGGTGGAGGCAGCCTGAAATCAGTGATGCTTGATCAGCCTCACCTTCATCCCAGGAAGCTTGGATCTGACCTGAAGGTCCAGGATGCAGAAGTTTGGCAGATTAGCAGACTTTGAGTCTTTGTTGTCAGGTGGAGGAGATCAGACCTGTTGTTGTTTTCAGTCCAGAGCTTGTGTCCATCTCACTGAGGTAGAACCGACCCATCTTGGAGATGAAACCAGTGGACTGGGCCTTAGACTGAAGAGAAGCAGCTAAATGAAGCCAGGTTTAGGTCTTCCTAAGTAATGTTGCTAGGGAAGTCCTGTGTGTGTGTGTGTAGGGGGGGGGGGGCTTAAGGAGTACGGGGTAGCAGGCGCCTTGATACGGACCAATAGGTCCCTGTATGACCGGTGTCTCAGCTTGGTCCAGATTGCTGGCAGTAAGTTGGACTTGTTTCTGGTGTGAGTCAGATTATGTTCAGAACCTTCATGGACAGAATTTCTAGGTGCAGCCGAGGTGTTGATGGGGTCCGTTCTGGTGGCCTCAGGATTGTGTCTCTGCTGTTTGTAGATGATGTGGTTCTGGTGGCTTCATCAGACCAGGATCTGCAGATTTCACTGGAGCAGTTCACAGCCAGGATGGGGATCAGCATCTCCAAGTCTGAGACCAAGTTCTTGAGCTGGAAAAAGGTGCAGTGCCTTCTCCGGGTTGGGGGTGGGGCTTCCCCTAGTGGAGGAGTCCAAGTATCTCAGGGTCTTGTTCACTAACCGGTCGATCTACGTTCCTCCCCTCATCTATGGTCACCAGCTCTGGGTCAGGACTGAAAGAACTGGATCACGGATTCTAGTTGCTGAAATGAGTTTCATCTTCAGGGTGTCTGGGTTCTCCCTCAGAGACAAGAGGAGAAGCTCAGAGTAGAGCCGCTGCTTCTCCATGTTGAGAGGAGCCAGCTGAGGAGGCTCAGGCATCTGGTTAGGATGCCCCCTGGACGCCTCCCTGGTGAGGTGGTTCAGCATGTCCCACCGGGAGGAGACCCAGAGGAAGATCCAAGACTCGCTGGAGGGACGATGTTTCTGGCCCGGGAACGCCTTGGGATTCCCCCGGAGGAGCTGGACCAGGTGGCTGGGGAGGGAAGGATGGGTCTCCCTGCTGAGGCTGCTGCCCCCACGACCCAAAGATGGATGGACAGATAGATGGATGGATTAATGATGGATGGACAGACAGCTAGATGGATGGATGGAAAGATAGATGGATGGATACACCTGAGACTGTCTCCATCAGACCATGAAGGCTTACCAGCTGGAAAAAGTTCTTTTATATCAGATGAGCAGAGAGTAATGGACATGAATGTGTTTTATAGTTACTTTAATAATAATAATGATAAAGGAATAAAATACTAAGTTGAGTAACCCTGGAACCATTAAGGTCTGACCCAGTTACCCTGAAAATATTAATTTATTATTATTAAAAGTAAACTGAGTTCCTATAATAAGTAACAGGAATTATTTTAGACTATGAACACAGCTGATGCTTTATTAACATATTTTGATCTGATGTTTTATGATATTATTAATGTAACATAACTGCTCAGGGAAATAAACTGATTTATATTTAACCAGATTTATTAGTTGTTTCTGTTCAGTTAAATATAATTTTAAATAATTTATTTTAACCAAAATTTGTTGATTTCTTTTAATTAGTTGTCCCAGTATAACCCTAATATACTGGTGCTTCCTGATTGTCCCAGTTTGAAGTTCTGATGGTTCCCAGATGGTCCAGTCATGTCGGTTCTGTGAAGTTTAGTAGATAATAAAGAAAACAGGAACAGAAATAACATTTATGTTGAAAATGCTGCCATCATTCAGCAGAGCCAGAACCACCTCTGAACAGCCGGGTCTAGGTGCGGTTCTGTTCAGAACCCGGCTCAGCTGCGGGAGCTGTTTATGATAAGAATGGCTGTAATCTGTTGCCGGGCAGAACAGAGCTGATTATCGACAGAATATCCAGTCCACAGTCACATGAATGGTAATTTGACTCGGCCCGTTTCCAGTACCTTGTTTGGACTGAACTGGTTTTAATGGGACCTGGGTACTTTCACCTGGGTGTTATCAACACTGTAACTTACCGGAACCAGTGAGCCAGAACTCTATTGTTAGAGAACAGAACCCGCAGCAATCTGACCAACTGACTGGTACTGGAAACCAGTTCCTGGTCCCTACTGGACCTGCTGCTGTATCTAGTTACATGTCCTCACCAACCAGGATTTCTGGATCGGGTCAGAACCTCTGGATCGAGTCAGATCTTTGGATACGCCTGCAGATGAGATGTTTGGACCATCACAGTTCATTCAGTCCTGGTCACTGGTTCCTGAACACATTGGTGTTCCTCCAGCTGGTCCCACTGGTTCTGGTGTTCCTCCAGCTGGACCAAGCGGTGGTTCTGACAGATTCTGGTTTTCCTCTATCTGGTCCCACTGGTTCTGACAGGTTCTGGTGTTCCTCCAGCTGGACTCACAGGTTCTGGTGTTCCACCAGCTGGACCAAGCGGTGGTTCTGGTGTGATTAACCATCTGCTCCATCTCTCCACAGGACCATGCCCTCGGGCCTTTCTTTGCTCCACTTCTAGAGACGGAACCACTGATCCAGGATGGGTTTTGGTCGGGATCTGATCAACTCCCATGAGGGTTTACTGAAGCTGCAGGACTGGGAGTTGAAGGTACGTGTTGGACCGGTGGTTGTGATTGGCAGTTCATGTCTCCCTCAGCAAGGAGGTTCCTACTGGCTGAGGAGGATCTGAGGTTCTGATCCGACTAGAACCTGTCAGGAGGATCAGAACCTGATGGAAGCGGGCCTCAGCACTGATTAACTGGGCCAATAGGACCTGGAGCAGAACCAGCAGCCTGAACCAGTCTGTGTCCTGAACTGATGGAGACCTCTCTGAGACACGATCATCTTCCTGCAACTTCCAGCCTTTCATAGAAACTTGCTTATAGGGAACAGAGTTGGTTATTTTTGTTCTCTGCAGAAGGGTTAGAGATGCACTGATCTGAACACCTGGGCTGATACCAACATCTGATATTAATACTGCTGTTATGGCCAATAACTGAGATTTGCTGGTAGTATTTATAGTTCTGTAGTTTCAACACCCTGAAAAAACGGCTGATATCACCTAAATGTTAAACACCCACAATCATGCACTGCATCACTGTCACATGACCAAGCTAATATCACATGATACCCCCTGGTTAATGTCGGCCCAGTTTTAGGGAAGGGCAGCGAGTCGCTGCAGGCTCGCTTTGGTTATTGACTCGTATCAGGAGACGTTCCTCACCAGACACGGTTCTGACCTCTCCTCCTCTCAGCCGTACCTGAACTTGTGTGTGCTCTGGCACCCTCTAGCTGCTGGAGACGGTGAAACGCTTCATGACGCTGCGAGTGAAGAGCGACAAGGAGTACGCCGCCCTGCTGCTCAGCATGACTCAGCAAACAGAAAAGCAGGAAGCTGCTGACTACGTGAGCACAGTCAGCAAGGTAAGCTGCTCACCTGTGTAGACGGGGGGATGGGGCCTATCAGCCATCCCTGTCTTAGTCTGGATGGCTCTGTCAGTCGTGGTCTCAGGTGATTCGTCAGACGGAGGCGTTGGGTCACATCATGAGGAGTCACGCTGATGACCTGAACTCCGGGCCGCTGCACCGCCTCGCCACGCTCATTCGGGACAAGCAACAGGTGAAGAAGAGCTACCAGAGTCTTCATCAACAGCTGGAGAGCCACAACCACAAGGTAACCTGGGAAACCACTGGGGTCGGGGCCTGGCTTATAACCACTGATGACGACCACAACGACACTGCTTTTTTGTTGCTAGGTAACCAAAAACGACCTGGAGAAGCTGAAGACCTCCTATCGTCAACTGAGCCGTGACGCCAATAACGCCAAAGAGAAGTACCGTGAGGCATTATCCAAAGGTTGGTCCTGGTCCATCCGCCGCCTGCTGCTGATTGCACTTTCTGTTGTACTGAGTGTCAATGCCCGTATCCTCCCATCCAATCACAGGCCGGGAAGCTGAGCGTGCTCGTGAGCGCTATGATAAAGCCACAGCGAAGCTTCATAACCTCCACAATAACTATGTGCTGGCAGTGTGCGGCGCCCGAACACAGCAGGACAACCATCGCCAGCAGGCGGCGCCAGCGCTGCTCGACGCACTGCAGAGGATGCAGGAGGACATGACGCTGGCGCTGTGAGTCACATTACCCCACCTTCACAGAGTGGAGCTGAGTCACATACTATGTAGTAGAAGTGTTGTGATTGGAGTACTGTGAGGTATTTGTGTGTGTGTACTCTGTAGTAAAAGTATTCCAGATGTGTAGCGAGAGGTATTTGTGTGTGTGTGTACTCTGTCGTAAAAGTATTCCAGATATGTAGTGAGAGGTATTTCTGTGTGTACTCTGTAGTAAAAGTATTCTGGAGGAGTACTATGAGATCAGCAGCCTGCTGACCGAGGAGGTAGTGAACATCCATCAAGAGATCTCGGCGGCCGTTCAGCAGATCGACCCGCTAGCAGAGTACCAGCACTTCATCGACGCCTACAGGTGAGTCTGACCCGCCTCCTGGTTGCTGTAGTGATGCTGTCGCTGCCTGGTTGCTGTGGTAACCATCCATTTCTTCTGTCGTCAGGTCTCCAGTGCCACCAGAGGCGAGCGTGGAGTTCGATGCGTCCCTATTGGACGAGACGGATAACATCCCACCCAATGAAATCCTGTGGAACACGCTGACAGCAGACAGCTTGCAGAACACGTGAGCTCCTACAACATAAAACTGTTTCCTGTGACCTTCCAGAGTAAAAGCCTGCTCTAACTTCTGGCTTTGGTTCAGGTTATCATCGAAGACCGAGGAGCTGACGCTGACTCAGAGGAACCTCCAGGAGAAGGAGACATTAGCCAACGATCTGGAGGCCAGGATCCAGACCAGCCAGCAGAGCGCTGAGAGGAAGAGCGAGTGAGTGTGAGCTGCAAGACCTCATCTCTCTCACTCTCTCTGGTCTCACCATTTCTGTGTATGTCTCACCCTCCACAGCTGTGTCCTGCTGCTGAGTCAGAAACTCTCCCTCCTGGAGCTCCGTCAGACCGTCCAATCACTGCGCAGCTCCGAGGCTTGCCTCCTCTCCCAGAAGGCCTTGCTGGATGCAAAGATGGCCGCTGCGGTTGCTTCCCCGCCGCCGCCGGCACTGCCAGTGCTGCAGTATGAGGATGACACTCGTTCAGTCTCGTCGACTGTTAGTAAAGATCATGTTTCAGACTGAAACCAGGTCTTCAGGAGGTAATTGGGTCTTCTTAGTGACCATCGGCTCCTCTTTACTGCAGGACAAGAAGGAGAAGAGCTCTCGCTTCGACACTCTGCGTCACTCATTGGCTGGGATGATCCGATCTCCTAAATCCATGCTGGGCTCCTCCACCTCAGTGAGTTCCCTTGGTCCCAGGCTGATGGATGTTCCAGAACTTCCTGAGTAGCCTGCTGTGTTCTAGCAATAATGGGGACAGTCTTTCTGAACTGTCTCCTGTGTCCCACCATGTCCATTACTGTCCTCCTTTCTGTCCAGTCATCCCTGCTGTATGAATGTTGGGTCCTTCTGGTCGTCTCCTTGGTCTCCCTGTTGTTGACTCAGTGCTCTGTGATGATCATGTGTTCTTCTTGTGTTCCTTTAAGCAGCAGTTCTTTGATGTGATTCCCACATCAGAGCGCCCCCTGGCAGAGCAGGAGTGGTACCACGGAGCCATCCCCCGCACGGAGGCTCAGGAGTTGCTACGACAACAGGGAGACTTCCTGGTAAGGGAGAGTCACGGTAAACCAGGCGAGTACGTCTTGTCCGTGTTTTCTGACGACCAGAGGCGGCACTTCATCATCCAGTATGCCGACGTATGTATTCTCAGGCTGACACATGCAGTAGCTCAGACCCACCTGAGCAGGTGGGGTAAGAGGTCATCTGTCCATCCAGAAACCCACCGGAGGCTCCTCTCCTCTTTCTCTCTCTCTCTGGTAGAGTCAGTACCGATTTGAAGGGACGGGCTTCCCCACTATTCCTCAGCTCATCGAGCATCACTTCTCTACCAAACAGGTCATCACCAAGAAGTCTGGAGTCGTCCTGCTCAACCCTGTTGTCAAGGTAACCACCTTACACCCAAACACGTGCACAGGCGTGTTTAATTCGGTTCAGAAACACTTTATTAATCCCAGAGGGAAATGAAATGCTGTCATAACTCATATCATCCAATAGTCTTCATAGAGCTGTTTGAGATGCTGATGGATGTGGGCAGAAAGGATCTCCTGTAAGGTCTGTGCTACAGTGGACCTACAGACACTGAAGAAGAGGATGCTCAGAGCTGTCTATAATGTTCATTTTATGAAGAATCTGCTCCCTCAGATTCTAGAATAGTCCCTAGAACAGAACCAGCCTTCATCTACACAGCTTCATCTCTGATCCACCTAACCACTGCAGAGTCATCTGAGTATTTCAGCAGATGACAGGAGTCGGACTTGTGCTGGAAGTGTACAGATGGTTCAGATCCAGGCGATTGTTGAGGCCTCCACCTGGGTCTTCTGGAGGTTCTGACAAATCAGATTAGGCTGAATTGTGTTAAATGTTCTGTAGAAATCAACATGATCTTCAGTGCTGCGTGCTTTGTCCAGATGACAGTGGGTTTGTTAAAGCAGGCGCATGATGGTGTCTTCAACTCCAACTCCACGGCAATAAGCAAACTGCAGGGGGTCTTGATATGTGCTGGTTTGCTTACTCAGATGGGTCAACAGGAGTCTCTTCGGGACCTTCATGATGTGGGATGTCAGGGCAACAGATCTGTAGTTGGTACCAACTTAACCATGAGCCCTTTTTGTTAACAAGGCAGGGTGTCTTCCACAACTTTGGATGCTTCTTCTGGGTTGAAGAGGTGTCGCAGAATCCTACAGAGTTGCTCTGCACAGGCCTTCGGTACTCTGGGGCTGACACCATTTTCGTGCTCAGTATGGAGGATTGCTGCAAGTCAATGGCTTGATGCAATCTGTTGGGTTTCCCTAGAGAACTTTTAAACCAACTTGAATAATAAAGTGAACTTGATGCATTGATTGAAAGTAGGATCAGTTGGAATGGATGTAATTGACTTGGAATCTGTCTGCATGATTTGAATAAAACTGACTTCTAGAGACAGCTGGGAGGGGGTGGCAAAGGGAGCAGCAGCGTCTTCTGATTTAGTTGAAGACAAACTAGTGGAAGCAGAAGAGTCCATGATTGAGGTCGAGGCTAAAACATCTGAGGTGTGACAGGAAAGGTGTGGGTCAAAGGAGGGTGGGATGTCTGTTTGGCTGGGGGCAGGAGAGGGGGATGGTGAGCTTGTTCCTGAACTGAACCTGTTGAAGAATGTGTTCAGCTCATTTGCTCTGTCCAGACTTCCATCTATCCGATCCTCCTTTTTTATGAAACCTGTGATTTAGACCCGTAACAATTCATCGAATGATTCGAGGTCCTCGATTATTAAAATTCCTCGAGGCAGATAACTCTAACCCTATCTGCCTCAAAGCTTTGTTAAGTTATGTTTTACTATTTAACACAACTCTCTCACTTCTGCCAATGAGTTGTTGACAAATGCTAAGTGCTGTTAGCACAACTATGGGTGACTATACGTCCTCTTTTCCCCGGACATGTCCAGATTTTCATAGTTTTTCGAGGGAGCAATAGGCATCCTTAACTTGACTGCATGAAATATGACAGCCTTTCTTTTATTGGACGTCTTCCCGGAGCTGCTGCCTAGTGGCGGTTCGGAGCGAACGGCGGTAAAGTGTGCGGTAGGTGAATGTAAACAGGTGGAGCGGAGACGCATGCAGATAGACGGAACACAGCGGGCTGGACTCCAGCGCTGATGCTGAGCGCAAGCGTAGCTTTACGGACAAATCGCAAAATACATTTCATACCATCCTGGTCGCAACAACTGGGTGGCGGAGCGCAGCATGGCGCAGACCTTTTTCTGTGTTTGACAAAGGTGCCAAAGATCTGTTACTCATATGGACAGAAAAGCTAAAAATGGCTGTGCAAAGTGGGAATTCATCTATTAAACTGACTGAAGATGAATACGTAAACTAAAGAGTGGAGTATTCTTTTTTCTTTTAAAATGTCTCTGTCAGCCTGCTTCTTTTTTATTTATATTGTTAAATTGAATATCATTTCAGACTTATGTGTATTTTTTGTCCAGGTTGACTTAAAAATTGTCAGAACAATTGATAATTACTAAAATAATTGTTTGTAACAGCCCTACTATCATAATCTTCATCAGCTCTGGTTTAGTTCCTCTGCAGTTAACTCTCCAGCTTCTTTCTGTAGTTCTTGCTGTCTCTAATCTTGACTTTGAGCTGCA
Source organism: Anableps anableps (assembly GCA_014839685.1). Classification (NCBI taxonomy): domain Eukaryota; kingdom Metazoa; phylum Chordata; class Actinopteri; order Cyprinodontiformes; family Anablepidae; genus Anableps; species Anableps anableps. Next base: position 6,334 of record CM026081.1, on the reverse strand, counting down.
GCTGCTCCTGTAAACTCCTCAATAACTCCCTGTTTCACTATTTTTTTGTTGTTTAGCAATTCCTTTAGATCACTGGTGATCCAGGGTTTGTTACTGGGTAAGCATCTCATTGTTTTGGTGGGGATGGTGTTGTTGACACAGAAGTTTATAAAGTCAGTCACACACCCAGTCATGGCATCAATGTCCTCTCCATGTTGCTGGCATAGAGCAATCCAGTCTGTAGCCTCAAAACAACCCTGCAGGGCTACTTCAGCTGTCTGTGACCATCTTCTCAGTTCTTTTCATCACAGGTTGCCTCTGAATAAGGGCTTTAAAGTTAAAATTGTTACCTGATTTGCCAAGAGGAGATCTGGCTTTGGAGATGTAGGAATCCTTGACATTTGCATAAAACACATCCATTGTTTTGTTTCCGCTGATAAACCAGCTGTGAAGCTGTCAAAATGTTGGAATTGTAGCATAGTGAGGCATGATTGGGGTGTTGAGTCTGTAGATTAGCAACAACTGAGTTGATGATACCATATGCAGAGTCAGGAACAGCTGACTGTAATATACGCTTGGTAAGATAGCACTAAATAACTCAAACCACATAATCACAAGGACTGCACACCTATCTGCTTTGCTTTTGCTGATCCTCCTCAAATGTCTGTCTGCTCACATTGTCAGAAACCAGGCATAGATATAGCGTAATCCGGCAGGCATATCTCACAAAATACTGGATTCCCAATACTCTGGTTGGGTCTGTGTTATTGCTTGAAGTTCATCTTGACCTCATGTCCCCCCCTTATGATCAATGGAAGAGATACTTTGAACCTCTCTCTTTGCTCCTGCTCTGGATCCATTTGTGTCTTTAAACCATCTAGGATTTGGGTTCCTAGTTTAAGTTATCTGAGCTTTAAAGATTTTAATCGGTTAGTCCCCACATCAATGCTATGGCTATGGTTACACATCTTCCTGCTGTTATTTTTCACTTCTGGACAACTATAAAAGCCAGAAGAGAGAGTCTTTCTTTAAAAAAAAATTAGAATGAATGTAACAGAACTACTTCAACAAGCTGCCAACCCAGAATGGTCAACAGAGTGAAAACATGGTTTTCTCTTTAGGACAAGAAGTGGATCCTGAACCATGAAGATGTGGTCCTGGGAGAGCTGCTAGGAAAGGTGACCTCACTTCCTGTTTCCACCCACCATCAGTCACCTGATTCCATGTTAAAATGTACCTGTCTGCACCCATGTCCCATAATGCCCCTTTGTCGGTTACCAGGGTAACTTTGGAGAGGTCTTCAAAGGAACGCTGCAGCGTGACAAAATGCCTGTTGCTGTGAAAACGTGTAAAGAAGATTTACCTCCAGAGCTGAAGATCCGCTTTCTGTCTGAGGCCAGGTAAACAAATAAATTGTTTGTGCAAATGATGAAACATAGAAGAAAAAGCACTTTGACAATGTTTTAAAACACTTACCTGATTGGCTGCAGGATTCTCAAGCAGTATGACCACCCCAACATTGTGAAACTGATTGGTGTTTGTACTCAGAGGCAACCCATCTATATCGTCATGGAGCTGGTATCTGGTGGGTGGAGGTTTTGTTCACGGTTTGCTGCTGGGTTCCTATTGTCCAGTCTCCAACAGTTGTGTTTGTGTGATTTAACTTGTCAGGGGGAGACTTCCTGTCATTCCTGAGAAAGAAGAAAGATGAACTGAAGACGAAGCAGCTGGTTCGCTTTGCTGTGGATGCTGCTGCAGGCATGGCATACCTGGAGAGTAAAAACTGCATCCACAGGTAACTCTGGTAACTCAGGTGACTCTCCACAGTTGGTTCAGCTGAGTGTGATGGTGAACCTGTGTTTCTCAGGGACCTGGCAGCCAGGAACTGTCTGGTTGGAGAAAGCAACATTTTGAAGATCAGTGACTTTGGAATGAGTCGGCAGGAAGATGATGGAGTTTATTCTTCATCTGGACTGAAACAGATTCCCATCAAGTGGACCGCCCCTGAGGCACTAAACTACGGTAACACCTGTCCCACAGCTGTCTCCAACAACTGCTCTAAACTTGTCCCACATCTGTTCTACAAATGTCCCCTATATCAGCTTCTAAAGAGCAGTAAGACCTGAGCCACCGCCCCCTCTACACTCGACCCACCGTGGCCTCTGCATCTGTCGACTGCGGCCTCTATACCGACCTACCGCCCCCTCTACACTCGATAACTGCGCCCTCAACCCACCGCCCCCTTTACACCCGTACTCACCACGCCCTCTACACCGTACTCACCACCCCCTCTACACCCGACCCACCACGCCCTCAACCCACTGCCCCCAACCCACTGCCCCCTCTACACCCATCGACAGCGCCCCCTATACCTGACCCACCGCCCCATCTACACCCAACTCAAACCCTAACCTGCAGTGAATGCATCTCCTGCTCTGTGTTTGGCTGCTGATTGTCTCCTACTGTCTGATTGGCTGCTCCAGGTCGCTACAGCTCAGAGAGTGATGTATGGAGTTATGGGATCCTTCTGTGGGAGACCTTCAGCCTGGGGGTGTGTCCCTATCCAGGAATGACCAATCAGCAGGCTCGAGAACAGGTGGAGAAAGGTAAACCGGGACAGGGCAGCTCATCAGTCATTTGTATGAAGATAAAATAATTAGCAGTGACCACGGAAATGTTTTTTGGTTGGTAGGCTACAGGATGTCATGTCCTCAGCGTTGCCCTGATGATGTGTACAAAGTGATGCAGCGCTGCTGGCAGTACAACCCAGAGGACCGGCCCAAGTTCTCTGAGCTGCAGAGAGATCTGGCCGCCATCAAGAAGAAGTGAGTGGAGGTGGCCACACCCACAGCAGCTTCAACCCCAGCCTGTCTGTCGAGAGTTGGCGGGGCCTGAGTCTGACTGACTGTTCAGGAAGTGACATCACACATGAGGTCTTAGTTTCCATCAAACTTGCAGCCACTTCCTGTCAGATGGTGTACAAGTGTGTCGACGCCATAGAAACTGCCAAAGAAATGCTGCAGAGGTAAACAAACACTAAAGGAAACACTGCAAAGGTAAATAAGATGTAAACAAACACTAAAGAAGTTGTAAAGAAACGGTGCCTAAATAAACAAACACAACAGATGAAAATAAACTACGAGGGCTTTAAGATTCAATTCCGCCATTTTTTTATATACACAGAATGTGAAGAAATGCCACTAAGCCCCACCCATGACCTTCTCCTGGACTGTAACCATGGTAACAGAAGTGTCCATGTTAAAGCTCTTTCCTGTTTATTTTATCTTTTGTTGTCCTTTATTTATTGTTTTAATTTGTTTTTATTTACGACAGCCAGCTGTCAGTCACCTCAGGCCCCGCCCAGTCTGGCTTCTTTAAACCTTCCCTTGAAATGGTGCCTCTTAGTCATCATGGTAACTGACAGATCATGACTCCTGATTGGTCGGCATCATTTCCTGGGCTGTGTGGGGACACAGTTTAGATGAACTCAGAGCGCCACCTACTGTCAGAGTAGATGAACTCCATTGTTTTGTTGTTTTCAGCACTAATCGTTTGTCTTTTATAAACTTGTTATAAAAAATTTGTATCATTTATAATGAAAATAAATCATATGACTACAGCGAGCTCGTCTGGTTGAATGATTGTTTCAGTTAAAGTCTGGATCTAAATGTGTGTTTGTACTCTGAACTTTGACCTCCCCTTTGTATGGATGGTCTTGTCAAGTTTATTTGTATAGTACATTTCAACAGCTAAGCAGTTCAAAGTGCTTCACATCATAAAAAACATCAAGTATACAGCAAATCAAAATTATCAAGCTAATACACATGAAAATAATGAAAATTATCACGCAAATATAAATACATGAAAATCATTAGGGTTAGGGTAAGGGTTAGGGTTAGGGTTAGGGTTATAGGATGAAAACCAAAGCGAACAAATGTTCGCTTTGTTATAACTCCAAAACTATACGTGTCATCTGAACCAAACTTGGTACAGAGACTATGGGGGACCCATAGAATATACCCACAAAGTTTGGTGGTCATGGCTTATTGCTTTGACATAGCTGCCATAGACTTCCATTCATTTTTGTTCAGAGTATAAGTCCAAGTAGGAAGGTGCTAGGGAGTTGGGAGTAGGTTCCCTGTGCTCAGGGGCTCCCTCTGAGTCCAACAGTACCTGACACGTCCATATCCGAAGACCTTTGGAAAAAGGTTCAAACAATGTTCTAAGTGTGGGGTGGGTGGAGCTTCATGTGGGACCTTTACCAGGGTGCGTTTTGGGCCATTCTGAGTTGACTGGAATGGGTCTTAGGGTTAGGGTTAGGGTAGGGTTAGGGGCTAGGGTTATAGGATGAAAACCAAAGCGAACAAATGTTCGCTTTGTTATAACTCCAAAACTATACGTGTCATCTGAACCAAACTTGGTACAGAGACTTTGGGGGACCCATAGAATATACCCACAAAGTTTGGTGGTCATGGCTTATTGCTTTGACATAGCTGCCATAGACTTCCATTCATTTTTGTTCAGAGTATAAGTCCAAGTAGGAAGGTGCTAGGGAGTTGGGAGTAGGTTCCCTGTGCTCAGGGGCTCCCTCTGAGTCCAACAGTACCTGACACGTCCATATCCGAAGACCTTTGGAAAAATGTTCAAAAAATGTTCTAAGTGTGGGGTGGGTGGAGCTTCATGTGGGACCTTTACCAGGGTGCGTTTTGGGCCATTCTGAGTTGACTGGAATGGGTCTTAGGGTTAGGGTTAGGGTAGGGTTAGGGGCTAGGGTTATAGGATGAAAACCAAAGCGAACAAATGTTCGCTTTGTTATAACTCCAAAACTATACGTGTCATCTGAACCAAACTTGGTACAGAGACTATGGGGGACCCATAGAATATACCCACAAAGTTTGGTGGTCATGGCTTATTGCTTTGACATAGCTGCCATAGACTTCCATTCATTTAGGGTTAGGGGTTAGGGTTAGGGGTTAGGGTTAAGGGTTAGGGTTAGGGTTAGGGGTAGGAGATTCTCATTGAAAATGAATGGGATTCACTCATATTCCATAATTCCAACCCAAGTCCCATTGGAACGTATGGGACTTGGAGTCGGCCAAATTCCAAATTCCAAGATGCACTTGGAGTATAAATCTTGACAGTAGGTGGCGCTACAATCCACGAAATTGAAGTTTTGAAGAATTTTGGAATTGTGGAACCACTTCCACATTTTAGTCTACCCTTTATGGACAATCCAAAAATTAATTTATATTATTAAAAATATTGATTATTAATATTAATATTTTTCAAAATATGGATTCCAACTTCCAAATTCTGAAATCAATCTACAATGTTGAAAAAAGTTAAAATTACCCAAAAAAGCCAAAAATATATAGATAATTGGTCCAAATCATTTTTTTGCTCTAAAACATTTAAATAAGCCAAAGTGACCCCAAAAAGCCAAATTTGTCCCTATAATTGTTGCAAATAATTTTTTTTAACTCTACAAGTCTCCAATCAGCAAAATTACACAAATGATTAATTATAACTCCTTTAATTGTTTCAAATGTATTTCTTAATATTTTTTCCACTCAACCTCTCTCTGTTTTGCACAATATCGTCGTTTCATGTCTAAATTATTAACCATGATATGGAAAGTACCTTTATCACTCGATTAAGCTCAATGTTGTTGACTGAGCTATGATTGCAGGTCTGATGCATTTTTATTCAATTTCTGAAACAAAGTGGACTTTATTGGTCAGAATAAGCAGCAGCGAATATGAGATGCACCTGAAAGTTCAGTTTTACTCATGGAGCAGTTTTCTAACCAGACTGAAGTTAGATGTTACAGTTGTTTTAATCATATCATGGCAGAAGTAAATACCAGCCAGAAAAGGATACCTGTGCTGTCCCAGCTGCCTCATAATCTGCTTCATAGGTGATTTAATTACTGGGAGTCTAAGAACAAACAGAGACTTGTAAAATGTGCCCATGCAGAGAGGACTCAAAAAGCTGAGTGCTGCTTCCAGGAACAATAGCTCTCTTACCTTCCAGCTCAAAAGAAGGGGGCACCAAAACCTGGAATTTCAAAATTTTAAGGGCTCATATCTCAGGAATGGAAAACGTTAGAGAAATGAAACAAAGGGTGTTTGGAAGCTCCTGAAACGCTTCTTCACATATCTGGAGCTCAGCCTTAAGGCTGCGATGAAGTAAAATTGAGTAACACCTACAGCCACATGCAGGGTGTCCCCAGAAACGTCTCTCTGTCCTGGTCACAGAAATATTAGAACGGCAGCTCTGTGATGCTCCTGCCCAACACAAGAGGGCAACAAAAATGAGTATTTTTCACCATTCGGAGGGCCGTATCTCCGTGATG